>CM035846.1:54045889-55245889 GCA_020510985.1 Pholidichthys leucotaenia | reverse complement strand
GGCCATGCATGCAGAGTTGTTGTAAATACTTGAATTTGTAATAAATGAGTGTAAACTGGTTTGCCACTGAGTGTGAAGCGGCTGGGATGAGAATCAGCACCTCCAAGTCCGAGTCCATGGTCCTCAGCCGGAAAAAGGTGGATTGTCCTCTCCGGGTTGGGGACAGGCTCCTGCCCCAAGTGGAGGAGTTTAAGTATCTTGGGGTCTTATTCACGAGTGAGGGGAGAATGGAGCGAGAGATTGACAGACAGATCGGAGCAGCATCTGCAGTGATGCGGACGTTGTACCGGTCTGTTGTGGTGAAGCGGGAGCTGAGTTCTAAGGCAAAGCTGTCGATTTACCGGTCAATCCACGTTCCTACTCTCACCTATGGTCACGAGCTTTGGGTAATGACCGAAAGAACGAGACCGCGGATACAAGTGGCTGAAATGAGCTTTCTCCGTAGGATTGCTGGACTCACCCTCAGAGATAGGGTGAGGAGTTCAGTCATCTGGGAGAGGCTCAGAGTAGAACCGCTGCTTCTCCACATTGAAAGGAGCCAGTTGAGGTGGTTTGGGCATCTGATTAGGATGCCTCCTGGACGCCTCCTACTTGAGGTGTTTCGGGCACGTCCCACTGGGAGGAGACCCCAGGGCAGACCCAGGACTCGTTGGAGAGACTATGTCTCCCAGCTGGTCTGGGAACACCTTGGTATCCTCTCTGAAGAGCTGGAGCAGGTGGCTGGGGAGAGGGAAGTCTGGGCTTCTCTGCTTGAACTGCTGCCTCCACAACCCGGACCTCCGGAAAAGCGGTAGAAGATGGATGGATGGATGGATGGATGGATGTAGTGTAAACTGTGGAGATGCAACACAGAGATGCAGCTCTCTGAGCCATTATAATTATGTTCTTCCTTGGACAAAAACAAAGCATAATGAATTTTGTGCCCAAAAACTGGTTTGTAAAATAACTGAATACATTATACTTGTGTAACCGAGGGTATTTGCACATTGTCTGTACTCAAGGAGAGTTACAAAATGAAAATATGGACTTTTATTCCTGCCTGTTCTGTGTATTCCATTAAGAGGTAATCAATAAAATACCTGACACTTGTTTTGTTAAAATTATCTATTTGTAAATCTGACTGTGAAAGTGTGAGTGCCTCACCAGCCATGAACCTCACCGCACATCACCAGTGTTGGGCAAGTTACTAAAAAATAGTAACTAGTTACAGTAACTAGTTACTTCTTTTCAAAAGTAACTGAGTTACTTTTGAGTTCGTCGGCCTCCGTCGGTCTATGATGACCATGGAAGAGAATTCTAAATGTCTACTCTGCTGGAACAGCACCGCCTGTGGCTGAACAGGCCGATGCGCGAATGGCAGTCCCTGTCACACAGGTCGTACCTGTGGGTGGTCTCCGTGCTGCTGGGTCTGTGGCGGTTCTTCCTGCCGGTCCTTTTTTCATCTGCTGCAGCAGTCAGTCTCTCTTCACCCGCCTTGAGCTGTCTGGCCAGGGTGCCTCTCCATTTGGAGTGGTCCGTTGCAAGGTCCTCCCAGCGCTCTGTGTTGATCTCCAGGATCTTCATGTCTCTCTTGCAGACGTCTCTAAAGCGCACCTGTGGGCGGCCAACATCTCTCCTGCCAGTCGCCAGTTCTCCATAGAGGACGTCTTTGGGGATTCTGCCATCCTCTATACGGTGAACGTGGCCTAGCCAGCGGAGCCTGCGCTGCCTGAGTAGACTGAACATGGAGGGAAGGCCGGCGCTGGACAGAACTTCTGTGTTGGGCACTTCGTCCTGCCAGGATATGTCCAGGATGTGGCGAATGCAGCGCAAGTAGAAGGAGTTCAGTCTCTTTTCCTGCCGGGCGTATGTTGTCCACGTCTCACTCCCATAGAGCAGTGTGCTGATGACGCAGGCGTTGTACACTGCCATCTTCATCTTGACAGAGAGTTTGGGATTCTTCCACACTCGTGTGGTGAGGCGAGCGAGTGTGAAGGCTGATTTTCCAATCCTCTTGATCTCTGTATCAAGGGAGAGGTTGTTGCTGATCGTGGACCCCAGGTACGTGAACTGATTCATGACCTCCAGCTCGTAGTCGTCGATGGTGATGGTTGGTGGTGCTTCCGTGCCTTGCGCCAAGATGTTAGTCTTCTTCAGGCTGATGGTAAGCCCGAAGTCCTTGCATGCCTGGGAGAAGTTGTCCATCAGGGTCTGAAGCTCCTGCTGTGTGTGGGTTGCGACTGCAACGTCATCTGCGAACAGCATGTCTCTGATTAGAGCCTTGCGTACTTTGGTTCTGGCTTTCAGGCGGGCGAAGTTGAAAAGCCTGCCATCAGATCTTGTGTGCAGGTAGATTCCCTCTGTTGCTGTGCTGAAGGCATGGCTCAGGAGCATAGCAAAGAAAATCCCAAAGAGGGTTGGCGCAAGTACACAGCCCTGTTTCACTCCGCTGCATATGTTGAATGGCTCTGAGACGTTGCCGTCGTGCTGCACTATCCCCTGTATGTTGGTGTGAAACGATTCGATGAGGCGTTGCAACTTTGGTGGGCATCCTATCTTTGGCAGGATCTTGAAAAGGCCCTCTCTGCTGACCAGAATGCTTTGGTGAGGTCGATGAAGGCGACGTACAGGGGTATGTTCTGTTCTCTGCATTTCTCCTGGAGTCGGCGGATGGAGAATATCATGTCTACCGTCGATCGCTCAGCGCGGAAGCCACACTGAGACTCGGGGTAGACACGTTCAGCAAGCTTCTGTAGACAAACGAGAACAACTCGTGCGTAGACTTTGCCAACAACGCTGAGGAGGGAGATGCCCCTGTAGTTGTTGCAGTCACTTCTCTCCCCTTTGTTTTTGTAGAGGGTGATGATCTTGGTGTCCCTCATGTCCTGTGGTACGGCACCTTCCTTCCAGCACTGGCAGAGGACATCATGCAATGGCAGCAGTAGGGTGGTCTTGCAATGCTTGATCAGGTCGGGGGGTATGCCGTCGTTGCCGGGTGCCTTGCCAGCGGCCAAGCTATCAATTGCCTTGCTGAGTTCGTCGATGGTTGGCTCGGCGTCAAGTTTGCCCATGGATGGCAAGCAGTCGATGGCATCAAGGGCTGACGGTGTCACGGTGTTCTGTCTGGAGTAGAGGTCGGAGTAGTGTTCCACCCATCTCTCCATCTGCTTGTTCTTTTCTGTGATCATCTCCCCAGTGGAGGATTTGAGGGGGGCCGTCTTGCTCTGAGCCGGACCAAGTGCTTTCTTGATGCCATCATACATACCACGGATGTTCCCTGTTATGGCAGCGGTTTGAATGTCTTGGCTGAGCTGAGTCTAGTACTCATTGGCACAGCGCCAAGCAGTCTGCTGAACTTTGCTTCTCGCAGCCCTGAGAATCTAGAGATTCTTCTCGTTTGGGTACTTCTTGTACTCAGTAAGTGCTGAGCGCTTGGCTTCAATGACGGGGGTCATCTCGGTCAACTTGGCTTCAAACCAGTCCTGTGACTTCGAGGTCTTCCTCCTAAAGGTAGCCAAGGCTGTGCAGTGGATGGTGTTTCGCAGCTCTTCCCACTTCTGCTTTGCAGATTCTCCTTCTTGTGGTACACCAAGTTCCTTCTCAAAGGTGGAGGCAAACTGCTCAACAAGTTCTGGTTGGGCCATCTTGCTGGTGTCAATCCATGCCTTTCTAGGCTGTCTAGCACGATGGAATTTCTTCAGCTGCAGCTTGACCTTGCAACACACCAATGAATGGTCTGTGTCACAATCTGCACTCTGGAACGAATGGGTGATTAGCATGTTCTTCAGTGAGGTGCGCCTGGTCAGGATCAAGTCCAGCTGGTGCCAGTGCTTTGAGCGCGGATGTTGCCAGGAAACCTTGTGTTGGGGCATGGTCTTGAAGAACGAGTTTGTGATGCACAGATCGTGATATGTGCAGAACTCGAGCAGCCGCTGTCCGTTGTCGTTCATTCTGCCCACGCCAAATGGTCCAAGACAGGAGGGCCAGGAGTCATGGTCAGCACCCACTCTGGCATTGAAGTCTCCAAGGAGAATGAGTTGTTCAGAGTTGGGGATGATCCTGACAGTTGTTGCGAGATTCTCGTAGAACTTGTCTTTTGCCTCTGGTGTGGCTGTCAGTGTTGGGGCATACACACTGACAAGGGTGACTGGGCCTTGAGTGGTGTTGAGGCGGAGGGTGAGGAGTCGTGCAGAGCCATTGCTGCCCGGTTCCACCATCTTCAGCAAGGTGTTCTTCACTGCGAAGCCCACTCCGTGTTCCCTGTGTTCGTCACTGCCCTTTCCCTGCCAGTAGAACATGTAGTCCTTCTCTCTCAGTGTGCCTGCGTCAGCCAACCGTGTTTCCTGGAGAATGGCGATATCCACTCCCAGTCTCTTCAGCTCATTATTGATGATGGCAGTCTTTCTGGTGTCGTTGATGTCCTTGAGGTTAGCAGCGAGTCCTGTCATCATAGTGCGGACGTTCCAAGTTCCCAGTTTTAGAGTTGGTCTCTTTTGTTTTATTGTCTTGCCTGGTGCGAAGGTTCTCAGCCTGCTGTTCGGACTTCTCCTCATCCCCATGCACCCAATGAGGAAAGCAAGCTATGGTGGGACAACACCTTATTGGCTGGGGGCTGCCCAGCTTGAGGCGGGCGGTAGCTGTCCAGTGAGATCCAATGATCCCTCCCACCGTCGGGAACAACCCCTGGCGCTGCACTCTACGCCAATTGAGTGGTGGCTTATAACCGGTAACTGTCATTCCCCGTGTTTTGTCTACGCCGAAGGCGAAGCTGGAGTGTCCTCTCCAGTGATCCGGTGTTCTACCTTCCAGCGTTGGGCGTTGGTAAGGTTCAAGCCTGGGCAGGAAGATATGGAGAACAAGATGTTGCCCATCCAGCATGTCCCCCCTCTCCACGTCACTGATGAATCCAAAGGAACAGCAGGGCTGCTACAGTTTGGCACCAGCGCCGTCATAGGAGCTGCCAGAACAATGTTGAGAACAACAGAGCACTGCCTTAGGGGCTCCGACTCCGGATTTTTCCTCAGGGTTGACTCCCGAAGCCTTTCCCATGACCGGGTGTGCTGCAAGGCAGCGGAGGTTTGAAATCAGGGTTTACCTTCCCCTAGATGGGCTACCTTCCCAGGTTGACGAGCCACCATCTACCCAAAGCATCTGGTTTTAAGGCGCCAGAGATCCGCCCTCGCCCCTTCTCCTATTAGTAAAAGCAGTTCCGCCGGGCTTAGAGACTAAACCACACGGGCAGGCTAGGAGTTGGACTTAGTTGTCAGAGGCTTTTCGAGACGCACGCCATAAGGAGCATTTTATGAGCACTGGGAGCTTAACCCCAGTGCCGCTCCTGGCTATGACAACCTTGGAGCCTTTTGAGTTACTGCATGATTAAAGTAACTAGTTACATGGAAAAGTAACTTTCATGTTACTTTTAAATGCATACTTAAATCATCTTGCACACATAGCAAGATCAAAGGCCCCTTGTTCTCATTAGAAAAAAGAAGAAAAAGAAAATTGAGAAAAAAGTCACATCTCACAGAGAAAAAATGTCTCAGATTTACATAAACTATTGTAATCAGTAGAAAGTCAGAAGTTTACTAGAAATAAAGCTGTGAATTCACAGAGAAAACTTTGGACCCCCTGGTGGGCCGTTTTTGGCCCATGAGCTATATGTTTGACACCCCTGGACCAGCCCATTAAAAATGCATATTTAGGATTTACTTCCATGAAATAGTTGCATATCACAACAGCATGTAAATGAATAAGATAAAATAAAACAGAAAGCACAGATAAATGAAAGTTCACCGCTTAGAAGAAGCTGCTCTGTACCACAACAAATCACAGTCACTTTTTCTCTGTGCATAAGAAAACTTTAAATGCATTTGATGTGGACATTAAATGGGAGCTTCTCGCTCAAAAAATACTCATGTTTGACCACAGAGGTAGGAGCTGTTGGGGGGTACTCACCGCTTGGACAACAGGCGATCAGGGCTCGATATGAGAAGTTGCCACCGCCACGGCCTTTCTTCCTACCGGGCTGTGGCATGAACTGGGGCAGGACAGGAAACTGGCAGCTGCGCCAGCTATGGTAAGGTCATTTTATTTGCACTAAAAATATCTATCCATATTAATAAAATGAGTAACACGAGTATCCCGAGTAACGCATCTGATCAAATTTCAGTAACTGCAACGCATTACTGAATTTTTAAACAGTAATTTCGTTACACAGCACATTACTGCACAAGTTGTGGCATTACTCCCAGCACGGCACATCACTGATGCAAATGTTTGCTTTCTTCCTTTACTACACAATACAGTAGGGAGGGCGTGGAGCCCAAATGCATGATAGCTAAATAAACTGCAAAGGTAAGGACCCAACACACACAGAACTTTAAGGCCTGACTGTTTCCCAACGTTACCAGTTTGCTGTGGCCATGTCAACAAAACTCGTGGAAGTTTCCGCCTTCCAGCTACATCAGAAGGTGGAGCAAAATGGAAGGCGTGGCAGTTCCATCCTGTATCAACAGCTGATTGGCTGGAAATGTCAGCGACATCTCACTTCCCAAGGTTGCACAATTCTAAAAAGTAGAATAATGAAAATGTTGAATAAAGCAAAAAAGAAAAAAGAAGAGAAAAGAAAATGGAGGGGAAAAACAGTTTTTTTAAAAATTCAAACAAGATGAAAATATGAATATGTGAAAGAGAAATAAAAGATACTAACTTACTGAAATCCAAAATGCACAAAAAACAATGTAACCACTTGGCAGGATGGATTAACTGATGAAATGCTTAAAATAGAATCAAATAAGGGGGGTGGAGACATCTGATACAGATCAACTGTAACCTCTGGGGAGGGGGGGGTATATGGGCCAGCCCTGACCACGCCATTGGACACCACTCTTTTATGTGACGACCGATTAACGCGCATGTGGATGTGGGTTTTTGACCCCGATGGACCTCAACCCATGTTGCAGTTGAGGATATAAGGAAAGCAACGCAGCACAGTGTGGACAGCAACCCGTGGAGAAAGCTGAAATGGATTCAAAAAAGGCCACTTTTGATCAGTGACCTCACCTTTATGTTGGCATTATGACAGAAACAGACAATGTGTGATTGAAGTGCGATTAATCAAGAGTTAACTCTGGACACCATGAGATTAATCCTGACTCAAGCTTTTTTTCTCCCTTACCTGAAAGGGGTGTATAACAGAGGAGAAAAGGAAATATTTCACCGCCTATGTGTTGCAAAACATATTCAGAGGAGCAAAACTTAAAAATAAACACTGACAAAAATGATGTCTTGCATTTCAGAGCACCATAAATTGGATGAAAAGGATGAATAAATTCAAAGAAAATGGTTCAGTGTTTTAGTTTTGATTGTTTTTCAGGGCAGACCACAAGTTTAATTGTTTTTTTTCTTTAAAAACATCAAAGACGTGCAAAACTTCCCACAAAAGTGCCATGATAGGCTACTACAAAGAGATGCAACATGGAAGAAAAGGTCAGCATGAACCCCATTAATTAGAAAAGCTCAATATAAATGTTTTTGCATGGAGACATTACCTTAAGCCCCAGCTGCAACGAGCTGAAAATATATGGAGGTAGAGCGCAGGCAGACGGATAAAACTTGAGGATAAAAGGGACGCAGCAGGATGTCGTCCACTGGGTGCGTCTGTAGCCTCAGATCTGTGCCAGCTGAACAGCTCTGTATGCGAAGCTTCAACGTGAGGACGTGAAAGTCCAGATGAAGCATCATCAGAGACGAGCGTATAACTGTCTGAGTACGGAGCAGAAATACCACTGGAACAAGCCTCAATGAGAGAGCGGCTCATTCTGCTCGCAGCAGCTCAACACTGCCGCTTCCTGTGTCCGGCCGAGAAGAGCCCAGCACGCATGTCCATGTGGGCCACACCATACGTTGGAACTGGGCTGCCTTATGGGTCCCATGTGGGTTTGTCCACGGCTTCCATGATGGCCCCATCTCCATTTGCACACATGGACTTTACCGGTTTACTTATTTTTAACTTATTTTCTCATAAATTTGCTGTTTTCTTGTAAATTTGTGACTTTTTTCTTGCACATTTGCAAACTTTTTCTTGTTATTTTGGAACTTTCTCATACATTTGTTATTTTCCTTGCAAATTTGTGACTTTTTTCCATAAATTTGTGACATTTTTTCTTGTAAATTTGGAATTTTCTTAAAAATTTTCAATTTTGTTTTTACTTTAAACTTACAACTTTTCCTCATAAATTTGGGACTTTGTTTCTCGTAAATTTAAAAACTTTTTTTTCTCATAAATTTTCAATTTATTTACTCATATATTTGCTACTTTTTTGTTAATTTGCAACTTCTTCTAAATTTTTCCTTATAAATTTGTGACTTTTTCTTGTAAGTTTGCTAAATTCTTCTTGTAAGTTTGTAACTCTTTTCAAATAATTGTATTGTTTTTTCTTGTAAATTTTACACTTTTTTCTCCTAAATTTGCTACTATTTTTTTTTTGTAAATTTGTCACTTTTTTCCTTATAAATTTTCATATTTTCTCTCATAAATGTGTGATTTTTGTGCATCATTTTGCCTGTGGCGCCAGTACTACTGAAACCTGCTCACCCATGTTAAACCCATGTGGGGCCCATAAGACAGCCCACATTAAACCTATAGTGGGGCCCACATGGACATGCTGGCTGGGAAGCTATGATAAAATCAGCTTTAAAATGTCCAGGTATGAAATACGGTCTGGCTGGGAGGATGCATGTCCCGCAGGGATGGCTATGCTATGGTTCTGTGGGGACCCTCACCAGCTCCCCCTCCCCTAGGAAGCGTCTGTCTCCATTCCTCTCTCCAGGCTTTCTGAAGCAGTGTCTGAAGGCACACTCTCACTTTGGTCAGCGGCTCTACAACTTGTGCTCACACTGTTCGAACACAGGCTGAGCACCATCTCTCCTAGATATATAACGGATATGTGTGGCTGCACGTACACAAGAAGGCGCGCTGGTGCTGAAGTGCAACTCTTCAGGAGGGCCAGAGCCCAAAGCCAGGGGCTGTGGGCAGAGCCGAAGCACGCTGTGAAGTGATCGCTCTATTTAGAGGAGCAGAGCTTGGTTTCTGCTCAGGTCAAACTTCAGAGTGTGAGCCAGCCTTGAAACATCTGGGCCCTTATGCACAAAGTGTCCTAGTGCTAAGAATTAAGGAGAAACTCCAAGTGAAAACAAAAGTTATTTAGAAAGCATCTTAGCCCTTAAAAGTGTTCCTAAGCTAAAAACATGTTAGGAGGAGTGAGGAGAACTTTTAGGGGGCTTAGGAGTTTCTTAAGAGGAGGAGGAAATGGAGGAAAGACGGCGACAAAGGAGAAATGCTCTTTAAACAATGAATGATGACGAGCTCATTAAACGTTACAAGTTGGATCAAGATAAGATAATGTATAACACTTTATAACACAGCCCAACGTTTGAGGGTACTTTGAATTCATCCTGCAGTTACTTAAAAGAAATTAAAAAAAAAACATGGCATGTTACCCCAATATTTAAAAAGCCCCCTTCACAGAGGGGTGGAGATCATTGATAGACCATTGAGAGATCTAGCCAATTTTTGATCTATCAGTTATCTTCAGTGATCTCCACAGTCACCATGGTCTCCTCAAAGTTTTGACTCAGTCCAAAACCGACAAGAAACTCCCAAACAATCCCAAATATCAAACACTGGCCCAATCTCTCAACGATCTCCATGTTGTGTAAAGTTGCCCTTCACGATTTACACATGGCTGTATTATAAAGTGTTACCAGATAAAGTTTTTAGATGACCTTATTAGAGATGTCTCTCACCCCCACCCCCACCCCTGAGCGCAGCAATGTTATATCACCAGTGGTTGCTACCCACATCTGCCGCTGTCCACTGTCTTTGGTGGAGTGCATCTATTTAACTATATTCCTTCATATAATGGAAGTACTTCCGCGATCTGAAAAAGATTATGGGGTTGAAAATGAATGAATGAATGAATGAATGCATGAAAGAAAACACTTTACACCAGGCAGGGCCATTTTGGCTTCCCATTTCCCAGCAGCCCTTGCAGCTGCTCTGACATTTTAAATGTTGTGAAAATACCCATTACCTCCTTGGTGAGACTGTAAGGTTACTGCTGTACATACTGTATGTTCAAGGTTTGGTTGCTCTGACAGTTGAGTTTTAGATAACTTCTGTGCACCATTAAAAGTTTTGTACTCCATAAGTTTTAATTGCTACCCCTCCCCCCCCCCCCGTGTTGACCAATCACAGCTTTCAAAGGACAGTGTCATACCTAGCAACCACACCTCCTCACTAAGATAAACGCTTTGGGGTCTTCCTTGCTCAGAGTTGCTCCTTAACCACTTTTAAGCTGGGACTCCTTGATAGGAATTGTTAAGCTAAAATAGGAGCTCTCCTGGAGGATTTTCAGAACGTTTGAGCCTACGGGCCCAGGAGACTAGACCCTGATCAGAGTGCAAGGGAACCCTATGTGAGAGGTTCATGAGCACTTCGTACATAGTTCATCAGGGAAAAGCTACGGCAGCTGACTACAGACTTGTTCAATCCAAGGATGTTCAATCGATTCACTGCTGTAAAGAGAAGCAGTGGTATCGATTTCAGAAAAGAGCTAAATATTTCATACAAACATACATACCTACATGTACTATACACTACATACAGTATGTTTCAGTCTGTGAAAAGCTGAAATTCCTGTGACCAATAACCTTTCAGATTTCAAAAGAGGTTGGCCATAAGATTTGCTGGTTTTGATCACATAATATACACTTCTTTGCCGGAAACAAAGCAGCCAAAAATTAAAATATGATTAATAAGCAGAGGTTTCATCAAATCCTGGCTACATTCAGTCAAGTACAGAGTTCATCATGAACAAGAAAATTATTACATAATACTGCCCTTCTGCAGAAATCAGTTTGTAAGTTAAGACTGAATTACTCACTGACAGGCACCCTCTGAAATACTTACTTTGAATGAAAAGTAAAAGAGACCTTGTAGAATATACTGTCAATGCTGATGCTTTTCTGTGTTTTTTCTGCATAAATGTGAATACGTAAATTAGCTCCAAACAGAAAACCTCTGAAAAAAACAGAATCCTGTCACTTTGTTGGGTTCCAACTTCGCCTCTCCGGGTCTTGCTCACTTTTCATTTCAGCTGTGATGTACAAACAGCAGCTCCCTTAAATGATACCCCTCTCCCGTCTTCATCTCCAGCTATTTTAATGGTGCCAGGAGTAGACATGTCTGTTTGCAGTCACACACCAATCACATCACAGCTGGCCTACCTTAACAACCACAGTTTTTATGGCTACTCTAATAAAAACCTACACATCCCACTAGATATTTTTATTCCGCGCTATTCATCATATATCTCATTTTCAAGTAATATTCTGCCTTATTCTGTCATATTTTGGCCACAGTGGCCCAATAATAATCGGCCAACAGGCTAGCCAAGTTAGGCTAGTTTAACTACAGCTTTTGACTCCCCTTGACATAACTCACTCACCCCAGGCAATATGTGATCCCAGCTGGATCCCCAACACTTGATCATAAATCTCATTCTCAACATTATTTTGGTTTCATCAACTACAGCCCCTCGGTTAGCTGCAGCTAGCATAGTCAGGCTAGCTTCTGTGCTTCCTGTATCAAAAGGACCAGTCCTATCCTATTGACCACTCAAACCACACACCTCTGTTTCTGATAAATTTTTATTTGGTATTTTACACTCTTAGTCACATTTGACTAAATTCATCTTCGTGAACTGAGGCTGTGTCCAACAACAGGAGCTAGCCAGCTACCATTAGCCTCAACCACAGATCTCAAAATTGACAACAGAAAGGGGTGGGGTGAACTGGAGCTTGTTATCATTTAAAGAAAGTGACATCGAAATGGGTCGCTGTGAAGAAGGGTGTTTAAACTGGGCAGAAAATGGTGCTATAGTCTCTAAACCTGAAGGTATTTTGACCAAAACATGTAACCTTCTGGAACTGTGCCAATATATGGAAAAAGGAACACACTATGTTCCATTCAGTGCTACTAAGTTAAATATTGATGACTGCAATACAAATACATATACAGTGTTGTGAAAAAGTGTTTGCCCCATTTTTGATTTCTCATTTTTTTTGTGTGTTTGTCACGCTTAAATGTTTCAGATCCATCCATCCATCTTCTTCTGCTTAATCCTTTTCGGATCGCGGGGGGCTGGAGCCTATCCCAGCATCTCTGGGCAAGAGGCAGGGTACACCCTCGACAGATCGCCAGTCCATCGCAGGGCCAACACAGAAAACCATTCAATCTCACATTCATACCCAAGGACAATTTAGAATCCCCAGTTTGATGCCAATTAACCTCTAACTTGCATGTTTTTGGAATGTGGGAGGAAACTGGAGAAATCCCGAAGTAAACCCATGCAGACATGGGGAAAACCTGACTGTTGGTCAGGGGCTGGGATTGAACCCAGGATCCACCGGCCTAGGGTGAGTTGCTATGCTGCCGCAGTGCTAACCACTCTGCCACCACGCTGCCCTAATGTTTCAGATCAAACAAGTTTAAATATTAGACAAAGATAACACAAGTAAACATGAAATGCAGTTTTTAAATGAAGGTGTTTATTATTAAGGGAAAAAATCCAAATCTACATGGCCCTGTGTGAAAAAGTGATTGCCCCCTAAACCTAATAACAGGTTGCGCCACCCTTAGCGAAAACAACTGCAATCAATGCAATCAAGCATTTGTGATAACTAGTAATGAGTCTTACAGCACTGTGGAGGAATTTTGGCCCACTCATCTTTGCAAAATTGTTGTAATTCAGCCACATTGGAGGATTTTCCAGCATGAACCGCCTTTTTAAGGTCATGCCACAGCATCTTAATCGGATTCAGGTCAGGACTTTGACTAGGCCACTTCAAAGTCTTCATTTTGTTTTTCTTAAGCCATTCAGAGGTGGACTTGCTGGTGTGTTTTGGATCATTGTCCTGCTGCAGAACCCAAGTGCGCTTCAGCTTCAGGTCAAAAACAGATGGCCGGACATTTTCCTTCAGGATTTTTTGGTAGACAGCAGAATTCATGGTTCCATTTACCACAGCAAGTCTTCCAGGTGCTGAAGCAGCAAAACAGCCCCAGACCATCACACTACCACCACCATATTTTACTGTGGCATGATGTTCCTTTTCTGAAATGCTGTGTTACTTTGACGCCGGATGTAATGGGACACACACCTTCCAGAAAGTTCAACTTTTGTCTCATCAGTCCACATAGTACTTTCCCAAAAGTCTTGGGGATCATCAAGATGTTATCTGGCAAAACTAAGATGAGCCTTTATGTTCTTTTTGCTCAGCAGTGGTTCTCGTATTAGAACTCTGCCATGCAAGCCATTTTTGCCCGGTCTCTTTCTTATGGTGGAGTCATGAACACTGACTTTAACTGAGGCAAGGGAGGCCTGCATTTCTTTGGATGTTGTTGTGGGGCCTATTGTGACCTCTTGGACGAGTTGTCACTGTACTCATGGGGTAATTTTGGTCGACCGGCCATTCCTGGGAGGGTTCACCACTGTTCCATGTTTTCGCCATTTGTGGATAATGGCTCTCACTGTGGTTCGCTGGAGTCCCAAAGCTTTAGACATGATTTTATAACCTTTTCCAGGCTGATAAGCCTCAATTACTTTGTTTCTCATTTGTTCCTGAATTTCTATGGATCGCAGCATGATGTCTATCTTTTGAGGATCTTTTGGTCGACTTCATTTTGTCAGGCAGGTCCGATTTAAGTGATTTCTTGATTTAGAACAGGTGTGGCAGTAATCAGGCCTGAGTGTGGCTAGAGAAAATGAACTAGACTTTCCAAAGATGTGATAAACCACAGTTAATTTATTTTTTAACAGTGGGTGTAGGAGCAATTAGTTATACTATTAGTTATACTTACACTACCGTTCAAAAGTTTGGGGTCACTTAGAAATTTCCTTATTTTTGAAAGAAAAACACTTTTTTTCAATGAAGATAACTTTAAACTAATCAGAAATACACTCTATACATTGCTAATGTGGTAAATGACTATTCTAGCTGCAAATGTCTGGTTTTTGGTGCAATATCTAGATAGGTGTATAGAGGCCCATTTCCAGCAACTATCACTCCAGTTTTCTAATGGTACAATGTGTTTGCTCATTGCGTCACAAGGCTAATGGATGATTAGAAAACCCTTGTGCAATCATGTTAGGTCTGCAATGCTGTAATTGCTGCAAATGGAGGATTCTTTGACGAAAGCAAAGTTTGAAGGAAAAAATTATTATTTCAAATACAAATCATTATTTCTAACCTTGTCAATGTCTTGACTATATTTTCTATTCATTTTACAACTCATGGTGGTAAATAAGTGTGACTTTTCATGGAAAACACAAAATAATTGTCTGGGTGACCCCAAACTTTTGAACGGTAGTGTATATACAATTATATAAGTATAACTTATATACAATTAGTTATTTATATATATATGTGTGTGTGTGTGTGTGTGTGTGTGTGTGTGTGTGTGTGTGATCTAAGCTAACTTTAGTGATTCATGACTAACTTTCATCACTACTCCCAGTGAGCAAGCACTTTTATAACTCGTTTAAACATTTTCAGGCATGCAATACATTTAAAATCAATGATTAATGAAACATTTCAGACCCATCATTGTCCATCACAGAGGCGGTCATCTTCAACAGTGTTCTGAGCAGTATTTCCTGGAAAAATACCAAAGTCTTGAGGACAGAGGATAATTTTAGGCAGATAAAACACAATCCCAGTGTTGATTAGATCCAACATGTTCCTGAGTTGAACAGAAGGGGGCACTGTTGGCCCTTGGATAATGGTAGGAGGGCTAAGGAATGTAGTGATGTCTTCTGGCTTGTATGAAACAGCTATTTAGCACATAAAACTGTCTGAGGCTAAGTGTTCCTAGGGAATTTATGATAAAAGTCCAGGCGTCTTCCTTGCTCCAAGAGGATCCTTGGGGTCTTTAGTCAAGCAAGGAATGTGGCGTTATGATGCTTTATTTAGGAAACAGGGTGAGTTGGAGGTCTCCTGTTCACAGAGACTGTTCATGTATATTGGAACTCAGATGTAACGTTACAGGGGGCCAATCACTTTTTCACACAGGGCCATGCACGTTTGGATTTTTCTTTACACTTAATAATAAACACCTTCATTTAAAAACTGCATTTTGTGTTTACTTGTGTTATCTTTGTCTAATATTTAAATTTGTTTGATGATCTGACACATTTAAATGTGACAAACATACAAAAAAGAAATTAGGAAGGGGACAAACACTTTTTCACACCACTGTATATACTGTATAAAAACACATATATGTATACACAGTGTTTTCAACCAGGGATACCTTGAACGTTCAGGTTTCCATGGGAAATTTTCTAATTTCACTTCTTAATTGGTCCAAAAAACTTGAAAATAATTTGCCGATGTTGTGCATACAAAACAATGGCACATTATAATATGTAAATGTTGCAAACTCTTGGGTATGAATTAACTAATTGAGTTTTTAGACTACTACATAGTGCAAAGTAAGCACACACTGGCGGGTGAAATGGTAGCTTGTCTTGTGAGATCTGCAGCCAGGTGTTCAAATTAAAAAGTGGTTGGAGAACAACACCGGAGAAAGAAATCAGAAATGAGTGGGAAGTTTAACTCAAATGTTGGGTCTTCTTTAAAAATTTTATAACAAAGATGAAAAGAAAGACCTTGATATGACACACTCAACCCGCAGAGAGCACTGCTCAGAGAAAAAACAAGACAACCAAGCTAAAACACTCAAGCATGAGTTCGGCGACAGTCAAGCCAAAATAGCTCCTGGTGAAAATCAATCAACTCTGGAGACCGTAACCCCCACTCCCAGGAAGGCCCCCTCCAAACTCAGCTCTCTGCACACCGCCTCCTCCGTGAGCAGAGATCCGGGTCACCGCAGAAAAGACAGGGGCCCTTGTAACATGATTAAGATGATGGAGCTGAGAAGTGAAGCCCAAAGCTGGGGAATCTCCGAGTGCAGCAGAAAGGACAGCATGATAGCATGACAGCACACCAGCCCACCGAGGACTGAGAGTCTCCAGCCACTCAAACAAAAGAGGCCGCCGTGAGTTGAAAAGAGTGAAAGCTTATATGAAAGAGATGTTGACACCTGGACTTTATGGACACAATTTGACGCTGAATAAGGGGAGGGAACACATATGGTATCACAGTACTTAAAGAACTGAAGTATCATGGTAGTATCACATTGTGAAGTCCCTCACAATTCCCACCCTTACAAATCAACATTCTCCAGAGGAACCTCTGACCCTTTAGTTCTATTGTCACTGTTGCTTTGAATCACAACACCCACTGCCAGTATTGTGGAACACTCCCCAGCAGCAGCAGCCTCTGATCATCACACTACAAAAAATACTCGGGAACAGCTCGAGAAATGTGCAGGAAATGTGGCTGTCCGTGACCTCACATCCCTTCATCTAATCCTCTCAATTGACGAACTGTGAACATTCACAGCGGCAACCTGAAAAGGTAGCCTGCAACTGAAAGGACAACCACAGAGAGGTGGCACCGAAGTCCCAATGAGGCTGATGCGCTGAGGCAGCAGGAGGGAGGACCTGGAGAGTTGACCGGTTTGTACTGCGATGAGAAGCTTGCAACGGCGTACTAATATCATCAACAGAAGCAATTAGTCTCTGAATATCTCGGACAATCTGCCCTGGATCTTCAAGGGTTGTTTAGATGGTAAGGGAAGCTTTAAAAGCAATCACGGTTCTATAATGAACCTCCAGACAGTTCCACTGTTCATTATAGAGCTTGACATCAGAGGACTCCTGATGATTCGTGAAAAACAAATGCATGGAACTTTTGATGGATTCAACAGAAGAGGAAATTAATAATAAAAGCTCCTCATGTGCTGCTGATAAACTGCACCTCTGCTCTATGCATAGGTGTAAACCAAGGGGGGGGACAGGGGGTAAATACCCCCCCCCCCCAACCTGGAAAAAACGGAATTGTCCATCATCATAAACTTTTCTATATCATGTTACAGAACTGAAGAAAATATTTTTTTAACATACATGCAAAACATTGTTGTTGTTTTTTTTTTTGGGGGGGGGGTGCAAACATCTCTTATAAATCTGTGAAAAACTTTTTCTCATTCATTTGCAACTTTTTTCATCTGAATATTCAACTTTTTTCTTGTTAACCTGCAATTTTTGTCATGTAAATCTGCAACTTTATTTTTATTAACTTGCAGTTTTTTCACATTAACCTGCAACTTTTTATGCAACTTTTTTCTTATTTTGCAACTTTTTTCATCTGAATGTGCAACTTTTTTCTTATTAAGTTGCAACTTTTTCTCGTTAATTTGCAATTTTTTTCTCGCTAATCTGCAACTTTTTTCATCTGAATGTGCAACTATTTTCTCATTAATTTGCATTTTTTTCTTATTAATTTGCAACTTTTTTCTTTTTAATTTGCAACTTTTTTCTCATTAACCTGCAGCTTTTTGGTAACTTTTTTCTTATTTTGTGACTTTTCTGATTTTGCAACTTTATTCATGTAAATTTGCAACTTTTTTCTTGCTATTTTGCAGCTTTTTTCAACCGAATGTGCAATTTTTTTCTTAAGTTCAAAATTTTTTCTCTAATTTGTAATGTTTTTCTCATAAACCTGCAACTTTTTCATGTAAATTTGCAACTTTTTACTCATTAATTTAGAACTTTTTTCACATGAATCTGCAACTTTTCTCTGATTAATTTGCAACTTTTTTTCTCATTAACCTGCAAGTTTTTTCATGTAAATTTTTTTCTCATTAATTTGGAATTTTTTTCTCTTTAATTTACAACCTTTTTCTCGTTAACCTGCAACTTTTTTGCAACTTTTTTCTTGTTATTTTGTGACTTTTTTCTTATTTTGCAACTTTTTTCATGTAAATTTGCAACTTTTTTCTTATTTTGCAACTTTTTCATCTGAATGTGCATTTTTTTCTTAAGTTGCAACTTTCTTCTTGTTAATTTGCAACTTTTCTCATTAACCTGCAACTTTTTCATTTAAATTTGCAACTTTTTACTTATTAATTTGTAACTTTTTTCACATGAATCTGCAGCTTTTCTCATTAATTTGCAACGTTTTTCTCTTTAATTTGCATCATTTTCTTGTTAACCTGCAACTTTTTTGCAATCTTTTTCTTGTTATTTTGCAGCATTTTTTTCTTATTTTGTAACCTTTTTCATGTAAATTTGCAACTTTTTTTCTTATTCTGCAACTTTTTCATCTGAATGTGCAATTTTTTTCTTAAGTCGCAACTTTCTTCTCATTAATTTGCAACTTTTTTCTCATGAATCTGCAACGTTTTTCTCATTAATTTTCAATTTTTTTCTCATTACTTTTTTATGCAACTTTTTTCATGTAAATATGTAACTTTTTTATTATTTTGCAACTTTTTCATCTGAATGTGCAATTTTTTTCTTATTAAGTTGCAACTTTCTTCTCATTAATTTGCAACTTTTCTCATTAACCTGCAACTTTTTCATTTAAATTTGCAACTTTTTACTCATTAATTTGTAACTTTTTTCACATGAATCTGCAGCCTTTCTCTCATTAATTTGCAACATTTTTCTCTTTAATTTGCATCATTTTCTTGTTAACCTGCAACTTTTTTGCAACATTTTTCTTGTTATTTTGCAGCATTTTTCTTATTTTGCAACTTTTTCATCTGAATGTGCAATTTTTTACTTTCTTCTCATTAATTTCCAACTTTTTTCCCTCATTAATTTGCAACTTTTTTGTGTAAATTTGCAGCTTTTTACTCATTAATTTGCAACTTTCTCACATGAATCTGCAACGTTTTTCTCATTAATTTTCAACTTTTTTCTCATTACTTTGGTACCTTAGTCTCGTTAATTTGCAACAAATTTGGACTTTTTTGTGGTTAAATTTGCAGCTTTTCACCCTCACTTTTTCATATAAATTTGCAACTTTTTACTCTCTTCTTTTCATGTAAATTTTCAGCTAAATTTGGGAACATTCACATGGATGCAGGTTAAATTTTTATTAATAATAATAATGCATCAGATTTATATAGTGCTTTATCATAGACAGTCAAAGATGCTTTTACAAATAGATACATTATTCATTCACTCCAGACAGACAACGGTAGTGGTAAGCTACTACTGTAGCCACAGCTGCCCTGGGGTAGGCTGACGGAAACGTGGCTGTCAATCCACGCCAAGGGCCTCTCTGGCCACGACCGAACATTTGTACACATTCAAACCTAGTATTATGGACACTGGGGCAAGGTGGGTAAGGTGTCTTGCCCAGGGACACAATGGCAGGATATCTGGGGAGAGCGGGATTTGAACTGCCAACAATCCGGTTATTGGACGACCTGCTCTACCTCCTGTGCCACTGCCGCCCTATTCAATGCAATGGTTATTTTTTTATGCTTGTGTACTCCATTTTATTTTATTTAAGTTATTAATATATACATATATACAGATCTTTTTCCACTTTTTATCAGGTTTAAATTCTTCCCCTTCACAAAATCTTGCATACTGACCGTGAAAACCTAGGAATGGCTCTGACTACAATAATACCTACAGCGTGCCCCTCAACCTTTACTGCTGGGAAAAATCTTCTATTACCCCCCCAGCAGTGAAATGAAATATCCACCCATGGCTCTATGCAAATGAAAGCTGCCTCTATGCAAACCGTGCGCTCCCTTTAGGTTCGGCATCACTGTCATGGTGATTAAGCGCCTTATCCTCGGTTGCATCATTGCGCCCCATTTGCACTGATATCAGCACTCCTGAGCAAAAGCAGACCTGGCGACTGCTTTCTCATTACACATTCCCCACAGCACTTTTTTTTTTTTTTTTTGCAAACCGATGCTGCTTGATGCATCCCCTGCCTGCGTGCACCCCAGACTGTGCCAGTCCCCGCAGCTCCGCCACAGACCCGCAAGCAGCCTTGACTCGCCTCGGGCGCAGCTTCCCAACCACATGATAATAAACGTTTTAGCGACCATTTAATTGCAAGCCGCGCGCTGGGTTAAATATGCAGAAACACGTCCCTGAAAGTCCCGCCACGCGCTTTTGAAATAATAGTTCACAATGACGTAGGACACTTTTATTAATGATCAATTAAAAGTGGAACAGATCAGTTTTACATTCATTCTTTAAGGTTCTAGCAAATCTTAAGATGAGTCCACACTTCTCCAAAGAAAGTTATGCGCGCATAAACAGGCTGAGCGGCGCTATTCCGGCGCAAATAAAGGGCGAAATCACTGCGCAACTGTCGTGGAGGGGAGACGGCGGCATTCACACGCAAATGACATGGAGCCAACACACCGTGGACGCCTCACAAAACCCCGCACACCCGCTTTCTACTCACCGCACAGGGAGTTGGCGAAGCCGTACCACACGCAGCCGCCCGCCCCGATGAGCCACCGTCCCTGCGTGCTGGCCGCGAAGCTGAACGGCGTGCCGAGCACGCACACCAGCAGGTCGCTGACGGAGATGTTGACGAGCAGCAGGTTGATGGGCGAGCGCAGCGTCTTGTAGCGGCAGAAGAGCACGAGCACGAGCAGGTTGTTCACGAGCCCCAGGGTGCCGATGAAGCCCAGGCACACGGCCACCACCAGGTTCCCCGTGGGGCTGAGGGTGCTGCCGTACGATCCGCCGCGCAGCTGCGCGTCCTCCCAGGCTCCGGCGCAGGCGGCGCTGTCGAAGTCCGCGCAGCCGCCCGGGCTCGCGTTGGACACGATCATCGCGGCGCGGCGGCACGCGCGGCTGCCGCGGCTGCTCAGTGTGTCGTCATTGGAGTTTCGGGCTGGTTTCTGTGTGAAACCTTGTTGCTTTAGAAAAACAACGACAACAACAACAAAAGAAATAAATGAGGCAAACAAATGTTGGATGATAAATAGTTTGTCAGGGGAAGTGAAAACTTTCAGCTCAGCGGGAGGGAGTGATGGGAGAGGGGGAAAAAAGTTTGGTTAAGCCTGTAATGCGCACGCACGCTCCCTCTTTCTACAGTCTGGCGTCCGCGGCCGTTTTTAAATCTCTGAAGCCAGCCCGTGAGGAGGAGGAGGAGGAGGAAGAAGAGGAGGAGGAGGAGGAGGGAAGGAGCAATCCGGGCGAAAACCGAGGCGCTCAGAGCTGGGACCAACACCGGTCCACCTTAACCAACTTTCACGAGCGGCTCTCACTGCCGCGGCGCGCACGTCCGTATCCCCGCGCGGCGCTGTCCGGGGTGCTGAAAGCCGCAGCAGCAGCACGCTGTTCAGCCACGTCTGTGGCGCATCTGAAAGCAAATAAACTCACATTTCTCTCACTGCTGGCCAATCACCGTGACCGACACGCATGTCCAATTAGTAAAATGCTCTGTGCGCGTCAAAGCAGCCATAAATCACTCCTTTAGCCAGTTTAAAATGTGCTTCAGTGTTAAAGATGCTTTGTTTTTTATTAAACAGTTGAAGGTCAGAATGTGCTGGGGCACAAGTGAAGGGATCAGAGAGTGCATACCTTCACCAACAGCTGGGAGTGTGAGCCAGACTTCTCCTCTCAACGACCTCCTAAAAGCCTCAAAACAGCTGTTTCTGCCTAAATGTTCCTATTTGTATTCAAGTCATCGTCTAAACAGAATAATCAGGTAAATCTCATTATCGGCTATAAGGAATTACACGAACACAGGAATCTGGTTATTCAGTGCATGTGGACGTGTCAGATGTGATCATCCACGGCCGCTGCGTTATTGTGACCATCCAAGTCAGCAGGTCCACGTGGGCCCCACCAGAGGTTTGAGCTGGGCTGTTTTATGGCTCCCGTGGGGGTTTGCCCACATGGACTTTACCCGTGGTACAGGTAAGCGGGACCCGCTTTGAACCCATCTGGGCCCCACTCGGGTTTAACATGGCTGAGCAGGTTGCAGTGATGAGCCACTGGCAAAATGACTAAAAGAGTCACACATTTGTGAGAATAAATGTTAAAATTGATGAGAAAAAAGGACAAATTTGCAAAAATAGAGTAGCAAATTCATGAGAAAAAAGTCACAATTTTTCCTATAAAAGTCTCAGATTTATGAGAAAAAAGTAAAATTACTTGACAAGAGTTACAAATTTTTACAAGAAAAAAAGTCACAAATTTATGAGGAAAAAAACAGAAAATGTTGCAAATTAACAAAAAAGTAACCAATATATAAATAAATGAATGAATGAATGAATGAATGAATGAATGCATTTATTTCGGATTTCGGATAGTACATTACAGGTTAAAAGAAACTGTATAATATAACAACAAGGTCAAATTAGACAAAGACTCCTTCTACTATACAATTCCACGTGAGTTATCCGAAATGGGTGATGGCTGAAGCCGCAGCTTATATTGCCCACCCATATTCCATCCAAGAATTCAAAGGAGAAAAAAGAGAAAACAAGACAAGAGCGATTACAATTTAAAACAAGGCTAAGACAAAATATGACTGAGAGAAAAAGAAAACTGAGCTAGTCTAAGTTAAGCGGTTACTATTCAAAAACAAATCTAAGACATAGTGTCACAGAGAAAAAAGAAAAACTAAGCTATAACACAACACAGGCTGGAAATGTCAATCCTTATGTGAGTTTACATGTCGTCTTGTAAATATGTTTGGAGTATTTCTTCCTTTAGTTTTTGTTTAAATTGTCCAAGCTTTGTACATGATTTTAATTCAGGTCCAAAATCGTTCCATAATCTGACTCCTTGCACTGAAATACAGTGTTGCTTGGTAGTTGTTCTCACTGTAGGCTTTTGAAATATACATGTTCCTCTGAAGTGATATCGTTTCTCCCTTGTTTGGAACAACTTTTGGATATTTGCGGGCAGTGATAGATTCTTCACTTTGACATTATTATTGCGGTTTTAAAGTCGATCAGATCTTTCAACTTGAGAGTTTTTTGTTTAAGAAAAAGTGGGTTTGTTGGTTCCCTGTAAGCTGCTTTGTTGATTATTCTAATAGCTCTCTTTTGAAGCATAAAGAGTGGATATATGTTTGTTTTATATGTATTTCCCCATACTTCATTACAATATGTCATGTATGGGAGTATTAATGAATGATACAAGGTGTATAGTGTGGGTTGATTCAGCAAATTTTTCACTCTGTGTAATATTGCAATTGATTTGGATACTTTACCTTTTATATAATTAATATGTGGCTTCCAACACAGTTTGTTATCAATTATTACTCCAAGGAATTTAGTTTCGGATACCCTTTCAATCTCTACACCATTTACACTGAGTTTGGGTACTGGGTAGTTGTGATGGTTGTTAAAGACTATAAATTTTGTCTTGCTTAAATTGAGCGTTAATTTGTTTGAATCAAACCACAGTTTCAGCTTTCCTAATTCCTTTCCGAGTGTATCCAGAAGTTGTTCCAAGTTGTTTCCACTGCATAGCAGGTTAGTGTCATCAGCAAACAATATTAAGTCCATTTTTTCTGAAACTTTACATATATCATTTATATACATATTGAATAATAATGGTCCCAAAACTGAACCCTGTGGGACTCCACAGGTGACCTTCAGTAGCTCTGAGTTTTTGTTGTTAACACATACAAACTGATATCCATTCTTTAAGTAACTTCTTAACCAGGACAGTGCTACCCCTCTGATACCTCAATTTTGTAGTTTCTTTAATAATAGATTGTGATCTACTGTATCAAATGCTTTTTTAAGATCCAGGAATACTCCAACTGAATACTCTTTATTTTCAATGGCTGTTGATATTTTTTCTGTAAATTCCATTAAGGCATATGCTGTTGTCCTTTTGTGTCTGAACCCATATTGCTGCTCACACAATAAATCATTCTTCAGTATGAAGTTGTCAATTCTCTCATAGAATATTTTTTCAAGTATCTTGGAAAATTGCGGTAATAGTGAAATTGGTCTGTAGTTGGAGAGTTCCCCTCTGTCGCCTGTCTTGTAAATCGGAATTACTTTAGCTATTTTCATTGCATTGGGAAATATACCTGATTGGAGAGACAGGTTACAGATATACGTCAGTGGTTTCACTATGCATTCGATAACAGTTTTGACTAGTAGCATATCAATACCATCGCAGTCAGTAGATGTTTTACTTTTGAACGATTTAACAATTTCAATGACCTCTCTTTCGTCTGTGTTCTTTATGAAGATGGTGTCTTTTACAGCAGTGTTATTGCATATTGAATCACCTGTTGGCACCGTAGTGGGTATTTCTCGGGCCAGTTTAGGTCCAATGTTAACAAAAAAATTATTAAATTCATCTGCAGGTGAAGCTATATTCACATTCGGAGTCGATTTATTATTTTTTGGAGTGTTAGTTGGGTAGCTGGTATTTCTGCTTTTATTTCCAAGGATACTGTTGATTATTGTCCATGTATTTTTAATATTGTCTTTGTTTTTTTCCAGTTCTTTACTGTAATAGTCTCTTTTACTACATCTTATTATATATGTTAACTTGTTTTTGTATGTTTTATACCGCTGCTCTGCTTCTTTTGTCCTTTCTTTATGAAAGCTTTATATAATAAATTTTTCTTTTTACACGCCTTTTGTAGTCCTTTGGTTAGCCATGGTTTGTTGAAAATTGAAAATTTGTGAGAAAAAAAGTTAAATTATTGGGGAAAGTAAGCTTACAGTAAAAAGAAAAAAAAAGCATTGAAAATTTTTGACAAAGTTCCAAATTTACAAGAAAAATGTCACATATTTAAGGGAAAAACTCACAAATGTACAAGAAAATAGCAAATTTACAAGGAAAAACGTAATACATTTATGAGGAAAAAGTTGCAAGATTACAGTAAAAAATGTGGTAAATTTTTGAGAAAGTTCAAAAATTGAAAGAAAAAGTTTGCAAATCTGCAAGTAAAAAGTCAGTTTTGCAAGAAAACAAATTTATGAGAAAATTGTGAAAACGTATAAGAAAAAAGTGTCAAATTTACAAAAAATAGCAAATTTATGAGAAAAAGCTGCAAATTTACAAGAAAAAATGGTAATTGAAAAAGTTACAATCTTACAAGAAAAAAGTCACAAATTTATGAGAAAGATCTAAAATTACAAGAAAAAGTTAGTAAATCTGCAAGAAAAAATCACAATTTTATAAGAAAAACGAACAATTTATGAGAAAAAAAAATCGAAAATTTATAAGAAAAAAGTGACACATTTATAAAAACAAGTTGCAAATTTATGAGAAAAAAAAGTCAAAATTTACAAGAAAAAAGAAAAGACTTACCAACTTATCAAAAACAATTTAGCAAATTTATAATAAAAGTAACAAATTTATGAGGAAAAAATTTGAAAAAGGCTGTAAATTAACCAAGAAAAAACAATATATGAGTAAATAAACTGAAAATTTGTGAGAAAAAATTTCCAAATTTTGGGAGAAAAGTTATAAGTTTATAGTTAAAAAAAAGTTGAAAATTTTTGAGAAAGTTCCAAAATTACAAAAAAATGTTTCAAATTTATGAGGAAAAACTCACAAATTTACAAGAAAATAGCAAATTTACAAGGAAAAAATAGCCAATATAGGTGTAAATAAATTGAAAATTTGTGAGAAAAAAATCCCAAATTTATGAGGAAATAGTTGCAAGTTTACAGTGAAAAAAAGTGGTAAATTTATGAGAAAGTTCCAAAATTACAAGAAAGCGTTAGCAAATATGCAAGAAAGAAGTCACAAATTTACAGGAAAATAGCAAATTTATGGGCAAATAAGTGGTAAACAGGTAAAGTCCATGTGGACAAACACAGATGGGGCCAACATGGACTCCATGGACAAACCCACATGGACCCAAAAGGCAGCCCTGTTGAACCTTTGGTGGGGCCCACATGGACATGCTGGCTGGGATGGAACCAGTCTCATCAGGAGTTTTCTAGACAATCAAAATGTTCAGATGGACATTTAAAAGATGACCCAGACTGGCCCAGTCCTCCGCTGAGGACGGCATTTTGACCCGTTAGAGAGCAGCAGCTGACACGGAGGCGACAGTGTAGCACTTGGTCACACACGCCCACGTTTGTAATTTTCTCCTCTCCTCCTTTTCCGACTGCTTTTCTGAGGCATTTATTGTGATTTTTCTCCCCTCCATCTGTCAGCTCGGGAAACACGCTGCAGGAATCACATTTTCCAGGCAGAAATAATGAGGAGCGGTGAAACGCTGAAACATGAGGAGTGTCAGGGCCCCTTCTCTCACGGTGTCCGTGTGCTCGACTGCGGGGGGGGGGAGGGGGGCCTCTGCTGCTGAACCCAGACTTTCTTCAGAGTAAAATCAGCACCATGTCACCCACAAATGTAATATATTACCTGTGAATATGTCTGAAAGACAAAATATGGCCTAATGCAGTTCACTTTTGTTATTTTCTCGAGGACGGAACAGTGTGCCCTTCTTGAAATCTGCTCTCATCATCATCATCATCATCATCATCATCATCGTCATCATCATCATCATCATAGCAGTCTGTCGGGGGCGACAATGACTGTTTCATTTAGGTCTGATCAGATTCCCCCACGCAGCTCTGTCCTTCGCCTTCCGCTGCCAGGAAATCCTGACCTTGTTAACCCGGGCGACGGCCGAGCCGGTATGAGTTGCTTTCTGACTGACCATTTCATGAAACTGTTTGCAAGGTATTTGAGTACCACTAGCTTTTGCTGGACTAGCGGCACATTCTTGGCAGAAAGAGGTATTATCAGTGGCAACGGCAGGCCAAGACAAACTGACTCCCAGTATCTGTTGCAGTGACTGACCAGATGATAGGTTTGTTAATCTCTGCTCTTTGTGTAGTGCATGTCACAATGCACTGACTGGCAAAAGTCCACCACAGACCTTGCGACAGATGTGTTTATCTGCCAGGATGTCCAGTCTCACCCCGTGTAACTGGGAGTTTTCCACCACAGACCTGTGACAGATATTGTTTTTAGTTCTGCCAAGATGCCCAGTTTCACCCTCCATGCCCTTGGAAGGGTGGGGTTGCTGGTTGAGTCGCCGACGGCCCTACCCATGAGATAGGTAGTACCGGTTTTCATGGTTATCCGGTAGCAAGCAAACCAATGCCTGACCTGACACATATATACAGTATATATTCTATATACATAATTTCTAATAAAAAATTAAATAAAACCGAATTTTAAAGGTCATTCAGTACACTAAATACATATTGTGATATGTGTCGTACATCATGATATAGAGAAATTATATTGCAATACCTTTTTTTGCGCTACATCGCCCAGCCCTATGTGAGAGCAATGTGGAATGTTTTGGGAACACAACAGAAGATCGTGGAACACTCTGGAAACATAATAGGAACTGGAGTTAATGAAGTGGCTCAGACTCACTTGTAGCTCCACCCACTTGTTGAGGAGTCGCCGGTGTTATGCCGAGAATTGCTTGTCTGCCGAGAATTGCATCCCATCATCGCAGGCAGGTGTTTAGTGTAAGTCAAGTCAATACAACTACATGCTTTGAAAATACTTTGAAAAAGTGATGACAATACATAAATGCAAAATCTGGACTTTAAAGATTGTAAAACGTGGAGTTGGATCACATTCATTTCTAACCCTCTTTGAAATGCTAAAACATCTGGCGAATAAACATAATTTAAAGATAGTTTACAAGAGGTAATAACAGCTTTTACTTCTAAAAATGTATAATGGGTACTTCTGAAAATGCACAAATGGTTACAAGCCTGGCTGTAGTGCTATATTTTATAGTTTTGGCGGATGGGATGCAGTTCTCGGCAAGCGAGCAATTCTCTGCATAACACTGTTCAATAAACTCACAGCAGACCAGATGAGGTGATGCAGTAGGTGGAGGTCGTTTGTTGGCCCCGACCACATGCCACATCATTGAAGAAGTTATTCCTGAGCTCTCCGAGCAGCCTTGAACGCCCCTGCAAAGGGACTGGATTTCTGGCTTGTTTTTTGTTGTTGTTGTTGTTGTTGTTGTTGTTTCTTGGCTGCAGGGAAATTTACTTCCTATTTCTGTATGTGTAACCCAGTGTTAGTTTCTTTTGTGTGTGTTGGTGGTACACTGTCATTTTAAATGTTGCCATAGCAACCCTTTACGGCTGTTTCAGACAGTCACCTGTGGAAAGACTGGCAAGAGTGATGGCGGGTTTAGTCTATGTGCAGCTGCGGCTGAGAATGCACGTTAGTTACCTCTGTGTCTGCCTTCGCTTGCCATAAATCACCCACTGTTTGTGATATTCTCCTGCTAGGTGAGAACTTGTGTTTCTCCATATTTATGTTGTTCTTTATTTTCTTGAGGTGGCATGCAGAAATACTTGCTGATACTTTGTTTCTACGGGCATGCACGGGTTTCTACGGGAATGCATGGGTATGCACTAGTCATCACATTATAATTCAAGAAAATCTGTGTGTGTGTGTCTGTGTCTGTGTGTCACGATCAAAGGACTCGCTAAAAGATCATAGGTGTCGGCTCCTCCTGAACCGCCAAGCTCAGGAGGAGACGAGGATTATGAGGTAACAAGAGAATTGTCCAGAGGAGGAATCAAAAGTAGAACAATCAATGTAGTTGCGATGAAAATGTGAACAGACAGAGCTTATATAGTGAATGGCATGACAACATGAGTGATAACAGGTGTGGGTGTACCTGAGCAGGAGAAAGGAACAATAACCAGTTATTGGGACCATCTGGTAGTGCTGATGGTGAGGGAAGAGTGGCTGACAGGCCGCTTGACAGGCGGCGCCAACACAAACCCGGAAACGTCACCTGACAGCTGTCAGCACACAGAATAAATGTAAACAAAACCAAATACAGACTAGAAAATAATTACAGATGAAGCAAGATAAAGCCAACACAAACTGAAACATAAGCAGACAAATAGAACGCAGTGACAACTCAGAGAAGGCACCAAAAATACAACAAATATATCAGAATACAAAAAAGAGCCACGAGACACCTCTGCATAACATTGTATCCTTATTAACATTAAAGAAAACAAAAAAGGAAAAAGAAAGAAATATAGAACAACTTACAACAAAGAATAACTTTATTAACATTGGTGTGGGGTTTTTCACACTGAGCTATTTGGTACACCACCTTATATGATGCTAACAGTGCTCGCTGGTTTACTGAAGTAGCATTCACAAAGCGGGATGATTGTTGGCAATATCTGGCACGTTTTTGCTGAAAAAACTCAAGCGGCTTATCAGCGTGACTGGGGTGTAATGTCTTTAAGTGATGCCTTAATTTATTTGGCTTCATGCTGTCCACTGCCAACATTTTTAGACACAGTAAACACACTGGTCTTTCCTTGTCTCCCACCGTAGTCACAATGAAGCCAAGCGCTACATACGCTTCATCATATTTCCTTGTCTTAGCTTTCGGGAGACTTTCGTTTGTCTCATTATCTCCGTCTCTCTCTGCCTTTATTTTCATCACTGTTAAATATTTTTTTCCATGGTGTCTCTTGAGGGTTTGTTCACTGCACTTCATATCTCCTGCTCTGTGCTATGTGTGCGCATGCACGGTGCAAAAAAACCCTTCACCATAGAGCTAATACTCCCTGCGCACACTCTGACAATGAGAGTGCCACTGCCACCTACTGTAGTGGATGTGCAATTGCACTTTATTCTAATACGGCAAAAAAAGCATGTTCCCTGGGGTCACACGCGCCCACCCTGGCATTGCACCATGTGCCCCTCTATTTGAGAAGAACTGCGCTAAAAGATCATAGGATCACCTATGATGTTCCTATGATCTCTACATGATGTCTATATGATGTCATATAGACACCATAGTATAGAGTTTGAAAATGAAACTCACTCACCGGGAGACAGGAGGACCAGGAACTCTTCAGCTGAATCGGGATTTTGGAGGATTATGGTGAGGGTTATGGTTAAGTTAGTGGTATGACATCAAAGATCATAGTACTTGCTATGACATCAGCAAAGATCAAAGGAATCACTATCATCAAAGCTCATAGGAATCACTATGACATCATCAAAGATCATAGGACTCGCTATATATATGGTGTCTTTGCAAGCAGTTTCATGAAATGGTCAGTCAGAGAGCAATTCATACCCGCTCGGACGTTGCCCAGGTTAACAAGGTCAGGAGTTCCTGGCAGTGGAAGGCGAATTACAGAGCTGCGTGGAGGAATCTGATCAGACCTAAATGAAACAGTCATTGTCATCCCCGACAGACTGCTATGATGATGATTCATAGGCACATCATAGGCTCAGTGATGCACGGGCATGCACAGGTAGGCACTAGTAGATGGAAATCAAAGGAGGGGAGACAGTGGGGACATGTCCCAAAAAAACCGGGACATCTTCTCTATGGTCTTCCTCTTTTCCTCCTGCCTGGCAGCTCTAGCTTCAACATCTTTTATTTATCCAGTTTATCCACTGTCCCTCCTCTGCACATGTCAAACCATCTCAGCCTTGCCTCTCTTACTTTGTCTCCAAACTGCTCAGCCTGAGCTGTCCCTCTGATGTACTCATTTCTAATCTTGTCCCTCCAAGTCACTCCCAATGAGAATCTTAGCATCTTCAACTCTGCCACCTCCAGCTCCGCCTCCTGTCTTGTTGTCAGCACCACTTTCTCCAAACCACACATCATAGCAGGTCTCACTACCTTCTTGTAAATCTTCCCTTCCACTCTAGCTGCTATATTTTTTCACAAATCACCCCTGAAACTCGTCTCCACCCATGCTCTTCTTCACCTCTCTTGTGCACTGCCCATTGCTTGGGTGGTTGACACCAGGTTTTTAACCTCACCCTCCTTCACTAGGTCTACTCCTTCTATTTTCCATGTATTCTGTCTTGCTTCTACTGACTTTCATTCCTCTTCTCTCCAGAGCATACCGCCAGCTCTCCAGCTTCTCTTCCACCTGCTCCCTACTCTCACTACCGATAGGAATGTCGTCTGCAAACATCATAGTCCAAAAATGCATTTGAAGCCCTAATGCTAGTTTAAATGGAGGGGGGAAAGTTTTTATAAATTTCTATCTCTTTCTTGGAAATTTGCTACTTTTTTCATCATGAATTCATTATGTTTTACAAATAGATTTGCAAAGATTTTCTTGTAAATTTGTCAAAGGCAAGGGCCCAGTAACAAACACGGAGACCAGAATTGAGGTGAGTGAAGGTATTTATTGGGCTATTTAGCAGAGGTGATTCAGGGCCCACAGAGAGAGGAATAGGGAGCAGAAATGGAGGGGTGTGAGTGGCAGTGGTGTAACAGAGGTAGGTATGATTTTTGTATTTTCCAGAAGTGAGTTCTTGCTGGCCACTTGGAGGTGTCTTCCAGATGAGTGTGCCCAACAGGTGGACGATGAGGACCTAAGGAAAGAGTCCGTTATTGTTATAGTTATGAATGAGTGAGTGGATTGTTCCCAAGTGTCTTGGATCCACTTGAGGGTTTCCAACAGGTGGGCCACGGAGTGGAGCTAGTTCTGAGGTAATGCCCAGCCAGCATGTCCATGTGGGCCCCACCAAAGGTTAAATTGGGCTGTCTTATGGGTCCCATGTGGGTTTGTCCATGGATTCCATGTTGGCCCCATCTGTGTTTGCCCACATAGACTTTACCTGTTTATCTATTTTCAACTGATTTTGTCATAACTTTGCTATTTTCAAGTAAATTTGTGACTTCTTTCCCCTAATTTGATTATTTTTTTCTTGAAAATTTCAAACTTTTTCATAAATTTGCAACTTTTTTTACTGTAAACTTGCAACTTTTTCTCATAAACTTGCAACTTTCCTCATAAATATGTTAGTTTTTCTTGTAAAATTGTGAGTTTTAAAACTCACAAACTTTTTCTTGTAATTCTGGAACTTTCTTATATTTCTCACTTTTTATTGTAATCTTGCAACTTTATTCATACTGTAGAAGAGCTTGGAAATGAAGAGGCGATTTGATTTATAAACCAAGTTTAATAATCAGCATAATCAGCTCTTCTAACAAGTCTCATCTGGTGCAGAGAGTGGCAGAAGGGAAAAGAGACAGAATGTCTCCAGCTCACTGACTTTATACTGGCACACAATAAAAGACATGCATAACAAAGGCTGACATCCCTCATTATCTTAATCCCCCCATTGTCTTGGTATTTCCTCTGCTTGCCTTGGGGGGTGAGGGTGGCTCCTCCGGTCTCCTCTGCCGCGTCCGGGAACGTCTTTGTTCTTCACTCGGCGGTTGAGAGCCCTTTGTCCTTTCAGAGGTGTGAAGTCCTTTACATATGTAATTACCAAACATTTCCACATGCTTCAACATATGTAGGTTATGGAATATATGGTTAATATAGACCACAGGCCCCCCAAACAACTAAGAAAAGACAACAGAAAGGTTCACAGTCTAAGATAGTTATTATGACATACTAAGTGTTACATCTGTTGCCACGGAAGAAACTTTCCAGCAGCCATGCTCCTAAGAGAGTTCAGTGGTAATCATAACAGCATAGTAAAATCATAAGTCAGTCCTAAACTGTTGCAGCACAATTAGTGAATAATTGTGGAGTGGTTTGTATCAGTCCCTGTGCTGTCTGGGTTTTAATCTTCTCCCAAAGCTGCTGTAGGTTGGTTTAGGCGCCCTGCTGGGACCTTCTTGTGAGGAATCTGCAGTGTGGGAAGGAGAGAGATTAACTGTTCCCTGCTGGGGGGCTGAGTCTTTTCTCTTGGGGGGTCTACCCCGCCGAGGTGCTCTCGCCAACTGTGCAGGCTCGTCTCTCAACAAGAAGGCAGGTTTAAGTCTGTCAATGCTGACTGTTTCTTTTCTATCCCCAAAATCAAGCACAAAGTGTTTATCACCATGTTCCAGCACTCTGTATGGTCCATCGTATGCTGGGCGAAAGGTAGGTTTTAAAGCTTCATGCTTAACAAAAACGAACTCAGCGTTTTTTTAAAGCCTGAGGGACAAAAACCCGTGGGAAGGAGTGATGAGCTGGACCGGGGAGAGAGTTCGGTCCGTTGTTGCCTAAAAACCTTGGGACTGGAAGGCGCCCTGGCTCTGGGTTCTCAGGTAAAAATTCACCTGGAAGCCTGAGAGGTTGTGCAAAGACTAATTCTGCGGGAGAGGCGTCTAGATCCTCTTTAGGTGCAGCACGCAACCCCAATAAAACCCAGGGAAGTTTATTTACCCAATTTGTGTCCGTTAGTGAGGCTCTGAGGGCAGCCTTTAAAGACCTGTGAAAACGCTCGCATAACCCATTAGCCTGAGGGTGATAAGCAGTGGTGCAGTGAATTGTTGCCCCTAAGCTGTTGGACATGGCTGACCAGAGCTCTGAGACAAATTGAGGCCCCCTATCGGACGTGATGTCCGATGGGACGCCGAAACGTGCCACCCAGTTTGTCAAAAAAATGCGAGCGACTTCCTCCGCTGTGGTTGCCGCTAGAGGGACTGCCTCTGGCCAGCGTGTGGTGCGGTCTATCATTGTTAACAGGTGTGTGAAACCTTGGGAGGAAGGTAGTGGCCCCACGAGGTCGACATGAACGTGGTCGAACCTTCTAGCAGGGATTGGAAAAGGCTACAGAGGGGCTTTTGTGTGTCTGTGTATTTTGGCGCATTGACAAGAAATGCAAGTTTTTGCCCATTCTTTTACGTTTTTGCGCAGGCCTGGCCACACAAACTTTTCGGCGACCATTTTAACCGAGGCGCGCACACCTGGGTGCGCGAGGGAGTGAATTGCGTCGAAAATACGGCAGCGCCATGTAGCTGGTACTAACGGGCGAGGTCGGCCGGTTGAGACATCGCATATTAGGGGGGGCACACCGTCACGTAAACCCTTTTTCTCCAGCCTTAACCCTGTTGGTCCAGACAGGAGTGCGCGCACGTCCGCGTCACTGCTTTGTTCCTCCGCCATGGCTGCATAATCTATCCCTGCATGGATAGGTGCTGCGTATGTGTCTGCGTTAGTGAAGAGTTCTGCTGCTGAGGCAGTATAATCTGTCTCCCCGCGCTCTGGTGGTGTCACAGCGCGAGAGAGAGAGTCTGCTACTACGTTAAGTTTGCCTGCCACGTGTCGAATGTCTGTGGTGAACTCTGAAATCGCAGCTAGCTGTCTTTGTTGCCTGCCTGACCATGGTTCTGAAATTTTAGCCATGGCAAAGGTGAGCGGTTTATGGTCTACAAAAGCCATGAAACTCCGCCCTTCTAACCAGAACTGGAAGTGGCGGATGGATAAATGAAGCGCCAGCAGCTCTCTGTCAAAAATGCTGTATTTACGTTCAGTTTGGTTTAGCGATTTGCTAAAGAATGCTAAAGGTTGCCAGACCCCGCTGACAAGCTGTTCTACAACTGCCCCTATAGCTAGGTCTGAAGCATCTGTGGTTAGTGCGATGCGGGCCAAGGGATCTGGGTGAACTAACAATGTGGCGTTAGCTAGGGCGCTTTTTACTTCCGCGAAAGCGCGTTCGCGCTCCGGGGTCCATTCGACCGCGTTGGAAGCTTTCTTTTTTTTGAGCGCGTCATATAGGGGCTGCATGAGCTGAGCTGTGTGGGGGAGGAAGCGGTTGTAAAAATTAACCATCCCTAAAAATTCCTTTAGCGATTTGACCGTTTGTGGCCGTGGGAAACTTTCTATCGCGTGAACTTTGTCTGGAAGTGGAACTGCCCCCTTCGGAGAGACTTTGTGTCCTAAAAAATCAATTTGTGACACGCCGAATTTGCATTTGGCTGGATTGATTATTAGCCCATGCTCTTCTAGCCTCTGAAAAACCGTAGTGAGGTGCTGCTCGTGTTCTACCTCAGACGAGCTGGCTACCAGCATGTCGTCAAGGTAGACGAAGACAAAAGGAAGGTCGCGTAGGACCGCGTCCATCATTCGTTGAAACGTTTGAGCAGCGCCTTTGAGGCCGAAAGGCATTCGCAGGAATTCAAAAAGGCCGAAAGGGGTTATTACCGCTGTTGCTGTTTTAGGAATGTCTTCTGCTCGGACTGGGACTTGGTGATAACCGCGGACTAAGTCTATTTTTGAAAAAATGCGCGCACCCGCCAGATGTAGTGAAAAATCTTGAATGTGAGGGATTGGGTAACGGTCATGCGCTGTAGCGTTGTTTAATCTGCGGTAATCTCCGCACGGTCTCCAAGAACCGTCGGATTTCGGAACCATGTGAAGTGGTGAGGCCCAGGGGCTCTTCGAGCGTCTAACAATGCCCAATTTTTCAAGAGTTGTAAACTCGTCCCGTGCTATGTTGAGCTTGGTCGCGTCTAAGCGGCGAGCTTTGGCAAAAACGGGAGGTCCCGTTGTGGGAATGAAGTGTTCAACCCCGTGTTTAGCCACAGTGGCTGAGAATTTGGGAATTGTGAGTGCTGGAAATTGGGTGAGGAGTTGCTCAAACTTACTTCCTGCCGTGGTGACGTTGGCCTGCACAGGTGGTGGAGAAACTCGGGCTGAGCAGGGAATAGAAGCAAAGGACAGTGCATTAACCAGGCGCCTATTTGCTAGATCCACTAATAACCCATGTGCACACAAAAAATCTGCGCCTAATAAGTTAAAACTCACCGCCGCTACAACAAATGTCCATCTGTAGCTGCGGCCGTGGATGAGGAGGTGCAGGCTCTTTTTGCCGAACGTGTCGATGCTAGAGCCGTTGGCTGCCACGGCTCCGTTGCCCCGGGTGCCCGTGGCTCGATCTGCGTGGGAGGGCATGACGAAACTCAGCTGGGCTCCTGTGTCGATGAGGAACTGCTTGCCTGTGTGTCCATCCGTCAGTTACAACAGCTTATTCTTCTCGCCGAGAACCGCTGCCATTAACGGTTCTCGGCTTTGGCGTTTTCCCGAAATCGCAAATTTGCAGGGGGGAACGCATTTGTGGGCCTTCTCGGCGAAGCGGTGGTGATAATAACAGGTGTCGCTCTGTCTGCTAAGTTTGGGCCGTGTCGCTGTCACCGTGGGCTGGGTCTGCTCAGTGGGTTGTGGCTCCCCGTGGCTCGGGGCGTCAGCTTTGAGGTCTGCGGATGCTGCTGTGGGTGTCCGCTCCTTGCAGGCGTTGACGAGCCGATGAGCTTCGTTGGCCAGTGCACGGAAGTCTTGGTGGTTGTTGCATTTCATGCTGGCGAGTGTCCCTCTCATGTGTGGCGGCAGTGTGCTGAGGAATATAAACTGGAAGAGGAAGTTGTCATTGTCCTCTTCTTTGAGCTATAGCAAATCCTCCATGAGGGCCTTCGGTTTGCACCCTCTGTGGCCGTAGACCGCCAGGATCTTCTCGGCTTTCTCTTCCGCTGATGGGACGTAGTTCGCCACGATGGTTGCTTTGAGCGTCTCATATTTGTCCCGGGACGGTGGCCGCCGGATCATGCTCCGCACACACTTCGAAGTGGCGGCGTCGAGTTTGGAGACGATATGGTAAAATTTGGTATCGTCAGCCGTGATGCCCGCCAGAGTAAACTGGGCTTCAGCCTGCTGAAACCAAGAGGTGGGGTCTTCTTGCCAGAAGTCTGGCAGCTGGACAGTGACGGCATTCGTGCATACCATCACTGCTGTGCCCGCCGGGTGAGAGTGCCTTGTCTCGGCTCTCACGGCGCTGCTGGTGCTTGGTTGAGCCCTCTCAATCTCTTCTGCCGGGGGGAACAGTTGTCCATCTGTTCCCTCGTCTGCGTGGGTCGCCACGGATGAATCGATTGCGGGGGTATGCCTCAGGACCATACTCGCGTCAGGGGTCACCAGTGTAGAAGAGCTTGGAAATGAAGAGGCGATTTGATTTATAAACCAAGTTTAATAATCAGCATAATCAGCTCTTCTAACAAGTCTCATCTGGTGCAGAGAGTGGCAGAAGGGAAAAGAGACAGAATGTCTCCAGCTCACTGACTTTATACTGGCACACAATAAAAGACATGCATAACAAAGGCTGACATCCCTCATTATCTTAATCCCCCCATTGTCTTGGTATTTCCTCTGCTCGCCTTGGGGGGTGAGGGTGGCTCCTCCGGTCTCCTCCGCCGCGTCCGGGAACGTCTTTGTTCTTCACTCGGCGGTTGAGAGCCCTTTGTCCTTTCAGAGGTGTGAAGTCCTTTACATATGTAATTACCAAACATTTCCACATGCTTCAACATATGTAGGTTATGGAATATATGGTTAATATAGACCACAATACTGTAAATTTGTTACTATTTTCCTTGTAAAATTGCTATTTTCTTGTAAATTTATGAGTTTTTCCCATAAATTTGACACATTTTTCTTGTAAATTTGGAACTTTCTCAAAAATTTTCAACTTTTTTTACTGCAAACTTACAGCTTTTCCTCATAAATTTGGGGCTTTTTTTCCCTCACAAATTTTCAGTTTATTTACTCATGTATTTGCTATGTTTTTTGTTAATTTGCAACTTTTTCTAAATTTTTCCTCATAAATTTCTGACTTTTTTCTTGTAAATGTGCTAAATTTTTCTGATAAGTTTGTACAGTGGTGTGAAAAAGTGTTTGCCCCCTTCCTGATTTCTCAATTTTTGTATGCTTGTCACACTTAAATGTTTCAGATCATCAAACAAATTTAAATATTAGTCAAAGATAACACAAGTAAACACAAAATGTAGTTTTTAAATGAAGGTGCTTATTATTAAGGAAAAAAAATCCAAACCTACATAGCCCTGTGTGAAAAAGTCGTTGCTCCCTAAACCTAATAACTGGTTGGGCCACCCTTAGCAGCAGCAACTGCAATCAAGCGTTTGCCATAACTGACAATGAGTCTTTTACAGCACTGTGGAGGAATTTTGGCCCACTCATCTCTGCAGAATTGCTGTAATTCAGCCACAGAGGAGGGTTTTTGAGCATGAACCTGTGATGAACCGCTCTCTGCCATCATCTGCCACAGTTGCGCGCACACCTGCGGCTCATCACTCACGGCCTATATAACCGGCTCTGCCTGCAAGATTGGCACGAGCCGTCTGTCTCCCTGGCTACGCGAAGCACAACACTCTCCAGCCTAACATTCTGCCCTGATCATCCCTGCCATGCCTGCTTCTTCCTGGAAGGATTCTACCAAACCTCCAAGTAAGCACTGCAATCTACTAACCTTGTCAGCGTTGTCCCCTGTGCACAGGTGGAACTCCCAGGCGGCGGATTCCTCTCCTCCCTGGCGGCAGACTACGCCAATCCCTCTCCTTCTCACCATCTCTCGTCAGCAGTGTGGGTAGCAGCCGTTGTCCTTCGGGATTGCCTCCAGGCCAACCTTCATTCACCACCACAAACTGTAACAAGTAAGCCTTTGTCAATTCCCCGGTCCATCCCTGTGTCAGACTGTGCTAACACTGTGCCTCTGTTCTGTCCTCAGGGTTGCCAGATTGTACGACGTTCTGCTCACTCTCCACTGTCTTTGAGTCTACAAATCCACGCACTACATTCACATTTATCTCGCACTCACGCATCCACGCACGAACATTATCACAATAAACATCACTGAAACTACTCTTGAGCCTGTGTCTGTTCCCTGGGTCTGTGCATTATGTCAGTACGGCTCCGTCAGAATGACCCAGCGAACAGTGCGCTAGTGAGCCAAATAAACAACTTAGAAGCCCGAGTAGATCAAATAGCTTACCAGCAACAAGTAATCCTAAACCAACTGGTCCAGATTAACAGCCGACTGGATCACCTGACCGGACAGCAGGCGTCTCCTCTGGCTTCAAGTAACGCTCCGGCACCCGCTAGCTCTCCCCTTAGCCAGGCTAGTCTGGTTCCCTCAGCCCGTCTCACACCGGTCCCCACACCCACCCAATTTAGTGGCAAACTGGGGGAGGCCCGGGGTTTTCTTCTCCAGTGTGAGATAGTTTTTCAGTGGGTTCCTGGGGATATTCCGACCGACCACAGCCGTATTGGCTATGTAGCTAATCTACTGGAGGGGCGGGCTCTTGCTTGGGCCTACGCAGTTATGGCTAAACCTAGCTATGCTAACCTCAGCTGTGCCCAGTTTGTTAGTGAATTTAACGAGGTGTTTGACCATTCCGACCGGGATGATGTGCTCACCGCCTGGCTGCTAAATCTTCAACAGGGGGGCAGGTGCGTTGCGGATTATGCTGTCGATTTCCGGGTGGTGGCAGCGGAGGTGGGGTGGGAGGATGCCTCTTTATGCAGCATCTTTGCTAGGAGTCTGAGCCCGAGTCTGCGGGATGAGTTAGCCCACTTAGAGAGGCCGGAGAGCCTAACGGAGCTAATTTCCTTAGCTATCAGTTTAGACAACAGATTGAGAGAGCGGGCAGCCGAGCGGAAGACGTCCGGATGCTCGGGCGCCCATTTTCACCGCTCCTCTCAGAGCCCTTTACTGGCCTTACCTTCAGCAGAATCAGCTGAGGAATCAGAGCCTATGGTAGTTGGTCGGACTAAGCCATCCCTGGCAGAGAGACAGCACCGTAGGGAGCTTGGTTTGTGTTTGTACTGTGGTAGTGAGGAACACAACATTTCGTCCTGCCCCGTGCGGCCAAAAGGGGGAGCCCGTGCATCGCAGTAGGGGGACTCACAGGCTCACCTCAGTCTAATCCCCTCTCTAAGTGTCTCTTGCCCATTAGGTTCATACATAATCGCACTGAACACTGCACACACGCCTTGGTGGACTCGGGAGCTGAGCAAAATTTTATCTCGGGGGAACTGGCAATCCGGTTGAGGCTTCCCTGCCATTCTCTGGAGACACCCTTGAGGCTTGTTACATTAACTAATACCCTGTTGTCAGTGGTGCACAAGCAGACTGCCCCATCCCTGTCATCATCTCCGGGAACCATCGGGAGGATCTGAGCCTTTATGTTACTGCCGGTTGCTGCCTCCCCTGTTATTCTGGGCTATCCCTGGCTCCAGCTCCATAATCCTTCCATCTATTGGCGCTCCGGTAAGATTGAGGCCAGGAGTCCTTTTTGCTTTAGTGCCTGTTTACAGTCTGCTGCCTGTTCACCCTCTAAGCCTTTGGCTAGTCCCATGCCCCACCCCCCGATCTCACCGGGGTCCCTGCTGAATATCATGATCTGGGGGCGGTGTTCAGTAAATCTCAGGCTTTGTCTCCCCCCCCCCCCCCCATCGACCCTATGACTGCGCCATCAATCTCCGGGCTGGAGCCCCGCTGCCGGCGAGCCGCCTCTACAGCCTGTCTGCCCCGGAACGTGAGGCAATGGACACGTACATCAAGGACTCTTTCAGCTCTGGTATCATCCAACCGTCATCTTCGGCTGTAGGGGCGGGGTTCTTTTGTGTCGGGAAGAAGGATGGTTCCCTGAGGCCGTGTATCGACTTCTGGGGTCTGTATGACATCACCGTGAAGGATAAATACACCCTCCCCCTGATGGACACGGCCTTTGACTCCCTCCAGGGGGCCTACTACTTCACCAAGCTGGATCTCCGCAATGCGTACCATCTGGTGCAGATCAAGGAGGGAGACGAATGGAAGACAGGCTTCTGAACTCCAAGCGGCCACTTCGAATATCTGGTGATGCCGTTTGGACTGACCAACGCTCCGGCCGTCTTCCAACGCCTAATCAACGACGTCCTACTCGACTTTCTGGGGTCGTTCGTCTTTGTATACCTTGACGACATCCTGATCTTCTCTCGATCGCTGGAGGAGCACCGGGTACACGTGAGGCGGGTTCTACAACGACTCCTGGAAAATAAATTGTTTGTGAAAGCCGAGAAATGTGAATTTCATACCTCTAAGATGGCGTTTCTTGGTTTCATTATTTCCCATAACCAGATCCTCCTGGATCCCGGCAAGGTGAAGGCAGTAGTGGATTTCCCCCCCCCCCCCCCCCCCAGGAAACAACTTCAACAGTTCCTGGGGTTCGCTAATTTCTACTGACGCTTCATAAACAACTACAGCGTCATTGCCCTTCCCTTGACCCGCCTCATCTCCCCCAAGAGGGCCTTCCGGTGGACTGAGGAGGCTGCTGCCGCATTCGCTACCCTCAAGGAGAGGTTCTCATCCTCGCCCATCCTGACCCAAGTGGATCCCGCTCTTCAGTGCCTGGTGGAGGTGGACGCTTCGGACTCAGGGGTGGGGGCGGTGCTGTCTCAGCGTTCTCCTTCACTTCCGCTCTTCAAGGAGAGTAGACGCTTCTCTCTTTTCTCTCTGCTCTAGCTCCCCACTTCCCTAACTAACTGGATCCCAGCTTGCTGTTGTCTGTCTGCGTCTACTGCTGATTATCGAAAGAAATTATGGAATTGATAAGCTGGGCTTTGAACGCAAATGACACTATTTTTTCAACAAGGAATAGTGCTCCGGGGGAAGCTGTTTGCCCCGCAGGGACGGCTCCAGCGGGCTATTTACGGGTGACAAGTGTCTGGAGGATCCTGTGCCTGAGTAATCTCTCTATCGAAGATATTGAAGATTTGTATATCTTCGTAATAATGGTGACTGGGATCGTTCTGATTGGAACTGGGATTATCCTGGTGTACCGCAAATTGCTGAAGATGGATACAACCTATCAAAATGCTGGCCACGCGAGGTGCATCCATCAAATTGGAAAAATGGAGGAGACTTTGATAGCGACAAATGGAGAACTGTCTCGGAAGGTGGATTACATCATGGTTACGCTTAAGTCTATCCACGACGGACTCAAAGCCCCACAATGAAGGATTAAGCACTGAATCTGCAGAAGAAAATAAAGTTCTTTCTCTGTGTTCAGTCTATTTGGCTCAATTTCCCTTACAAAAATCCTCCTGATAATCCCCAGTCTTTGTTTTTCAAAACACTGAGCACACGGCCTCTGGACAGTAGCTGCTTGGGACAATTGCCAAGGACAATTGCTGCAGCCAGACAAAACATCTTCTGCCAAAGTGTCCTTGTGCTCATATTGATACAACATTGCTTCAACACTATATCCACACTGACCCAGAAACTGACAACAAGATAGCATTCACTGCTCTCCTTGTGTCCTGTGAACTCTGGTCTTGAATGTGCATCATGGGCTTTTTTTGTCTTTGTAATCATAATATTGATTACTTATGGTCAATATTCTGAATTCAATGATTTTTTTGCTCCTTCCTATTGTATGATTTCTTATCTGTACCATCCTGTTGGCAGGCGCGTTCCCGATGCAGCCGTGTCACTGGAAATGCAGGTTCATTTTCTGTGTCAAGTCAAATTCTCTCGTATGTTATCAGTGATCTATTAATGTACTTGGCAATAAATCTTTTTCTGATTCTGATTCTGATTCTGATTCTGATTCTCCAGTGGATGGAGTGGTCTGGCCTTGTGCGTTTTTTTCTCGCCGGTTATCTCCAGTGGAGAGGATCTACAACATCTGCGACAGGGAGCTTCTGGCTGTTAAACTTGCGCTGGAGGAGTGGCGCCACTGGTTGGAGGGGGCTTCCCAGCCGTTTGTCGTCTGGACCGACCATTAAAACTTGGAGTATCTGAGGACAGCCAGATGTCTTAACGCTCGTCAGGCCCGCTGGTCCCTGTTCTTCGGGTGCTTTAACTTTACCATCACCTATCGGCCCGGGTCGAAGAACACCAAGCCAGACGCCCTTTCTAGAAAGTTCGCTCCTGATACGACGGAGAAGCCCGAGCAGCCCATCCTCCCGTCATCCTGCATCGTCGGCTCTCTCTCATGGGATGTTAAGGAGAAGGTCTTGAAGGCGCGGGAGGTCGAACCGGACCCGGGCGGGGGGCCAGCGGGTAAAGTGTATGTTCCTTCTTCTGCCCTGGGGGAGATCATTCACTGAGCCCACTCCTCCAGGCTTGCTTGTCACCCGGGGGAAGGGGGGGCACACGGTCAGGATCATTCAGAGGTCGTTTTGGTGGCCATCCCTGTGGAAGGACGTCACCAACTACGTCCATGCCTGTCCTCAGTGCGCTACGGGTAAGACCCCATTCTCTCCTTTCGTGGGGTTGCTCCACTCTCTTCCTATTCCTGGCAGACCCTGGTCGCACATTGCTTTGGATTTTGTTACTGGTCTCCCTCCATCTAATCACCACACAGTTGTTCTCACTATAGTGGACCGTTTCTCCAAGGCCGCCCACTTTGTCCCCCTGCAGGGGCTGCCCACAGCGAAGGAGACGGCGGATCTGCTTGTGCATCACGTGGTGAGGCTACACGGGATACCTGCTGACATCGTCTCCGACCGGGGCCCCCAGTTTGTGTCTCATGTTTAGAAGGCTTTCTGTAACGCCCTGGGGGCTACAGTGAGTCTGTCCTCTGGCTACCACCCACAGAGCAACGGACAATGTGAGAGGGCAAATAAAGAACTGGAGGCTGCGCTATGCTGCGTCGTCTCTTCCAACCCTGCATCATGGAGCACACATCTCCCTTGGATTGAGTACGCCCACAATTCCACTGTGTCGTCAGCTATCGGTATGTCGCCTTTTGAAGCCTCCTTGGGTTATAATCCCCCGCTTTTTCCCGAGGAGGAGGGGGACATCGCCGTACTTTCTGTCTGGACCCATCTGAAATGCTGTCGACAGATTTGGAGGACGGTCCAAGCGGCACTCCACCGAACGACAGAGCGCAAGGCCAGGGTGGCCAATCACCGTAGGAGACCAGCTCCACCTTATCAGGTGGGTCAACAGGTTTGGTTGTCCACTCAACATATTAACCTCAAGGCTGAAAATAGAAAACTGTCTCAACGGTTCATTGGGCCTTTCCCTATTGAACGAATAATTAACCCAGTGGCTGTGCGCCTGACTCTCCCCCCCTCCCTCCACATCTGTCCTACATTTCATGTGTCTCAAATCAAGCCTGTCTTCTCCAGCCCACTCTGTCACCCTCCCAGGTCTCCACCTTCACCAATGGTGATCGACGGCGACCCGGTGTGGAAGGTCAACGCCATCCTGGACGTCCGCCGCTGGGGTCGCAGCCTGCAGTATCTGGTGGACTGGGAGGGGTATGGCCCCGAGTGGCACTCCTGGGTGCATCCATCCTTCGTGTTGGATAGTCGGCTCATCAGGGATTTCCTTCGGACGCACCCAGGTAGGCTGGAACAGGTGCCGAGAGGCACCTCTCGGGGGGGAAGTACTGTGATAAACCGCTCTCTGTCATTATCTGCCACAGTTGCACGCACACCTGCGGCTCATCACTCACGGCCTATATAACCGGCTCTGCCTGCAAGATTGTCACGAGCCGTCTGTCTCCCTGGCTACGTGAAGCACAACGCTCTCCAGCCTAACATTCAGCCCTGATCATCCCTGCCATGCCTGCTTCTTCCTGGAAGGATTCTACCAAACCTCCAAGTAAGCACTGCAATCTACTAACCTTGTCAGCGTCGTCCCCTGTGCACAGGTGGAACTCCCAGGCGGTGGATTCCTCTCCTCCCTGGCGGCGGACTATGCCAATCCCTCTCCTTCTCACCATCTCTCGTCAGCAGTGTGTGTAGCAGCCGTTGTCCTTCGGGATTGCCTCCAGGCCAACCTTCATTCACCACCACAAACTGTAACAAGTAAGCCTTTGTCAATTCCCCGGTCCATCCCTGTGTCAGACTGTGCTAACACTGTGCCTCTGTTCTGTCCTCAGGGTTGCCAGATTGTATGACGTTCTGCTCACCACCCGCTGTCTTTGAGTCTACGAATCCACGCACTACATTCATATTTATCTCGCACTCATGCATCCATGCACGAACATTATCACAATAAACATCATTGAAACTACTCTTGAGCCTGTGTCTGTTCCCTGGGTCTGTGCATTATGTCAGAACCACCTTTTTAAGGTCATGCCACAGCATCTCAATCGGATTCAGGTCAGGACTTTGACTAGGCCACTCTAAAGTCTTCATTTTGTTTTTCTTAAGCCATTCAGAGGTGGACTTGCTGGTGTGTTTTGGATCATTGTCCTGCTGCAGAACCCAAGTGCGCTTCAGCTTAAGGTCAAGAACAGATGGCCAGACATTCTCCTTCAGGATTTTTTGGTAGACAGTAGAATTCATGGTTCCATTTACCACAGCAAGTTTTCCTGGTCCTGAAGCAGCAAAACAGCTCCGGACCATCACACTACCACCACCATACTTTACTGTTGGTATGATGTTCCTTTTCTGAAATGCTGTGTTACTGTTACGCCAGATGTAATGGGACACACACCTTCCGAAAAGTTCAACTTTTGACTCGTGAGTCCACAGAATATTTTCCCAAAAGTCTTTGTTGAATGAATGAATGAATCTTTATTTCGGATAGATTAGATCAAAAGATTTAAAGAAAGGAACAGAATAATATAACAAGGGGGAAAAAAAACAACAAGGTCAAATTAAACAATAACTCCTCCGGTTATATAATTCAACATAAGTTATCAGAAATGGGTGATGGCTGAAGCCACAGCTTATATTGCCCACCCATGTTCCATCTAAGAATTCAAAAGGAAAATAAAATAAAAGTGATTACAAATCAGAACAAAGCCAAGACAAAATGTGACAAAAAAATAAGCAACAGCACAACACAGACTGGATATGATAATCCTTATTTGATTTTACATGTCATTTTGTATATATGTTTGGAGTATTTCTTCCTTTAGTTTTTGTTTAAATTGTCCAAGCGTTGTACATGATTTTACTTCAGGTCCAAAAGCATTCCACAGTCTGACTCCTTGCACTGAGACACAGTGTTGCTTGGTGGTAGTTCTCACTGAAGGTTTTTGAAAAATACATGTTCCTCTGAAATGATATTGTTTCTCCCTTATTTAAATTAATTAAATTAAATTAAATTAAATCACCCTTATTGTCATTCAACCGTACAACCAATCATGTACAGTAGAACGAGACTGTGCTTTACCTATCTACAGTTTCAATCACACACACCCCAGTGCAGAATCAGAGGGCCGCTGCCATGCAAGGCGCTGCCACAGATTTCCCTCCTCCATTCCGTTATTGCTGAGCACCAAGCTGGACGGCAGGAAGTTCCACTTTTATGTGGTCTTTGGCATGACCCGGCCGGGATTTGAACCCCTGCCTCCCGGGTGTGGGGCGGATGCTCTACCAACTGAGCCACCACTCCGGTTTGGAGGTATTTGGAACAACTTTTGGATATTTGCGGGCAGTGATAGATTCTTCACTTTAAACATTATTACTGCAGTTTTAAAATCAACCAGACCTTTCAACTTGAGAGCTTTTAATTTAAGAAAAAGTGGGTTTGTTGGTTCCCTGTAAGCAGCTTTGTTTATTATTCTAATAGCTCTCTTCTGAAGCATAAAGATTGGATATATGTTTGTTTTATATGTATTTTCCCATACTTCAGTACAATATGTCATGTATGGGAGTATTAATGAATGATACAATGTATATAGTGTGGGTTGATTCAGCAAATATTTCACTCTGTGTAGTATTGCAATTGATTTGAATATTTTATCTTTAATATAATTAATATGTGACTTCCAACACAGTTTATTATCAATTATTACTCGAAGAAATTTAATTTTGGATACCTTTTCAATCTCTACACCATTTACACTGAGTTTAGATACTGAGTTGTTGTGATGGTTGTTAAAAATTATAAATTTTGTCTTACTTAAATTGAGCATTAATTTGTTTGAATCAAACCACAGTTTAAGCTTTCCTAATTCCTTTCCGAGTGTATCCAAAAGTTGTTCCAAATTGCTTCCACTGCATAAAAAAATTAGTGTCATCTGCAAACAATATAAAATCCATTTTTTCCAAAACTTCACATATCTCATTTATATACATATTGAATAACAATGGCCCCAAAACTGAACCCTGTGGGACTCCACAAGTAACCTTCAGTAATTGCGAGTTTTTGCTACCAACACATACATACTGATATCTGTTCTTTAAGTAACTATATAACCAGGAGAGTGCTACCCCTAATACCATAATTTTGTAGTTTCTTTAACAATAATTTATGATCCACTGTATCAAATGCTTTTTTAAGATCCAGGAATACCCCAACTGAATGCTCTTTATTTTCTACAGCAGTTGATATTTTTTCTATAAATTCCGTTAGAGCAAATGCAGTTGTCTCACTGCCGTCTCACTTTACTCACTTCCGCCTTCCAAAGAGAGCAGACGCTTTTTTCTTTCTCTCCAGCTCTGGCTCTTTATCTCTTTCCTCCCCTAACTGACTGGATCCCAGCTTGCTATCATCTGTCTGCGTGTCTCTACTGCTGATTATCGAACGAAATTATGGATTTAATAAGCTGGGCTTTGAACACAATTGACACTATTTTTTCAACGAGGAAAAGTGCCCCGGGGGAGGCAGTTTGTCCCGCAGGAACAGCGGCCGCGGGCTATTTGAAGGACACAAGTAATTGGAAACTCTTGTGCCTGTGTGATCTCTCTATCGAAGATGTTGAAGATTTATACATCTTCGTAGCAATGGTCATCGGAATCTTACTGATTGGATCTGGGATTATTCTGGTGTACCGTAAATTGATGAAGATGGATGGAGCCTATCAAAATGCGGACCAGGCGAGGCTTAACCATCAAATTGAACAATTGGGCAGGACTCTGACAGCGGCTAATGGAGAACTGTCTAGGAAAATGGATTACATCATGATCACGCTGAGAGCCATCCATGAAGAATTCAACGTCCAGCAATGAAGGATTAAAGTACTGAATCTGTAAGAGAATATAAAGTTTTTTTTCTCTGGAAACAGTACTATTCGACTTATCTGACCTGCCCTTACAATCAAAGTCCTCCAGATTATCTGCAGTTTTTGTTTTCAAAACATTTGAGCTGCATTGACTCTAATGTACAGCCAGCTGCCTGGCACAAGGACAAAGCGCCAGACGCTAGACATAACATCTGCTGCTGAAGAGACTTTGTTGTTCTTAACTGATATAAACACCTTCACTCAACACTACACTCACACTGACTCAAAAAACTGATGAGAAGATCATTCACTCACTGCTCTCTTTGTGTCTTTGTATACATTCTATTGTCTGCTAATTGTGCATTGAGGGCTTTTTTTCTTGTAATCATAATATTGATCATTTATTCTGACAATCAATGCTTTTTTGCTCTCTCCTATTGTGTTTATCCTTTTCTTCCCTATGCTTCCTGTTCCTAGTCTGCTGACAGGCGCGTTATCGACGCTGCCGCGTCACCGGAAATGCATGTCGTTTTCAGTGTCAAGTCAAATCCCTCGTATGTTATCAGTTGTTTACTGTTAATGTACTTGGCAATAAATCCTTTTCTGAGTTCTGAGTTCTGAGTTCTGAGTTCTGTCCTCTTGTGTCTGAACCCATATTGCTGCTCACACAATAAATTATCCTTCATTATAAAGTTGTCAGTTCTCTCACAGAATATTTTTTCAAGTATCTTTGAAAATTGTGACAATAGTGAAATAGGCCTATAGTTTGAAAATTCCCCTCTGTCACACGTCTTGTATATCGGAATTACTTAAGTAATTATTAAGTAAGTATCCAATGATATTTTTGACTAAAAGCATGTCAACACCATCACAATCCGTAGATTTTTTACTTTTGGTAAATGGTAAATGGCATTCACTTATATAGCGCTTTTATTCTCATCTCTTGATGACCAAAGTGCTTTACAGATCCTGCTATCCACCCATTCACACACACATTCACACACTGATGGTGGCATGCTGTCTAACATGGCACTTCCAGACCCACCAGGAGCAATTGGGGTGTAGCGTAAAACAGAAATATTAATAAATAATAAATATGATCAGGTATGAATTATTTAATTTATATTGATGTATTGGAATCTGAGATCAAATCTCATTTCATATACATCAGAAAAGTTAATAACACTCGTAAGGGGCACCAGCTTCTATCTTTAAGAAGCAATTTGATCTTTAATTTCACTTTATACCTGTTTAATCACTCAATAAATTAATCGATAATCAGTCTCAAAAATTTTCCGTGAATTCGATACCCGTGCTTGAACAGACTCAGAACGAAATAAATTTCCAACAACTTCTCTCATTTTTAAATATTTATTAAACGAAATGATTAACAGACATTGCAGTAATTTCATTAATTATAAAATCAATCTTGTAAATGATAGATTAACAATGTCAATATTTTTGGAACCAGGGTTAACTGAGAAACCAATTTCTATCAGTTTGTGTTAACAGATCATGGAAACAACGCAAATTTATGGAGAAAGTTTACTAATTATATGAAAAAGTCCTGGATTAATCTTAAGAAAATAAAAACAGAATTTTAATGAAAAGAAGAGTTATGTTAAGGGCTTCTTAATTTGCATCTGATTAGATACACAAATTATTACCGAACCTCAGACGTTTAATTCAGGAGATGAATTAAAGTTTTGCAGCTCACGTGATTCCTCGTTCGGCGTCGTCCTCAGCCCAAGATTTCGTGGATGTTAGGGTAAATATCTGCCCACAGATATTTCAGGGTCCACAGTTCGACCTTTAAATTCAAGCGGTCGAAGGGGCTGGATCTTGGCCGTATGACCCACAGTTGAAACTGGGCTCTGAGCCAGATGGTGCCGATGCTTCTTCAGCGTGTGATGGACAGCTGCGCGTTGATTCCTCAGCTGCGTCTTTTCTTCCTGGTAGACAAGCAGCTGCAGAGGTCATCGGGAATAATTAAAGATATCTAATCCGATCTCAAATTAAAAAAAAAAAAACAACTTTTGGACTTTAGATAAAAATAGTAGCTTCCGGTGGGTGCTTGGTCAAGAAAAATATTATAAAAATAAAGTCAAGATTAAAGTTTACATTAAAATCAAACAAACGGTGGTTTTACAGAAAGTTTAACAAAGAAAAAGTGATGAATAAAAATTGGAGTTTAACTCCGATTATAAAAAAAAATTGAGCTCAAAGAAATAGGAATTCCTAGGCATTTAAGAGAAAAAGAAAATACAAAGTTACATAAACAAATTACGAGTTATCTGCTCTGTGTTCAGAAAAGCGACACGTGGTCGAGTCTTTGTTCAGACGGTCCTTTGTTCTTCCTTGTTGTGTGTAGACAATAGAGAAGATGATCAGTGAAAGGGGGAGCCGGAAAGAGGATCTGGAGCAAAAGAGAAAAGCCGAAAAGAGACAGAAGCAGGGGTCCCTCTGTTATTTAAGTCCCGTTGAGCTTCGCGGGCTTCCGGGATCTCAGCCAATGAGCGTCCTTTGTGGGCGGGCTCGATGAACTTTTAGTCCAATGAACAAACAGTCTATTGTTTGGAGTTCTTTGGGATGAAGAGTTGTCATGCAGAGGTTGGCTGCTGGAGTCACATGGTTTTAGAGGCAAAACTTTGATACATACTGGAAGTTAATATTTCCCTTTATGTATTAAACTAAGATAACTTTAGTGATTAGTATAAATTATAAGCAGTGCTTCTAAATCAACATGCAGGAATAAACATTCATTTTAAACATTAACATGCATATAAATAAAATCACAGATTAATGCATTTCACACATATTATGGATTTTCCACATTAAAACATCAGAGTCCATTTTCTTTTCATAGTTCTGAAAAGAAGAAGGTTTAGAATTGAGTGTGTAATAATGTACTTTAAAATTCACTGGTTAAATCCAACATGTCCAGAGTTTAAGGAAATTAGCTGAGTCGTGGATCTGTTGCATGTTTTATGGGGGCAATAAAAGTGAAGCTGGACATTGGGGACATTCCTTAGGTTGGTTTTAACAAAAGAAGGGGGATTTCAGCTGTGGCCTGGAGGAAGAAAATCCATTTTTTTGTCTTACTCCTGGGTGAAATAAAAATGTCTTTAAGCAGAAGAATAATTATTGCTGAGCCAAAGTGAGATGATGCTACAGGGGTGAAGTGTCTTGTCTTGTCTTGTGTCTTGAAAGATTGGTTGGGTAGCTTATATTTCTGTTTTTATTTCCAAGAGTATTGTTAAGTATTGTCCATGTATTTTTAGTGTTATCTCTGTTTTTCTCCAGTTCTTTACTGTAACAGTCTCTTTTGCTATATCTCATTATATATATTAACTTATTTTTGTATGTTTTATACCACTACTCTGCTTCTTTTGTCCTTTTCTTTAGAAAAGCTTTATATAGTGAATTTTTCTTTTTACACGCTTTTTGTAATCCTTTGGTTAACCATGGCTTGTTGACAAATTTCTGTTTAAGCTTTTTCTTTACTAATGGACTTTTTTTTTCATAAAGAGCAGTTACAATGTTCATGAATGTATCATAGGCTTCATTTACATCTGATAAATAGACTTTTGTCCAGTCTTGCTTCAGCAGGTCTTCTTTAAAAGAACTGATTGCATTTTGTGATTTGTATCTGAAAGATTTTAAAGTTTTTTTCTGTATTGGCTCCTGTGTGGCCATGGATAAGGGCAAAGACTGGCAGATGGTCACTTTTATCATTTATCAATAATCCACTTTCTATTTTCTTACCAATAACATTAACAAACAGGTTGTCAATAAGTGTAGCAGTGTGGACTGTGATTCTAGTGGGATGTGTTATTGTGGGATATAGACTCATACTGTACATAGAATTCATGAACTCTGTAATTACATTTTGTTGAAATGGATTTAGTAAATAAATATTGAAGTCTCCACAGATTACAACCATTCTCTTATTAGTTATATTATTGTACAGCTCGACTAACATCTCTGAATGTCTCGACGCAAGTTCCCGGCATTCTATATATACAATTTATAATTAGATTTTTTGCTTTATCTTGGTCAATCTCAAGAGTAACACATTCCAGAATCCCTGGTAGTGCAAAGGAAATTCCATTTACAAGTTTACACCTATACAGTTCATCAATATACAGTGTAACACCACCACCCTCTTTTTGAGATCTGTTAATATGAAACATGTGATATCCCTCTATTGCCATCAAAAAAGCCTGCTCTTCATTGAGCCAAATTTCAGAGACTGTGACAGCTGTAAATTTTCTATCTAGCTGTTTTAAATAGTCCTGAATCTGTGGAATGTTTTTGTTAAGACTTCTGCTGTTAAAGTGTATTATTGATAGTTTACCATCTACTTGCACTTGACTTTTGAATTGCTTTTCAGTGTAATATTCACAGTGATTATGAATATTATTGAAGAAGTGGTTTTCAGGATCACTATCATTCTCCATCTCTTGTAGTTTTATGTTCAGCATAATGAGATATTTTCAGAGTCTGAATTTCCTCTCTCTGTGTCAGATGACTTCCTCCAATTGGGGATGATTGATGTCTACTAAAGTCAGTCATGAGTTTAGTTTTTTTTTTTTTTTTTAAGTACATTATCATGTTTTGTCACAAAAGGACTGTTCTTGCCGTGTGTGGATATGGATTATTGTAGTGTCTTAATTTTTTAATCAGTGTTCATCTATATTTATTTAAGTAAGTGAAATCTCTTATTATTATGACCTTTGCTTTCTCAGATGTTCCATTTAGTTTAATCCAGACTCTACAGTTTCTTGTCCATATTACCTGTATCTTGTTTTGTCTTTTCAATATCCGTGCTTGCAGTGCTATTTCAGCATTAGTCTTTGTTAAATGATTATTTCGGTAAACTTCTGTTCCCCGTAGCTTTCTGGCCTGCCTCAGTATGTCATTTTTGACTCTTCTGTTCACAAAGTGCATCACAATTGATTTCTTTGTTTTAATATCCTTTCTGGGTAGTGTATGGCAGGCTGAAATTGCATTTACTTCAACTTTTATGTTGCTGCTTTCAAGGAACTGAAGCACCTGGTTTTCCAAGGAGACTGATTCACTTGGGGGAGCCTCCTCACCTCTCATTCCTGCTGTAGCATGAGCATATGATTGATATTTAATGTCTAGTCCACTAATGATTAAATCATCCATACGAGTATATTGTTCAAGATCCTCGATGCGTTCCTCCAAGTCTGCAATTTTTGTCCCTTTCCTTAATTGTTAATTTCAGCTCTCGGACTTCCTCCATTAGCCCTAATAATTTGGACTGTTGATTGGCCACTTTGGTAAGTTCTTCGGACATGAAGTTCAGAGATTTTTTAATCTTTTCCATTTCTTCTTTCTTTGGTGGCATTTTTTTTTTTTTTTTACTGTCCTGATGATAGCAGGATAATTTCTGCTGGTGTTGCTGATATCTGGTCCAGCTGACCTTGGATCCAGCTGGGGCCTCAGCTAGTCCCTCCGCTGCTAGCCCCGCTGCTTACCGCCGCTGTAGTTGAGCTCCGATCCAGCTGGGGCTTCAGTTAGCTTCTCCGTCGAGCCCCGCCACCCACTGCCACTGTAGTTGAGCTCCAATCCGGTCCTATTCAGCTGGGGCCTCGGTTAGCTCCTCCGCTGAGCTCCAATCACAAAATTCTAAGAATCTGTGTTTGAGGCACAGCCATCATCTACCGGGCCGATGCCAGGTCAGTGAGACGAACCTGGAACAGAGTTGCTTCTTTGTGTTGGTGTTAGCTACGACTAGCTGTAGCATTAGCTCTGAGGCTAGTTAGCAGTTAGCTCCGGGTGAAGCAGACAACTGACTCACACAGCCAGCACCGGGAAACTGTTAACAACCCTCCACTTCAAAGTGGCTTGGAAACAGATCTTGATGATCTTGGGGATCATCAAGATGTTTCCTGGAAAAACTGAAATTAACCTTTATGTTCTTTTTGCTCAGCAGAGGTTTTCGTCTTGGAACTTTGCCATGCAAGCCATCTTTGCCCAGTCTCTTTGTTATGATGTAGTCATGAACACTAACCTTAACTGAGGCAAGTCAGGTCTGCAGATCTTTGGATGTTGTTGTGGGGTCTTTTGTGACCTCTTGGATGAGTCGTCGCTGCGCTCTTGGGGTAATGTTGGTCGGCCGGCCACTCCTGGGAAGGTTCACCACTGTTCCATATTTTCGCCATTTGCAGATAATGGCTGTCACTGTGGTTTGCTGGAGTCCCAAAGCTTTAGAAATAGCTTCATAACCTTTTCCAGACTGATAGATCTCAATTACTTTGTTTCTCATTTGTTCCTGAATTTCTTTGGATCGCAGCATGATGTCTAGCTTTTGAGGATCTTTTTGACATAATGTTCAGCTCAGGAGACACACACGCAGGCTCAGAATAGATTTAACAGTGTTTATTAACAAACAGGTATGAATGGATGCGTGTGTGAGATATGAGAATGTCTTATGGGTGAACTTCTGTGAGCAGGCAGCAGAGCAGATCACCGTACAGCCGGGCAACCCTATAATGAGAGAGCAGAGGGACAAGGTAACGGCACCACAATTATACAGGCCTGAAGGAATGACTGCTGCTTACTTGTTATGGCAGGTGGCAGGCGTTGACAAGGGGAATACCCAGAAGACAGAGACCTGCTGAGCTTGTGCGAAGATGAGGATGGCATGACGGAGGGGAGAAGTCCGCTGCCGAGGAATCCACCTGTGCACAGGGGAGAGGACTGAAGCAAAAAGGTAAGTTGCTTACTTGGAGCATTGTCTTGCTGATCTTGGGAGTTCCAATAGCGAAGATGAGCTGAAGGGAACAGACGGCTTCAGGCCGAGGCACAGGGCTGAGTGGGTTAAGTAGTCTGCCACTGACGAGGCACAGGTGTGCGCGCAGCAGGAGCCAATGATGACTGGCGAGTCATGACAGTACCCCCCTCCCCCCCCGAGCAGCGCCTCCTGGTGCTGGTTTGTCTGGGTGCGTCCGATGGAACATCGTGATGAGACCCTTGTCCAGCACAAAGGACGGGCGTACCCACTGCCTCCATTCAGGACCGAAACCCTCCCAGTCCACCAGATACTGCAACCCGCGACCTCGGCGCCGAGAGTCCAAGATGGCAGTGACACTTCAGGCCGGATGGCCATCAATCATCAAGGGCACGGGAGGCGCCGCGGGCGGGGGGCAAAGGGGATCGGACACCACAGGTTTTACTTTGGAGACATGGAAGGTGGGGTGAATACGGAGGGGAGGAGGAATAGCCACACGCAAAGCCATCGGGTTAATGATCTTGGTGATGGTGAAGGGACCGATAAAACGTTGAGCAAGCTTCTTTTTCTCACCCTTCAGGTTGACGTTCTGGGCAGACACCCAAACTTGCTGCCCCACTCGGTAGGCAGGCGCAGGTCTCCTATGATGGTTTGCTGTGGTGCTGTTGCGCGCCGCCGTCCGCTGGAGTGCATCACGGGTCTTGGACCAAAGGCTCTGGCACCGCCGGAGGTGAGCCTGGACGGAGGGAACGGCCAGCTCACCCTCCTGCGCCGGGAACAATGGCGGATCGTACCCCAGGGACGCCTTGAAGGGGGACATACCTGTAGAAGATGACCGAGTGGAGTTGTGGGCATATTCCACCCAGGCCAGATGCGAGCTCCAAGAGGCCGGGTTGGAAGTGGTGACGCAGCGGAGGGCAGCTTCCAGCTCCTGGTTGGCCCGTTCGCACTGCCCATTGGACTGGGGGTGATGGCCGGAGGAGAGGCTTAATGTGGCTCCCAAGGCGTTACAAAAGGACTTCCAAACCTCAGAGACAAATTGGGGCCCACGATCCGAGACGACGTCAACTGGTATCCCATGTAATCTGACAACGTGCTGGACCAAGAGGTCCGCTGTTTCTCGAGCTGTAGGGAGGCCCCGCAGTGGTACGAAATGGGCGGCCTTGGAAAAGCGGTCGACGATGGTCAGTACTGTGTCGTAGGTGTTGGAGGTGGGGAGACCAGTGACGAAGTCAAGAGCTATGTGGGACCAGGGCCTGCCTGGGATCAGCAGAGGGTGGAGCAGACCAGCGGGAGGAGTGTTACCTGACTTTCCAGTGGCACAGGCAGGGCAGGCCCGGACGTAGTTGGCAGCGTCCTTCTGTAGACCCCGCCACCAAAAAGAACACTGGAGAAGGTCGACCAACCGGGAGACCCCAGGGTGACAGGCGAACTTAGAGGTGTGGGCCCAATGGATAACCTCCCCCCGGACCGAAGATGGAACGAACAGCCTCCCCTCCGGTCCGCCGCCAGGGTCAGGTTCGGTCTCCTGCGCCTTCCGGATCCTGTCTTCGATGGCCCAAGACATGGCCCCCACAACACACGAGCTGGGCAGGATGGTGTGCTCAGACTTCTCGGTCGTCTCGGGGGCAAATTGCCTGGAAAGGGCGTCCGGCAGGCCGTTCTTAGAACCGGGGCGGTACGTGATGGTAAATCTAAAACGGGCAAAGAACAGGGACCAACGCACCTGGCGGGCATTCAGACGGTTGGCAGTTCTTAGGTACTCCAAGTTCTTATGATCCATTAGAACGATGAACGGCAGAGAAGCCCCCTCCAGCCAATGGCGCCACTCCTGCAGGGCGAGCTTGATAGCCAGAAGCTCCCTGTCCCCAACGTCATAGTTACACTCGGCCGGTGACAGGCGCCGGGAGAAGAAGGCGCAGGGTCGTTTGGATCCATCGGCCGGTGACCGCTGAGACAGCACCGCCCCCACTCCTGTGTCCAACGCGTCGACCTCCACCAAACACTGCAGCGCGGGGTTGACCTGGGTGAGGACCCGGGAGGAAGAGAACTCCGTCTTGAGTGCCTGGAAAGCCGCCGCAGCGTCCTCGGTCCACCGGAAGGGGGTCTTTGGCGAGGTGAGGTGGGTCAAGGGGCCGACGATGGCGCCGAAATTGGGGACGAAGCGGCGGTAAAAGTTGGCGAATCCTATGAATTGCTGGACCTGCTTCCTGGATGTTGGTCAGAATCAGAATCAGAATCAGGTTTATTGCCATTGTTCATGTAGTACACAAACTAGGAATTTGTCTCGGTGCAATGCTGCAACATTAAACATGATAAGATAAAAGAAATAAACTATACATGCAATAAAGTGTAGAGTAAGAGTAAGTGGTACTGGTCAGCAGTTAAAATATATTAGCGAGCAGCAGATACTGTGGAGAACTATATAGTGCAGTCGGTAATGCAGGAAGAAAACAGTGATGATTGACATGAGTCTGGTTGAGCTGCTGTACATAGTGCACGAGAGTCAATAAGTCACTTAGTGTTCAGCAGTCTGATGGCAGAGGGGAAGAAGCTGTTCATGTGACGGGAGGTTTTAGTCTGGATGGACCGAAGTCTTCTACCAGAGGGGAGGGGGGCAAACAGTACGTGACCAGGGTGTGAGGGATCGGCTATGATCCGGCCAGCACGCCTCCGGGTCCTGGAGATGTACAGATCCTGGAGAGATGGGAGCTTGCAGCCAATCACCTTCTCAGCAGTGCGCACGACGCGCTGCAGCCTTAGTCTGTCCCTGGCAGTGGCTCCTGCGTACCACACGGTTATGGAGGTGGTGAGGATGGACTCGATGATGGCTGTGTAGAACTGCACTAACATCTTGGTGGGTAGCTTGAGCTTCCTCAGCTGCCGCAGGAAGAACATCCTCTGCTGGGCTTTTTTGATGAGTGAGCTGATGGTCGGCTCCCATTTGAGGTCCCTGGTGATGGTAGTGCCTAGGAAGCGGACGGAATCAGCAGTGGTGATGGGAGAGCCTGAGAGGGTGAGGGGGGGCAGAGGGGTAGTGACTTTCCTGAAGTCTACAATCATCTCCACTGTCTTCAGAGCGTTCAGCTGCAGGTTGTTATTGTTGCACCAGGACGCCAGCTGGGCCACCTCTCTCCTGTAGGCGGACTCGTCGCCGTTGGAGATGAGCCCGATGAGGGTGGTGTTGTCCGCAAACTTGATCAGCTTGACAGACTGGTGGCTGGAGGTGCAGGAGTTGGTGTAAAGGGAGAAGAGTAGGGGGGAAAGTACACAGCCCTGGGGTGATCCGGTGCTGATGCTAACAGAGTCTGAGACAGTCTTTCCCAGCCGCACATGCTGCCTCCGGTCCGTCAGGAAGTCGGTGATCCACCTGCAGAGGGAGTCAGGCACGTTGAGCAGGGACAGCTTGTCCCGGAGCGGAGCGGGGCGGATGGTGTTGAATGCGGAGCTGAAGTCCACAAACAGGATCCTGGCGTAGGTTCCCGGGGAGTCCAGGTGCTGCAGGATGGAGTGGAGGGCCAGGTTGACTGCGTCGTCTACAGATCTGTTGGCTCGGTAGGCAAACTGCAGCGGGTCCAGGAGAGGGGTGGTGATGGACTTGAGGTGGGGCAGGACCAGGCGCTCAAAGGACTTCATGACTACAGAGGTGAGCGCTACAGGTCTGTAGTCATTAAGTCCAGTGATCCGTGGCTTCTTGGGGACAGGGATGATGGTGGAGGATTTGAGGCAGGACGGCACGTGGCATAACTTAAGGGAGGTGTTAAAAATGTCTGTGAAGACAGGAGCCAGCTGTTTCGCACAGTGTCTCAGGGTGGAGGGAGACACGCCGTCCGGGCCGGGGGCCTTGCGCGGGTTCAGTCTGGAGAACTGTTTGAGCACGTCCTGCTCACTGATGATAAGGGCAGGGGGGGAGGAGGGGGGTGCCTTTAATGAAGTAGGGATTGTGGAGGCTGTGGAGCTGGAGGGAGGGGGGGAGTTGGACACAGATGACGAGGTGTCAAAACGGGCATAGTGTTGGGACAGTCTTTGACAAAGGGCTTTGTCGTCCTGACCTTTAGGAGCCTGAGGCCGATAGTTGGTGATTTGCCTCAGTCCTCTCCACACAGAAGCCGAATCATTAGCAGTGAACTGCTGCTGGAGTCTCTCTGAATACACAGATTTAGCCCTCTTCAGCTCTCTGTTAAACCGGTATTTAACCTCCCTGTAGCAGTCCCTGTCTCCACTTTTCAGCGCTGCTTCCTTCTCCTTCCTGATCTGTCTGAGCTTAGCTGTGAACCAGGGTTTGTCATTAGAGTAACTCACCCTGGTGCGTGATGGAAGAATGCTCTCCTCACAAAAGTGGATATATGAGTTCACAGTGTCCGTGTACTCATCCAGATCATGCGTGGCTCCTTTAAACATGTCCCAGTCGGATATTTCCATGCACGTTTCCAGCTTCTCCTCAGCTTCACTGGTCCGTATCTTTGTAGTGCTCACGACAGGTTTAGTGAGCTTCAATCTCTGTCTGTATGTGGGAATGAGGTGAACCATCACGTGATCAGATAATCCCAGCGCAGCGCGAGGAACAGCGCGATATGTGTCTTTCACTGTGGTGTAAGAGTGATCCAGTGTGTTTAATCCTCTGGTGGGGCATTTAATAAACTGTTTGTAGCGGGGGAGATCGTGGCTCAGATTGCACTGATTAAAGTCGCCAGCCACAATAATCAGCGAGTCTGGGAAAATCCGCTCTGTGTGTTGAATGTGATCCGCGAGCACGCGCTGAGCTTCGCGCGTGTCCGCGTCGGGAGGGGCGTACACAGCGATGAGTATAAAAGAAGCAAACTCCCGCGGGGAATAAAAAGGCTTGCAGTTGATAACAAGAAATTCCAGGGCGGGAGAACAGTGTTTGGAAATTACCCGTTACATCAGAGCACCAGCTGCAGTTGATGTAGAAGCAGACTCCGCCTCCTGTGGTCTTGCCGGAGAGCTCTGTGTCACGATCAGCACGAAAGAGCTGGAAGCCGTCGAGGCGCAGCGCGCTGGCCGGTATATTTTCCCGGAGCCAGGTCTCAGTAAAGCAGAGGGCAGCCGAGGATGCGAGGTCCCTAAAACGCATCAGCAGTCTCAGTTCATCTACCTTGTTAGAGAGAGAGTTGGTATTGGACAGAAATATGCCAGGCAGCGCCGTTCGCGAGCCTCTCCTGCGAAGCCGCACGAGAGCGCCCGCTCGTCTACCTCTCTTCCACCGTCTCACTTTTCGAGCCAAGCAATGAACCAGATCGGCCGCAGGGGCTAAAAAAACTGGGAGGAGGTCCGTGGGGGTGAAAGTCCTGATATTTAGAAGTTTAGAAGTTGGTGTTGGCCAGTTGACCACCGCTTTGACCTTAGCGGGGTCTGGAAGGACCTGGTCGTGGGAGATGACGAAACCCAGGAAGGAGGTGGTCTTGGCATAGAATTCACATTTTTCGGCTTTCACATACAACCTGTTCTCCAATAGGCGCTGCAGGACCCGCCTCACGTGGACCCGGTGTTCATCCCGTGACCTGGAGAAGATTAGTATGTCATCCAGGTACACAAACACAAAAAGGCCGAGGAAGTCGCGGAGGACGTCATTGATGAGGCGTTGGAAAACTGCAGGGGCATTGGTTAACCCGAACGGCATCACCAGATACTCAAAATGGCCAGTCGGAGTTCGGAAGGCCGTTTTCCACTCATCTCCCTCCCGGATATGGACGAGATGGTAGGCACTACGGAGGTCCAGTTTGGTAAACCAGGTCGCCCCTGGAGGGAGTGGAAGGCGGTGTCCATCAGTGGCAGGGTGTAGCGGTCCTTCTCCGTGATGTCGTTAAGGGCCTGGTAATCGATGCAGGGGTGGAGAGACCAATCCTTCTTCGAGACAAAGAAGAACCCCGCGCCGAGTGGAGACGAAGAAGGGTGGATGATTCCTGCGCTGAGCGACTCCTTAAGGTAAGCGTCCATCGCCTCCCTCTCCGGCGCTGACAGGCTGTATAAACGCCCCGAGGGTAAGGAAGACCCCGTGCGGATGTTAATGGCGCAATCATAGGGCCGATGAGGGGGAAGGGACATCGCCCTGGACTTACTGAAGACTTGGCCCAGATCGTGAAACTCTGAGGGCACCAGAGAGAGATCCGGAGGCGCGGCGTCCTTGGCCAGAGGGGAAGCGGACGGGGCGCATGCTGCGGACTGAAGGCAGGTGCCCATACAGAATGAGCTCCAGGTGGCGATCCTTCCGGCCTGCCAGTCCAGAACCGGGTTGTGTAGGCGCAGCCAGGGGTAGCCTAAGATGACCGGTGAGACAGAGGAGGACAGGACATACAGGACAATATCCTCCCGATGGTTACCAGAGACAATGATGGGAGTAGGCTGGGTCCGATGTGTCACTCGTCCGAGTGGGGCGTGAGAGAGGGTGACCAGGTTGAGCGGAGTTTGCAGAGGGTGACAGGGGATGCCCAATTGGGTTGCCAGGCTCCTTGAAATAAAACTCTGCTCTGCTCCTGAGTCCACCAGTGCATGAGTAGTGTGCCCCATGGAGTTGTGACAAAAACAGACGGGCAAAGAGAGACTTGTGAGGGGTTTTGTCCGGTTAGAGTCCACGAGGCCCCCTACAGTGACTCGTGGACCTCCCCGTTTGGCTTCTCCGGACAACTCTCCACGGTGTGTTGGCTGCCTCCGTAATACATGCACAGGCCCAACTTCCAGCGGCGTTGTTTCTCCGCTGGGGGGAGCTTTGACCGGCCTACCACCATTGCCTCCGACTCCTCGGAAGGCTCCGGTGGCGGCAACGCCAGGGGGCGAGCTTGAGGAGCGCGAGTGGAGCCTCCTCGCGAGCGGTTGGTCGACTTCCGCTCGGAGGAACGCTCGCTCAACCTGTTATCTAAGCTAATCGCTACGGAGATTAGCTCCGCGAGAGTCTCCGGGGGATCTCGACCGGCCAATTCATCCCTCAGACCGGAGCTGAGGCTGCGGAGAAAGATGCCACAAAGTGCCGCCTCTTCCCAGCCTACTTCCTCTGCAGCGACCCGGAAGTCGATGGCGTAGTCCGCCGCCGACCAGCTTCCCTGCTGGAGAGCAAGGAGACGGTCGGTTAGGACGCCATCGTGCCGAACGTGATCAAACACCTCGAGGAAGATTCGCACGAACTGGTTATAGGAGAGGTTCGTGTAACTGGGCTTCGCCATTATGGCGTAAGCCCAGGTTAGCGCTCGCCCCTCCAGGAGATTTCCTATGTAAACAATCCGGCTGTGGTCTGAGGGGAAGTCCCCGGGAACCCGCATGAACACCGACTCACACTGCATAATAAAACCCCGAGCTCCGCCAAGCTTCCCGTTAAAACGGGCCGGAGTCGGGATCGGTGTGAGCCGGGTCGGCGTTCCCGCGGAAGACTGGCCGGCCACCGGAGCGGCAGGAGCTAACCCTCCCTGGGGAGCCGGGGGGAACGCCTGCTGGGGGTCCAGGCGGTCTAACCGGTGAGTAATTGAAGTCAAATGATTTAAGATTACCTGCTGTTGGTGGGCTATTAAATCTACTCGAGCCTCGAGAGTGGAAAGACGGCATGCGAGCCCGCTGTCCGCCGAGCCGCTCTGCTGAAGACGTACTGACATAATGTTCGGCTCAGGAGACACACACGCAGGCTCAGAATAGATTTAACAGCGTTTATTAACAAACAGGTATGAATGGATGCATGTGTGAGATATGAGAATGTCTTGTGGGTGAACTTCTGTGAGCAGGCAGCAGAGCAGATCACAGTACAGCCGGGCAACCCTATAATGAGAGAGCAGAGGGACAAGGTAACGGCACCACAATTATACAGGCCTGAAGGAATGACTGCTGCTTACTTGTTATGGCAGGTGGCAGGCGTTGACAAGGGGAATACCCAGAAGACAGAGACCTGCTGAGCTTGTGCGAAGATGAGGATGGCGTGATGGAGGGGAGAAGTCCGCCGCCGAGGAATCCACCTGTGCACAGGGGAGAGGACTGAAGCGAAAAGGTAAGTTGCTTACTTGGAGCGTTGTCTTGCTGATCTTGGGAGTTCCAATAGCGAAGACGAGCTGAAGGGAACAGACGGCTTCAGGCCAAGGCACAGGGCTGAGTGGGTTAAGTAGTCTGCCGCTGACGAGGCGCAGGTGTGCGCACAGCAGGAGCCAATGATGACTGGCGAGTCATGACACTTTTGGTCAACTTCACTTAGTCAGGCAGGTCCTATTAAAGTGATTTCTTGATTGAGAACAGGTGTGGCAGTAATGATAGAGAAATTGAACTCAGCTTTCCAAAGGTGTGATGAACCACAGTTAATTTATGTTTTAACAGGGGGACAGTCACTTTTTCACACAGGGCCATGTAGGTTTGGATTTTTTTTTTTTTTACCCTTAATAATAAACACCTTCATTTAAAAATGTTGTGTTCATTTGTGTAATCTTTGTGTAATATTTTTTATTTGTTTGATGATCTGAAATATTTAAGTCAATCAATTAAATCAGTCAATCAAACTTTATTCCAGACTCATGGTCCATCAAAATAAAAAAAACAAAAACAAAAAAACAGACAAAAAAACAAGACAATTAAATCAGTTAGAAACAATAAAAAACAATTAATAAAAGAAGTACAAATACAGTACAGACTTTAAAAAGACTTAAAAAGACAACTGTACCAATGCCTTCTAAACTGTGACTGACAGTGAATAGAACTGAGCTTAATGCTAGACATAACCTGGATGATTTCATTTCCAGATACATCAAGATGACAGATGAATTAATGCATAAGATTCCTTATTACTGCATGCAGTGTATTAACACGTGATGTCACAAATAACTCAGAAGCACTGCACCATCAAGGCTTTTTAAGTAAAATTCTTAAAGCATCATTGTAAGCAACCTGTATTCTCTGCATGCTTTGTTTCCTATAATTTATCCATAAATGAGCAGTGTATAAAGGTGTACAATAGGTTTTAAAAAGAACCAGCTTCACCTCATCTGAACAAAAGCCAAACCTACGTGCAAGAACATTTGCTTGCATATAGATTTTGCAGCGCTGGCTGAGAATATCATCATCATCAGTCATTCTATCATTAATAAAATGTCCCAGATATTTGACTTTATCCCTGACAATTAATTCCCTGCCTGCCAAATCAAAAACAGGGAATTTCATTATGATATCTTCTCTAGTGCGGCAAATCAGCACAAAACTCTTATTCATATTATATTTTATGTCATTTTCATCACCATACGCAGTACACACTCTTAACTCCTGAAGACCAGCACTACCTGGACTGAGAACAACAAGATTGTCAGCATACATAAAATGATTCACTAACTTATTCTCTATTAAACACCCAGTTTTACAGGCATTCAGGTGCTTTGACAAATCATCCATATAAAGATTAAACAGGACAGGGAACAATATACTGCCCTGTCTAACACCATTGCTCACACCAAATGGGGATGAATGACTCTTACCCCATTTCACCAGCATTTTCTGATGTGCGTACCAGTATATCAGGATATGTACTGTGCCTGGGAACCCTCCTATCAATCATTTTACTAAACATTTTTCTGTGATTAACATGATCAAATGCCTTAAAGGCATCAATAAAACACAAAAAAATGATGAATTTTGACTTCTGTATGTACTTATAGTTTCTTTTAAAGAATATATGCACAGATCTGTTCCATGGTGGGGTTTAAATCCAAATTGATGATCAATAGATTTAAAGAATACATTTAATTTTTCAAACAGTATTCTTTCCAGCACTTTAGATATTATATTGGCTATAGCTATGGGCCCATAATTGTCTAGGCTGCACAGCTTGCCCGCTTTATCTTTAATGACTGGTATCAACACAACAGACAACTAGAAAAGCACTCGGAGAGCGCAGACCTCCGGCAAGCACCACAGTTCCCCCCCATACAGTGTTTGTGTGTACGTTTTCAGATTCCTTGACCATGAAAACATATGACTAGCAATTGGATTCACAATGATAGGATTAGTGGTTCAGTAGTAAAAGCATTACCTCCTTGGCGGAGGTAATAAACTGAAGTGTTGGTGTTGTGTCCATCTCCTCCATGTGCAAAGTCCCAGGCTGTGAGCGTTTTCATAGATCACTGAAAGCAGCACTGAGGGCTTCAGTGACGGATGCAAATTGGGTAGACAGGTTGCCGTGGGTTTTATTGGGTTTGCGCTCCGCGGAAAAAAAGAGGATTTGGAAGCTTCCCCGGCAGAGAGCTGGTTTTTCCGCAGCCCCTATGGCTGCCCGGGGAATTTCTGCCAAATAATCCCGTGCCAGACAGCTGCCCGTTTCAGCTTTTGCAGCATAGCGCAAACACAGGCACGCTACCGGGCCCTGCCCACCACTGTTTTCCGCGTGCTTTTGTGCCTAAAACTTTGAAGAACACGGAGTTTGTGTTCGTCAGACACGACGACCAGCGCCCTCTATTGCCCCTGCACACATGTTGAAAATGGCCGTATCTCACAATGTTAAAGAATCCTTTAAAAAATTCCTGTATCCAGACAGTGATCCGGATCATCCCCAAAATTTAATCAGTTCTTCCTTGTACCATTTCCAACAACGCCTGAAAGTTTCACCGAAATCCGTCCAAAACTTTTTGAGTTATCTTGCTAACCAACAGACAGACAAACAGACAAACAAACAGACAGACAGACAAACAGACAAACGCTGGCAAAAACATAACCTCCTGGCCTGCGGCCTGGCGGAGGTAATAACGATTCTGGTAACATCCCATGAATCATGAAGCTAGTGAAACAGATTGCAAGAAGAGGAGCAATTCTTGAGCTAGCATATTTAAGATGCTCAGCGGAAATACAGTCTAGAACCACTCACTTTATTATCAGACAGCTCTCTGATGGCTTTGGTCACCACATAAGTATCAATCAAGAACGAATCATCCCTCTCTACTTTCCCTTCTTTATAAGTTTCATCATTAATTGAATTAAACAATGAATAAAAATGTTTCTGCCATAAATCAACAATAAGTGTGACAAACATACAAAAAAATGAGAAATCAGGAAGGGGTAAACACTTTTTCACACCATTGTAACTCTTCAAAAGTAATTTTACATTTTTTGTAAATTTGCAACTTTTTTCTCATCAATTTTCATTTTTTTTCTCTTAAATCTGTGACTTTTTCTCATAAATTTGCTACAGCTTTTTTTGTAAATTTATCACTCTTATAAATTTTCACATTTTTTTTCTCATACATTTGTGACTTTTTTGCATAATTTTGCCTCTGGCACAAGAGTTACTGAAGCCTGCTCACCCACATTAACCCCATGTTGGGCCCAGTTTGGTTTAAAGGGGGTAAACAGATTACCTGCTTACTTGCACCACAGATAAAGTCCATGTGGGCAAACACAGATAGGGCCAACATGGAACCTGTGGACAAACCCACATGGGACCCAAAAGACAGCCCAGTTTAAGCCTATCATGGAACCCACATGGACATGCTGGCTGGCGGGGTTGTCAGGATGACCATGGAGGCTGGTATGATTCCTTACTTGGGGTGTCCAGTAGAGAGTGACTCCAGGTGAGGTTGTCCAGAGAAGGGAAGTGAGACAGACAGGAGTGGCAGGTAGCTGGGTGAGTGTGTAGGAGCCAAGGAGGGTGAGGTGGAAGACTGGCAGGCAGGTCGGGTTTGACCTGGGGAACAAGGAGTAGAGTTATGTTTAGAGGGAGTTAGAGAACTGAAACAAGAGTTCAGGTTCAGTCTTCACAGTCATGAGGGTGATTGGCCACAGGTGAGGGTGACAGCAAGCTTTGAGCCTCCCAGCTCCTGATGAGAGATGCTACACAACAAACAAGAGCAAAACAAGGCAAGATGGTGCTGCGCTACCCAGAACCATGACAAAATTGTCTTTTTTTTATTCTTGCAAATTTTGCAACTTTAAAATAAAATATCTGCCCATGTGTCTGACTGATTTAAAGGTGCCTCACAACAACACTTTGCATTTGTCAACAGGCATCACAGAAATGGTGCTTTCCTTCACATTTTATCAACACACACCCACAACATGGCCCAAAATCAAGTTTAAAATGCCAGCAATCAGCTGATAATTACAACCAAATTCATGCGGTTAAACAAGTATTGACCATAAGAGTGTGGGACTGCAACAGCTGAGTTTCAAAGCAGTGATTTTAATTTGCTCAGTACAGTTGGAAAAACAAAAAAAGTTCCTTCTGAAACACTTGAATGCACACGGATGGAAAGTTGTAGCATCGGATGGGGAAACTTAATCTTACCCTTCATGGTTTGTTCCGACTGCCCCTTCCAAAGAGGCCCCTTGTCACACTGCAGAGTGGTAATTATCCATGAAAACTGTACAGCGACATTTACTCTGACATCTCCCCCTTATGCAGGCCTAATTGAGTTGAATTAAGACACTTGGGCTTTCGGCTGTGAATACCAGCCTTGTTTAAGGATCACATTGGGACCTGGAGGTTGGTATTTAGTTGGGTTTTAAGGTCAACTTGGTATCTAAAGTCTGCGGAGGTGTCCGGAAAGATGAAGTGCAAATGGGGTTCGAGGGTCATCACAAAGCCTCGTTTCAGAGAGAAGGTGCCACCAGAATTCTGTGTTACAACCATATGTACCACTTATTTGATTTGTTAAAGACTGCTTCACTGATAAGGTTATCACTGTTATGTATTATCATTTACGCTTTTGAATTAAATTAAAAGAACAGCTCCTATGTAATGGTAATGGTGAGTGCTGTCAGCCTCTACACAGCTGAGCCACACTACCCCTTCTTGTGTTGAATCCCAGACTCATTTACACTACTAGCCTGGTCACCGACTTTTCTAGTGCCTTCCCATTGAAAGCATTTGCCCACCTCTGTATAGACCAATTCAACAAAATACAGGAAGTAAACAAGCCACCGTTACCGTAGTGACCTCTTCCAGAGATATGCACCAGTTAGAGCACAAGTTGTCCTTACATCCAGCGGCCGCATTAACCAGCAATTCTCCTTCATTGATGGGGTTTTTTTTTAGCAGTGACAGAAAATGTTCAAAGCCGTCATCTGCTGGTGTTGGTCCACTGTGTTTTATCAAGTCCAAAGTCAGTACAGTCATCTACCAGGAAGTTTTAGAGCACTTCATGCTTCCCTCTGCTGACAAGCTTTATGGAAATGCTGATTTCATTCTCCAGTAGGACTTGGCACCTGCCCACACTACTAAAAGTACCAAAACCTGGTTGAATGACCATGGTATCACTGTGCTTAATTGGCAAGCAAACTCTCCTGACTTAAAACCTCATTGAGAATCTATGTAGTATTGTCAAGACGAACATGAGAGACACCAGACCCAACAATGCAGACGAGCTGAAGGCCACTATCAAAGCAACCTGGGTCTCCATAATACCTCAGCAGCACCACAGATAGATGACCTCCATGCCATGCCGCACTGATGCAGTAATTCATGCAAAAGGAGCGCTGGCCAAGTACTGAGTACATGGACATACTTTTCAGTTGGCCAACATTTCTATTAAAAATCATTTTTAAATTAATTTGATGCAATACTGTAATTTTTTGAGAAAAAGAATTTTGGGTTTTCATGAGCTGTAAGCCATAATCATCTAAATTAGAACAAATAAACACCTGGACTATATCACTGTGTGTAATGTTTCTATATGATATGAGTTTCACTTTTTGAATTGACCTATAGAAATAAATTAACTTTTCAATGACATTCTAAGTCACTGAGATGCAGCTGCAAAAAACTTTCATCCCCAGACTATTTCTTCTTTCTCAGGAAAGGATTTTCTCTGTGTGACTGAAAGGAATCCCCAATCCAGGCGAGTCCTGCGTGTTTTTGGAAATTTTCTGTTATTTACAAGTATTTTTTCAACAGATAAGAGTTGGAAGTTATAATTCAGTGCTGACACTGTGCTCCTGGGTTGATTTAGAGCACATTTTCTTTTAAAATACACCCAAAATAACTATTTAAATACAGCATTTGTTTATTTTGCTAGTTATACAAGGCAACTTTGAGTATAAGGACTTTTTAATAGATAGATCCTTACTTTGCTGCTGGACAATCTTGTATTTGTAGGTTTGTCAGGAATCTGTATTACCACTTGTTGCTGTCACAAGGATCGACTAATATTTGGTGGAGATGTGTGGTGAAGGTGGGTGTTAGGAGGAGTGGTCATCAGCTTCAGTATGGTTCTTTGGTTTTTTGGACGTTCAGTTTCAGGTTGTTTGCTTGGCACCACAGCAACAGGTTCTCTACCTCCACCCTGTATGCCTTCTCATTATCATCGGTGATGAGCCCAACCAAGGTGGTATCGTCTGCATACTTCACGATGACAGTGGTTGGGTGGGTTGGAATAGAGTCAGTCAAAGGTGCACAGGGAGTACAGTAGAGGGTTTAGCAAGCAGCCCTGGGGGAAGCCAGTGCTAAGAGACAGTGTGGAGGAGTGGTGGGGGCTGAGTCTGACTGTTTGTGGGTGATTGGTGGGAAAGTTTTTTGTCCAGGAGCAGGTGGGGGGGAGGGTGATCTGGAGGAGGTGCAGTTTGTTGATCAGGATGTCCGGGATGATGGTGTTGAAAGCTGAGCTGTAGTCCACAAAGAACATCCTCACGCAGCTGCTTGGGTTCTCCAGGTGGCTCAGCGCTCTGTGGAGAATGGTGGTGATGACGTCTTCTGTAGACCGGTTCTCCCTGTAGGAGAACTGGTGGGGGTCAAAGGAGGGGGGGAAGCCAGTCCCTGATGTGCTGGGACACCAGTCACTCAAAACACTTCATGACTACAGAGGTGAGTGCTATAGGTCTGTAGTCGTTCAGGCTGTCAATTGCAGACTTTTTGGGGATGGGGATGATGGTGGAGGCCTTGAGGCAGGAGGGGACAGTGGCATGCGTCGGGGAGAAGTTGAACAGCTTGGCGAGGATCCCTGCCAGCTGGTCTGCACATGCTTTGACCACCACTCCAGGGATGCTTTAAATTTAAATACCAATTCTAACTGAACCAGAACATGTATCGGTTGCTTCATGGATCAAACACCTGTTTTGAATTGTGCTGTTAAGCACCTTGTTAGAGAACAGCAAGTTATGCAAAAAGTACTGAAACACTGAACAGTTGGACATGTGCATTCAAAAGGTTAGAGAAGGTCAAATTAAGTTCACCTGTAAAGGTTATAGTACATTTTAAGTGCATCCTGAAATTTCACCCAAAAGTCAAATATCCCTAACGTTTTGTGAGTAGTGTATGTAAAAATGTGAATTTCATATTAGAGGACAGTCACGGGTTCAGCAGCCGACTGAGTGTCACTGAGCAGCCCCCAGAAGAACAGCAGCAACAAAGCGATTCCTGTTAGAGAGCACTGCCTCATGAACCCAAACACAGATGCAAACATGGTGAATCAGTCTAAGAGCGTCTGTTAAGTTAATGCCAGTAAGTGCAGCCAGCCAAACACCTGTGATACCTTTTGTCCAGATGAATGGAGCTGCTTGGGGACATATGTGAAGCACCGTGAACAAGAGGCGAGTATTTGGCCAGGTTATGCATGGCTGTTTTTACAGAGCTGTGAGCAGGTGGGCAGGTAGCTCAGTGGTTGGTGGAGGAATGCGAGCTCTCTAGAGTGTACTCAGCTAGCATAGGACAGAGCAGAGGACACACTAGATGGAGTCTGCAGCAGAGGACAAAAGAACATGGGTAAATGACGGGGGTCTGACACATAGAAATTCACTCACGCAGTGAAAAAGTGTGGGACAGACATTGCTGTTTTGACCCACATGGCCGGGCTCTCCTGTGTAACCCAGGATTCTTGTTTTACAGCTTCAGCCTTGTGGGTGGAGTTGACTCTACAGCTGGGTTGAATTTTAGCAAGCTGTTATACCATATACTAAAAACAATAAAGGTGTCGTCAAACCTGAAAGTCTGCACCAACATCTGGTCTCACATTGCTCCTTTTCCAGGTGGACTAAGCAACTTTATGTGACCGCACCTGCTGCTGTCATGACAACATTTGTGTTGTTAGTACAGACTGGCAGTTACCAAACATGCTACTCACCCTCCAAGGTGTTTTCTGCAGCTCTGGATGCTTCTTAGGTTGAAACTGGGGAAGATTTCATCATATTCATTTTTTTTCTAAAACTGTGTCACATCCTCTCCAAAAATATCTCTTAAGTTTCTACATTTTAATGATTTTTTTGAAGTGGCTATTATTTTTTTTTTTAGATTCCTTTATTAGTCCCACAATGGGGAAATAATAGGGCATCCACATGAGTGGATGAGGCAGCTACTGCTGCGGCGCCCAACCCTTTCACCATTCACATACACATTCACACCTGGGGCCACTTTAGAGTCTCTAATTAACCTAACTTGCATGTTTTTGGGATGTGGGAGGAAACTGAAGAAATCCCAGAGTAAACCCACGCAGACACGGGGAGAACATGCAAACTCCACACAGATCACTGTTGGTTGGGGGCTGGGATCGAACTCAGGATCCCCCAGCCAAGGGTGAGTTGCTGTGCTGCCGCAGTGCTAACCACTCCCCCACCGCACCATATTCCCTCTCTCTGATTGCTACCAAGGCTCAGTTTACTTTTTATCGGCTGGCTTTACTTCCTGTTTGGTCCGAAGGTTCAAACCTTTCTGAAAACAAACCTGACCCAGGTTCCATTTGATCCGGACCCGAGACCACTGTCTTTGGTCAGGGGAGCTTTCACACCTAAAATTTTGGTCCAAATCTGTCATGATGCGGAGCACAGTGGCAGAACCGTGCTCACGCTTTCAGTTATTTCTGATTATTTTCTGTACTTTCCCCATCTCAGTTTATTATTGGATTTGAGATTGGTTTTGTCTGTATTGTGTTATGAGTTTGCCCTTTGTCTGTGGTTGTTTTGAGTTGTGCTGTTATCGTAGTTTTGTTATTATTGTCTGGTCAATTTATATTTGGTGCCTATGACCATCTTGTTTTGTATGGTAATTATATTTTCCTGTGTTTGTTTATGAGCCTTCTACGTCTTTGCCTTCAGTTCTCCTTTTTGTACACTGGTGTTTATTAGTACTGTATGGTTAGTCAATGTGTCCTTGCTGTGGTGAGTTGTCACTATTCTTTGTTCATTCATCTGTATCATGCTTTATCATTCACTCCATTCCTGTGCTTTTATTTTGACAATGTTCTTTATTTACTTCCATTCTCTCTCAGCTAGTTTCACAGCTCGGCACAGTGTGTTTATTATTGTCATGATTACTTACCCTGAGGCTCAACTGCAGAACACAACACCTGAAGAACACACAGACACAGATGTATATGCACACAATTTATTAAAGGACAACCAAACACAAGTCAGGGCGCACGCTGGAGGCAGCACACAGTCTGTAAGAGAGGAACAGAGGAGAGGATTAGTGCGGAATAATCGAGGAGGTGTAATTGATAGAGAGTGGAGAGAAGAGTCTCACTACTGCGAGCAGAGAGCCCGGCTGTGAACCCAGCATGAAGGTTGTTATGTCCACAAACCTGGCATCAAATGAGACGGACGAGGAGGTTGGACTGGAACTGAGCTTTAATGAATAATGGCAACAATACAGAGTATGCAGGACGTGGTGGAGTCGTCCAGGCAAGAAAGCCCCTAATGGCGGACGCTCCCTATTATATGGCAGTGTGATGATGCAACCGGAAGGCGGCGTCATCACACTGCACTTCAGAGTAAAATCCCAATACTACACCCCGCCCCCCTTTACAAAAAACAAAGCACATCTAATCAAACCCTTCCCAGTTTGGCACACAGAAAACCCCCCAATAAACACATTAAAATACTAAGACCAATAAACACACCAAACACAACTAAAACTAGAACTACGGTCCATGGGTGGACTACCGCAAAGCCCAACACGGCTAAGTGGGATATTCTGCCACTTCGTTGGTCCAGCCGTGCTCCTAACTTAACAGTCTTTAACTTTTTCTTGACAGTCTCCCATGGTTAGGGTGGGTCCACTGGGGAAAACGGTTTTGCCTGAGGAGTTTTGAGGCAGCCCCGTGGTGGCCTCCTCCCTGGAGCTTTGAAGCAGACTTGTGGCGGTATCCTCCCTGGAGCTGTCTGGCCCCCGCGGCCAATCTTCATGATGCCAGGGCCAGGGTCCCACACTGCAGCAGCCAACTTCCACAGAACCTCGCCATCTGGAGCCACCACCCGGACACGCCGTAGTCTGTTCGTGTGCTGAACTGAATTGTCCATCAGCCAAAAGCACGTTATTCTCAGTCTCACCACGATCCTCAGCGGCGACTGCCGTCTTGCTGGCTTTGACTGGTCATTCACCATCCTGGTCTCCAGCCAGCACAAACCCGAACCCAGTCAATGACATGGAATGGTGCCTTACTTGTATTAATGCGTTGTTGTTGTGCTCCCGGTGGCTCTGCGTGCTCATTCAGCTTGGGACCTCCATCGTGCTGCAGCTCGTCGTGGGTACGGAAGGTGTCCGGAGCCTCTCCGATGTTGCTTGTTGAAGCGGACTCCTCACCCGTCAGCTCGGTCGTAACCTCTGTAGTCTGTCGAGCGAGGGAATGGGAGCAGTCCGGTTCCTCCTCTTTGTGTCTGAAGAGCTCTGCTGTGCTGCGTCATGTGTTGTGCCAGTGCCCGGCTGTTGCCGCTGTGCTTCAGGCCCCTCAGCATGCTTGTGCTCGTACTCTTCTGCCATGTTCACTGTGCTAGCTAACGCCGTCTGTCAGGGTAACCTCTGTTTTTGGTGCCCATTTAGCTCTGCGGCTAACTTCTCTGTTGCTTCTAGCTGGGATGTTAGTTCCACTGTGCTATCTAGCATCGTGTCCTTTGGCACCATTAGCATCCTAACCCACAGCATCGTGTTACGTGTGTGTTCAGCAAAGAAGCGACCAAGAAGTTCAGCAGCATTCATACTGTATATGACTCCGTCTGTCCTAATGTGTGGAAAATTCTCTGACCCTCTATGCCAGGTTTGCGAAAAAGAAGTGCTCATTTCCTTACTTTGTTGAGTTTACCCAGGCCCAACACTGCAATGTAGGTCTCAAACACGTCCAGCCAACATGGCCACAGGACTGCTGATTCCCCTGGGTACTCAAGAAATGGCCGTAGTGGTGCCACACACACCTCCATGGTTTCAGTCTCAGTCGCCAAATGTTATGTCCAGAAACCTGGCATCAAATGAGATAGATGAGGAGGTTGCACTGGAACTGAGCTTTAATGAATAATGGCAACAATTATTTATTTATTTATTTAGCGAATGCAAAGTCCTTAAGCCAAGCAGTTGCCTCCTGGTTTGCAACAATACAGAGTATGCAGTACGTGGTGGAGGAAAGAGAGCCCCTAATGGCGGAGGCTCCCTATTATATAGTGGTGTGATGACGCAACTGGAAGGCGGCGTCATCACACCGCACTTCACAGTAAAATCCCCACTACACAAGGGAATAGAGGATGGCTGGAATAGGATAAGCAGGGTCAGCTGGTGGAAGGAGTGGCGAGAGGATGGAGTGGAGTTGTAGACTGACCGGATGGAGCAGGTGAAGTCCAGGAAGGATGGTGGAAGGGCAGGTGAGCGTGCGCAGCCCCGGAGACACAATACTATGATGGCAGTAACCTGAGGAGTAGAGGAGAAAGGGATTAACCACAAGTTAGATAAGACGTACACTTCAACTTGACATAGTCTTAGGCAGCAATACCCAACAGTCCAATGGAGAAGCTTTGTCACTTTGACTCTAGATGTGAGTCCCACGTCTAATCGTTATTGTATCCTGGCGTTTCCACATGCCTTTCCTTGTTGGTCAACCCGGCATTTTCGCATGCCTTAGCTTCAGTGCTATCCAACCTTCTCTGTATCCTGTCTCGTAAGTTTGTGCCTCTGTTATATTTTTGTGTTTTTATTATTAAACATTTGCAACTCACAGTCAGCATTTGGGTCTCCATTTTCACCCCGCCTGGGCAGTTCATGACAAAATCAAGCGGAGAAGTCCTAAAGTCTGGACCAAAAGGGTTAGGTGTAAAAGCATCGAAAGTCACACATGCCAAACTCAATACCTGCAGACCACATCTGTCCCCTGGCATAATTATATCTGGTCTATGAAATAAAATCTAAATGTGTCATGTTCTTGGGGCACGGGTTAGTACCGTGCCCCGTTTGTCTGCCCAGTGAACATTTTGCTGTTAATTTTCTGTTATCTCTTAGTTTATTATGATGTTTTTGAGCTTTGTTAAGTCTGTATTTTCTGTTTCCAGTTTTGTTTATTTTGAAAGCACTGTGCAGCTTCCAGCTGATCCTTCCTTCGGGGCTGCACAGCTGCTGCCTATTGATTACTCGAGTTACACCTGTCTGTGATTATGTGTGGGTATTTTAGGAACACGGTAACTTCAGCTGTTGCCGTGTCCTACTACTCTCTACCAGCTTTGTCTTCTCCTGCCGTGACCTATTTTCATGGTTCAGGTTTTGCTGTTGAGGTAAGTTGGTGTGCTCCGTCTTGGTGCTTTTTTCCTCTTGTTTTTTTTCTCAGCCGTCAATCCCCATTGCTCTCGGGGTTCCCTAGTTGAGCTTTTTCTCTTGCTCAGGCGTTTCCTGTGTTTGGCACCATTGACGTTGAACCCAACTTGCCTCCAGCATTGTGTAATCCATTTCATTTATGGTGTTTGTATTATTCGTTTTCGTGTGTGTGCTGCTGCATATGTAAGGAAGCTGCACCATTGTCTGGCGTAGCCTCCTACATTCAACTCACTCTTAGGCCATTTTCCTGCATGTTGTGCTCAGTTCTTCACCACATGTATTACTGATAATTTGCAGGTGGGCTGGCGTTTATGCTTGCCTTAGTTTGGCTATTTTGCTGCCTGTTCCTCTGTGTTTACCCCAGGTTTAGCCGGCGATTATTCTCGCCTTAGCTTAAACTATTTTTTGCCAACCTGTAATCCCTTTCCATCAGCATTGTGTGTGTCTTTATGTTTTGTTAATAAATGTGCAAACCTACAGTGAGTGTGTGGTGTCCTGTTTTGCGCCTGTTCATGGGCGCGTTCATGACAAAATGTTTATCATAGAGGTGTGCTACCTGCGGCTCCATGAGCCACATGTGGCTCTTTTGCCAATAATCACCAACTCCCTGTGGGTTTGAAAAAACCCTGAAAACAACTTATTTATTTATTTATTTCATACATGTAAACAAAGAAAATAAGATAAAATGGAAAATTAAAAGAAACATTGTAGACAAAAGAACTTCAGCAACATTTTTCTATCAAATCAGCAATGTATGTTTGAAAAGGAGCAAGATGAAGTTTAAAAAAAAAAAAAAAAAAACTTTTCCTAGTCCTACCCCCTTTTACAGCTTTATTTTTGTAAATGAAACTGTCATGTATCTGCTTAAGAGCAGATGAGGGTGAAAACAGGACTCAAGGGTGCAGGCAGCATCAGGTGCAAAAAATAATAATTTCATAAACTCAGGGCAAAACAAAAAGCAGCACATGGGCTGAGAACTTAAAGCAAAAACTTGGCAAACACAAAACAAAGCAAACTTACATAGACTCAGTGCAAGGACTGACATATAGCAGGGTAAATGACATAGAATCATAGACACGATGCAATGACCTCTCACCAAGACAAAGACAGAGGCTGTCTTCGAATTGCTCACTCCCTCCCTACTCACTATATAGTGAATTTAGATATCGTGGACTATATAGTAAACTCAATATAACAATAAAATTAACAGCTATCGACACTACTGGGCTTGTTTTTGCGGCATCATGGCAAGACAGTAAAACGTAACAGACCAATGGTGGAAAAAAAATTGAATACCTGTATGTAATTTATAGTAAATACAGTATGTATTAAGTCAAATATTTTTGCTGAATCAATAAATATAAATACCTTAAGGTAGTTTATGTTGTGATGTGAAGCTCTCCTCTTACTGCTCCATTAGCTGCGCATTGCATTACGGGATATATTGGCTAATGTAGTGACCATCCATTGTACACTACTTTTCAAAATGCATTGTGGGATATTTTGAATGTACTATATAGTGAATGAATATTTTCAGTCATGTTGACCAGCATTTCAAAATGGCTGATTCACTATATAGTACACTATATGGGGAAGGAGTGAACATTTCAAACACAACTAGAGACTCACATATATAGGGGAACTCATAATTAGGAAACACAGGACAGCTGGGAGAGTAATCAGGAGCTGAATAGGAGCACACCTGAGGGAGAGTGGCTATGGGTACAGAAACATGAGGAGCTGAGGACACTAGGTAAAGAAATATGCACACAAGTCTAAAATGATGACAATGAGGACAGACAGGGGATGACACAACATGACTAAAGACACAGGACAATAATATTAACAGTAAAAATAAACCAAGATCATAGAATATAATTAAATGCAAAAGACAACCATAAAACACAGACAGAGATGACATGACATGACAGACTAAAAAGGACACTTAATGATGATGATAAAGATCATAATAATAATAATGCTGTGGGAAAAGCAAAGATCCAAAATGAACATAAAGCGTGGGCAGGGTTCCTGGCTGTGCCCCGATTATGACAGAAACTCAAATATCAGTCACTTATGTCAGTGACTTCAGTGACCTAGTATATACAAAGTGGAAAAAAAATTAAAATCTTATAAATTTAAAAAAAGTTGCAAATTGACAAAAAAAAAGCGAAGTTTCAATAGAGATGTTGCAAAGTAAAATGTCACAACTTATACGGAAAAATTGAACTCTATGTAGCAAAAAGTCTCAAATTCACAAAAAAATTTACTAGAAAAGGTTAAAATGTATGTGGGGAAAACTCACAAATTTTGAAAAAAAAAAAAAACGATTTAGAGGAAAAAAGCTGTGAATTATTATTATTATTATTATTATTATTATTATTATTATTATTATTAGACACAAATTTACACACAAAATAAAAATGTACAACAGAAAAAAGTACAAATTTAATGTTAAGAAGCAGCTAATTTACAATTAAAAGCAATTCATAAAAGTCACATTTGTCCATCCACCATCTTCTACCGCTTAACCCTTTTTGGGTCACGGGGGGGCTGGACCCTATCCCAGCGTCTTTGGGCGAGAGGCAGGGTCCACCCGGGACAGATTACCATTCCATCGCAGGGCCAACACAGAGAGACAGAGACAGACAACCATTCACTCTCACATCCATACCTAAGGACAATTTAGAATTCCCAGTCACATTTGTGAGAAAATTTTTTTTTTCTTTTTTCCCCTGTCCTGTCTAGCAGTGAGGTAAGCAGAACAGAAATCTGCTTCCCTTATTGTGCCAAATAGATTTACTTTGCCAAAAGGAGCTCTGCTCATATTTGATATGTACTGTATATAAGTATTTATAGACACCTCTTGTAAAAACTTTAATACTTTATTTAAATTGTTTTACTTATTTTTGACCTGACCGGGGGAATGGGGAAGGGAATTGAAAAGATTTGAAGTAGTTGGAAGGGGTGGCGGGTGAGGTGTGGAGGGGGAGAAAAAGAGACAGGAACAAACAGAGAAGACAGACTATCACAACTGAAACAAACAAACAAACAGTCTTTCTGCTTCTGAAGAGGTCTCATCACGAACCCCTGCCCCCGGGCCGGCCAGCTCTCGCACCCCCAACAGTGCCGATGCCAGTCCTGGGTCCCAGTTGCTGGAAGGCTTTTTTTAAGGTATGATAGATTTTTAAAAACATTTCTTATATTTATTACCTCCGCCAAGGAGGTTATGTTTTCAGGGTGGTTTGTCTGTGTAGTGATCTGCTCTACCTGCCTGTTGCACCCAGTTTCCTCCACAGCTGCGCGCACACCTGCTCTCCTCATTAGCCTGCCTATTTAAGCTGTGCTGCCCTCGGGTCTGCACGGAGACGTCAAGCTCCCTGGTCTGGCAAGACCTCTTCTCCTTCTCGTGGCCTTCATGATCCGGAGTTCCATCTCCTCTGATCCTTCCAGCCTCGTCGTCCTCCTGGGAGTCCTAGCTCCCCAATGACAAGTAAGCCTCCATCATTCCCTCATCTCCATGCTTCGCGCTGCTCCCCTGTGCACAGGTGGAAATCTGTTGGCGGTGGACCTCCTCCTCCTGGCGGCGGACTGAGCTCAACCTGCACTTCACCAGCTCACTGCACATCTCTTCACCCTCTCACCTCCTCAGCAGCCGGAGCCGAAGACACTGTCCCACTGGCCGGAGCCTCCGGGATCTCACCTGTGCTACACACCAACTCATCACCAGTAAGACTGAACATTCTCTGAATCATTCCTCCCGATCCCAGTCACTAATCCACCTGTCTCTGCTCTTCCCTAGGGTTGCCAGTCTGAACGGTGCTCTGCTCGCCCCGGCTGTTACATTCCTGCACTCACGCACACATCCACAATCACACTGCATAATAAAAGATAATTGAGTTTATTCTGGAGTCTGCGTTTGCCTTCTGGGTCATAAATCATGTCAGTCTGTTTGTTTGTGTGTTTGTTGTTAGCAGGATTACACAAAAACTACTTTACGGATTTTGATGAAATTTTCACCACAGGTAGCCCATGTGCCAAGGATGAATCCATTAAATTGTGGTGATAATCTGAGAGTGCATACCTCAACCAAGGACCTTGTTTTTATTTGTGCAGCAGGATTACACAAAAACTACTGGATGGATTTGGATGAAATTTTCACCAGAGGTGGTCCGTCAGCTAGAGACGAACCCATAACATTTTGGTGATTATCCGAGAATGTATACCTCATGTCAGGTCAGGCATTGGTTTGCTTGCTACCGGATAACCATGAAAACCGGTACTACCTGTCTCATGGGTCAGGCCGTCGGCGACTCAACCGGCAACCCCACCCTTCCGAGGGTGTGGAGGGTGAAACTGGGCATCCTGGCAGAACTAAAAACAATATCTGTCACAGGTCTGTGGTGGACCACTTCCAGTTACACAGGGTGAAACTGGACATCCTGGCAGATAAGCACATCTGTCGCAAGGTCTGTGGTGGACTTTTGCCAGTTGGTGTATCATGATATGCACTACACAAAGAGCAGAGATAAACAAAGCTATCATCTGGTCAGTCACTGCAACAGATACTGGAGTCAGTTTGTCTTGGTCTGTCCTTGCCACTGATAATACCACTATCTGCCAAGAATGTGCTGCTAGTCCAGCAAAAGCTAGTGGTACTCAATTACTTTGCAAGCAGTTTCATGAAATGGTCAGTCAGAAAGCAACTTATACTGGCTCGGACGTCGCCTGGGTTAACAAGGCCAGGAGTTCCTGGCAGTGGAGGGTGAAGGACAGAGCTGCGTGGGGGAATCTGATCAGACCTAAATGAAACAGTCATTGTCGCCCCCGACAGACTGCTGTGATGATGATGATGATACCTCCACCGAGGCTCTTATCCTCTCACAGTGTGTTAGCACAAATCCTCCAATACAATTGGATAGACTTTGCTGCAGTTTTCACCAGAACTGGCCCGTGGCCACACATGAACCCATTCGATTTTGGAGGTAATCCATGAGGGATGGAAGGAGCCTTGGCAGAGGTATGCGCTCTCTGAGTGCTTTTCTAGTGGTGAAGAGATATTGATTTTTCAGTGGGGGCTGCCCAAGTTTTGTCATTGACCTTTTTTCCTTGAAGGTACTATAGATTTATTTATTTTTTTAGATTTATTGTGAACAGATATTGATTTTTCAATAGAAGCTGCCCATGTTTTTTTCATTGATCTTTTGTCACATAAATAAAGAATGATGAAGACCATGGTCTCCATGTGAGCTGACAATTTTGTAGAAAATAAAATTAAAATAAATAAAATAGATATACTAAGTAAGTACAGTAAAATTTGTGCCACTGTATGAAGCTTTTTTCAGTATTTTGGAGTGCCCCCTTTTTTTCTTTTGGTTGAGCATCTGTCCCTGAAATATCTGAGGAAATCACCGTTCAGAGGTAAATCGTGCCTGTTGTCAAAGTTGACAGATAACTTGACATCTTTTACTTTAATTTCTAAAGCTGAAAAATATTTTGCAGCTTCATGCAGGCTGTTTTGGATGAAAACTGCTCATAATGGTTCTATTTCCACAGGTTTCCAACCCCTGTCCTAGACGGCCACCACATATTTATCTGACTTGAAATGATTGCATTTGTTTTTTTGTAAACTTCTGCTCATGAAGGCCGTGTTGTTTATGCCGACACTGCAGAAGGGTGCACACCCCCATCCCGAGGTGTCAGTGTCACCATGTATTGACAGCTTGTGTTTAAGTGAGACACCCAAGCAGAGTGAATGCAGTAAACACTGGTTTGTATGCAGGTGTTTTCATCACTGATATCTTGTTAAGAACAGTGAACACAATGACCGAAAGACGACAAAGTGACAAAGCCCCACACGGAGCAGCTGTGGACAATGGAAGGTCAGCAAACATGACACCGTGTCAAGGAGTTTACCACACAAAGGACACCAATGTTTGTGTTGCACTGCATTTTTCTTCTGTGAAGTGTTTTTATTAACCCCCCATCCATGTTCTTTTTCTCTCCTCTCCCCTCTCCTACTCACCTTCATCTTTCCCCTACATCATCATCGCCCTCCCCTCTGACACCGACCTTGGGAGAGTGGCCGCCACTGCAGCTCAGCAACTCAATGTAGTAGAGGCTTTAGGGTAAGCTCCAGGGAGGTGCAACGTAATGAAGGGATGAATTTATCGTCCACAAGTCTAATGACGAGTCCACCGAGGCATCGAGTTCATGTGGACGTGCCTGTCACTGGACACCCATGTTTTAAATGCCTGACACACAGCCTGTCATGACATGATAGGAAGGCAGAATATATCTCACATAGTGGGAGGGGAGGGCAGGAAGAGCCATCTGAGAATAGATCAGCAGAAGTAAGTCATGATGCACCACTGTGTCATGTAGAGGACTGACGAGTGTCCAATCAAGTGCATGTCCCTGCGGCTGTCCTCAACTCAGAACATGGAGCTCTTCTCTGTGAAAAGGTGACTGAGAATGAGAAGCAACTAAATAAACTACAGCCAAGGTAAAACTTTTCTCATGCTTCGCCCTGAAAGGCATGATTAACGACTCGTGTAAAAGCCTGTACATACTCCGCAAGAAGAGAGAATTTTCTCTCTCTGGTCTCTCTCTCTTTGGTCCCCACTTAGTGATTCTATAACTTGAGGGGTGGCGGGTGGTGGCTTGCTCTCCTTGGTGCCTCTGGCGGCTGGGTGCGCCCTGACCACGGAGGGTTTTCTGTGACCCATGGAGCCTGTATCCTGGGCACCGGTCCTGGGGTGGCTGTGCGTCTGGTCTTGGGAGGGGAGCTGCGGAGTGGTCCGGGGGGGGGATGGGGGGGTTGTGGCCTTGGGCTGGCTGGCCGGCCTTGTATCCCGGGTGGGGCTGGGTCTGGCCTTAGGCCCCTGGTTCTGGGGGCCGTCTCCTCCTCTGGGCTGGGGTCCGGTGCACATCGGTGGCACGGGCTGGCCCGGGAGCATCCCCGCAAGGAGGTGGGGGCGGGGGTGTACCGCGCCGTCCTCCCTCAGTCGTCCCTCCTGGGGCGGTTGCATGGCTGTCCCTGGAGCTTGCTGGCTTCGGGGCATTTGTGCTTTGTGGGGGTTGGTGGCACTGTCTTGCTTGCTCTGCCTTTACGGGGGACGGAGTGTAGCTGTAACCGCCGCCCTCTTTGTATGTTTCCTGGCAAACCACCCACACTCACACACTCACTTTGAGTGCGCTCTCATACATGCGCACGCACACACACATATGTTCTTTTACAGGTACAGATACCAGAGTCATGAGGAGACCTTTTCAGAAGAAGAAACAGTTTGTCTTTTGTTTGTTTCAGTTGTGTCAGTTTGTTTGTCTTCTCTGTTTGTTCCTCTTTCTTTTCATTCCCCCTCCCCACCCCTCTCTTCCCCATTCCATCCCTGTCGTTTCGATCATGGGTAAAACAATTTAAATAAAGTATTAAATGTTATTACAAGAGGAGTCTATCAATAATATACTGTAACGTCGGGGCCATTTTAAGGGGGGCAGGGATTTCCCAGCATGCTTTGCCAGTTGAAAACGTTACTGTGTGTGTGTATTAAATGTGTTATTACTGAGTTATACTGCTGTGTCATTATAACTGCGTTATAATGACCCAGCAGTGTTTAGCAGGATTAGGGCAAGATGTATCATGTGTGTGTAACCGTGATTGAAACGGAGGTCTGGGAGAATGACCTCCCCTCCTCTCTGTGCTCAGAAGTAGGTTGGGGTCGGTGGTGTGTAAATAAAGCCTGTTCATCACAACCATCTTGCTCCTCTTTCTTTGTGTGAATCCTGCAAATGTCACACTGGTGTCAGGAGTGGGCATGGAGCAAGATGCGGATCCAGGCGGAGGTCCTGCGGCCGGAGCAGTTCATCGCTCGGCTGGGAACGGAGCGTAGAGCTGAGACGTCTGCCCCCGGAGAGGCTCGCCGAGATGGACGGAGCAGCAGACCCGACGGGCCGAGCAGAGCAAACCAGCTCCGTTTTCCGCCCTTTTCAGGGCAGGACGGGCTGGCAATTCCAAAGCGATTAGGAGCGGCGATCGACCGGGAGGTGACTTCCGCTGCACAGAGCCAGGGTACATCGCACGGTACTGCCCCGCACACAGCGCACGACAAACTGGCCCCTTGCTGACATTAAATTAGAGCGAGGTGGCATGGAGGGAGAAAAAGCCGCCTTCTGCAGATGCTTCCCCCGGCGGTGACGTCACAGAGGCCTTTGGAGCGCAGCAGCAGCGGAGCGAGCAGGACAGATCCGGTCTTTTCCCGGGCTCGGCAGGGCTGGACGCCGGGACGCGGGCCAGCAGCCGCCTGGGAGGTCCTGGCAGCGGTGGGAGTCATGGGACTCCCGCTGCCAGAGGAGGAACTGTGCATGTCCTACCACCACCCGCAGATGCTTTCCCTTTCGGTGACGTCACGGAGGCCCTCGGCGCAGCAGCGACGCAGCGAAGCGAGCAGGACGGAGATCCGGCCATTTTTCCAGGCGCGGCAAGGGCTGGACGCATGGACGCAGGCCAGCGGCCGCCTGGGAGACCTGGCGGCGGTGGGAGTCGGCCGAAGCGAGCATGGGACTCCCGCTGCCAGGGAAGGGACTGTGCGTACTCCTACAGAGGCTGTCAGATGTGTCCATCCGCCCGCTGATGGCCAAACCGGAACCCTACCCCAACCAGATGCTCTGACCGAGACTCAGATGGCCCGTGCATGCCGCCCCGGCACCGGGCTGACTCGCGTTGCATTTCTGAAAGTGGACTTTGAATTTTCTGGGGACAGAAACCAGTCCGGGGGGGGGGGGGGGGGCAGTGTAACGTCGGGGCCATTTTAAGGGGGGCAGGGATTTCCCAGCATGCTTTGCCAGTTGAAAACGTTACTGTGTGTGTGTATTAAATGTGTTATTACTGAGTTATACTGCTGTGTCATTATAACTGCGTTATAATGACCCAGCAGTGTTTAGCAGGATTAGGGCAAGATGTATCATGTGTGTGTAACCGTGATTGAAACGGAGGTCTGGGAGAATGACCTCCCCTCCTCTCTGTGCTCAGAAGTAGGTTGGGGTCGGTGGTGTGTAAATAAAGCCTGTTCATCACAACCATCTTGCTCTTCTTTCTTTGTGTGAATCCCGCAAACGTCACAATACAGTACATAGATATTTGCTGTATAAAGCTTCTTTTGGCAAAGTAAATCTGTTTGGCACAATAAGGGAAGCAGATTTCTGTTTTATTTCATTTCAGTGAACCTGTAACCACGTGACATCTGATCCTCGGGACAGGAGCGTTATACCAAATTAATCACACCTGTGGATGCACACCTTATACTATATACCCTCTTGCATCCATACATTCTTCCTCTTTCTATCCTCCTGGTGGGTAAGAGCTTATACCATCTGTTTAACATTGAGTTTTGTGTGCTGTTTGGGCTGCCTTACCCTGGGTACCCCATTGCTGTGTCATAAAATTGTTGTTTTTCTGCTGAATGAGAGAAGGTTTGCAGCATGGCGTGCACTGTCCGTGCCTGCTTGAAGTATGTAATATACACTTGCTGTCATGGTCCTTTGGCACAGGTTAGAGCCGTGCCCAGGTTCTCTGCCCAGTGAGCATTTTTCTGTTTGTTTTCCATTTTCTCTAAGATTATTATGATGTTTTCTAGTTTTGTTGTGTTTTAGTTTCTTGTTTCCGGTTTGTTTATTTTGACAGTGCTGTGCAGCTTCCGGCTATCAATTCCTTCAGGGCTGTACAGCTGCTGTTCATTTTGCCACTCATGGGTTACACCTGTCTTTGATTACGTACACAGGGTTACAAAAATCATTTTTTTGTAAGTTGTCTGTGTTTTTTCAACTGATTTAAGACAATTTTGCACCGCTGAATCTGAAAATGACATCCGTTTCTCTCGATCAGGTGCTAAGTAAAAACCTGTACTTACTTAGTACTTAGTACTGTGCATGTACTTACCTTTATATAAAGGTAAGTACATGTAAATTGAATGTTACATCATCGTTCAAAATTCAGAGAATATCAAGACCTAAAAAACGAATTTTGCATCATATAAAGCGAAAATACCCGTACATGTAAACAAAAACCTATAAAACAACATGTGGCCATAATTCAAAAAGTTGACCTGATTGAGCAAAACCAATGTAATTTTTGGATTCAGCACATCAAAATTGTCCTAAACCAGCTAAAAAACTCAGACATTAAATTTGGTGTTGACCAGTGTTATGTGTGTGTGTATTTAAGGGACACGACAACTTCTGCTGTTGCTGGGTCCTCCTTCTTCTTCCTCTTCTCCTGCCGTGACCTGTTTTTCATGGTTTAGGTCCCGCTGTTGAGGTAAGTTGGTGAGCTCCGTCTAGGTGCCTTTTGTCCCTTCAGCTTTTCTCAGCCGTCGAACCCCTTTACTCTCAGGATCCTCCGGCTGAGCTTTCTCCCTGGTCAGACGTTCCCTGACTTTGTACCTTTGATGTTGAGCCCAACTTTCCTCCAGCGGTTATGTTATTTCTTTTCTTTCAGTGTATTTGTATGTGACGTTTTTGTTTGTGTTTAATACTGTAAATGTGCAAACCTACAGTGAGCGTTTGGTATCCTATTTTTCGCCCGTGAATGGGCGAGTTCATGACACTTGCCTTCTTTTCAGCTGGAACTGTTAATGGTTTAGCAGCGTGAGGTATGTACTATCCTTATCTGCTTAAGGTCTGTGATGTATTTTGTGCCTTCTCTTCAGAAAGAAGTATTGTTTTACAGCTTAACAGCACACAACTTGCTTTATCTGCTTGGGATATGGGATATATTTTTGCCTTCGTCAAGGAGGAATTTTAACAGCATGGTACAATTTGCCATTAATTCTGCATTGTTTCTTTTTTCTCAACCGACAGTCATCTTCTTAAAAAAAGAAAGGGAGACGTCTTCTTTGTCTGGGTACTGAGTGATCCTGTACTTGGTGCACTCTCGCCACCTTTTGTGGGGAAGTGGTACTGCATACAGGTGGGAACTGAAGTCTGATATTTCTATGTTGTCTTCTGACTAGCGCGTTTGTACATCATGGAACAGCCCTTTGGCCTGTTTATAATAACAATAATAACAGTAATGAAAATAACTCTTGTTTTCTCTTTTATTGTTCTCCTGGAGGAATAATGGCTTCTGCGGGAAATGAAGGAGGAGGAAATAGCCCGGACACTGGTATGCTACCAGCCCAGGGCTTCATCCCTCTAGATTTAAGTGCTCCAGCTTGAACTGGGAAGGCCAGCAGGAAGCAGGAGCGGATTGAAGGAAGCCAGCCACGCAATCCAGTGGGTGGATTTCATGCACAACCAAATGGAGGAAATGCGTAAGACCACTGAACATAGGCTGCAAATCACTGTCGCCTTTGTGGTATACTGCACCAGGCTCCCGTATGTGCCCTGAGACTGCATCCTGATCCAGTGTCTCTTGTGGCCTCTGTATAAGACCATCAGCTCTGGCTGTGGCACCATTGGGAGAGTGGATGGTGACTCCCCGGTCGAGAAGACTTTCCTGAGCCCTATGACATATCTGCCAGGGCACAGCTCTCTGAGCAGCATCAGCTGCGGGGCTTCCTCCCCCATCCTCTCTTGCGACAGAGGTCCTGCAACCCAGAGGCGGCTTCCCTTGTCAGTTATCCTGTCTATGTGGAACATCTGCAGAAGTAGTGGGTGCGTCTAAGAATCCCTGTGCTGTTGCAATCCTGGAATTTCCCCGTTGTGGGACTAATAAAGGCTTATCTTATCTTATCTTATCTTAAGAAGGCTGTTGCCCCCAGTTCTGGACTCAGCATTTTGAATGGTGCTGCAGAGCAGGGCTTGGATGGTGCGTTGAAGATGACTCTACCTGTGCACTGCTGGTTGGAGCTTCCCCACAGACAGCAAGTCTATACATCACCCTAACGGCAAGTGTCGTGCCACTGATGGGTAAGTGGCTAGTGCCTACCAGTCTGTGGCTATGGCCTCTAGGCTGGCAAATGCTAATACACTTCTTTTAGTATGTTTAGAAGGACTGATAAGGGACCTAGAGTCAAAAGCGGAACTGACCTTTTACCAGAGTTGGTAAAAGTGGTGGACACTGTGATTCAAGGAGCTAGCTCACAGGCTGCAACACTTGGGAACTCTCTGGCCAGCTGACCATGGCCCAGCAGCATGTGCGGTTGAGTCAGTCTGGATTGGCGGATACGGACAAGACTGCTGTGTTGAAGGCTGCGGTAGCGCCTGGTGAAGTTTTTGGGCCGGCAGCAGAGGCAGTGTTGGATGAGGTGCCAGGAGAACATCCGGAGACCTCTTGAAGGGGTGAGAACCCATAGCAGCTTCGTTTCACATAGCCAGGTTCTTTTCAGAGCTCAGGTCATCCGAGGCAGAGGGCCTCTTGGCAGTGGGTGCAGGTTCAGCAGTGCACCTCATGTCCATGGGTGATCGGTGCACTGGTGTGCGGATACTGCCTACAGTTCTCATTCCCCAACTTCAAGGGGTTCTGGAAGCAAAAGTAAGGAGGACACTCTTTCCGCAGTTCTGGGCAGCGAGGTCTCTGCCCTGCTGGGAAAGAACGTATTATGGTCTCTGTCTCCAGGAGAAGAGAAGTGAGGCTCTTTACACTGCCTATTTCTCGTCTCCAAGCGGATTGGTGTGTGACGCACAGAGCTACCAGAGGACTGACCCCCCCCCCCCCCCCCCCCACTGTAGCTTTCGCTACTTATAGTGGCTGCGTGGCCCAAGGTCAGGGAAACGGAGATAGGTGCCGCCCTATACACCGTATGGTGTCCCACATGCCGTGGGAGGGAATTAACCAACTAACTAAGCGAACTGAGGGTCTCCATCTGGTTTTGGACCTGAGGCAGTTCAGCAGGTATCTCAAGGTGCTCCCTTGTCTGGTGCTCAGGCTGAGGACATTATTCAGGCCATAGGGCTAGGCGATTGGTTCACAGCAATGGACCTTCGTGATGCTGATTTCCATATTGTCATATATCCGGCCACAGGAAGTTCCACAGGGTTCCTTCGGGACAGCCTTTGGTTATGACATCCTGCCTTTGGCCTGTCCCTGTCCTCGGACGTTCACCAAGTGCATGGATGCTGCACTTGCCCCACTTCGGCAAAGGGGCATTCGAGTTCAATTATTTGGACGATTGGCTGGTTTGTGCATCATCAGAAGCTCTAGCAAGGAGCAATTTGGAGACCATATTGGCCCACCTGGCAGCACTCGGGTTGCATTTGAATTCAATTCAACTTTATTTATATAGCGCCATTTCACAACAACAGTCATCTCATAGCACTATCAACTGTAGGGAGGACCCCCACAGTTGCAGAAAGACCCCAGCAATCAGGCGATCCCCTGTGAGCAAGCACTTGGCGACGGTGGAGAGGAAAAACTCCCTTTTAACAGGAAGAAACCTCCAGCAGAACCAGGCTCAGGGAGGGGCAGTCATCTGCTGCGACTGGCTGGGGGGTGAGGGGACAGAGAAGAAGAAAAGAACAGACATGTAGAGAGCAAGCAGCACGATGGGGACTCAATCTATGGGAGAGAACAAACAAATGTTAATGACCAGCAAAAAAAAAATATTTCATAGAGAGTGAGGAAAGGAGTGAGGCCCAGTGCATTACTGGAGGTCCCCCAGCTGACTAAACCTATTAGCAGCATAACTAAGGGAGGGTTCAGAAACACATGATCCCTCCCTAATTGTAGGCTATATCAAAAAGGTAGGTTTTAGCCCTATTCTTAAAAACAGAGATCGAGTCTGACTCCCGAATCCAGATTGGCAGCTGATTCCACAGGAGAGGAGCTTGATAACTGAAGGCTCTGCCTCCCATTGTACTTTTGGAGATTCTAGGTATTACAAGTAAACCTGCATTTTGGGAGCGTAGTGCTCTGTTAGGATGATACGGTAGTATCAGATCTTTTAAATAAAAAGGAGCCTGATTGTTTAGAGCTTTGTAAGTAAGAAGAAGGATTTTAAACTTAATTCTAAACTCTATGGGAAGCCAATGAAGGGAGGCCAGAACCGGAGAGATATGATCTCTCTTTCTAGTACCTGTTAAAACTCTTGCTGCAGCATTTTGGATCAGCTGAAGACTTTTTAAAGATGTTTTAGGACAGCCTGATAATAAAGAATTACAATAATCTAATCTCGAGCTAACAAAAGCGTGGATCAGCTTCTCAGCATCACTCTGAGACAAGATGCTCCTAATCTTGGCAATATTACGTAAATGATAGAAGGCAGTCTTAGAAACAAATTTAATATGTGAATTGAAGGACAAATCCTGATCAAAAATAACTTTGAATGCAGTGAAAGGCTGCCTGGTTCCAACCAGGATTGTCGAGTACTTGGGGCTCACCCTGGATTCAGTTGCCATGAGGGAATTCTTGACTCCAAAGATAGGACATACTATCAGGGAATGCATCGAGCGCTGCATTTCACAAAGGACTGTATCAGTGCAGCAGTGCCAAAGGATCTTAGGCTTCTTTGCTGCAGCTGCCCAGGTGGTGCCACTGGGTCTTTTACGTTCTCGTCCCCTTCAATGGTGGTTTGCACTTCATAAGGTGGTTTGCCCAGAGACAAAAGGAGGAGACTAGTGTTATGTCTGTGGAGCCAAGGACGAGGCCAAATGTCAAACTGAACACACGTTTATTAAGAAGGGCAAGATACAGCACACGCGCAGCCGTCAGGCAGAAGAGGTGGCAAAGAGACCGCCCCTCCTGCCAGCTGCCCTCTTATAGCCGTGGCTGGTGGTGGAACCAGAAGGTGGAGCTGCCATCTGTACCTCACAAATAAAAGCCTAAGTTATAACACAACATTCTTCCCCCCTTCACAAAAGCCAAAAACACACACACAATTCAGACCACCTCAATTTAGAACCTGAGTCACACACTAAAAGTACTTAAACAATACAACACAAATGGTCTAACACAGTCACTCCAAAACAACTAAACAAAATACGGCTGTTTTTTCTAATCTAAACATGACATCAAATTAATTCCCATGGACTTCTACGAACAGCAAACACATAGAACATAACTATTCCAAAGAATTCAATTATAACAGTTAACCTATATACAAACGGCTGGAGAACACAAGTCCGTGGGCCCCCTGGACCGCCCTGTCATCAGTCCACCCCTGGAGGCAACCAGCCTCCTGGGCCACAGCATGTTGCTTCACCACCGGTGCGCCTCCTCTTCATCACCACCGGCCGCTCCGCTCATCCAGGCCCACATCCCTCAGTTCCCTCCCGGGCTCGCCGCAGCTTGTTCAGGTGCCCCCACAAACCATCTAGCAGCTGGAGATGAGCGTCCTCCTGTCTGGCCATGACACGTGACCGTCACTGGTGCTCTTCCGACCACCGACCGGCCCGTACCTGCAGTGGTCGCCTCTCCTCCCGAATCCAGTCCTTGACACCCAGAGGGGTCCCGCTCGGCATGCAAGGTCTCTGCTTGGCACATCGTTCTACTGTGCCTGATGGTCCGGCCCTGACCTCTTTTAACTTCACCGCTGCCATCGCCCTTGTGGCCCCCTGTTTACTGGCCCACTTCAGCCAAGATCTGGGAACAGGTGGAAGCAGCATTTCAATGTCACCCGTCGTCACCAGCGTCTCGCTGTGCCGCCCAGAACCCTCATCCAGGGCGACTTGAGCTCTGGCACAGGAACCCTTCTGTGATGACCCTGAGCAATATTGGTCTTGCTCACTCTCCAGGGTGCCAGGCAGTTCCTCATCCCACACTGTGCCGTCTATCACTCTCGGGATTGGATGGTCCCACATCCCGGCCGATTTGCATTGAGCCGTCAGTTCGAATGTTCCCACTGTGGCCAGCCATCCTCCTCCACAATCACAAAGTGGCGCTGGGTCACTCTCAATCCTGAAGTGTGGGGAAAAACATCTCACAGTCGTCTAATCGAGCATGGAGCTCACCGCTCACGTGTCAATCCATAAAAGCACTTCCACCCTGTTCAACTCCACCATACAACACGTGTGTCCGTCAGTGCTCGGAGACACAGCATGAACAACCGTGGGGGAGAGACAGTCCTTTTTGTACTATAGACTTCTTTGCTGGGATCTGTGGAATACCCTGGTGACATGAAGCAAGTGGCCACACTTGCTGCAGTGCTTCGCTCCTGCCGAACAATCTCTGGCCTTGAAACGCCACTTTGTGGACCCACAACCCATACATTTGGGCTTTTCCGGGGCGGAGCAAACATTCCCGGCACTGGCGTCGTCCACATTGTCCTCCACACTTCCAACGCTGACTGGGTCCACTGCATGCACGGTCGGCGGTGATCCAAGATGTTGATGCGACAAGCTCTCAATCAGCTCCCATGACAGTTTATCCGCAGCTTCCAGCAGATGAGCTAACTCGATGGCTGTGGGCAGTATCAGCTCATCCAGAAACGTAAGCAACTTCGACCTAATCACAGCGCAGTTGGTATGCTCCGCCAACTGGTCGCAAATCATCTTCTCTTCCAACGGTCCGAGCTGGCACCTGCTGACCAACAGCCCCAAGTCTGCCCTGAACCACTGAATAGACTCGCCCACCCGTTGACAGCGCTGTTGAATCTGAATATTGCAAACCATGACATTTTCCAGGGCGTAAAAATAGTTTGCCATTAGCTCAACCACTTCGTCAAAACTATCAGTCACCCAGTACGCTCAGAACATGCTGTTCCTCCACTGCAAGATTGTGCAGCAACAACTCACGTGCTCTCAACTTCTCCAGCTTCCCAAGGTTCAGTGCCACTATGCACGTCCATAAAGCAGCGCACCACCTAGGCGAGGGAACCGGTGGCTAGCCGGGGGGCTCCAAGAACAGCCGAATTTCGAACCCACATGCTTCCATACCTTGTTTTAATCCACTTTTATCCTCGTCGCCAAAATGTTATGTCTGTGTATGGAGCCAAGGATGAGGCCAGACGTCAAACTGAACACACGTTTATTAAGGAGGCAAGACACAGCACATGCGCAGCCATCAGGCAGAAGAGGTGGCAAAGAGACTGCCCCTCCTGTGAGCTGCCCTCTTATAGCCGCAGGTGGTGGCGGAACCAGAAGGTGGAGCCACCACCCGTACCTCAAATAAAAGCCTAGGGACAACAGTAGTTCTTTCCGAAAAGGGCCTCATTGTTGAGACATTCCTCAGCAATCCGAGATGGTGTTCCCCTGGGCCAAGAGGGCTGCAGGGTGATCATTACAACCAACGCCTCCCTAACAGGCTGGGGTGCAGTCTGGGAGGGCAGGCTTGTTCAGGGGCACTGGACTCTGGCTCAGCAGTCTTGGCATATAAATCATCTTGAGATGGAGGCAGTACATTTGGCTCTGAGGCAATTTCTTCCGGTCCTTCAGGGCAGAAAAGTTCTGGTGCAAATGGACAGCACAGCTGTGGTGTCATATATCAACCAGCAGGGCGGTCTGAGGTCCCCCTCTTTCCATGCTAGGGTGCACCATCTGCTCTTGTGGGTTCAGGCCAAAGGTATGTTGCTGAGGGCTTTTCATCTGCCGGGGCCCCAGAACATAGCGGTAGATCTGCTGTCACGAGGGGGTCCCCATCCTGGTGAGTGGCGACTGTATCCAGAGATAGTTGGGCAGATCTGGCTTTGGTTTGGTCAGGCGGAAGCAGACCTGTTTGCAACGGCAGAGAACACCCACTGCGCTCTCTGGGCCTTGATGCACGGCCCGCCAGGTCCACTAGGTACTGATGCTTTGGGCATTGCCTGGCCTCCAGTGAAGCTGTTTGCCATTCTGCCACTGCCTCTTCTGCCGACTTTCCTTGCAAAGGTGAGGTGACTACTGTATCTGTTCAAGTAATTTTGATAACCCCGAATTGGCCACAAAGCCCATGGATGGCGGAGAGCCACGAGATGTTGGAAGGCTGCCCTTGGCTTCTCCCAGTCAGGCGGGACATGCTCTCACAGGCACAGGAAAGGATTTGGCATCCAAATCCCCAGCTCCTGAGGCTTTATGTATGGCCCTTGAACAGGAGCAATTGTATAAACTTTGCTTGAAGAAGGATGTTGTAGACACCATGCAGGTTTCACGGGCCCCGTCTACTCAGCTGCAATACAATGGGAAGTGGAGAGTGTTTTCGAACTAGTGTCGGACCAAGGGGGAGAATCTCTGTTATCTTGTCTTTCCTCCAGTACCTCTTCACCCTAGGTCGAGCGGAGTCAGCTATCAGGGGCTACCTGACGGCGGCGTCAACTGTTCATGAGAAATGTGATGGCTTGTCTCCTGGGGCATATCCCTTGGCTAAGCAGTTTTTGAGAGGCGTGAAATGCAGCCATCCATTTCAACATCCGTTGCTGCCGCCATCCATTTCAACATCCGTTGCTGCCCACTTAGGATCTCCAGACAGTTCTCAGGGCTCTATGCATACCCCCTTTTGAGCCACTCCCCAGTGCTGACCTTTGTCTGATCTCTTTGAAGACTGCTTTTCTCTTGGCAACTGTCTCAGCCAAGAGGGTCAGTGAACTGAATGTTCTCTGTGGACACAGCATGCCTTAGGTTTGGTGGTGATCAGGTGGTTCGCTTGTGGCCCAACCCAGCTTTTCAGCCCAAGGTCCTGACTAGTGGATTTTTTTTCCACCCTCTTGTGCTTGAGGCCTTCTACACTCCCCTGCACACCTCTCCCGTACGAGGTCTGTCCATTCTTCAGACAAGCGTTTTGTGTCCTATGGGGAATCCACGATGAGCAGGCCTATCTCTAAGCAGCACCTGTCCATTGGATAGTTGACCTGATTGCTTTTGCATATGTACAGGTTGGAGTGGAACCACCAGATAGGCTGGTGGCTCACTCGACTCGGGAAATGGTCACTATGTGAGCATTGCTTAGGGGTGCACCCCTGGAGGATGTATGCGCAGCCGCTGGCTGGGCTTCTTCCTCAACATTCATCCACTTCTATAGGCTCAATCTGGTCTCATCAGTCATCCCCTCATCTGTTCTGGGAGTCGCAGCAGATTCTTAAGTGTATCTTAGTCTCCCTCATGTAAGCCGGCATGTGTGCCTTGTGCACGAAAAGGTTTGTTTCAGTTCCGGTTACCTGGAGGAACCGGCTTAACTTGTATGTGCTCAGTTAAGTACAAAAAGGGAGCCAAACTCATCTGATTGTGTTTGTGCTTAATGGCATGTTTGGGGCATTATGTTCCTTCAACTTGTGGGTGATGCCACCTCCATTCTCCTCAGGACTCATTTGATATATGGTTGCCACGTGGTTACAGGTTCATTGAAATGAAATAAAACACACATTTAGGGATGTAAACACGATTTTATGAATGAAAGTGAACCTGCAACCATTCATTGTCCTTGGTCAGTGGAGGCAGGCTCCTCCCAGTCATTAGACAGAGGAGGAAGAATGGGTGGATGCAAGGGGTGTATATATAAGGCGTGCATCCACAGGAGTGATTAATTTGGTATAATGCCCCTGTCCCGAGAATCAGATGTCACGTGGTTACAGGTTCACTTTCATTCATAAAACCGTGTTTACATCCGTAAACGTAGATTCTGCTTACCTAGCTGCTTGACAGGACAAGGGGAGAAAATAAACTGCAGCCAAGGAAAAAACTTTTGTCATGTTTTGCCCTCAAAGGTATGATTAACGACTTGTGTAAAGGCCTATACAGTGGGGCAATAAAAGTATTTAGTCAGCCACCAATTGTGCAAGTTCTCCCACTAAAAAGATGAGAGAGGTCTCTAATTTTCATCATAGGTATACCTCAACTATGAGAGACAAAATCAGAAAAAAAAATCCAGAAAATCACACTGAAGGATTTTTAATGAATTAATTGGTAAATTCCTCGGTAAAATAAGTATTTGGTCAATAACAAAAGTTCATCTCAATACTTTGTTATATACCCTTTGTTGGCAATGACAGAGGTCAAACGTTTTCTGTAAGTCTTCACAAGGTTTTCACACACTGTTGCTGGTATTTTGGCCCATTCCTCCATGCAGATCTCTTCTAGAGCCGTGATGTTTTGGGGCTGTCGCTGGGCAACATGGACTTTCAACTCCCTCCAAAGATTTTCTATGGGGTTGAGATCTGGAGACTGGCTAGGCCACTCCAGGACCTTGAAATGCTTCTTATGAAGCCACTCCTTCGTTGCCCGGGCGGTGTGTTTGGGATCATTGTCATGCTGAAAGACATGACAATGGAAAGAGGTTTTCACTCAAAATCTCATGATACATGGCCCCATTCATTCTTTCCTTTACACGGATCAGCCGTCCTGGTCCCTTTGCAGAAAAACAGCCCCAACACATGATGTTTCCACCCCCATGCTTCACAGTAGGTATGGTGTTCTTTCTCCTCCAAACATGACAAGTTGAGTTTTTACAATAAAGTTCTATTTTGGTTTCATCTGACCAAATGACATTCTCCCAGTCCTCTTCTGGATCATCCAAATGCTCTCTAGCAAACTTCAGACGGGCCTGGACATGTACTGGCTTAAGCAAGGGGACACGTCTGGCACTGCAGGATTTGAGTCCATGGCGGCGTAGTGTGTTACTGGTAGCCTTTGTTACTTTGGTCCCAGCTCTCTGCAGGTCATTCACTAGGTCCCCCCGTGTGGTTCTGGGATTTTTGCTCACCATTCTCGAGATCATTTTGACCCCACGGGGTGAGATCTTTCGTGGAGCCCTAGATCGAGGGAGATTATCAGTGGTCTTGTATGTCTTCCATTTTCTAATAATTGCTCCCACAGTTGATTTCTTCACACCAAGCTGCTTACCTATTGCAGATTCAGTCTTCCCAGCCTGGTGCAGGTCTACAATTTTGTTTCTGGTGTCCTTTGACAGCTCTTTGGTCTTGGCCATAGTGGAGTTTGGAGTCTGACTGTTTGAGGTTGTGGACAGGTGTCTTTTATACTGATAACGGGTTCAAACAGGTGCCATTAATACAGGTAATGAGTGGAGGACAAAGGAGCCTCTTAAAGAAGAAGTTACAGGTCTGTGAGAGCCAGAAATCTTGCTTGTTTGTAGGTGACCAAATACTTATTTTACTGAGGAATTTACCAATTAATTCATTAAAAATCCTTCAATGTGATTTTCTGGATTTTTTTTTTCTCATTTTGTCTCTCATAGTTGAGGTATACCTATGATGGAAATTGGAGACCTCTCTCATCTTTTAAGTGGGAGAGCTTGCACAATTGGTGGCTGACTAAATACTTTTATTGCCCCACTGTATAGGCCTTTACACAAGTCATTAATCATACCTTTGAGGGCATACTCCTCAAGAACAGAGAAATTTGTTCTCTCTCCCAGAGCTGCAAGAATAAAATGACATCATTTTGTTCTTGAAGCCCTGGTTTGGGAGTTCTTGCAGCTTGTTCTTGACACATCATCATGGCAGAAGTTTTTTCTTGCGTGGTGTCCAAGAATTTTTGTGTGACTGCTCAGAAATCTGCATTTCCCAATAGTTTTGCACTTGAGTGTTTTGTGAAGTATAAAATGTCCTGGCCAGAAAAAAAAAAAAAACTTTGGTCTTCTTCTTGCCACCTTAAAAAAAGAAACAATTTCTCTTTTCTTGCAGAGTAGGTAAAGGCCTTAGGATGATACACGTCCACAATTTATTACAAATAAGTACAGTACTGTGCAAAAAACAAGCATAATGGCTGACCCACTTAGACGTGATGATGAGGTAAATTATCCAAAACATCACAGAGTTGAGGGGGGATGAACCTCTAGGCTGCTACAATGAAACACAAAAGAAAGCAGCTTAAATATTTAACAAATAATTAGAAAATAAACAGCTGGACAAGGTTAACTGACAAAGTAAATAGCAAATCATGAGTAAAAACAGGAAAAAGAAACCCACAACAATTAAACTACATAAAAAAGAAAACTGGAAGTACTATAAAATAAGAAGAACTTAGAATAATGATAAGGCAAAGAATTATACATGAAAACTATCAAAGTAACTCAAGACCAACAGAATAATTATAGTGATAATGACTATAAAAACAAAAATAACTTAAAGAATATTACAGCTTTAAAGGGGACATATGATGAAATTTGAACTTTTCAGTTCTTCTGCACATCAGTTTGACTATTTAGAGTGGCTACCAAAGGAAAAAAAACAAACTCCTTTATCAGTGAGATGCTCATCTGTATACCTCGATCGTTATGCGTTGGTATTTGAGTTACTGTTGCCCTTCTGTCAGCTGGAGCCAGTCTGACCATTCTTCTCTGACCTCTGGCATCATCAAGGCATTTGGGCCCAGAGAACTGCTGCTCACTGGATGGTCACCGTGCCGTCACCATGGGGGTGGGGGTGGGGGGGTACCAGGGAAAATAGCCCAATATTATATAGTTGGTTTCCACTGATGCCTTTTCTTTAACCTTTTGAAAGCTGGTCTACATCTGAGCAGGTTTTAGAACTGAGTGTGACCTATATCATTGGGAGTGGCTTTACTTTTGACCCAAAATGCATGTAATTTTATGCCACACAAACCTACGCCACTATGTTTTATTGAAAAAAGCTGGAGCAGACTCTAGATCAGGCCTTGCCACCACGCTGTTGGGGAGAGATAAGGGTCTTTCTACGTGTTCTTATTCATCTTTCAATCTTTCTTTTTCTAGGAGTGAAGTCTGTTAAGTTCCACATTAATTGCGGGCACCTGTCTCTTTTCACTAAGTTTTATGTTCTTTGAAAGTGTGCCACTCCGACAGGTCAGAGTTAGGGTATAGAACTTTTGAGTTATATTTTTTCAGGGTTACTGACAGAAGGGGATTGATTTGTGGAAGCAGTTTTGGGGGAAAGTGCACAAGTATACACAAGCAGACAAAAATAAGTTTAAAAAATATTTAGGATGTTTTCACACCTGAAAGTGCGGACCGAGGTTCAAATCTTATTTATATTGTCTACATTTGGTTAGGTTTTGTTATGATCTGCCCACACTTTATGTTCATTTTGAGTTCTTTGTTTTACCACCTGTCTTTATTAGTATTATTATTGGTAGTGTTGATTGTCCTTTGTGTGTTTGGTCATGTTTTGTCATCCTCTGTTTGTCTTGTTGTCATTATTGTGTATATTTGTCTACCTATTGTCTCCAGTCCCTCATGTTTCCATACCTGTAGACACTTTCTCTCGTGTGTTACTGTTTAGCCCTTGATTGTTCTCCCAGCTGTCTGGCGTCTGTAATCATTGGTTACCTTATTTATGTCTGTGTCGGTCTCAGTTCCTCGTGGCGTCATTAACGTACGTTATCAAGCTTGCTTGCTGTCAGTGTTTCCCAAGTGTTCTGTGGTGAACCACAGCCCCAGGTCAGATGACTCGTGTCAGGGGCACCTCCATGAAGCAGACCCATGCCCACCCCAGATCACCAGACACATGGCCCAGGAACCACCAGGCACCCATGCCCAGGGGAGGCAGCAGCAAGCAGTGGGGAGCCCCTGCTCCTTTTCCAAGTGAACTAAACAACTTTATGTGACACAGCTACGTATTCTTGTCAAGTCAAACAGGATTTTAGGAAATGTGGGGCCTCACTCTGCTTTTTTTCCCCAAGGTGGGTGCCTGATGACCACCGGAGTGGTGAACAAGCGGTAAAGCATCTGCCCCACAACCAGGAGGTTGGGTTTCAAGTACCGGCCGGGTCATGCCAAAGACCATATGAAAATTGAACTTCCTGTCATCCAGTTTGGTGTTCAGCAAAAATGGAATGGAGGAGGGAAATGTGGACGGCAGTGGCTCAGGAGGTAGAGCTGTCGTCTAATAACCAGAGGGTTGGCAGTTCGAATCCCGCTCTCCCTAACCATCCTAGCGTTGTGTCCCTGGGCAAGACACTTCACCCACCTTGCCTCCAGCATCCATGACACTGGGTATGAATGTGTATAAATGTTTGGTAGTGGTTGGAAAGGCTGTTGGCATGGATTGGCAGCCACATTTCCGTCAGTTTGCCCCAGGGCAGCTGTGGCTACACTAGTAGTTTACCACTATCAATGTCTGTTTGGCGTGAATGAATAATGGACTCACTGCAAGCGCTTTGAGATGTCACTTGACATGTAAAGCGCCATATAAATCAAATCCATTATTATGATGATCTTGGGGTTGCATGGCCTCAGGATATTCGTGCTCTGTGGGGGCTGTGGGTTGCCTGGGCGATGGTCCTGCTTGCCTGCAGTTCTGGGATGGGCATTGCTGTGTGATGCTAAAATGCCTTGTAAGAGTAACTAAATGACCAAAAATCATTAGCTGTTTCAGTCGTTTTCAATGGAAGGACATTACCATCTTACACCAGCTTCTTGCCCAGCTAGAGCTGTGCCGTTTTAATTAGAGGGAAGGCTTAAAATTAAACTAACCAATGCAAGGCTACGAGAAGGTCAGGTGTTTAGGTTGGTATTAAGCCGAGTTTGCACTGATGATAGCGGTAATTGGGCTCTAGCCACATATTCATGGAACAAATATGAAGCTGAACTGAAGGCCACCAAAACATTGCCAAAAACATTGGAACTGGCTGAATCGTGACCTATAGGCATTCATAATAAAACAGGGACTTCAGGCAAACTGGCTTCAACACATTATATAGTTGCTGCAGTAGCAGACAAGTATATGAGTCTATACTACGGTTAGGAACTGCCAAGCTGTCAAAGTCAAGAAGGTAACACTGGGGGCTCTTTGCGGGAAGTATACTGCAAAAGACCAGAGTTTTAACCAGAGAAAAAAAAAAAATGCTTGGAAACAACACTGCTACAGCTGAAAATAAGAGACTTTTTAAGGTAAAGAAGCAAAATAGCAGCACCAACTCATTCTTAACAGATGACACAGAGACTGTTCGAGCTGATGTGCATGCTGTGAGCCGGACGGCAGACGTTAATGACTGTCACACTAACCTGTTTCTGACTAGCGTGGAGTTAACGCTAGCTGTAGGTGAAATAAAGGGCCAAACACCAGCGCAACCTCTACATGCAATGTGGCAGCTCACTCCTCCACCAACCCCTTCATAACATCAGTAAAAGCACCTGGATTTTGAAAATGCAGCATTCACTCCATTTGCTAAAGATGCATATAATGAAAACACAATCACTATGAGCTCTGCTGTCACTGCTCACGACCACTTAGCAGCCCCTTTCACTCTCATAGACTGCCACTGCTGCAAAACTAGCACTCCAGCCATCTCTGCACAAGCACAGCCCAGTTATGGTGTGGTAGCCTAAAGCGGCAGCTCTCCCTTACCCTGCACTGCAGCATGGCAAGAAGTTACATGAAATAAAATGTGCCAGCATAGCCCGTGTGTGCAAAAGCAAACCCAGTCAGCACCACTTTACTGCTCTTCACATTTTGTGCACAACACTGAGTCCAGTGACAGCAGTGATGATGAACACTATGGACAAAAAGAGAGAATTCCCATGCTGCAACCAGGTCAGTTTGATGGATCAGGGTCATGGAAAGAGTTTATCAGTTCAAAAGCTGTGCAAAAGCAAATCATTGGACAGAAAAAACAAAGGCTGTGCAGGTTTGTTTTAGTTTAATTGGTCCAGCTGGCACCATCGTCCACAAGAACCCAAAATCTGCTCGCTGGAATTACCAGTGAATTGTGGACGAAATTGAAGCTGCATATGGGCTGGGTTCAGAGCACGCTGCAGCCATTGATATTGAACTGAGAAAAAGAGTCAGAAAACCAGGTGGGGCTTTGCACACCCTCAGAGATGACATCAATGAAAATATGAAAAGGTCTCCATTGTGTATGCTGACCGCACTGAAGAAGAGCAGGACCGCATCAGTGTGGACATTTTTACCAGTGCTTTGACAGATGCTGAAGTGGTCCAAAAGCTGTTAGAGGAGCAACCACGCACCCTGGCAAGAGCATACGAAATTATGCACAGGTATGAGACAACCAAGTGGGCACCCAGGGCCATCACACAGTTAATGCGAACAGGGGCACGTGGTTCAGCAATGTCAAGGACCTGAGCAGCAATGGTACATGAAAATGCCAACACTTTGCTGGTTGAGTAATGGTAAATGGCATTCATTTATATAGCGCTTTTATTCTCATCTCTTGATGACCAAAGCGCTTTACAGATCCTGCTATCCACCCATTCACACACACATTCACACACTGATGGTGGTATGCTGCCTAACATGGCGCTTCCAGAATCAGCTAGTTTACCCAATACTCCTACCCAGCTACCAGAGAGTGCACCAGAGTTTCATCAGCGGCGTCAGCCTAATAAAAACAAGCATAAAAAAATTAATTCATGGGAAGTGATCTGTCACAATTGCTCCGGAGTGAGACATTTGTAAAAACACTGCTCACCTCCTCGCTAACTCCCACAGAGCATGCCAAGTGTCTACATGAACCCATTCCCCAATATCAGCGCAGTAGTTGTGTGCAAAACATCTCTAGAAGAAGAGGTATGTGTTAAGATAGTGATTCATGGATTACAACTCTGTGCACTGCTGGAGATGGACATCGGTGCATGGACGAATGTGTTGTCACTCCATCATTTTAACTTCATCCCAGCAGACTCAAAACCCCCGATCCAACCATCCCTCGCACAGGTCTTACAGGGCATTGGACCTGAGGGTTTCACAGTCTCAGGAGAAGTTGTTCTGCCAGTGCATGTTGGAAGCAGAGTGATCCATGTAAACTTCGTTATGGCAGACACAGCAGAGAACACTGAAGTTATCCTGGGGCACCCCTTCCTGCAGCAGTCACACGCCTGCCTAGACTATGGTTGCAGAGAGACAACCCTCTTTGGTGAAAAAGTGTCCCGCTACGATCCCAGCCACCAACCCAAAACTCACATAGTCAGAGTGGCTCGCACAACAGTTTTGGATCCTGGATGTGAGTACATGGTGCCTGGCTTCTCCCATCTTCGTCATTCTGCTGGTCAAGAACTGATGCTTAACCCCGCCAAAACTTTTGTCATAAAACATTGCGTCTTCACGGCCCATGCTGTGGCGCAGCCCCAAAAATTTACCGGCATCCTCATCAGAGTCTTCAACTTGGGTACTACGCCTGTCACACTAAAAAGAGGGGCTGTTGTTGGAGTCCTCCAATCAGCGCATGTATTGGGGGAGGTAAACCGCTGCCCACCAGACATGACAATATTTCCTGAACCTGTTAACCCTGTCTCTGTTCCCAGTCACCTGCAGACCCTGTACAATGAAAGCTGCATTGGTCTGCTAGAGGGTGACCACCACAAACTAGCCCACCTGCTGCGGTCCTACAGTGATGTTTTTACTACAGGCCCCACTGACCTCGGCTGCACCAGTATTGTGCAGCATGACATCATGACTACCCCAGGGCCACCTGTGAAGCAACCACCACGCAGGATGGCCAGGGATAAACAGGAAGCAGCAGACCAACAGGTACAGCAAAGCTTGGAGGTTGGCCTAGCCCGACCCAGAAACAGCAGCTTGGCTGCTCCGATTGTAATGGTGAAAAAGAAAGACCAAACCTCCAAACTGTGTGTAGATTATAGACCCCTGAACGAACGAACAACAAAAGACGCTTCTCCCCACCACGTACCCAGGAGACTCTGGACACACTGTCCACCGCCAGACACTTCAGCATGTTAGACCTGACATGGTATTGGCAGGTTGAAATGACCACTAGAGCCCGCAAAGCTGCAGCCTTTTGCACAAGAGAGGATCTTTTTGAATGGAATGTGATGACCTTTGGACTCTGTAATGTACAGGCCACATTCCAGAGACTAATGGACCGTGTGCTAGTTGGACTGCAGTGGAAAACATGTCTGGTGTATCTGGGCGATATTGTGGTCCTGAGGCGTGACAGTGCGCAAATGTTGGAGCGATTAGCACAAGTGTTTGACAGACTGCGTGAAGCGAACCTGAAACTTAAACCAATTAAGTGCTACCTGTTTCATGAGCAACTGGCCTACCTGGGACACATTGTTTCAGCCAATGGTGTTGCCACAGACCCCCACAAGATCCAGCAGGTGAGAAATTGGCACACCACAGAGCGTCACAGAGGTGAGGCAGTTAGTCGGCTTGGTCTCCTACTACTGTCGGTTTGTTGCCAATTTTGCCACCATAGCCAGGCCACTGCATGAGCTCACCAAAAAGTATGCACGCTTCAATTGGACAGCCGAATGTCAGGAGGCATTCTAAGAACTGAAAGGAAGGCTGACATCAGCCCCTGTCCCTCAGTGAAGATAAACTCTTCCTCGACACTGACACCAGCGACTGGGGGATCGGAGCAGTCCTCTCCCAACTGCAAGGGGGCAATGAGAGGGTGTTAGCCAATGAGAGCAGAAGATTGTCAGCCACAAAGCAAAACTACTGCACCACCAGATGAGAACTATTATACTACTATTGGTACAACATGAGAGACAATGTCACACTGTGGTGTCGTACTTCCACCAGTTGTGCTGCTAAAGCCCGTCCCAAGAAAAGTCCTCAGGCAGCTATGGGCACAGTACACGCTGGAGCCCCTATGGAAAGAATTGCCGTCGACCTAATGGGACCCTTAAATGAGACTGTAAGACACAACCTCTTTATACTAGTAGTGCAGGACTACTTCAGTAAGTGCTTTGAAGCTTATCCTGTCCCTAATGAACAGGCATCAGTGGTGGCAGAGATCGTCTCTGAGTGGGTGTGCAGATATGGAGCCCCTTATTCTCCACACAGTGAACAAGGCACCAACTTTGAATCAACCATTTTTCAGGGGATGTGTGACCTACTTGGCATCAAAAAGATATGGACCACCCCATTTCACCCACAGTCCAGTGGTGAAGTGGAGTGTTTTAACACCACCCTGCAGAAAACTATAGCAGCCACTGCTGAGTGATGCCACTGGGACTGGGATTTAATGATCCCGTATGCAGTTATGGCTTATTGTGCAACTAAACATAACTCCACTGGCCTGACTCCTAATATGATGCTATTTGGCCAAGAAATATCTGAGCCCATCGGCCTGGTTGCTGGGCCACCTCCTGACCATGAACACCTCAACACCCCACCCCAGTATGTTCTACAGCTCAGGAAAAGGTTGGATCTCTCTCACCAGTTTGCAGGAGAAGCCCTGGGAAAGTCTGCTGAATGTGCTAAACAATATGACAAGAACAATTGTCAGGTTCAGTACCAGCTTGGTGCAGCAGTATGGCACCTGATTAAAGGTGCTAAGAGAGTGAAGAACAAGGTAAGGAAATTCTTACCTTCCTATGAGGGCCCCTACTTCATCATGGACCATCTGGATGACCTAGTCTACCGTATAAAGCGAGGTCCCAGGTCAAAGGCCAAGGTGGTTCGCCACGACAGACTCAAGCCCTATCACTCAAGGACCCCGCTGGACAAACACACAGAGACTTCTTCAGCTCCTGAAGACGGGTAGAAGTGGTAGAAGGACACGACAACCTGCAGAGGTTTGTCATGCCTTTATATGCTACTACACAATGAGTCACAGGTGTGGATACATGAGTGGAGAAAATAACAGAATGAATGACAGGTGTGCGGCTCCGAACAGTTTGACAGCTGGAAGCTGCACAACGCTGTCAAAATAAAACATAGCCAGAAACCATAATGAAACAACAACACAACCCCAATATGTAAACATTTCTACAAATACATATTTTTTTTTTAAATTTGATTTTATATACTTTATTGATCCCCAGAGGGGAAATTGAGGGCATCCACCTGGATGGATGAAGCAGCCACAGTATGGCGCTATCCCTTAACCATTCACACACACATTCACACCTAGGGCCAATTTAGAGTCTCCAATTAACCTAACCTGCATGTTTTTTGGCCTGTGGGAGGAAACCAGAGAAATCCCGGAGTAAACCCATGCAGATACGGGGAGAACATGCAAACTCCACACAGATCACTGTTGGTCAGGGGCTGGGATCGAACCAGGGATCCCATGGCCAAGGGTGAGTTGCTGTGCTGCCGCAGTGCTAACCACTGCACCACCGCACTGCCCCATGACATAATGACAAAAACTGAACAAAATAACAGAGAAAAAGACAGAAAAACACTGAACTAAACTAGAGACTGGGCACGGATCATGATATTCCAAGCCATTCTAAGGCAATGAAAGGTTTTTTTTGTGTGTATAAAAAGCCACAATATACTATTCTTGGCAAAACACATTGGTCTTTGTAGTGGTTTTAGAGCCACCGGAGTGGGTCTTTAAGTGAAGGAAAAGGAAGGGTACCATGTGGACATCTTTTTGGCTAATGACTAAGTGCAGGGACAGATGAATATGAAACGATCCACAATACAAAAGAAAATGGAGCCAGAGTGGCTTTAGAGATAAAGACACATTGTAGTTTACCCAGAGAGAAGAATTGTTCAGTTCATCAAGCAGATCATTAAAGGTACGCAGATGAAGGGCCATCAAGTCAGAGTAAATAACATAACTCTGCGCTGGGATAATAGTCATGAAGAGACTTGTTATTGATCAGTCTTATCGCTGCTCACAAAGCATCCCTAAACAAAAGAAGCCATAAAAGTGGTGAGGGGTGACTGTAGAAAGACTTTCCATTTCATTTATCTTTACTGAATTACCGTAATTAAGTTGTTGTATTTCATGAGAGGCACCAGTGTTCACACACTATCCAATATATGCTATAAATATAATTACATTTTTTTCTGTCATGAAAAGATATCCAACCTAACTTCTCACTGCCAGTACTGACACTGCTCATCATCATCATCATCATCATAGCAGTCTGTTGGGGGCGACAATGACGGTTTCAATTAGGTCTGATCAGATTCCTCCACACAGTTCTGTCCTTCGCCTTCCGCTGCCAGGAACTCCTGACCTATGAGTTACTTTCTGACTGACCATTTCATGAAACTGCTTGCAAAGTATTTGAGTACCGCTAGCTTTTGCTGGACTAGCGGCACATTCTTGACAGATAGAGGTATTATCAGTGGCAAGGACAGACCAAGACAAACTGACTCCAGCACTGCTATCTATGCATATACTGTATGCCTATATGTCAAACACTTTTTTTTTACATCTACAGTATTTCACAAAGTCACTATCACATACTTCAAAACTCAAGATTCAAAGATTTTATTTGTCATTACTATACGTACAGGAGAACTGAAATGCTGCTTCTCTCTTCAGTGGTGTGCGCAATATAAAAAAAAGGAATAAGGCTGGAATAGCAAAAAACAGGAGTCTATATACAGTAATGCTACTCAGAGTGCAAATAACGATAAAAGATAAAACCCAGACATCCTGTAGTGCAAATAAAGATGAACGATAAAACCCAGTAATCCTACATACAGAAAAAGGTAGAGCAGTAATACTCATAGTTGCAAGTTCGATGCAGTTTTGTAGGTGCAGACAAAGACAGATTAGATGATAACAATAATAATAATAATAATAATAATAATAATAATGACAATAAAAATATAATTGAATAGAATAGAATAGAATAGAATGTTGCATGTCCACTAAACACGTTTTTTTCCGCTGTGGGCAATGTTCCCTCTAAGCTGCGCACTTGTGCAATCGCGCACTGCTCCCACGTTCTCCGCGCTCCGAAAATCTATGCAGCGCATAAAATAAAATTCAACCTGAACTGTAAATAAAATAAACACGTGTGGGCACTCCCTCACACCCAGAAGCAGCAAGAGGAGGGAGAGAATAATTGCCTGATGGAGGAAGTGTCTCTGGGAGGTATCAAGTGAGTGCTAGACACCTTCCGGGGAGAGGAAGAGCCAACCAGACAAAGGATTTTTTTTTTTTTAATTACTTATTTTGTACCCGTAGGTAGATTTGTTTTGCAGTCTGGTGACAAGCCACCATCTGCCGGTCGCTGCGTGCGCAAGCGCCCCGTATCCCTAACCTGCATGTTTTTGGTATGTGGGAGGAAACCGGAGAAATCCCGGAGTAAACCCATGGATTTTGCCCCTGCAGCACAAGCTGGCGCGTGGTGAATATATTGTGATTTACGCAACAAGTGTTATGATAATTGCACCACACATTCTCTTTGTCCAAGCAATATGAATAATGTCACAGCCTCGATCGTTATGCATGAGATTGACTGAGATGACTAACACTGTCCAGCTAATGATATGATGCGGTTCACACGTATTTACTTACGCAGTCAACCAATGTCAATGATAGGGCTTTATGTGTACGTGCCCATACGTGCCAGTGTTTTGCAGGTTAGCTAGCTAACAGTGCCGTGGAGTTAAGAGACGCAGATGCTTATTATGGCGAAACGAACGGGCAGTAGCACATCCACTCACCAAGTCAAAATAAAAGAGAAATGCAGTTCTTTTAAGATGGAATGGCGGTCGGAGTATGTGCAAACAGAAGAACAAGCAGTGAAACTGGGTAAGATTTTTTCTTTTTCAATTGAGAAAGGTCTACTCTGCAAAATGTGCTGCGAAGCCAAAATAGCAAGCGAGTTTTCGGAGGGAAAAGTGTGGACTGAATGCAAGTTGAACTACCTCAAGCGTCACATTCAGCAGAAAAGTCATTTGAATGCTGCTGGAATTGTACAAAGATGCAAGATGGGAAAGGGGATCAGTACATTATTGCGGGAGAGCGCAAACGATGGAGAGAAGAGGAACCAGCTGTCACACAAAAAGAAATCCGACCACGAGCAAGTTAAAGTTCTCACTGATAATATTCTACTCACCATCAAAATGAATGCATCAGTGCTGTCGGTTCAACAAAGCCATGATCACATGGAAAAGTATGTGAGTATACCAGAAAGCTGGTGAAGCAAAAATTATGCCTTTGAATTTGTGAACTCAATCAATGAGATAGTGCAGAATGAAACGATGTACAATGTTAAAAATGTACCCTGGCATACCCTGATAGTAGATGAGAGCACAGACATAACAGTGCACAAAAAGCTAGTCATACATATTAAATAGAGGGAGGAAAATGACGTCAACTATAAAACTGTTCGGCAGCATCATTCAGCTGACAGCATGCACTGCTCAGGATATTGTGCAGACAATAACTCAGTTTTACTCCAAGCATGGACTGGACATGCAGAGAACGGTGATGCTGACCTCCGATGGCGCCTCAGTAATGCTAGGAAAGCACAGTGAATATGCTGAATTTAAGTACATAATGAAGCAAAAACTTAAACAAGGGTCAATCAGCACATTCTCAGATATGGTGGCTGCAGCACTTAGATGTGAGGAGCTAAAGGAGATCTCACAGCTTGTGGATATTTGTGCTACATTTCAAGCATCCAGTGCAGATTGTGAAAGAGGCTTTAGTTTAATGAATCATATCAAAACAGCATCTAGAAATCATCTTGAAGTGGCACATTTTGACATAAAGTCAAAGAAAGCAGCAGATGAGGCCATCAACCTGGACAAAGTGTACAACCATTGGAGAAGCGAGAAGGACAGACGGGAAAAATAAGGTGAAATTTAAGTCCCCAATCAGATTTGCGCTTATTTTAGTGTCATTTATTAAGAATTTTCATTTATGGATAAAATCATGAAATGCTGTTACGAGATTATGAGTAGCAGAAATGCTACTAAAAACTGTCTAATTATATATTTTACAGACAAAGAGTTACAGGAATTTACACTGTATCACATGCTCGTGCTACAGCACACATGTCATTGTGCAAAATGTGAATGCTTTAATGTGAACAAAATTTTATCTCTGAAAGGTGTACATGTCTCAATTCTTCCAGAGCAGCTGCAGGACCCCCACCCAGACCACTGCAGGACCCGGACACTGACATACAACACAGCTCATGAACAAGATTTTTGTCTTTTTCATTCTAAGTGGGCCAAATCACTTACAGTATATCAAAAGTAATCTAACGGAAATTACTACTGCAATTTGATTCTTTTAATAAGCCATGTAACTTGCTATGATCTCAGGTTTTGCACAAGTGTGATACTGGTGTGGCCACAGTGTGCACGTATGATGTTGCTCACAGTAGTCCAAGGAATTCTCAGGGAGTTTGTGTGTATGCTCGGACACATGAAAAAATTAGGGGGAACGTTGGCTGTGGGTGACTATTTTCTATTCATACTCTATGTAGTCCAGCATCTATGGCGCTGAAACACTCTCGCGGTGGCCACTTTTTGTCACAGCGCTCAGAGTTGAAAAAAAAAATTCACCTTTTCAGACTAGTAGTAGTAGTAGATTAGTTTATTTGACAGGGACAGTGCAATAAACATAGACAATTAATCAAAGACAATCAATCTGATGTGTTGCACATAGAGTGTATAGCTATTAGCTAATTTGCAACTCTTGTCCCTGGATGGGCTTTAGAAAAAAGAATCAAGATAAAAAATATACACAATAACCATATACATCAATGCAGAAAAATTATAAATACACAATTATAAATATTATAAATATTATAAATACACAAATATAACAGCCTGACTCACATTTAACATAAATATTATAAATACACATATATTATAAAATATTATAAATACACAAATATAACAGCCTGACTCACATTTAACACATATAACATAACTCACATTTGCCTATTTCAGGCCTCCCTCCCTCCGTCACTCACTATAAACAAACACATTTATTCCTTCCCTTCATTCACTCTCACTTTGCAGACAAATAATTCATACATGAGTACATTCTTGTTTATTTTTCAGCCAGTTTTTAACATTTTTAGTGAATGTTTTAAAGTCCGTTATTATTTTAATTTCATTTGGCATTGTGTTCCAGATGTGACTGCCCTTTATAGAGAAAGCTGTTTGTCCAAATGTGGTTCTGCGGTGGAATATTTTACAGTTATTGTTAACAGAACTCCTGGTGGCTCTGCTGCTGTCCTGTCTTTGGACGAAACCAGCAAGTGGCTCGGGTGCTGATTTATGGAAACATTTGAACGTTAATTTCAGAAGACAGAGGTCAATGAAGCTCTCAAAACTCAATAGGTTGTATTTTTTTAAAACATTACAGTGATGCCACCTAATGGGCTTTTTGTCCAAGATTTTTAGGGTTTGATTATATAATGAACCTATATGTCTTATTGTGGAAGGGGCTGCTTGAGCCCAGACTGTCAAACAGTATGATATATGAGAAAAAACCATAGAATGCATATACAGTGCAGCTGCTTCGTAAGGTATGTAATATCTAATTAATTTAAAGCAGTTCAGATTTTTTTTTACTGTTTTTGAAATTTTCTTTATATGAAGATTAAATTTGAGTTGAGGATCTAGTACAATGCCAAGGTATTTGAATTCTGTAGCTAAACTGATGTCATGATCATGTATATTAACTTTAAAATGTTGCAGGTTACATTTTTTGATTGAAAAGCACATTGAGACTGTTTTCTGAAGGTTCAGCAATAGATGGTTCTTGAGGAGCCACTCTTGGACATCAACCATACTTGTAGACAGTACATCTGCAGCCTGTGCTGGAGTCTTGGCAGCTGTGTAAATAACTGCATCATCTGCATAAAGTTGGCATGTTGCAGCTGAGCAGTGTAACGGCAAGTCATTAATAAAAATGCTGAAAAGTAAAGGACCAAGAATGGACCCTTGTGGGATACCCATGCGGTTGTTTAAAAATGAGGATTTATCCTGGTGAACTTTTACACACTGTTCTCTATTCTGGAGATAAGATGCAAACCATTCTAATGTATTTGGGGAGAAGTTAAAAGATACCATTTTGGATAAAAGCAAACTGTGGTTTACAGTATCGAAAGCCTTTTTGAGATCTAGAAAAACAGCTCCTACCACATTACCCCTGTCCAAGGACTGTTTGACGTTTTCAATAAGGCAACAATTTGCTGTTTCTGTTGAGTATCCTGGTCTAAAACCAAATTGATGTGGATGAAGAAGTTGACTGTCTTGTAAGTAGTCTATCAGCTGTGTAGCTACAACTTTTTCAAGAACCTTAGATAGGACTGGTAAGATAGAGATTGGGCGGTAATTGCATATATCGTCTTTACTGCCTGATTTATGAACTGGTATGACGACAGCTTTTTTCCAGCCAGATGGAAATGTACTAGACCTAATGGAGAGATTAATGAGATGAGTCAGTGGTTTGATTAATATTTTGCTGTGCATTTTGAGAAAGGAGGTGCTCATATTGTAGATATCATTAGTTTTTGAGTTTGACAGTGTTTTAACAATACCAGCAATTAACTTCTCATTTACCTCATCGATGTGAAAAGTATCTGTTGGAAGTATGGAATTTGTGTTGTTGAGCACATTTGGCAGCACAAAAATTTTTGTTAAGTCTTCCACAGAGCCCACAAAGTGTGAATTAAATTCATTTGCCAAAGTAGCCTTGTCACTGACGGTCTTGCCATTGATTCTAAGTTCCTTTACCCCCTTCTGATCGTTTTTTTTATTAGTTAAGTTATTTAAATGCCTCCATAGGGAACTGTTGTTACCCTTTGCATGATCTATCAGTTTATTGTAATAAGATATTTTTGATTTTCGCAGCTCATGTACCACTTTATTTCTTAAACTTTTGTACACAAGGTGATCATTTTGTAGTTTGGAGGTTAGTGATGTTTTCAGTGCATAGTCTCGCCTCTTCATAAGTTTTCTTATTTCATTATTTAACCATGGTAGGCTAATCTTCTGTTGTCTACTTTTAATTTGCTTTGAAAATTTTTCTATAGACTTTGTGATTGTTGCAGTTATAAAATTACAACAATCATCTACTTCACATGTTGCCATGAGCTGCTCCCAATTTTGATTCTCTAAGTAATGTTCAAACTCCTCATTTTTTGATTTGGGGATAATAAAATTTGATTTGTCAATATCGACTCCCCCAAAATACTGTAGTCGCTTTTTAGTAAGTTTCCTGACAGCAAGAACCATGTTATGATCTGAGAGACCAGTTACAAGATTATAGGTTCTGGTTATTCGTTCTGGTTTATTAGTAAATACCATGTCAATAAGTGTTCTGGATTGTTTGGTTATCCTGGTGGGTCCTTTGATGATTTGCTGGTAATTAAATTTAGTCATGAGGCTTTTCAGTTTTTGTTTGTCTTTTTTATCAGACCAGTTGATATTAAAGTCACCATGAATTATTGTTTCTCTGTTCTTCTCAAGTTGTTTAACCAGATCACTTAATTCATTATAAAAGGAAGAGTTGTGTGATGGTGGGTTGTACACTACTGCAATGTTGAAATTCATTACCGGAGAGAGACATACATTAACAGCTAAACATTCAAGTGAAGTATTCAAATCAACCAGTTGACATTTATATTTCTCTTTGATGTAAATTAAAACACCTCCTCCCCTCCCTACCTGCCTGTCTTTTCTAAAACACTGGTAGCCCACAATATCGATCATATTAGTGTCTATGTTACTGTGTAGCCAGCTTTCTGAGAGACAAAGGTAGTCCAGATTTGAGTCCAACAGCAACACCGAAATCTCATCTCTTTTGGGGATTATGCTCCGTATGTTTAAATGACCGCCGAGGATCCCCTTTGGTTTAGCCTTGGTGTCCCAAAGAACTCGTGCATGATTAACAGTTTGGAAAAATAAATGTTGTTTTTGCTTTTGTACAGCTCGGTTTTGTGCTAACCCAGTGGTCTGCTGTTTAATAGTGGCAGGTCCAGGGTTAAGGTGAATATCTCCTGCCAGAAGTAGCAGAACTAACAGAACTTTAACTGTATATCCTCTGCCATATTGTGATTTTTGCTTAACAGCCATGTTTGCCTTAATTTGGAAGTTTTTGCTCAGGGCTTTTAAAGACCACATAGAGTGTAGGGTGAGATGTCCAAGCCCAAATCCATACAGATAAAACTTTTTAACTTCACCTTTGGTTGAGTTTGTCGGAAAATCCTTCTTGTTGCAGGTCCAGACACACAAAGACAAAACGAAGAGGAAGTATAGAAGTAGAGAATGCTTATTAGTGGTGCCCATCAGCCCACTTTTTAATCCCGTGGCAGCCATCTTCAGTCTTTCTTGGAAAGAAGGAAAAGGAAAATCTGTGGATAGTAAAATAAATTCTGCTTATATCGCCAGAATCTGATCCGATCGTCCTCGAATCCAGCTGGGCCTCAGCTAGCCAACTAGCCCCTTCCGTTGCTGGTCTCGTTGCTCATAGTCGCCGTAACTGGTCTCCCGTCCCGCTCCTCCAACCGAGTCTCGTCACACACCGCCGCTGCCACCGAGCACCGCTGAGGTCACGGTAAATCCTCCGCTAGGCACCGCCACCTACTGTCGTCTGCCTGGGTGAAATCTCTGCTGAGCCCCGTCAACAAATAGCCGCTTGCCTGGTAGTATCTCCGCTGGGCCTCGCAGCTGGGCTTCAATTCAGGCTGGTGTAAGGTGGAATGACTGGCGCCAGCATTAAGCTAACTAGCGTTAGCTTAGCAATCGCTTCGGGTAGTCTCGTCGCACACCGCCGCTGCAGTCACGGTAAGTCCTCCGCTGGGCACCGCCGCCTACCGCCGTCTGCCTGGGTGAAATCTCTGCTGAGCCCCGTCAAACAAATAGCCGCCTGCCTGGTAGTATCTCCGCTGGGCCTCGTAGCTGGGCTTTGATTCAGGCTGGTGTTAGGTGGAATGGCTGGTGCCAGCATTAAGCTAACTAGCGTTAGCTTAGCAATCGCTTCAGGTAGGGCACATCAGTGAATCACAAGGAAGCGCTGGAATCGCTGGTCAGTTTACTCACAGTGGCCGGATAAAAGCGATCAAAGGGGTAATCCACCGGAGGTATATCCGATCGCTGTAGGTAGTTATTTAGAGACTGGCGCCAGCATTAAGCTAACTAGTGTTAGCTTAGCAATCGCTTCAGGTAGCATTAAGCTAACTAGTGTTAGCTGAGCAATCGCTTCAGGAAGGCCTGAGCTACACCTGAACTACACCTGAGCTCGTCAATGTCAGACCTTTCTAAGCAGCCAATCAGAATAAGGAAGGGCGGGACATTGGATGCAGGTAAGATAAGATAAGATAAGATAAGATAAGCCTTTATTAGTCCCACAATGGGAAAATTCCAGGATTTCAACAGCACAGGGATAGCAACACTCAGAGCAACAATCAGAAGACAAGAAAAAACAAGAGCAGCGAATATACATATAAATATATAAACACACAGTGTGGAGCATTGTACTGTCTGAACTCAGACTCCTGTTTTCCATGTCATCATATTTTGCATCCAGAGCTGCTACCAATGCTAGAATACATTTCCTTTCAATTATTATTTAGAGACTGCTTTTAAAGAATAAGTAGAAAGGCTGACAATAGGAAAAGCAGAAGTGTTGAGCTGTGAGTGACAAGCTGTTGCTACGATACAGGGCACAGACTTTTTTTTTTTTCCAGAACGCAGTGCACAAACGCTGAAAGAAAGATGTTCAGGGCAGTCGGGCGACAAAAAACGCATTTGGTGGGTACGCAGTCTAATATAATATAATATATTAATAACACAACATAAAAATAATTTTTTGTACGTTGTCTGTGTTTTTTCAACTGATTTGAGACAATTTTGCACCACTGAATTCAAAAATGACATCCGTTTCTCTCGATCAGGTCAGGTTTTTATGCAAAGTGTAAGCAGTTGTACAGTTGTACTGTAAATTGAATAGTAGACATTGATAAAGGTAAGTATATGTAAATTGAATGTTACGTCATCATTGTTCAAAATTCTGAGAATTTCAAGAAATAAAATACCCGTATGTGTAAACAAAAACGTAAAAAAGCATATGGTCATAGTTCAAAAAGATGACCTGATTGAGCAAAACCAATGTGATTTTTGGATTCAGCACATCAAAATTGTCCTAAATCAGTTAAAAAAAAAAAAAACAAACAAACTTAGACAATAAGTTTGGTGTTGACCAGTGTAATCCATCGGATTGTATGATTTAAAAAAAAACAAAAAAAAACAAAACAAAAAACCTTTTTCTAATGTTCTGCAATGCTGGTTTCATTCACTGTATAGTACATTCAAAAATCCTATAATGCATTTTGAAAAGTAGTGTACAACAGATGGTCACTACATTAGCCAATAATGCAATGTGCAGCCAATGGAGCAGTGAGAGGAGAGCTTCACATCACAACATAAACTATCTTCAGGTATTTATATTTATTAATACAACAAAGCTATTTGATTTAACACACATTTACTACAAAATATATGCAGATATTCAGTTTTTTTTTACCACTATTAATCTGTTATATTTTACTGTCTCACCATGATGATATCATTAACCGCACCTTGAAACCAAGCCAAGTAGTGTCCAAAAGCTGATGATTTTATTGTTATATTGAGTTTACTATATAGTCCACTGTATCTGAATTCACTGTGTAGTGAGTAGTGAGACAGGGAGTGAGTGAACATTCCAAACACAGCTAGGGTGAATAGCATGTTTGCTCTTACGGTTTGTGCTAACTGCACAAATGTTGTCATGACAAGAGGACATGGGTATGTCATGTGAAGCTGTTTGCCTCGCCTGGATAATGTTATGACTGCCCCTCCAGGGCAAAGGATCAAACTCAAGTGCAGAGCGATTTTGAAGCACGATTTATTGACAAAAAAACCCCAAAACTCTCAGGCAAAATAAAGGCTAGATATAGGATGTGAGAGTGTAAGCGTGATTGTGTGAAGATCGCCGTGCCAAAGGCAATGTGTGACCTCTATACAGAAAAAAAATCATAAACACCCATGAACAATCAATAAACAGAAATCAAAAACAGCCATGAACAATTAACAAAAAGCCAGAACTCACCATACAAAACTGGAAACAAACAAAACACACTGTCAAAACAAAAGATCAAACCCAAACCATGACAGGAGTAACAATACGAAACATAATAACCATGAAAATAACAAAGAAAGTCTCTAAAACAACAAAAGGCGAAGACACGGGTTGTGTTCATCTTCCAACCAAAACAAAAACCCCAAAACATTACTCAAAGCAAGGACAGTCAATGTCCCGATCATGACAAGACCTCCCTCTTATGGGGCGAATCCCAGATGCCCTCCAAAAAACAAAAAATGCCTGCCCATGGTGGGTGGTGTGGACCTTAGGACAGGCAGGCCAAACCTCCCCCTCCCCACAAAGTCAAAGCCCAAAACAAAGCAGCTAGTCAGGGCCAACCAGAGCCCATGGCCCCAGACCAAAGAGCATGATGTGTTAGGGGCCCGACCTGAGTCCGTGGCACCCCAAACCAGAGAGCATGGCAATTCAGGTGGACAACCAGAGTCTTTGGACCACCAGACCAGAGAATGTGATGCATCGGGTGGCCTCCCAGAGTCTCTGGACCCCCAGACCAGAGGGTGTGATGTGTCAAGTGGCCTCCCAGAGTCTCTGGACCACCAGACCAGAGAGTGTGATGCGTCGGGTGACCTCCCAGTGTCCCTGGACCACCAGACCAGACAGCACGATGCGTCCCCTCCTGGAGACAGCAGCTGAGAATAGTGCTCCTCGTGGACCGCAGGAGCTGGAGCGTGGAGCTCATGTGACAGCAGCTGCGGAGCGTCGACCACTGATGATGATGGCTGACCAGCGGCAAAACCAGGCAATGACGGCTGACCAGCAGCGAAACCAAGCAATGACAGCTGACCAGCGGCAAAACCAGACAATGACGGCTGGCCAGCGGTGAGCCCAAACGATGACTGCTGACCAGCGACAAGACCAGAAAAAGACTGCTGACCAGTGATGAAACCAGAAAATGACAGCTGGCCAGTGGCGAAACTAAACAATGATGGCTGACCAGCGGTGAAAACAGATGATGACTGCTGACCAGTGACAAACCCAGATGAAGACGGCTGGCCAGCAGTGAAACCAGACAATGACGGCTGACCAGCGGCAAAAGCAGATGATGCAGGCTGGTCAGAGGCTAGCCCAGGCGACAAAGGATGAGTCATGTTTAGTGTCCCTTCGGGGCACAGAGAACAAATCCCACGTGCTGGATGGTGTTGTGCATTTTTAGTAAACAAAAGAATAAACACAGGTACTCTAACAGACTTAGTTGCAAGCACTGGAGAATAAAGAATTAACAATGAGTGCTCTGACAAACAAACTGGTGAGCGAGAGAGAATCCCTTACAGTTAACACAGGTGCTCCAACAGTCTTAGTGGCAAGCACAGAGAAGATGGTGCTCTGGTGGAGATGAAAGTTGACAGTTAATAATATGGAGAGGAGTGAGTGAACAGACGGTGCTTAAGTTGAGAGTGGTTTAACATCATAAGTGATAACAGGTGTGGGATCACCTGAGCAGGAGAAGGGAATGACAATCAATGTTTGGAATCAACTTAGATGTAATGAGATGGGGGAGCGGCTGACAGCTGACAGGCAGCAGACACAACCTGGAAATGTACCTGACCGCTGCCAGCCCACAGAATAAATGTAAACAAAACCAAATGCAAACTAGCGAATAGTTACAAATGACACACGAGATAATCAAACAACCTGAAACATAAACAGACAAATAAAAGTCAGGAACAACTCAGTAAGGGTACCAAAAATACAACAGATAAATATAAATACAGAGAAAAGCCATGAAGCTGAGTTTGGGAGAAAGTCCAAACTCAGTTCATGACAGGGTGGAAGGCCTCGAACCCAGGTGTTTGAGAAGTCGTCCCTGACACAGCCACCTTGGACAGGGAGGAAGAGGCATAACCCTGGTCACTACAAACAGCAGCAGTGGAGCCCGATGGAGACAGCCCAGAAGCAGATGGCTGCTGCAACTGGCTCCCCCCACCAAGAGCAAAGCAAGACCTCTCTTGTATAGATGTTAAAAATACAAAGGAAAGAACTTGCCTTAGCTCTTGCTCCACTGCCGATGAGGACCCAGGCTTCACTGCTTCAGCTCCAATGACCTCAGGATGACCTGCAGCCAAGACAACAGACATGGCAGCCGGCGAAGCAGCAAATGACGGAGGCGGACTGGCCTCTGGGACACATGACAGAAGCACACCTAATAATAATAATAATATAATGCATCAGATTTATATAGGGCTTTTTCATAGACACTCAAAGATGCTTTACAATGGATACATTATTCATTCACTCCACAGACAATGATAGTGGTAAGCTACTACTGTAGCCACAGCTGGGGCAGACTGATGGAAACGTGGTTGCCAATCTGTGCCAACGGCCTTTCCGGCCACTACTGAACATTTATACACATTCATACCCAGTGTCATGGACACTGAAGGCAAGGTGGATAAAGTGTCTTGCCCAGGGACACAACGCCAGGATGGTTAGGGACAGCGGGATTTGAACCGCCAGCCCTCCAGTTATTAGACGATCAACTCTACCTCCTGAGTAACTGGTGCCCACATTTCCCTCCTCCAATCCATTTTTGCTGAGCACAAAGCTGGACGACAGGAAGTTCCATTTTTATATAGTCTTTAGCATGACCCAGCAGGGACTTGAACCAGATGCTCTACCTCTAGGCCACAACACCGGTCTCAAGGACAGACAGCAAAAGTGAACCGACATTTGGAAGAGACAGCGGAGGCACATTGGCCTCAGCAACAGAGGGCACTGGCCTCAGCAACAGACGGCAGAGGCGCACCGGTTTCTGGGACAAACGGTGGAGGTGCACCACCCTCAGGAACACATGATTGAGGTGCATTAGCCTCAGGAACAAATGGCGGAGGCTCACTGGCCTCAGGAACAGACAGCAGAGGTGCACCGGCCTCAGGAACAGACAGCAGAGGCGCACCAACATCTGAAATAGATAGTGGAGGCGCACCAGCCTCTGGAACAGACAGTGGAGGTGCACTGGCCTCAGGAACACGTGACAGAGGTGCGCCAGCCTCTCGAACACATGATGGAAGCGCACTGGGCTCAGGAACAAATGGTGGTGCATGCCACCCACTGGATGCAATGACTGAGGTGCACCGGCCTCAGGAACAGCAGGTGGAGGCACACCAGCCTCCGCAGCAGATGGCGGAGGTGTACCGGCCTTAGCAGCAGATGATGGGACCATGCTAGCCTCTGGATGCGATGACTGAGGCGCCCCAGCCTCAGGAACAGCAGGTGGAGGTGCATCGGCCTCTGCAGCAGATGGCGAAGGCACACCGGCCCCTGGATGCGATGACTGAGGCGCACTCGCCTCAGGAACAGCAGGTGGAGACACACCAGTCTCTGCAAAAGACAGTGGAGGTGCACCAGCCTCAGCAGCAGATGACGGTGACATGGTTCAGGTGACCCACAGAACAGACACGACTCAGGATAAATACAATTAATGTACTTTATTTGTAAACGTGAGTGAGTGAATGCGTGAGTGCAGGTATGTGGTGTAATGTCGTGTAGTGCGATCCGTAATCTCCAGCTGGGGCCGGCAGAGCACTGTACAACCTGGCAACCCTGGAATGAGACAAGGGCCGTTAGTTTACAGTACAACCTACAGTACAACCTACCACCTACCTACAACCACGATAGATGTTGCAGCGCTTACTGTCATAAGATGGTGGAATAACTCAGGTAGCGCCGAAGCTGCAGTCAGGGAGATAGTGTCTGCGGGGCTGGCTAGCTGGAGGTGGAAGGATGAGTCCACCACCTGGAGGGAGATGGAGGTCCGCCGTCACTGGGCTCCGCCTGTGCACAGGGGAATTGGACAAGAGGAGTAGTAAGTAGGCTTACTTGATAGTTGGTCCGGGCGGAACTGGCCCGGACGTAGTTCAGCTGGGCTAGGAAGCCGAAGACTGGACAGTAAAGTGCAGGGAAGCACGGAGGCAGGCGTGACTGGATTCAATGTAGAAAATCAGACGACTCCGCGCCCAGCACTGGTTCTGATGGAATAAATAGGGCCACAGGAGATGACAGGCAGGTGCGTGCACAGGTGCCGTGATTGGTGGCCATGACAGATGGGAGCACACTGGCCCCTGGATACGATGACTGAGGTGCCTCGGTCTCAGGAGTAGCAGAAGGAGGCACACCAGCCTCTGCACCAGACGGTGGAAGTGAACCATCTTCAGCAGCAGACGGCAGGGGCGCGCCGGCCCCTGGATGCGATGAATGAGGCGGGCCAGCCTCACAAACAGCAGATTGAGCAGTCTGCTCAGGCAAAACAGGTGGACCGGACTGCTCAGATGTGGAACAGCTGCAGCTATTGGATCACCAGCCCAGGAGGCTACAGCTGCTTGGAACCCACCCTTGAAGACAGCTGTTGCTGGTGGAACTTGGGGCGTTTCCCTCCGGGTGGTTGCGGAGATCCCTCGGGGAGCAGCGGCTGGACAGCAGCGGGGAGCTGGAGCTGGAGCTGCAGCGTCTCCCATGACCAGCCAAAAAAACCCCCAAAAAACAAGAGAGGGGCGATGCAGGCGAGGGTGGATGAATTGAGTTGGCAGCTGAGAAGATGGCAGAGGCAGGTGGCGAGGGTCCAATGGCAAGAGATGGCCACTGCTGAGCCCCCACCACCACCACCACCGGCAACCAGGCAAGACCTATTATTTATTGGTGTTAAAAATGAAAAGATACTTGCCCTAAGTTCCTGCTCTGCTGCCACAGATGGTTCAGACAACTCCCTCTGGGTGGCTCTGGAGATCGTCTAGCTGGGCGCTGAGGGTGTTGGAGCGGAGCGTCGAGAGGAACAGTGCCTCCTCGAATAATCCTTCCACCCGGGCCCAATGAATGCCAGCTTGCTGCCAAGAAACTCTCTCTGCTCCGCCAGAGAGAGAATAGGTGCCAGAAAGCTGGCTCTGGCTAGGAGGTGGCAGTTGGAAGCGGAGGTAACGCAAGCAGCAACAGTCTTTGCACCCACGGGTGGAAGCACATATTCCATCTGGCTTCAAGTAAATTTGTGACTCTTCTCCTAGCAAAGCATCTCGTCTTCATGGGATGAGCAGCTCCAAGCGTCGGCCACCATGTCCTCCACCATGGCTACTAGGGGTGTTGGGAAGAAAAATCGATTCACAGAAGAATCTAGATTCTCATTTTACATGATCCAGAACCTATTCACAAAAATTAAGACTTGATTTATTATCATTCTTTTCTTTTTTTTTTTTTGCCATGGTGCCAGTGTCCCATGACACATATTGTTGCTTCGTGATACGCATTTACATATTGACGCTGCGATGCAGGAGAACCACGCAGAGTAGCTTACTAAGCTAGCAGCCAGATGAAACAGTCGGAATTAAAAAAAAAAATGGAGCCGCAAGAAATTTGAGACAGGTCCGTCTGCAGCTTGCAGACTCTGTCAGGTTACTGTGTCATAAATCCCATTTTAAGGGCTGAATAAAGGAACTAAATGCCTGTTGTGAGTTTGCAAATTTAGTAGTGAAACAACACAAATATATAAACAAAACCACAAGAGTAATAGAGTCAGGAGGATACAGATGAAGCCCTGAAAATAGCCACAGCTAAGGTGAGAGTAATTGCTGGCTAAACCTGGAGAGCTAGGTGTAAACACACAGTAGGATAACAAGAGAAACAAATGAAGAGGCATTTACGTCCTACCGTTGTGAAGGGTGCTGCGTTGGCCAACCTTGAATCAGCCCCTTAAATAAGGCAAGGAGGAATTACATCAAGTGAGGACAGGTGTGGGTAAAAGGAGCAAGGGTGATTAATCTAAATCCTGTGCCACAGCCATGTAGTGTGGCCGACTACTGATTGGAGGGTCAGGGGTTCGATTCCCGCTCTGTCTGCAGTCTGCATGTTGAAGTGTCCTTGACCAAGACACTGAACTCCCAGTTGCTCCTGGTGGGTCAGGCCAGCGCCGGTGTATGGCAGCTATGCCACCATCAGTGTGTGAATGTGTTTGTGAATGGGTGGGTAGCAGGATCTGTAAAGCACTTTGGTCATCTAGAGTTCAGAATAAAAGCGCTATAAAAGTGAATGCCATTTATCATTTACCTTTTAAATATTAATAGCTGGGGACAACCGCGAAACAAAGCTAGTAGCAGCCAGAAGTAAACAAAGGGCACCATCAAAGTGAAAGCATGGAGGACGTAGCAATGAGTACAAAACCAGATTCAGCCAGAAGACAAAAAGCAAATAATAATACGCCACCATAGTAAGGCAGGATAAGGAATAACTGACGATGATAATAAACACAGGAAGAAATATAATGGGTGGGGCAGGAAGGTTATAGACAAATAATAATCTTAAACAAGACTGAAAGTCCATCCAAGATACAATAGAATAACTCAAAACAAAAAGAAACAAAAGGGAAAACTCAGAAAACACAGCCCATACACAAATTCAATAATAACCCAAGTGAACAAAAGGACTGAACACAAACTGGAAAACCTGAAAGCATGAGCATGGCTCCCTACCCATGCTCCGCGTCACGACAGAGCCACCCCACCCCATCCTTAAAGGGTGGATTCCAGACACCCCAAGGGTAAAATCAAAAGGAGAAAAGAAAAATACAAAAAATCCTCCCCAACAGGAGTAGCACAATAATCTAGCCCGGGAGGGTGGTGGGAGAACCAGGATAGGGGCGACCAAACCCAATTCATGCTTGAATGGCCATAAATCAGACATGATCGGTGGCCAGAGGAAAATCTAGAACAGCCAGGAAACAAAACAGACAGTTTGGGTGGCCTACAAGAGTCCAAGGACCACCAGGCAATGAGCTGGAATAAGTCCAGTGGCCTGCCAGAGTCCCTAGGCCATCCAGGCAGGCGATGCAGTCCATCGGGTGGCCCCCCCACGTGCTGGAGCCACCCCAGCAAGAGTATAGTCTGCCGGGTGTCCTGCTAGAGTCCATAGGCCACCAAACCCAATGGCACAGACCATCAGGTGGTCTCCCACCATCCCAATGCGCCCGAATCGTGGAGCATGACCTACCCCCTCCTGGAGGTGGTAATTGGTATGAGCAATGCTCCAGAACCACAGGGGGGGGCAGCTTGGAATGGGAGGCTCAGGAGCTGGGGGGACCTGACACCCGACAATGACTGCTTAGGACCAACAGTGACCACAGGCGAAGGGAGAGGACCCGCGGTGACCACAGGTGATGTAGCACCCACGGTGACCTCGGATCAAGGTGTAGCACCCACTGAGGCCCCAGGCTGGAGCACAGCACCCATGATGGCCCCTGACTGGGGTGTAGCTGCACCCACGATGGCCTCGGATCAGGACGTAGCTGCACCCAAGGAGGCTTCAGCCTGAGACAAAGCACCCACGGAGACCTCAGACAGGGAGGAAGAACCCACGACGGCCTCGGGCGGCAGGGAGGAAGGACCCATGATGGCCTCGAGCAGCGGAGAGGAACCCACGATGGCCTCGGGCAGTGAAGAGGAACCCACGACAGCCTCGGACAATGGAGAGGAACCCACGACAGCCTCGGACAATGGAGAGGAACCCACGACGGCCTCGGGCGGCAGAGATGGGACCCCGATGCTTTTGGACTGGCCTGCAGCACCCTCGATGGTCCCAGACTGGGACATAGCAGAACCCACGGTGGCTCCGGGCTGGAGTAAAGCTGCACCCGCAGTGGCTCCGGGCTGGAACGGAGCACCTGCAAAGACCTTAGCCGATGGAGGAGCTGCACCCACGGCGATACCGGGCTGGGACAGAGCACCCGTGACAACCTTCACAGGACGGGCTGGACCCATGAAGATCTCCGGCAGTGAGGCTGGACCCACGGAGACCTCTGGCAAAGTTGGACAACCCTCAGTGACCCTGGGGAAAGGCTCCAACAGGAGGGACAAAGATACAGGTCCAGGGTCACTGGTGGCAGTGGAGCCTGGTGAGGTGAGCTCAGGTGCTGCTGATGGCTGCACTTGGCCCTCCCCTCCAAGAGCCAGGCAAGATCTCTCCAAAATATGATCCAGTAGGGGACATTTCATGCCCAGTCCTCTGGAGATCCAGCTCTGGCTCTGCCGCAGTGGGCCACACAGCATGCATGGTAGAAAATGCAGTCCAGGCACCTCCAGTCCGGTGTGGCACCTGGAAGTCGTCTCATTGCTGGAACTGGATCCTGCGCAGCTGAAGCCAGGGGACACTCAGTCATTGGTGCAGGCTTCAGGTGGCTGGCAACACTCTCCCTCTGTCCAGACCATGTCTGCGAGGCTGGGACCAGGTCCTCCAGGGCTGCAGGCTCCTCCATCGTCCAGCGGCTCAATTTTGAGACTGGTGGACATTTAGGGGAGAAGGAAGAAAGCATGGAGGTAGCAAGTGAGGTATTGATGTCTGCAGCAGGCGGTGAGGACTCAATGGACTGCATATGCTGAGCCTCACCACCGGGAGTTAGGCAAGATAGTTCTCCAATACTAGGGGATGAATGAAAAAACACTTGCCCATCCTCCCAGGGTGTGATGGAGGCTGCTGCAAATGAACCAGATGTTGTCGTCTCAGGAACGGTGGAGGTCATCTGGCTAGCTTTCAGAGTGCGGGGACGCTGGATTGTCAGCGCAGACTTCAACCAAGGTAAGCCCCAAGCCCCAAGGAGTGGAGCCAGAGAGCGCCTCACTGATGACGCCGGGTCTGGCAACGCCAAAACCAGGGGACGCTCTCCTGTTGGCACAGGCTCCGGGTCGCAGAAGGCGCTTCTCTCCCTCGCAGGACGTAGTGGTGGAGCTGGTCCATGGGCTTTGGGAACCACAGGCCCCTCCAACATTTGATGGCTCCCTCCTAGGACTGAAATTTCGGGGAGACAGGAGAGACAGGTGAGGAAATAGTAACCACAGCAGATGGTGAAAGCTCAGCCAAACCAGGCCACTGCCACTGAGCTTCACCGCTGGGAATAAGGCAAGACAATTCATTATAAGGCCTAGATAAATGAAAAGGTACTTGCCTTAATTCCCGGGACATGGTGGTCGCTGCTGTGCAACCAGACGACGTCTCCTCTAGAGCAGTGACAGTCGTCTGGGGAGGTGAGTGGAGAACCGGGGACAGGAGGCATTCTGTCATCGATTTAGACTCCGCTCTGCCTGGTGAAACCCCTTCCAGCTGCTGCAGAAAATCAGGAAGGAGCCACGGTTTATATTCCAGAATAAGCTCTGCCTCCTCCGCCAAGGCTTGCTGGCGTTCCTCCAGCTCCTCTGTAGTGGACCAGCGGGAGGCGCGAGGACGTGGTGCTTGGGCGGGGCATCTGTGTGCTCCTCCTGCGCTGGAGGGATGGCAGATGATGTGGACCGCTGCTGGTGAGGAGAAGGCGGGGCCGCGATGGAATGACAGCGACTGGCTGGAGTCTTCTGTACCCGGGGACGCTTCTTCGTCGGCATAGGCACAGATGATGGAGAGTCTTCCCCCAGCCCGCGGAGCATGGGCTGTGGGTTGATGATCGAAGTGAGGAGGTCCATGAATTCTGGATGGCTCCACAGGCTGGGACATGCTTCCAGTACATGTGCAGGACCATCTAGGCATTCTCGGGCTGCGTCAGGCATGTGGGAGGCATGAGCAGCTGATAATATTCCCTGCAGTATCCCGACAGCCCCGCGCTCCACCTCAGTGAGACCAATCCCTGCGTAGTCTGTGAATGCTGACATCTTAGCGGAAGAAAAAAAAAACAGACTGGAAAAATATTCAGGAGGGAGAAAAGACAAACAGCAAACTCACAACTGCTGCTGTCTCGACTGGCAGCACCCTTCTGTCATAAATCCCCTTTTAAGGGCTGAATAGAGGAACCAAACACTGGTTATGAGTTTGCAAGTTTAATAGTGAAACAACACAAATACATAAACAAAACCACAAGACTAATAGAGTCAGGAGCATACAGGTGAAGCCCCGAAAATAGCCACAGCTAAGGCAAGAGTAATCGCCGGCTAAACACACAATAGGATAACAAAAGAAACAAATGAATAGGCACTTACGTCCTACCGTTGTGAAGGGTGCTCTGCGGGCCAACTGTGTAGTAGCCCCTTAAATAAGGCAAGGAGGAATTACATCAAATGAAGACAGGTGTGGGCAAAAGGAGCAAGGGTGATTAACCTACATATTAACAGCTGGGGTCAACCGCGAAACAAAGCTAGTAGTAACCGGAAGTAAACAAAGGGCACCATCAAAGTAAAAGCATGGAGGACATACAAAACCAGATTCAGCCAGAAGACAAAACACAAATAATAATACGCCACCATAGTACAGCAGGATAAGGAATAATTAGCAATGATAATAAACACAGGATTTAATATAACGGGCAGGGCAGGAAGGTCATAGACAAATAATAATCTTAAACAAGACTGAAAGCCCAACCAAGATGAAATAATAGAATAACTCAAAACAAAAAGAAACAAAAAGGCTAACTCAGAAAACACAATCCATACACAAATACAATAATAACCCAAGTGAACAAAAGTACTGAACACAAACTTTGAAACCCGACAGCGTGAGCTCCCTACCCGTGCTCCGCGGCACGACATTCACCCCTTTAACTAGTTACGCTCCCTCAGCAAGTTACACCCCCACGTTATGTCACTCCACAAAATGGCTGGCCGTAGCTGACCATGCAAATATGGCTGAGCCAGCACTGGGCTGATCATACACAAATTCAGTGTTGTAGCCTTGTAGACGGGCCGATGGTGGCCACACATTTCGAAGGACAACTGTAAAAGAATGTTAAAATGAGAGAGGCTAGTCCATAGTCGGTAAAAAAAGTTTATAAGATAAGATAAGCCTTTATTAGTCCCACAACGGGGAAATTCCAGGATTGCAACAGCACAGGGATAGCAACACTCAGAGCAACAATCAGAAGGCAAGAAAAAAAAACAAGCAAGCAAGAGCAGCTAATATACATATGTACATATTACTATAAAATATATATATACACACACACACACAGACACACAGTGCAGAGCATTGTAGCTGGATGGAATAAATATATGAATATATGAACACAGTGCAGAGCATTGTAGCTAGATGGAATAAATATGTAAATATATAAACACCTACAGTACGGAGCATTGCAGCTAGGTGGAATAAATATGCAAGTATATAAACACACACAGTGCGGAGCAATGTAGCTTGATGGAATAATATGTAGATATATAAAAACACAGTACGGAGCATTGTAGCTAGATGGAATAAATATATAGATATATAAATATAAACACACCCAGTGCTGAGCATTGTAGCTAGATGGAATAAATATGTAAATATATAAACACACACAGTGCAGAGCATTGTTGCTAGATGGGATGAAACAGCATAACAGTCTACTTAGTTATCCTACATGGTATGATTATGTGCCCATACATATTCTCACCCTCCATAGCGACCGGTATGTTCCTAGTTGTATGCCGGAGAGGACCATTGTGTAAGTCTATTGCATCTTTTGCATTCAAAAAACTATTAGTTTGTTACGTCTTTTTGCTATCTCTGCGAGCAGCCCTGCTTAGGTTGTACAGTCTGACAGCCGTTGGTAGGAAGGACCTACGAAACCTCTCGGTTGTGCACCTGGGATGATGTAGTCTGCTGCTAAATGAGCTCCTCAGTGCATCCAGTATGTCCTGCATAGGGTGGAACTCGGACTCCAGCAGAGATGACAGTTTAGCCACCGTCCTTCTCTCTCCTATCTCCTCCATCGGATCAAGGCGTTGCCCCAGGACAGAGCTAGCTTTCTTAATCAGTTTGTTCAGTCTCTTCCTATCGGCTGCAGTAATGCCACTGCCCCAGCAGACCACTCCAAAAGTGATGGCTGATGCCACCACCGTGTCATAGAATGACTTCAGCAGCGCCCCTTGTACACCAAAAGACCTGAGTCTCCTCAGCAGGAACAGCCTGCGCTGTCCCTTCTTGTAGAGTGCGTCAGTATTGTGTGACCAGTCTAGTTTATTGTTCAGATGAATACCCAGGTACTTGTAGGATGTCACCATCTCGATGTCTGTTCCCTGTATATTTACTGGTGCTGTGAGGGGCTGCCCATGCCTGCGGCAGTCCACCACCAGCTCCTTAGTTTTCCTCGCGTTGATCTGGAGGCAGTTCCGATGGCACCAGTCCACAAAGTCCTGGATAAGCCCTCTGTACTCAGCTTCATCTCCGCTGGAGATGAGTCCAACGATCGCAGAGTCATCAGAGAACTTCTGTAGATGGCAATGTGTTGTGTTGTGTGAGAAGTCCGCAGTATAAAGAGTGAACAAGAAGGGAGCCAGCACCGTTCCCTGGGGGGCCTCCGTGCTACTGATGATCGTGTCGGAAACACAGTCCCGGGTTCTCACAAACTGAGGCCGGTTCGTGAGGTAGTCCAGGATCCATGATGACAGGTGCTGGTCCTGATGACAGGTGCTAGTCTAGTCTTTGGAAGATGTCTTTGGATGACGTTAGTTTGTGTGACCACGTGCTACCACATTGCCCAGCAAACCGTGAGGTTTTTTCCTAATATTTTTTGACAGAGATGGAAGCAGTGTTCTTTTTATTGAATAAAAACCAAATCTACTACTAAAAGTAGAGAAAGACGACTGATAATGAACAGACTACAATAAATCTATAAAAATCATCACAATAAATCTGGACTTAAATTAGCTGTCAAAACTAAAATGAATAAATGGTAACTTTAGTTTAATTTCTAGCTTTAATGGATGAAAAAAAATTGATTTAGTTTTAGTTGATGAAATTGACACTGGATGGAAGTATATTTTTTTTTGTTTGTTTTAAATTATTGTATTTATTTTATCTTTTACTGGAGAAGCTTCACAAGGCAAAGGGCCATGACTAGATAATCACCCAGAGTTGAAAGAAGTGGAAAAAGTTCTAACTCCTCCTGCTGAACAACGGACACTGCATCACTTTAACAAACTCCCAGCAAATTCTGAACGAGAAAAAAAATCACAAAACTTGGAACAGCACTTTTTTTTTTGTTTTATAACTTTAGTTTGTTTTTTAAGTTTCAGAAGAATTTAGATACTTCAGATTATATTTGTGCAGGTTTAAAATTAATGCTACTTATCTTATGCATTAATTGCATTCAGTTCTTATTGAATTTGTTCATTGCATTAAGTTACTGTATAGATAACTGTACATTGACAGCATACAGTCAGGTAGCTCTACTATTTAAATGGGTGTTCAAAGTATTTGTGGTAGAATTTACTTTTGTTTTTTAATGAATAGCCTATATTTCTAGAATGCTGGAGGGCGACCAAACCTACACACTGTGTAAAAGCTATTAGGAATTGTGATATGCTGAAAAGGAAAATTTTCAAAATTTATTTCACTTGTGTATGCCATTTTTGAAACTCACAAGTTTGCAAGAAATGAAAAAGCAGTTACTAACCTAAGCCTACATTTTTTCATTTAACAGTATTTTATTGCAAATCAGTTGATGTAATTTTTTTAAAAATAGATACCTCGGCATTTTTTGCAGTGGACTTTTTTTCAGAGATTATTGAGATTAAAGAAAAACGAACCCCCCCAAACAGAAGACCCTCCCAACAAGAAAAACAACCCACCCTGGTCAGAGGAGGGGGAACCCAGGCACAGAGGGACCGAGACGAAACAAACAAAAAAAACCCAAAAAGAAAACACTCATGACCCACACACTGTCCAACAGGTGGTCTCCTGGAACTCAAGCCCGACTGAATAATGGACAAGGCAGTTCGGGCGGTCTTCCTGAGTCCCAAGATCTCCGATGTCTGTACTGGAACATGTCGGATGGCCTCCCCGTGTTCCAGCACCATCCAAGAAGGAAGACCAGCCCATCGGATGGCCTCCCAGCATCCCTAAGCCAACGAGCCGTGGGAACCAGGAGGCGGCATCCTCCTGAGAAGGGCGGCCGATAAGTGGGAGCCTTCAGCAATGTCCAACGCCCCCCAACAGTCCCCGATGAAGGTGAGGGACCTATGCCGACCTCAGAGGAGGGTGCGGCACCCGCGGCGGCCTCGGGCTGAGGCAACGCACCCAGGGAGGCCCCAGGGTGGGGAAACACACCCACAGTGGCCCTGGACTTGGACGTAGTACGCACGGCGGCCCCAGACTGGGACATAGCACCCACGGCGGCCCTGGACTGGGATGTAGCACCCATGGTAGCTCTGGACCGGAGCATGGTACCCATAACAACCAGGCTGACCCACAAGAGCACCAGGTCAAGGAGGCAGTCGATCAACGGGTCCCCAAATTGTGGTGCTGCACCCACGGTGGCCCCAGACTGAGGTGTAGCTGCACCCACAGAAGCCCCAGACTGAGGCATGACTGAACCTGTGGAGGCCTGGGCTGGGGCATAGTTGCACCCATGGAGGCCCTGGACTTGGGCATAGCTGCACCCACGGAGGCCCCAGACTGGGGTGTAGCTGCACCCGTGGAGACCGCGGACAGAGGGGGCACAGCACCCATGGAGGCCTTGGACAGAGGGGGTGCAGCACCCACGGAGACCTTGGACGGAGGGGGAGCAGCACTCACGGAGGCCTCAGACGGAGAGGGCACAGTACCCATGGAGACCTTGGGAGAAAACTCAGACAACACACAGACAACCACCGGGTCAGAGTCACCGGCAGCAATGGAGACTGGTGAGGATAGCTCAGTCGCAGCTGACGGCTGCACCTGGACCTCCCCACCAAGAGCCAGGCAAGATCTCTCTAGGACAGAGAAAGTGAAAACAAGAAAGAGCACTTGCCTGAGCTCGAGCTCTACCACCACCTGGGACTCCGGTGATCCTGGCTGGGACGTCTCGGCTCTCCCCCCCACGGACATCCACACCCGCAACAGCCACCTCTTATTGGTGGAGGCGTCTCGGTCCTTTCCGTTTGGATGTCCACTCCGGACACGACAACCTCAGATTGGGAGGAAAGAAAAAACACCGGAACAAAGTTGCCGGCAGTGGTGGAGCTCGGCGAGGAGAATCTGGAATCAGAGGACATCTGCGACTGGTTCTCCTCACCAAGAGCCAGACAAGAGTTCTGTAGAACTGTGTGTGTTAGGACGCAGCTCCCACCCTAAATCTCATGAAAACTGTCTTTCGTAGGATAACAAAATAAAGGAAAAAAACGTAATCACGGGGAAAGAAAAAATTGCTAAACCCACAGAGGCTTGTGTCCAAGTGGTCATATCCTTCTGCCATGAATTGCCCATTTCATGGGCGAAAGTAGAACACCAAACGCTCTCTGTGAGCTCGCACATTTATTAACATAAAAACAGACAAGAACGTTAACATACAAAAACTAAACCATGAAGTGCAAGGCGTAATAAACAAGAACAAATGTGGTAAACGCTGGAGGAGAGTGGGGCTCAACGTCCAGGGGGACGGAAGCCAGGGGATGCCTGGCCAAGGGCGGAATCCAACCGGAGGTCTCCCAAAGACAGCGGGGCTCACGGCTGGAAATAGGGTGAAAACATACCTGCACAAAGCTCTCCAACTCTTCTTGACAGCGGGACCCAAAACACTTAGGCAACAGCTCCTGAGGACGGTGTTACGTATGGCTCTTGCAAGCCATAAATAAGAGCCAAGGGCTGACCGGTGAGTTTGCGTTGTTTATTAATGATAACAGAAAGGAACAAAAGAAAGAGCCTCGTGGGGCAAAAACACAAGCAATACAAACGTACACTTACGAATAATGATGATGATGAGAGGGGGACTGGAGCCGGATGTAGGGGTTCCAGTCTTACCCACACCGGAGAAGAGCGTGGATAATATGCGCGAGGTCACAGCACTGAATAATCAGGACCGCTCCCTTTTATAGTGGTTGACAGCGCCTCAGCTGATGAGAGGTAACTGGCCTCCAGCCGTCCTGTAGAGCTTGACAGCTGGAGGCCCGCTGAGACGCTGTCACAATAAGAGCTGGGCTGAGGAGGAATATGGTCTGAGCGCCAAGGAAAACGACACATATGACAGTACCTCCCCCTCAAGGCCGGGCTCAGAACGGCCAGTAACACCCAAGCCCCCCCCCACTACCACCACCACCACCTAGGGTGGGTGGATGGGGCGCAGGCCAGGAGGGTGAGAATCAGAAAAAGGGGAGAGAGAAAAAAACACAATATTGGCAGGAAACAATGAAGCAATTACAGAGTATGGAGGGAAAAAAAGGCACAATACTCCATAAAATGCTAATAATATGCAGCCAGAGGGGGGGAAAAAAACCAAAACACAACATTGGCAGGGGACAAATGAAGCAATTACAGAGTACGGGAAAAAAACACAATACTCCATAAAATGCTAAACAATATGTAGACAGACCCAAAGAAAAACAACCCCAGGAGACCTAAAAGGAGAGCTGAGGCTCCTAAGGCGAAATCCAACAGATACAGGGCATCCCTCAAACAGGAGTGGGAGAAAAAAAGGCACACTAACCGTGATACGACTATAAGAAATCATATACCTGCACACTCACAAAATAACAAAGGACTAGGCACAGGAATAACAGCAGAAATAATACAGTTCGGGGGGTCTCCCCGCACCCAGCATCCAAACCGCCAACAGCGGTGACGGGAAACATTCGGGCGGCCGACCCGAATCCCAGGCCAGGAAAAGCAGTATTTCGGGTGGCCGGACCAGACTGCTGAACAGAGAGTCCAGTGGGTCGGGTGGCTGAACCAAAGAGCCGAATGGGTACGGCAGTCCCTCTGGCAGCCGACCCGCATCGCTCAGCCACCAGGCCCGCAGGGGAGAGAAAGGCAACGACTTCCCTGTGGAGAGGAATAGCGAGGGCCAGCCGGGCCGACAGTGAGAGGTCCAAACGGGACCTGGTGGAGAAGGCTTGGGGGGATGATGAGGGTGACGATGATGACGACGGTGAAGATGGGGATGAAGATGAAGATGAGCCGGTCCAGTGTCTGGTGGCAGGGGATCTGCAGCTCCCTCACGAACCTGGATGCCGCTGGTGCTGCACCCTTGTCGGACCCCGATTGTGTCGCAGCTGCTCCCGCGATGGACCCCGATTGGATCGTGGCTGCACCCGCGTCGGACCCCAATTGGGTCGGCGCCGCATCAGAACCGACCTCCAACCCCGAACCTGGAACCTCTGGCACAGCGGGCGAAAGCAGCTCCTCACTGGCAACCCTGGGAGAAGGCTCAGGAGAGAGAGAAGAACCGGGATCAGGATCACCGGCAGCGCCAGAACCCGGCGAGATAAGCTCGGACGCAGTGGGCAGCTGCACCGAGCTCGTCTCCCCAAGAGACAGGCTAAAATGCTTTAAGACAGAAAGAAGAAAGACAAAACAGAGCACTTGCCTGATTTCGGGTTCTGACGCCGTCCAGGACTGCGAAGATCCGGGCTCAGACGGCAGGAGGTCATCATCAGGCTCCCACTCAGCTGTGTCGGGCTCCGCAGCTGGCATGATGGTGTGAGCAGCTTGAGAATCCTCCGGCACCGATGCTCATGCCGATGGCCCACATGGCGTGGTGGCAGGAGAACCTCGACCCGCTGGACCGGACTGCTCCTCCGTGGAGACCCGGGGACGCTTCCTCGTCGGCGCAGGTTCTACGCTGCAGTCTGCTCTCCTCCTCAGCCCATGGCGTGGCTGTGGAACCGGAACCAGGCTCTCCAGAACCGCAGGCCCCCTCCTCATCCAGCGATGTTGGCCTGGCGTCAAGGACCGCTCAGCGGAGGGAGACACAGAGGATGCGGGATTAATAATTAAAGCCACAGCAGGTGGTGGGAGCTCGGGGAGCTGCGAACCCCGAACTCCACCTCCAGGAGTCTGACAGAGCAAATCACAATAATGATAGTGTGAATGAACTTGGACTTGCCTATCTCCTGGAGGCTGAGTGGTGCCTGCTGTGGCGGACGTTGCTCCTCCCTTTCCCCGCCGGACAGTGACAGAGGACAACCTGGGAGGACAACGGGGAGCCGCTCGAGATGGTTCTGGGACGGAGCTCGCCAAGTCAGGACTCTGAGTACACACAGCAGCCGGGGAATGCGTCGAGGAGGAGGGGGCAACAGCCGAAACGAGCCGGGCACAGGACGCTGACGAGAGAGCGGGAGAAGATGGCCCGGGGGGAGATGAGGCTGCGGGGAATCCCCTCTGACGAGGCGCAGGAGTGGCAGCTGTGCGAGGAATTGAGCCCTTGCGGCAACCCGGAACTGGATCCGGACGGGGTTCATGCTGAGGTTGACAGCCGGTGTGGTGATGGTTTCTTGCAGGGGGCGAGGCAAAGGTGAGCTCCGGGAATCGCCGTTCCTGTGCAGAGACAGAGGCGAGCAGGTCGGCAAACTCGAGGAACTCACGCAACTCTGGATTCCTCTCCACTAGTCTAACTGCCGCCGCCACATGCTCCATAATGATGGATGGATGAACAGCGGAGCGAGCAGTAGCCACTCAGTCTTGGATCTTGATGGCTGTCAGCTGCAGCTCCTCCGGGGGATTCCCGAGTGATGTCATGCCCAATGGGGAAAGACCTCTGGATGGTGCGAACTCCCGGGCCGGAACAGAGGCAGGAGCGGGATCCCGAAGCGAGGGGTGACAACTCCTCCTCTTCGGCTTCCTGCCGGGATTTCCCTCCAGCCCACGGAGTATCTCACATTGTGAGGCGATGTCATTTCTCCTCGCGCAGACTTCAGGGTGGTCGGCGTAGCGAGGAAGATTGTCCAGGAGAACCTCAGCGTAGTCTAGGTGGTAGCGCATGTCATTGGGGTTGTCGTAGAGGGTAGCGGTGAGGAGCGTCCCATCGACATACTCCAGGGCGGTCGCTAGCTCGTTACCCAGCCGCCGAACGCGGCTCCTGGGAGACGGCATGCTCCCAGAGTTGACACCCAGACAGGGAAGAACAAAGTCCAATTAAGCAAACTCAGGGCAGCCGGCAACTCACTGGTTGTGACCTACTGTTACGTATGGCTCTTGCGAGCCATAAATAAGAGCCAAGGGCTGACCGGTGAGTTTGCGTTGCTTATTAATGATAACAGAAAGGAACAAAGGAAAGAGCCTCGTGGGCAAAAACACAAACAATACAAACGTACACTTACGAATAATGATGATGATGAGAGGGGGACTGGAGCCGGACGTAAGGGTTCCAGCCTTACCCACACCGGAGAAGAGCGTGGATAATGTGCGCGAGGTCACAGCACTGAATAATCAGGACCGCTCCCTTTTATAGTGGTTGACAGCGCCTCAGCTGATGAGAGGTAATTGGCCTCCAGCGGTCCCGTAGAGCTTGACAGCTGGAGGCCTGCTGAGACGCTGTCACAATAAGAGCTGGGCTGAGGAGGAATATGGTCTGAGCGCCGATGAAAACGGCACATATGACAGACAGGTACACATGGTAGAAGGACACGGCAAACCACATAAGTTACTGTGGCCTATGAAAGTCAGCTGATAAAATGACACCTCGCAGCAATCAGCTGACACTTCTGACGAAAGCTGCAGTGAACAGTCAAAACATGTAAAGAGGGTAAAAAAATCTCCTTTCTATTTTTAGAGGTTTGCCGTGCCCTTAAATGCAATACATAATCAGTGACAGGTGTGGATACATGAGTGGAGAAAATAACAGAATGAATAACAAGTGTGCAGCTCCAACCAGTTTGACAGCTGGAAGCTGCACAGCACTACCAAAATAAAACATAACCGGAAACCATAATAAAACAACAACGACACAACCCCAACATGTGAACATACAGTAACTACAAATGCACAATAACAATAACTGGACAAAATAACAATGAAACAGAAAAAAAGACTGAACCAAAACTAGAGACTGGGCCCGGCACCGACCAGTGCCCCAGGATCATGAAAGTATTGCTGTCATCGTACATGTCCTGCACCACCCTCACATACTTCTCTGCCCCTCCTGACTTTCTCGTACAGCACCACACTTCCTCTATTGGCACCCTATCATGTGATTTCTCAAGATCCACAAAGACACAGTGCAACTCCTTCTGACCTTCTCTATACTTCTCCATCAGCACTCTTAGAGCAAACATTGCATCTGTAGTACTCTTTCTTGGCATGAAACCGTACTGCTGCTCACTGATTGTCACTTCTCTTCTTAACCTGGCTTCTACAACTCTGTCCCATATCTTACTAGTGTGGCTGATCAACATTATGCCTCTGTAGTTTCTGCAGCTCTGAGCATCACTTTTGTTCTGGAAACTGCTACCAAAACACTTCTTCTCCACTCCTCAGGCATCCTCTCACTCTCCAAGATTGTGTTAAACAATCTGGTTAAAAGTCCACTGCCATCTCTTCTAAACATCTCCATACCTCCACAGGTATGTCATCTGGACCAACCGCCTTTCCATTCTTCATCCTTCTCAAAGCTGCCCTCACTTCCCCTTTGCTAATCCTCGTTGACTTCCTTGTTCACCATCTTTCCTTCATCCATCCTCCTCTCTCTCTCATTTTCTTTATTCATCAGCTCTTCAAAGTACTCCTTCTGTCACAATTGCTCTTCAGGGCAGGATAAAAGGCACCACGTGCAGGCTGTGAGTTTGCGAATTTATTAGAGATAACACAGAGTTACAAAAACTCGTGATTAAGGAAAAATGCAGGCAAGAAAAATAGCGAACACCTAAGGTGAGGGGGATCGCCAGGTAAACCTGAAGAACAGAACTAGGAGCACACATTGGCAGTACATAAAGAAAAACAGGATGATTACAAGAAACCTACATCTTGAAAAAGTGAGTTGAAAGTAGGGTGCTGCGCCGGACAAAAGTGTGCAGCCCCTTAAATAAGGCTGTTAGAATGATTTTGAGCTTAAATTATTCAAAGTCAAAAACCAGGCGGAAAGTTGAATTTATGTACATTACAAAAATATAAGGAGTCACCCCAATGGCCACTTTGGGGGAAGAATTACAAAGTATGGCATTCAGACACGCTTAGAATCCCTAAAGGATCCATTCTTCTAAGTCTGATATATATAGGTAGGACAAAGCAGGGGGAGGATGGGATAAGAGGAGGAAAGGAGAGGGACAGACAAAAAGTCCTGATAACTGAGCTTATCCAGGAGGACGTCACCAACACTCTGGAGACAAGAATGTAAATCTAACAGAACGTCCATAAAACACTAATCTATAAGATGAGGAGTTCCTATGCATTCCTTTGACCCGAAACAGGACATGTCAAAGAGATTATAATAAATGGTTTAGATCATTCCTTACCCCTGTACTGATCCTCAGTCTGAACTCTCTGAAACTGCTCACAGAAACAGGCCAAGAATATGTAAACGTATCCTATATGGAATGCACATATAAACATTAAACATGGCATATGAAAGGTATGATACTTCTCAAATATAATAATACATCATTAATATCAAAAATAATGTAGATAATCTGGAATTTTTCTATCAAAGGCTAAACACAAAATGAAGCAAGTGGTAACAGGTGTGGTAAACCTGAACAGGTCAGAGAAAACAAAGAAACAATTTAGACCAGCTGGAAATGATATTTTCATATTTTAGTTGAAAGGCTCCTGCAACAATTTGATTTGAGTAATAATCTAGTGGGTTGGATTTTTTAACCAACAGGCCACAGAGAGTCCTGTTGGTTCAAAACACCTGTTGGTTGGTTAAAAACACCTGCACCTGTTCAGACAATGGTACATTGTCTGACCAAAAGTGTTCTTCTACTGGCTCTCCGCAGGGGTGTGTGTTGTTGCCACTACTCTTCATCCTGTACACAAACATGTGTCGGAGCAGACATGACAACAGACACATTATAAAGTATGCTGATGATTCAGTTGTTTTCAGTCTCCTCCAGGATGGTGAGAGTGGCCACGGCCCAGTAGTTGATGATTTTGTTCACTGGTGTGAGGATTCCTACCTGCAGCTGAATATGACAAAAACTAAAGATATGATTACTGACTTTAGGAGGAAAACTCCCAGGCGTGAAGTCACTGTACTAAAAGGGCAGACCACTGAATGTGTACAATCCTACAAATATCTTGGGACGATTATTGATAGTAATTTAAACTTTGAAGAGAACTGTGAAAGGGTGTGCAAAAAGGGTCAGCAACATTTGCATTGTTTAAGGAAACTTGCACGCTTCCAAATTGACCGAACCATAATGATAATGTTTTATCGGGCTTTTATTGAATCTGTTTTATCCTTTTCTTTAGTGTCATGGTTTGGTCAGATAAAACTGAAACAGAGGAAATCCTTGGATCAGGTAGTTAGATGGTCCAGGCGTTTGCTTGGTGAGTCACAGCTGAGCCTGACATCCCTGTACACCAGACAGGTACAGAGGATTGCTACCTCCATTTTAAATGATGACTCCCTCCCTCTGCACTGCCACTTTCAGTTTCTTCCCTCCAGACGGAGGTTTGCTGTCCCAAAAAGTAAAACCCAGCGCTACAAAAGCAGCTTTGTTCCTGCTGCTGTTAAAGAATTGAACAAGATGTAACAATATATTGTACATAATTTAGTTACCTATTTATTAATTTTATTTTATATTTACTTATTTTTGTAGGTTTTTTATTTGGGTTCTAAATCTTTTATTGGGTTTTAGACTTTTGAGTTTTTAACCTCTTTGACTAGTCTTTAACTTTTTAATATGACCCTTCTCTCTTCTCTCTTTGTTTTTTCTCTTATCTCTTTGTCCTATGTCCTGATTGGTGGAGCCTTGAGCACTTTTATCATGTTTATAGTGAGCTACATGTGTGCCTGTGTTTGTGTTCATGTTGAATGTAATTGTGGTTTGTAAATATGGATGTCACCTGACTGCAAAACAAATCTACCTACGGGTACAAATAAAGTAACCTGAACCTGAACCTGAACCTGAATGATGAGAGAGGAGGGAGCAATCGGAGCTGACAGCTGACAGGGCCACGCCCACACAGAGTGAAACCCCAGAGAGCCATTGGCAGCTGTCAATCCCGAGAGAGAGAGGACACAACAGAATACAAACATAACAATATGGCAGAAATGGGGGCAGGCAACCTTAAAAACACACACAAATAAAACAAACTACAACAAACGTAAAAAGGAAAATAAATCATACTGACAACTCAAAATGACAACAGTACAAAATATGAAAAAAGCAGACAACCTGAGCCCGGTGGGATCCCCCTGTGCTCAGAATGTGACAGAGCCCCCCCCCTCCCAAGGGGTGGAAACCAGAAACCCCGGGGTAACATCAAAAGAAAAGAACCCCACACACAGAAATCCCACCCCAACAAACAAAACAACTCCCTCCTCGGGTGGGTGGAGGGGGACCTAGGCACGTATGGACCGAACCAAACCAAAAGGAACAAGAAAAACCTTCAGGATATCCTCCCAGCAGAGCCAAGGCTAGAGGGAAACAACAAAAACAAAATCCCGCTCAGGACTCACACAGAACTGGGCACTTAGGCCCCCAGACCAAAGAACAAAGCAGTTCTGGTGGTTGGTCAAAGTCCCAGGCCTGACAGACGGCGAGGTGGAAAGAGTCAGGTGGTCTGCCAGAGAATGTGATCCACCCAACCCAATGGCAACACATGTCAGGCGGTACGCTAGAGTTTTTTAGCCACCACCACAGAGATGGTGGTACAGGGGGCAGTCGCCCAACTGGAATGACCAGAGGTGAGGGAAGATGAAGAGTAGGGGAAGCCCCAACGACATCAGGCAGAGGACGAGGCGCCACAACGGCGACTGACAGAGGAAGGGGAACCAAGACACCAATGGACTGGTCAGCGATATCCTTGGAGGTCCCAGACTGGAGCCAAGTTGCACTCATGGTGGCTCTGGACTAGAGCCAAGTTGCACCCATGGTGGCTTTGGACTGGAGTGTAGCAGCACCTGCGGTGGTTCTGGGCTGGAACACAGCAGCACCCGTGGTGGCTCCGGGCTGGAGCAGAGCTGCACCCTTGGTGGCTCCAGGCTGGAGCGATGCTGCACCTTCAATGGGCCTGGACTGGGCCGATGCTGCACCCTTGGAGGCCCTGGGCTGGGACGGAGCACCTGCGATGACCTCAGGAGGAAAGGAAGCAGCACCCACGGAGGATCTGGACTGGGTCAGAGCTGCACCTTCGAATGCCCCGGGCTCTGGCGAAGCTCCCACGGAGATCCCAGGCTGGGGCAAAGCACCCACAGTGGCCTCAGATGAAGGCGTCACACCCAAAGTGGTCTCTGGTGAACACGTCGCACCCACAGTGGCCTCAGGTAAAGGTGTCGCACCCACAGTGGTCTCAGGTGAAGGCATCGCCCCCCACAGTGGCCTCTGGCAGGTAGGCGAGACCCCCGGAGACCTCAGGAGAAGAGTAAGAAAAAGAACTGATACACACCGGATCAGAGTCACAGGCAGCAGTGGAGCCCGGTGGGGGAAGCTCAAGTGTAGCTGAGGGCTGCACTTGGTTCCCCCAAACAAGAGTAAGGCAAGATCTCTCTAGGTTAAATGAGGAAACTTGCCTGACCTTAAGCTCCATCGCCATCCAGGACTCCAGCGACTCCAGCTGAGACGTCTTGGCCTCCATCGTCTGGGTTACCTCCCCCAATGCAGCCACCTTGGGAGAAGGAAAAAATGCAAACACCGGGGAAGAATCACAGGGAGCAATGAAGCCTGGTGAGGAGAGCTCAGGAGCAGAGGGCGTCTGCACCTGAGTCTCCTGACCCTGAACCAGACAAGGATTCTCTGAATCTGACAATATTAAGGCAGAACAGAGCCCTTGCCTGGACTTGAACTCCATCGCCATCCAGAACCCTGGTGACTCTTCTGCGGTGGCCCAGGCAGCAGGCAAGGTGACTGAGGAAGCTGGCGACCCTCCGGGCGTGACGGCTGCTACTGGTGGGATCCCGGGTGAGGCAACGGGTGCTGGTGGACCTCCAGGCATGGAGGCTAACGCTGGGGGACCCGGGACTCACCTCACCGATGGTACCGGTTCCCGCGATGTCAAAATCAGGGGACTCCTTGTGGGCTCAGATTTCGGCCCACGGGGGGTGCTCCTCTCTCTTACGGGGTGTGGCTGCACGGTTGTCACTGGGTCCTCCGGAACCACTCACCTCCCCTTTGCCCGGTGGCTCCGTCCTGGGAATGGTAGACAAACAGGGAGAACAGGGGAGGAAACAAGAAAGGCAGGTGAAGATGAGGAGATGGCTGCAGCAGCAGGCAAGGAAGGCTCAGCAAAAATGGGTGAGTGCTGCTGAGCTCCCCTATTGGGAACAAGGCAAGACAATTAACCTTTTAACTGGCCACATTTTATGGACAGGTTGCACGTCTCCAGTGGCATAGTGCAACAACTGCGCCTGTCAACTCACTCTGACATACCTTTAACTCCCCAGCTGTACTGATGATTTGTACTGATCTGCCAGTTCAGAAGATGGCAGGCACACTTTGGAGGAATCATGGCTGACATGGAAAACACCAAAGAAGAAGAAATCCTTCTTATTCTTCTTCCTTTTTCCTCCTCTGAGCTCACAAGACCAATATGGCCACCATGCATCATCATGCACCGTCACATAAACGGCTTCGTACAAAAAATTGCCACAGGATACAAGCAAAATTGACGTGGGATATTCATAAGACTTTGTAGATGTGGCGCAAATGACCAACAAAATGCAAAATAATGACCACGATGGACAAAAACGCAACCACCATGCCAACGGGCGAGCCCCCCTTCTCCAGCGGTGAGAGACAAATTTCTTTGTTTCTTTACATTGTACTGATTTTCTGGTTCATATACTTTGAAGATAAGATCACAACATACCCCTGTAAAGAAAACAGTGTCAAAAAACAGAACCATTCTTTGTGTAAATATGTCCAAAGTCCACTTTTGACTGAGTTATGTAATTCGATATATCAGCCGCATCATTATGCAAATTAGATGCATAACTTTATTCCAATCTCAAACTTTGGATAATATTCTACATCTTTCTAATTGACAGTAAACCATTATCTCTTGCAACTTTCAAGTTATAGCCTTGGAAATCTTTTATTGACAAAAAATCTTTACCACTCTTGACCAGTAGGGGTTATGTCACCAAATGGTGCCTGGGACAGTTAGTTAATTTTCAGATGTAAACGAATGAAAAGATACTTGCCTGTGCTCCCTAGGTATGGTGGTGGCTGCTGCAGACGGCCCAGAAGATTCCTCACTACTGGCTGCAGGGGCCAGGGGCATCAATGCAGGCGCTGGCCGATCTGGCCCTGCAGGCACCCTGATGGGCGGAGCTAGACATCCTTCCTCTTCTTGGGCCACGAGTTCAGGGAGGAGCCATGGTTTATATTCCAAAAGCAGATCTGCCTCTGCCGCCAAAACCCACTGGCGTTCCTCCAGCTCCTCCACCGATGGTTTGAGCCACAGTTCGGTACGAGAAGGTGGGGCTGCTGCTGCTGGAGAGCGATGAGAGGCTCGGGGCTTCCGCGCTCAGGGCCACTTCCTTGTGGGTGCAGGCAGGGGTTGGGAGGAGATTTCTCCCAGCCCGTGGAGCATGGACGATGGGTTGGTTATGGAGAGAAGGTCTGTGAGCTCCGGATGGCTCCACAGGCTCCACAGGCTCCACTGGCTCCACGGGCATGCTTCTAGCACCTGTGCGGCTCCAACCAGGCATTCCCGGGCCGCCTCGGGAGTGCGGGAAGCATGAGCCTCCGATAAGATGTTATGTACAATGTTCAGAGCCCAACACTCCTCCTCACTAAACCCACACCGACTATAATCAGAAAACACTGCCATGCCAGTGGAAAAAACACAGATTTTAGAGAAAAAAACACAGGAGGGAAAAAAAGGGCAAAACTCACTGCTGCTGGTGCCCACACAGGCATCACCCTTCTGTCACAATTGCTCTTCAGGGCAGGATAAAAGGCACCACACACAAGCTGTGAGTTTGCAAATTTATTAGATATAACACAGAGTTACAAAAACTCATGAATAAAGAAAAATGCAGGCAAGCAAAATAGCGAACAACTAAGGTGAGGGGGGTCACCGGCTAAACCTAAAGAACAGAACTAGCAGCACACATTGGCAGTACATAAAGAAAAACAGGATGATAATAAGAAACTTACATCTTGAAGAAGCAAGTTGAAAGTAGGGTGCTGCACCAGACAAAAGTGTGCAGCCCCTTAAATAAGGCTAAACACAAAATGAAGCAAGTGGTAACAGGTGTGGTAAACCTGAACGGGTTGGAGAAAACAAAGAAACAATTTAGACCAGCTGGAAATGATGAGAGAGGAGGGAGCAATCGGAGCTGACAGCTGACAGGGCCACGCCCACACAGAGTGAAACCCCAGAGATCCACTGACAGCTGTCAACCCCGAGAGAGAGAGAACACAACAGAATACAAACATAACAATATGGCAGAAATGGGGGCAGGCAACCTTAAAAACACACACACACACACACAAAAACTACAACAAACGTAAACAGGAAAATAAATCATACTGACAACTCAAAATGACAACACAGTACAAAATATGAAAAAAAAAGCAGACAACCTGAGCCCGGTGGGATCCCCCTGTGCTCAGAATGTGACAGAGCCCCCCCTCAAGGAGTGGAAACCAGACACCCCGGGGTAATATCAAAAGAAAAGAACCCCTGTTCCCTTCACCTACATGTGCATTAAAGGCCGCTCCAATCACCACTCTCTCCCCACTGGCAACACTCTCTACAACTTCATCCAACTTACTCCAGAATTCCTCTTTCTCTTCTACCTGACATCCAACTTGTGAGACATCTGCAATTCAACATCACACCTTAGACTTCTAGCTTCAAACTCATGATTCTGTCTGACTCCCTCTACCTCCTGAACACTCTTCAGATACTCTTCCTTCAAGATTACTCCTACTCCATTTCTCTTATCTACACCATGCTAGAACAGTTTAAATCCACCTCCAATGCTCCTAGCCTTGCTTCCCTTCCATCTGGTTTCTTGAACACACAGTATATCTACCTTTCTTCTCTCTATCATATCAGCCAACTCTCTGCCTTTACCAGTCATAGTCCTTACATTTAACACCCCTATTCTCACCACCACACTTTTCTCTCTCTCCCTCCTAGCACACCTTCCCCCCTTCTCCTTCTCGATCTTCGAACAACAGTAGCTCAATTTCCACCGGCACCCTGTCGGTTAACAGCGCTGGTGACGGTCGTTGTTAACCCGGGCCTCGACCGACCTGGTATGAAAGTCTTATTTGTCATGGTCCACATGTTTGATTTTGCAAAGGGTTTACGTTGGATGCCCTTCCTGACACAACCTTCCCAATTTACCCGGGCTTGGAACTGACACTAGGAGTACACTGGCTTGTGCACCCCCTGTGGCTGGGTTGAAGCATGATTTATTGACAAAAAAAAGAAAAACAAACTCTCAGATGTGAGCAAAACAAAGGCTAGGTACGGGACATGACAGTGTAAGCAGGAGTGCTTGAAGATCGCCGTGCCAATGGCAATGTGCGACCTCTTTAAATAGAGCAACAAAAATAATTAACATCCATGAACAATCAATTACCAAGAAATCAAAAACAGCCGTGAACAACTAACAACAAAGCAAGAACCCACCACACAAAACCGGAAACACACAGAAGACATTGTCGAAACAAGAGCCCAAATCCAAACCATGACAGGAATAACAATACGAAACATAAAAACCATGAAAATAACAAAGAAAGTCTTTAAAACAACAAAAGGCAAAGACACGGGCTTGTGCTCATGTCCCAACCAAAACAAAAACCCCAAAGCACAACTCAAAGCGAGGACATGGCACAGCCAATGTCTCGATCATGACAGATAAGAAGCATGTGAAACTAAACCTACCCGGACCAAATGTAGATGATGTAACAAAAACAAGAACCTTGGTCCAGAATTTCGGGTGTGAAAAATGTGGTTCTGTGTGTAGACATGGAATTTACTGAATGAAATATTAATTGCACTGGATGGTTTTGTGTGTGTTTTGGCATTTTTCAGAACAGTATTTGAGCAGGAAACTCAAACCCATATATGGGAAGGATCCCTTTACATAGCACGGAGATTGCTGGGCCACCACTGAGAGATCAGAAATTGGCCTGAACTCTTAACAATCTCCTAAAGCCTCCAAAAAAAGTTGTTGCTGTTTAAATGTCTGAGAGATCCTTGTGTGTTTTAAACTAAGTCGAACTTTGAGGAGACTGTGGAGATCAACAGAAGGTCCTTGAAAGATCGTTGAGAGATATGGCCAATTTCTGATCTCTCAACAACCACCACCTCCTTAAAAGGGGGTATAATGCTGTTTGTGTTCAGCACTATGGTCCCTGTGTTAGGGGTTAGTCATTGCTAGGGTGAAGTAAAAATTCCATGAAATGCAGAGGAAAGTTTACCTAAGTTACCTTTAGTTGATTAAACAAAAATTCCTCACTGTGAGAAAAAGTCTGTGATTATTTTTCAGTTATTTTTTTGTGTGGCAACATCAAGGTCAAAATCCATGCTGTTTCCATAATGCTTTTATAAAGGAATGTGGCAATTAAAAGCATACAATTTGAAGGTGATAGAGACAACATTCTGACCTCCTGGCCACTAGGTGTTACACTTATTCTTGCTCCAACTGCTTGGTAGAGACACGTGGCATCAACCCAATTATGCTATTGGCGGTGACCGACTGCAACATCCTTACTGACCATAGATGTACTATATAAACACTAGATACCATATGGCTAGTCACTAGGTTAGTCACATTCCGTATACATAGCATACTTATATGACTACAATAAATATAATAAACAATTGTTTGTGTGTCCCGTTATCAGAATGCAGCAGGTGCTGTCAACCCTTACATTACATACAGAATATGCCGCCTCCATTTGCCATGAAAATGTTAGCCATGTCCTATCTAGTGTTTATATCGTCTCATTGTCCAGCTGCTTAGATGTAAATATTATGATTATTTTGGACCCATAAAAAAATTAAGTATTTTTTCATCAATATATTATTTTTCGAAGACTACAAATAGGTTAATTCTGCACCTTTTTAATCATTTGGTTGATGTATTATGTTAAAAAAAGATTTGTTTTCATGAAAATACCATCTATAGTCTGACTATACCTCAACAGTCAACATATAATTATCTAAATTATCAGCTTTACAAAACTCGTTAAGGAGTTTTTCTCTGACTGTGAATAAAGCCGCAGTGAAACATCAGGCCTTATTATCATCAGAGCTTGAGAAAAACTAAGACAAAAAAGGGTCTGAGTGAGCAAAGACTTTAACAAGGAGAGAGTGACTTCAGAGAAAATAAGATTAATCAGACAAATAAAATGTTACGTCCTGATGCTTGTGGTTATGTTCCGAAGCTCTGAGAGAAGTTTCCACACCTGTGACAAGGTGCCATATTGTTGATTTTTGCAATGAAAGAGCTCCTCTCACACATATGGAGTGGAGCTTGTGAGAGGCAATTAGAGCAGAGGCAGCATTAATTGAGTTGAAGACATCTTGTTAATAAGTTCAAGAAAGTTTTCCAACAAACTTTACACAGACAAGAATCGAGAGATAAAGAGAAAGGGACGGGGAGAGAGTTGTGCATTTTCTGACCAATCAGTGTATGTGACTGCAGGTAGCAGTTAGCTCACAAACTTAAAAACATGTTGTTTTTGTACTGAGAGTGAAATACCGCCAAAATTCTGAGCCTTTCCTGGTAGCTCCTTGAATTCTACATTAGCTTTACCAATCGCATAGCAAAATTGGTGCAGTCCAAATTTGATCAGAAACTGAATTTTCATCTGGCCCACATACTGCATGGAAAGACAGCAGTGGGGCGGTCTGCTCCTGTTCGCTGGATCTAAGCTATAAGCAAGCCAAAGCAAGGTCAGAATGATGACAAATATGCCTCACCTCTGCCAAAGGTAGTCCACGTTTGTTCAAAGATCTGTGGGCCACACTTCCTGTGTTATATGTTGGCCCCTTCAGAATTCCACTCTGTTGCAGCTACCACATATTGGCCAAAAGTGGGTCACATTTCAGCTGGGCAATTTGGTGTTTCACATGTGGGCTCTTGGATTGGAGCAGCCTCTGCAGTGATGCGGATGTTGTACCGGTCTGTTGTGGTGAAGAGGGAGCTGAGCTCTAAAGCAAAGCTGTCGATTTACAGGTCAATCTACATTCCTACCCTCACCTATGGTCATGAGCTTTGGGTAATGACCGAAAGAATGAGATCGCTGATACAAGCGGCTGAAATGAGATTTCTCCGTAGGATTGCTGAGCTCACCCTTAGAGATAGGGTGAGGAGCTCAGCCATCCGGGGGAGGCTCAGAGTAAAACCGCTGCTCCTCCACATCGAAAGGAGCTAGTTGAGGTGGTTTGGGCATCTGATCAGGATGCTTCCTAGACGCCTCCCACTTGAGGTGTTTCGGGCACGTCCAATGGGAAGGAGACACCGGGGCAGACCCAGGACACGCTGGAGAGACTACGTCTCTCAGCTGGCTTGGGAACGTTTTGGTACCCTCTCTGAAAAGCTGGAGCAGGTGGCTGGGGAGAGGGAAGTTTGGGCTTCTCTGCTTGACCTGCTGCCTCCCCAACCCAGACCTCTGGAAAAAAGGTGGATGGATGGATGGATGGATGGATTGATGGATGGATGGATGGATGGATGGATGGATGTGGGCTGTTGAGGCTTGTAACTGTTTTGTCTAAACCACAGGAGGCCACCAGAGCAATGTCAGTGCTGAAACTGGCCCACACCTGGATTCCGCCTCCTTGCTATTGGGGCACAAGGCAAGTTTATTTGTATAACATATTCAAGACAATTCAAAATGCTTTGCATAAAACATTAAAACATTACAGCAAATTGCAAAAGAAATACATAAGAATTTAAAGTCAAACGAAAAAAAATCAGTTAAAGAGAGACAGAAACAAGCTACAATAGAATAGAACAGATAAAGAGCAAAAAATAAAAGTTACAGAGCATTGTGGGAAATTAACAGTTGTTCTAGTGAAAGGCAGCAGCAAATAGGAAAGTTTTTAACCTCAATTTAAAGCACCTGAGAGTTCCAGCAGCCCTGATGCTTTCTGAGAGTTTGTTTCACATGTGAGGAGCATAAAAACTAGTAGTAGATTAGTTTATTTGACAGGGACAGTGCAATAAACATAGACAATTAATCAAAGACAATCAATCTGATGTGTTGCACATAGAGTGTATAGCTATTAGCTAATTTGCAACTCTTGTCCCTGGATGGGCTTTAGAAAAAAGAATCAAGATAAAAAATATACACAATAACCACATACATCAATGCAGAAAAATTATAAATACACAATTATAAATATTATAAATATTATAAATACACAAATATAACAGCCTGACTCACATTTAACATAAATATTATAAATATTATAAATACACAAATATAACAGCCTGACTCACATTTAACACATATAACATAACTCACATTTGCCTATTTCAGGCCTTCCTCCCTCCGTCACTCACTATAAACAAACACATTTATTCCTTCCCTTCATTCACTCTCACTTTGCAGACAATTAATTCATACATGAGTACATTCTTGTTTATTTTTCAGCCAGTTTTTAACATTTTTAGTGAATGTTTTAAAGTCCGTTATTATTTTAATTTCATTTGGCATTGTGTTCCAGATGTGACTGCCCTTTATAGAGAAAGCTGTTTGTCCAAATGTGGTTCTGCGGTGGAATATTTTACAGTTATTGTTAACAGAACTCCTGGTGGCTCTGCTGCTGTCCTGTCTTTGGACGAAACCAGCAAGTGGCTCGGGTGCTGATTTATGGAAACATTTGAACGTTAATTTCAGAAGACAGAGGTCAATGAAGCTCTCAAAACTCAATAGGTTGTATTTTTTTAAAACATTACAGTGATCCCACCTAATGGGCTTTTTGTCCAAGATTTTTAGGGTTTGATTATATAATGAACCTATATGTCTTATTGTGGAAGGGGCTGCTTGAGCCCAGACTGTCAAACAGTATGATATATGAGAAAAAACCATAGAATGCATATACAGTGCAGCTGCTTCGTAAGGTATGTAATATCTAATTAATTTAAAGCAGTTCAGATTTTTTTTTACTGTTTTTGAAATTTTCTTTATATGAAGATTAAATTTGAGTTGAGGATCTAGTACAATGCCAAGGTATTTGAATTCTGTAGCTAAACTGATGTCATGATCATGTATATTAACTTTAAAATGTTGCAGGTTACATTTTTTGATTGAAAAGCACATTGAGACTGTTTTCTGAAGGTTCAGCAATAGATGGTTCTTGAGGAGCCACTCTTGGACATCAACCATACTTGTAGACAGTACATCTGCAGCCTGTGCTGGAGTCTTGGCAGCTGTGTAAATAACTGCATCATCTGCATAAAGTTGGCATGTTGCAGCTGAGCAGTGTAACGGCAAGTCATTAATAAAAATGCTGAAAAGTAAAGGACCAAGAATGGACCCTTGTGGGATACCCATGCGGTTGTTTAAAAATGAGGATTTATCCTGGTGAACTTTTACACACTGTTCTCTATTCTGGAGATAAGATGCAAACCATTCTAATGTATTTGGGGAGAAGTTAAAAGATACCATTTTGGATAAAAGCAAACTGTGGTTTACAGTATCGAAAGCCTTTTTGAGATCTAGAAAAACAGCTCCTACCACATTACCCCTGTCCAAGGACTGTTTGACGTTTTCAATAAGGCAACAATTTGCTTTTTGTGTTGAGTATCCTGGTCTAAAACCAAATTGATGTGGATGAAGAAGTTGACTGTCTTGTAAGTAGTCTATCAGCTGTGTAGCTACAACTTTTTCAAGAACCTTAGATAGGACTGGTAAAATAGAGATTGGGCGGTAATTGCATATATCGTCTTTACTGCCTGATTTATGAACTGGTATGACGACAGCTTTTTTCCAGCCAGATGGAAATGTACAAGACCTAATGGAGAGATTAATGAGATGAGTCAGTGGTTTGATTAATATTTTGCTGTGCATTTTGAGAAAGGAGGTGCTCATATTGTAGATATCATTAGTTTTTGAGTTTGACAGTGTTTTAACAATACCAGCAATTAACTTCTCATTTACCTCATCGATGTGAAAAGTATCTGTTGGAAGTATGGAATTTGTGTTGTTGAGCACATTTGGCAGCACAAAATTTTTTGTTAAGTCTTCCACAGAGCCCACAAAGTGTGAATTAAATTCATTTGCCAAAGTAGCCTTGTCACTGACGGTCTTGCCATTGATTCTAAGTTCCTTTACCCCCTTCTGATCGTTTTTTTTATTAGTTAAGTTATTTAAATGCCTCCATAGGGAACTGTTGTTACCCTTTGCATGATCTATCAGTTTATTGTAATAAGATATTTTTGATTTTCGCAGCTCATGTACCACTTTATTTCTTAAACTTTTGTACACAAGGTGATCATTTTGTAGTTTGGAGGTTAGTGATGTTTTCAGTGCATAGTCTCGCCTCTTTATAAGTTTTCTTATTTCATTATTTAACCATGGTAGGCTAATCTTCTGTTGTCTACTTTTAATTTGCTTTGAAAATTTTTCTATAGACTTTGTGATTGTTGCTGTCACGCCGCGCCATTCATCAGCGGCGCCACCTGCTCACGCACCTGACAATCATCAGCGGCGAGGGATAAAGGCCGTCTCGTCCGGAGGCTCGGCCTGAAGCCGTCAGACTTCGTCCCTCACCGTTGTGAGCATACTTCCCTTCAGCGTCACCATTTTGGTAAGAAGATCGCTTACCTCTTTTCTTCAGTCTTCTCCCCTGTGCACAGGTGGATTCCCCAGCGGCGGACATCTCCACTCCATCGCCCAATCCTCGCTGCTGTACAGAGCTCTCCAGGTGGCTGTCTTCCGGGCTTCGCCCCCTTGTTGTGCCAGCTGTCCTGACCCACCAAGTAAGTCCTTCTCTCGCCATAAATCCCTCCTGTGTTGGTGTATGCCCGTCACCCTCTCCCTGTGCTCTCTCCATAGGGTTGCTCGGCTGTACGGTCACCTGCCTCTGTGCCTGGAGCAGACACCATCACCAACACATTTACATCCCGCAGACACGCACTCACTCACTCCTGCTGTTAATAAACTCTTTGAACTACTCTAAGCCTGTGTGTGTGCGTCTCCTGAGCCGTGCGTTATGTCAGTACGGCTTCAGCAGAGCGGCTCGGCGGACGGCGGGCTCGCACACCGGTTTTCCACTCTCGAGGCTAGAGTGGATCAAATAGCTTATCAACAACAGGTGATCTTTAATCAATTATTGAATTTAACTAACCGGTTGGGCCGCTTGGATCCTCAACAGCCGTTCCCCCCGGCTCGTCAGGGTGGCGCGGCTCCTGCTGTTCCAGCGGCCGTCCAGCCGGCTCCGGTGGCACCGGTTCGGCTCACACCGATTCCGACCCCCGCCCGCTTTAGCGGTAAGCTCGGCGGAGCGCGGGGGTTCATTATGCAGTGTGAGTCCGTGTTCCACCGTGTGCCCGGAGATTTTCCCTCGGATCACAGTCGGATTGGTTACATAGGGAATCTTCTGGAGGGGCGTGCGTTAACTTGGACCTACGCCGTAATGGCGAGGCCCAGTTATGCCACCCTCACCTATGACCAGTTCGTGAGGCGCTTTCTGGAGGTCTTTGACCATTCTCAAACCGAGACAGTCCAGGTCGATCGGCTCCTCGCTCTCCAGCAGGGAGGCCGGTCGGCAGCGGACTACTCGGTCGACTTCCGGGTAGCGGCGGAGGAATTGGGCTGGGAGGAACGCTCCCTCTGTGGCCTGTTCCTCCGCAGCCTCAATAGTGATCTGAGGGATGAACTGGCTGGACGGGATATCCCTGGGACGCTAGCGGAGCTGACATCCTTAGCGATAAGTTTGGATAACAGGCTGCGCGAGCGCTCCTCGGGGCGGAAGTCTTCTTCTTCTCGCCCTCATGGAGTCTCGCCGCACCTGTTCCAAGCTCGCCCCCTGGCGGCGCCGCCAGCATTGTGCCCCGAGGAGTCGGAGCCGATGGTGACGGGCTGGACCAAGCTTTCCCCTGCGGAGAAACAACGCCGCCGTGAGTTGGGCCTCTGCATGTATTGCGGAGGTGACCAACACACTGTGGAGCGTTGCCCGCGGAAAGCCAGTCGGCGGGGTCCGCGAATCGCTGTAGGGAGCCTCGCGGATCCCAACCGGTTAGACTCTCTCACTCAATTAAAGCTGCCCATCCGTTTTTGCCACAATCCCACTGGGCACCTCACCCACGCACTGGTGGATTCGGGCGCAGAGGGCAGCTTCATTTCACAAGGCCTGGCAACCCGATTGGGCATCCGCTGTCAGGCATTAAAACACCCCATCTCCCTGGTCCATCTCTCCCGTGCCTCCCTTGGGAGAGTTTCTCACCAAACCATGCCTGTCCCAGTCATCATCTCAGGGAACCACCGGGAGGAGATGGTATTTTACGTCCTGCCCAACTCTGTGTCGCCCGTCATCCTGGGGTATCCCTGGCTACGCCTCCACAACCCTGTCCTGGACTGGAGGTCCGCTGGGGTATCGGCATGGAGTACCTTCTGTATGGGCACCTGCCTTCAGTCCGCTGCCTGCTCCCCATCCGCGGCTCCCCCTGTGGCGGATACAGCACCTCCGGACCTGTCACTGGTGCCTCCAGAATTTCACGACCTGGGTATGGTATTTAGCAAATCGAAAGCTATGTCTCTTCCCCCGCATCGACCATATGACTGTGCCATCAACCTCCGCCAGGGGGCTCCCCTGCCATCTGGTCGGCTCTACAGCCTGTCGGCGCCGGAGAAGGAGACCATGAATACATACCTGAAGGAATCTCTGAGCGCTGGGATTATTCGCCCATCGTCGTCACCCGTGGGGGCAGGGTTTTTCTTTGTCGGGAAAAAGGACGGATCCCTCCGCCCCTGCATAGACTACCGAGCGCTGAATGACATCACTGAGAGGGACCGTTACACCCTGCCCCTCATGGACACTGCCTTTCACTCCCTCCAGGGGGCGACCTGGTTTACCAAGCTGGATTTACGCAGCGCTTACCACCTCGTCCGGATCCGGGAGGGAGATGAATGGAAGACAGCCTTCCGTACCCCGAACGGCCACTTTGAGTATCTCGTCATGCCGTTCGGGCTGACCAACGCTCCTGCCGTCTTTCAGCGCCTCATTAATGACGTCCTCCGGGATTTCATCGGCCTTTTTGTGTTCGTCTACCTGGATGACATCCTTATCTTCTCCAGGTCCAGGGACGAGCACCAGGTCCATGTGAGGCGGGTCCTCCAAAGACTGCTGGAGAATCGTCTGTACGTGAAGGCTGAGAAATGCGAATTCTACGCTAGGACCACATCCTTCCTGGGATTCATCATCGCTCAAGATCAGGTGCTCCCAGACCCAGAGAAGGTGAAGGCGGTGGTGGAGTGGCCTACTCCCGCATCCCGGAAGCAGGTGCAACAGTTTGTTGGCTTCGCCAATTTTTACCACCGCTTTGTCCCAAATTTCAGCTCGATCGTCGGACCGCTGACCCGCCTCACGTCCCCGAAGGTCCCGTTCCGGTGGACTGAAGAGGTCGCTGCTGCCTTTAGGGCGCTGAAGGCGGAGTTCTCCTCCTCCCGGGTCCTTCGCCAGGTCGACCCCGCGCTGCAGTGCATTGTGGAGGTGGACGCATCGGACACGGGAGTGGGAGCAGTGTTATCCCAGCGGTCACCTGACGATGGCGCCAAACGGCCGTGCGCCTTCTTCTCCCGGCGCCTGTCCCCGGCGGAGAGGAACTACGATGTGGGGGACAGAGAGCTCCTGGCCATTAAACTCGCCTTACAGGAGTGGCGCCACTGGCTAGAGGGGGCGGACCTGCCGTTTGTGGTCCTGACGGACCACAAGAACTTAGAGTATTTACGATCTGCCAAGCGCCTGAATGCCCGCCAGGCGCGCTGGTCTTTGTTCTTCGCCAGGTTCCGCTTCTCGATCACCTTCAGGCCGGGCTCCAAAAACGGCCTGCCTGACGCCCTCTCTAGGCAGTTCACCCCCGTGGAGGCTGAGGAGACGCCCCACACTATCCTGCCCAGGTCGTGCGTCCTCGGTGCCATCTCTTGGGACATTGAAGACAAGATCCGGAAGGCGCAGGAGGTGGAACCTGATCCTGGCGGCGGACCGGAGGGAAGACTGTTCGTCCCATCTGCGGTCCGAGGAGAGGTCATCCACTGGCTCCACACCTCCCGGCTCACCTGTCATCCCGGCACCTCTCGGATGATCAGCCTCCTCCAACGGTCCTTTTGGTGGCCAGGCCTGCGGAGGGATGCAGCCCGCTACGCCCGGGCTTGCCCAATCTGTGCCACCAGCAAGTCGGGAAATGCCCCCCCAGCGGGTCTGCTCCAGCCTCTGCCCGTCCCCGGCAGGCCCTGGTCGCACATCGCACTGGACTTCGTCACCGGACTCCCCGTTTCCAACTCCTTTGACACCGTCCTGACCATTGTGGACCGTTTCTCCAAGGCTGCACACTTCATTCCCCTGCGAGGTCTCCCTACTGCCCTGGAGACGGCGGGCCTCCTCGTCCAACACGTGGTCAGGCTGCACGGGATTCCGGTGGACGTGGTCTCGGACCGGGGTCCCCAATTTTCATCCGAGGTTTGGAGATCCTTTTGTAACGCCATCGGAGCCAAGGTGAGCCTCTCCTCCGGCCATCACCCCCAGTCTAACGGGCAGTGTGAGAGGACCAATCAGGAGCTGGAGGCTGCGCTCCGCTGTGTTACTAGATCCAAGCCGACGTCCTGGAGCAACCATCTCGCCTGGGTGGAGTATGCCCACAACACCGCCCGCTCTTCTGCAACGGGGATGTCCCCCTTCAAGGCGTCCCTGGGTTACGACCCCCCGCTGTTACCAGCGCAGGAGAACGAGGTGACTGTCCCCTCTGTTAGGGCGCACCTTAGGCAGTTCCGCTCCACCTGGGCTGCCGCGCGTCATGCGCTTTTACGCACGGCGGAGCGCAACAGGACCGTGGCGGACCGGCACAGAAGACCTGCCCCGGCGTACAGAGTTGGGCAACTCGTGTATGTGTCTACCCAGGACGTCACATTAAAAGGCGAGAGGAGGAAGCTGGCACAGCGATTCATGGGTCCCTTTCCCATCACCCGGATCATCAACCCGGTGGCTGTGCGCGTGGCTATTCCCCCCTCCCTCCGCATCCATTCCACTTTCCATGTGTCGAAGGTGAAACTGGCAGTCACTGACCCCCTTTGCCCTCCTCCTGCGGCGCAACCCGCGCCCCGGATGATTGGTGGCCATCCGGCCTGGTCCGTCTCCTCCATCCTGGACTCCCGGCGCCGAGGTCGTGGGTTGCAATACCTGGTGGACTGGGAGGGCTATGGGCCCGAGCATCGACAATGGGTGCCCCCGTCGTTTGTGTTGGACCCATCGCTCATCGCGGACTTCCACCGAGCGCACCCGGATAAGCCATCGCCAGGAGGCGCTGCTAGAGGGGGGAGTACTGTCACGCCGCGCCATTCATCAGCGGCGCCACCTGCTCACGCACCTGACAATCATCAGCGGCGAGGGATAAAGGCCGTCTCGCCCGGAGGCTCGGCCTGAAGCCGTCAGACTTCGTCCCTCACCGTTGTGAGCATACTTCCCTTCAGCGTCACCATTTTGGTAAGAAGATCGCTTACCTCTTTTCTTCAGTCTTCTCCCCTGTGCACAGGTGGATTCCCCAGCGGCGGACATCTCCACTCCATCGCCCAATCCTCGCTGCTGTACAGAGCTCTCCAGGTGGCTGTCTTCCGGGCTTCGCCCCCTTGTTGTGCCAGCTGTCCTGACCCACCAAGTAAGTCCTTCTCTCGCCATAAATCCCTCCTGTGTTGGTGTATGCCCGTCACCCTCTCCCTGTGCTCTCTCCATAGGGTTGCTCGGCTGTACGGTCACCTGCCTCTGTGCCTGGAGCAGACACCATCACCAACACATTTACATCCCGCAGACACGCACTCACTCACTCCTGCTGTTAATAAACTCTTTGAACTACTCTAAGCCTGTGTGTGTGCGTCTCCTGAGCCGTGCGTTATGTCAGTTGCAGTTATAAAATTACAACAATCATCTACTTCACATGTTGACATGAGCTGCTCCCAATTTTGATTCTCTAAGTAATGTTCAAACTCCTCATTTTTTGATTTGGGGATAATAAAATTTGATTTGTCAATATCGACTCCCCCAAAATACTGTAGTCGCTTTTTAGTAAGTTTCCTGACAGCAAGAACCATGTTATGATCTGAGAGACCAGTTACAAGATTATAGGTTCTGGTTATTCGTTCTGGTTTATTAGTAAATACCATGTCAATAAGTGTTCTGGATTGTTTGGTTATCCTGGTGGGTCCTTTGATGATTTGCTGGTAATTAAATTTAGTCATGAGGCTTTTCAGTTTTTGTTTGTCTTTTTTATCAGACCAGTTGATATTAAAGTCACCATGAATTATCGTTTCTCTGTTCTTCTCAAGTTGTTTAACCAGATCACTTAATTCATTATAAAAGGAAGAGTTGTGTGACGGTGGGTTGTACACTACTGCAATGTTGAAATTCATTACCGGAGAGAGACATACATTAACAGCTAAACATTCAAGTGAAGTATTCAAATCAACCAGTTGACATTTATATTTCTCTTTGATGTAAATTAAAACACCTCCTCCCCTCCCTACCTGCCTGTCTTTTCTAAAACACTGGTAGCCCACAATATCGATCATATTAGTGTCTATGTTCCTGTGTAGCCAGCTTTCTGAGAGACAAAGGTAGTCCAGATTTGAGTCCAACAGCAACACCGAAATCTCATCTCTTTTGGGGATTATGCTCCGTATGTTTAAATGACCGCCGAGGATCCCCTTTGGTTTAGCCTTGGTGTCCCAAAGAACTCGTGCATGATTAACAGTTTGGAAAAATAAATGTTGTTTTTGCTTTTGTACAGCTCGGTTTTGTGCTAACCCAGTGGTCTGCTGTTTAATAGTGGCAGGTCCAGGGTTAAGGTGAATGTCTCCTGCCAGAAGTAGCAGAACTAACAGAACTTTAATTGTATATCCTCTGCCATATTGTGATTTTTGCTTAACAGCCATGTTTGCCTTAATTTGGAAGTTTTTGCTCAGGGCTTTTAAAGACCACATAGAGTGTAGGGTGAGATGTCCAAGCCCAAATCCATACAGATAAAACTTTTTAACTTCACCTTTGGTTGAGTTTGTCGGAAAATCCTTCTTATTGCAGGTCCAGACACACAAAGACAAAACGAAGAGGAAGTAGAGAAGTAGAGAAGGCTTATTAGTGGTGCCCATCAGCCCACTTTTTAATCCGGTGGCAGCCATCTTCAGTCTTTCTTGGAAAGAAGGAAAAAGAAAATCTGTGGATAGTAAAATAAATTCTGCTTATCGCCAGAATCTGATCCGATCGTCCTCGAATCCAGCTGGGCCTCAGCTAGCCAACTAGCCCCTTCCGTTGCTGGTCTCGTTGCTCATAGTCGCCGTAACTGGTCTCCGGTCCCGCTCCTCCAACCGAGTCTCGTCACACACCGCCGCTGCCACCGAGCTCCGCTGAGGTCACGGTAAGTCCTCCGCTAGGCACCGCCACCTACTGTCGTCTGCCTGGGTGAAATCTCTGCTGAGCCCCGTCAACAAATAGCCGCTTGCCTGGTAGTATCTCCGCTGGGCCTCGCAGCTGGGCTTCGATTCAGGCTGGTGTAAGGTGGAATGACTGGCGCTCGCATTAAGCTAACTAGCGTTAGCTTAGCAATCGCTTCGGGTAGACTCGTCGCACACCGCCGCTGCAGTCACGGTAAGTCCTCCGCTGGGCACCGCCGCCTACCGCCGTCTGCCTGGGTGAAATCTCTGCTGAGCCCCGTCAACAAATAGCCGCCTGCCTGGTAGTATCTCCGCTGGGCCTCGCAGCTGGGCTTTGATTCAGGCTGGTGTTAGGTGGAATGGCTGGCGCCAGCATTAAGCTAACTAGCGTTAGCTTAGCAATCGCTTCAGGTAGGGCACATCAGTGAATCACAAGGAAGCGCTGGAATCGCTGGTCAGTTTACTCACAGTGGCCGGATAAAAGCGATCAAAGGGGTAATCCACCGGAGGTATATCCGATCGCTGTAGGTTAGTTATTTAGAGACTGGCGCCAGCATTAAGCTAACTAGTGTTAGCTTAGCAATCGCTTCAGGTAGCATTAAGCTAACTAGTGTTAGCTTAGCAATCGCTTCAGGAAGGCGCAGGAAGTCGCTGGAGAAAGGCGATTAAAGGGCAATCCAGCGGAGGTGGCAATTCAGCCCGTGCGTGTTCGCCACGAGCCTTGGCCTACTTGATGAGACCAAGATAAACTTATTTGGTTCAGATGGTGTCATGTGTGTGTGGCGGCAACAAGGTGAGGAGTACAAAGACAAGTCTGTCTTGCCTACAGTTAAACTGTAGGCAGCCTCACCATGTTTGGTTCTAAACAAGGTTCTAATTCAAAATAAACAAAAGCAACAAATTATACTTCTGCCACTTGTTATTAGACCACCGAGTACCAGCTACGTGTGGTAAACAAATACTTAAACCAATATGGATAAACTTGAATACTGATAATGACAGTTTTGTTAAGGGAAAAAAAGATGCACTTTCATCAATTACATATTTATTTATGCTTCTATTGTGTGTGTGTGTGTGTGTGTGTGTGTGTGTGTGAGAGAGAGAGAGAGAGAGAGAGAGAGAGAGTCCCTCCAGGATTTTGCGGGATGTTTTTATGATTGTTGTGGCCCAAAAAGCCTGAATTTGCAGGAGCTTTTTTAAAAAGTTGCGATAAAAGTTGCAATGATTTGAGAGACTTTTATTGCACTAAAAGTTGTGGGAAGAATTACAAATTTTAAAGCAGATGCTTTTTTCCAGTTTACTGGAGTGATATTCTATATAACCATATAAGAAAAGCACAGGATTGTTTAATAGGAAATTTTTGACAATGATTCCTAAATTAAGCTGAAACTTCTGCTGTACAGAAAAATTTGTGCAACAGCAAATAGAGACTTTAACACAATATCCAATGCAAAAGCAAAATTGCATTGAATGCATGTTAAAGAGTATAGATTTGGAAATTAACTGGCGGCACCTTCATTTGAAAACTCCCTACATTTTTCTTGAAAACTCACAAAGATCTCTTCTTCAGACAGTGGTGTTCATTGATAAATTTTCATCATCAGAATACTCTATTAACTGGGGCAAATCAATAATTCTACCTATAAATTGTAATTTCTCAAGTGCATCTACTAATGCATTAATTTAATTTAATTTAATTTAATTTTAAATTGTAATTTCTCAAATGCATCTACTATTCCAATACAATCAGGTAATATTAAATATTTAGGAATAGATATTTCCCCCAGACTCTCAGAGTTATTGTGACTAAATCACATTCCCCTTTTAAAAACAATACAAGACAACCTTACGCGCTGGAGGACATTACCTATATCACTAATGGGAAGAGTCGTAACCGTTAAAATGATGGTCCTTCCTAAAATCAACTATTTTTTTTCAATGATTCCTACCCAACCATCAATGGCCTGGGTTAAGTCTCTAGACTCAAATATAAGTAATTATTTTTGGATGGATAAACCATCACGGATTAGTTTAAAAACTCTTCAAAAAGTGAAAGAGTGTGGAGGCTTAGATCTACCAATTTTTTTTTATTACTTTTTTAGCCAATACACTGCAGTTTGTTTCAAAATGGACAAAATCAACCCCAATAGGAAACCCATCGTTAGATACTGAACAGGCTCTCTGTGGGTCGCTAAATATCTCTGACTTACCTTTTATAAATCCCTGTATTAAACACCATATCTGTTTTAACAGCATTAATATCAGCTGCTCTCTGACGGCTTGGTGGAAATTTTTAAAAGTAACGGAGTCTTCACTTGTCCCCTGTAAACTCACACCCATTTTGAATAATCCTGATATCTTGCAACAAAAGAGGACATTAAAATTTCCACTATGGCAAGAGAAGGGAATAAATAACTTAGAAAATCTTATTCAAGGTTGAAATTTTATCGATTTTCAGGAACTAGTGTCACAGTACCACATCAGTGATAAAAAAGTATTTTGAATACCAACAGCTTAAATCCATAATAAAAGCAAGATTTAATCTTAATCAGACAGATTTAGAGGTACCAGTTAAGGTGGCAGAGTTTCTAAATCTTCATTCCCCTAAATTGATATTGAAAATACATGGACTATTATCACAGCTGGATGAGTCCGTATCTCTTCCAGTATCAAAATGCAACACAGACCTATCGATCAATAAGGAGGAAAGTTTCTGGACCCAAATTGTCCGGAATCTGGGTTTGGCTGTTCCAAACCCAGTTCTAACTTATTAGTTATTTGCCCTGTTTTCTATCTGGCGCATCTGGGAGCTTTTGGCCTCCGCTTCCTGACAGCTCAGGCACACCCCCTTCTCCTGTCAGTGCCATCAGCTGTGCTCGGTTAATGGGTGTTCCCACACACATACACATGCACACACGCACACACACACACTCCATTCATTCTCATTCACACGAGCAGACACTCACTCATGCACACCTGAGGTTCATTAGTCCAGCTCACGCTTTCCCACACCGACGATCTCTTTCCTCGTTTTGTTTACTATTTAAATGAGGAGTTAGTAGGAAGAGATCACCACAGCAGTCGCCCCCATTTGTGGCAGCTGGCTCTCCACGAATGTTGTACAACTTCCTTCACTCGTGCAGCCTGACATTTACAGATGTTCATCCCTGCATGTTAGTAGCTGACCTTGCGTGTTTTCCTTCATCTACCAGACTACACGGGAAGCCCCGGATCGCTCCAGTTCAGTAAGTCATTTGTCTTTCTCCCTGTGCTGGCAGCAACTTTGCAGCACTAGGTTTCACCGTCACCGGGCTGTAGAGCATCCGGGCGGCACCCTGTATGTCTGGTGGCCATTTAACTCTGCATTTCAATTCTCTGTATTGGTGGACATTACTGGACTTGTCATTTTCATTGGCTTTGTTAATAAAAGTGCACAATCTACTCTCGCTTTTGGGTTTCTTATTTCCTCCCTCGTGCACCGCGTAATGGCGCACAAAGATTTATGACAGAATGGTGCAGCCATAGAAAAAACCCAGCAGAGTTTGTTTTTTCTTCCCCTTTTTTTTTCTTCTCCCTTTCCTCCTCATGTGCTGGCATTATGATCTGGACGAATGAGGAGCTGGGAGCCCAGGATATGCTGGAGGAGGCGAACTTCGCCTTTCAGTGGCCTCAGTTTCCTGAGGACTGGGAGTGGGCATGACTCGTCGCGGAGGACGTCGAGCGACGCCATCCTAACCTCCGGGTAATTCATATGGTGGACGCCATCCTCTCCGCCATCCTTCCCATTCCTGACGTAGAGCCGGAGGGTGCCTCTCCGCAATCGGAGCCAGTCACCCGTCAGATGAGACGCTCCCATCTGAGGAGGACCTCCTCCCCCCTCGGAGATATATATATATATATATATATATATATATACTGCAGCCTTCGTCAAGGCTGCAGTGAACAGTCGAAACATGTAAAGAAGGTAAAAACAGTCATTGTCTGAGCGCCGTTATTGTCCACGCTCGGATCATGCAGTGTTTTCCTCCCATTCTGTGCTAGTTCCTTATGGCCTTTCTAGGCTCTTATTTTGACAGCGTCTCGGCGGGGCTTCCGGCTGTCAGAGCCAAGCTCCGCGGTGACAGCTGGATTGTATTCCACTGATTAGTTCCTATTGTCTGTCTAATCCTCTAAGCCCTATTTAAGGGAGCAGCAGAGGTTACTCCGGGCTGCGACCTCACACACGCATAACGTTGCATCCTTACAACGTTCGGCTGGAGTCCCTACGCCCAGCTTCAGTTACCCTGTGATCCTCCGTGTTCGTGTAAGTTTATTTCTTAGTCTGGGTATTTCATTACTGTGCCTTAGTTGTAGCTATTGTTTGTGTTTTGCCCCACGTAGTTCATTATTTTGGTATTGTTTATCTTTCATTAATAAATAAGCAAACTCGACAGCTGGCCTATAGCGTCTCATTTATGGCCTGCGAGGGCCGTCCTTGACAGTAGGCCGCAGCCAACGAAACGCCGGTGACCGTGAGTTTGCACTGTTTGGGCTTGAGTTTTTCCCCTTCTCCGGGTGCCAGTATTTTTTGATATACTATGTCAGCATTCGAGCGTGGGTTTTGCCCCGAGTGGTTTCGGAAGATTGATGGTTACCTGGCCAACGCCCGTCTCCTTATGCCCACCTACACTGCATATGAGCACCTGGATCTCGCACAGAGGATGTTGTTAAAATATCATCTGACCTCCTTTCTGGAAGGAAAGGAGAGAGTGGCTTTGATAGTGGCACTACGGGGACAAATAGAGAAGGCGGCCAAGGAGCCTTTGCCTTCCTTCCGGGACACGGTTGTCCCGACGAGGGAGAAGATCCACGGACTGGAGAGAAATTCCGGCAGGAAGCCAACGGTGAGGCATCTCCGCTCCTCGCCTCGGGATCCAGTTCCTGTCACCCATCCAGTCCAAGAGTTTGTATCACCCAAGCGCCGTTCCCAGCGGAGGAGGACGTCAGCCGGGATTTTCTCGGTGGAGACTCAGCAGGCAGCTGTAATCATCCAAGACCATGTGATTGCGGATCCTACCCAGATTATTAAGCATGTGACGGCGGCAGTCAGACTGGCGGAGAGGAATCCCGAACTCTATAATTACACTGAGTACACTGACCTGCTCGCCGCTGTTTCTGCACAGGAGCAGCGTTTCCCGGACCTCACCTTCGCCTCGCCCTCTACCAGTAAACGTCGTCACCTTGCCCGAATCAAGCCTCAGCGAGATCCCCTTCCAGTTCCAGTTCCGGGTAGCCGCATGAACTCTGTCTCCCAGCCAGCTGCTGTGAGCTCCACAAGTCCAACTCTGGCTATCCCTGTTCCTGATCCTGTGGTAGCGGCTCCTCTTCATCCTCCCGGGGGGCCCTTCATCACCATCCAAAGGGGAGAGGAGAAAACCAAGCCCACCACAGCAGCTTCCATCGGTCCTCAGCGGATCAGGCAAGTGTCTTTTCATTCTTTTCCTTCACTGGGTGAATTGCCTTGTTTGATCCCTGGGGGTAGAGTTCGGGGTTCACAGTCCCCTGAGCTCCCGCCACCTGCTGTAATTATTAATTGTGAACCTGCTACCTCTGTGTCTCCTTCCCCTGAGCGTTCCCCGGTGAGCGTACCGCCAGATGAGGAAGGAGCCTGCGGCCCTGGAGAGCCTTGTTCCAGCCCCGCAGCCATGTTACAGGCAGAGGAGGAGGGCGGACAGCCATTTGGAGCCTGCGCTGACGAGTAAGCATCCCCGGGTCTCCACGGAGGAACGGTCCGACCCAGCAGGCCACGGATCCAATGCCACCACGCCATGCGGGCTTTCGGTGTGGACATCAGCGCCAGGGAATTTCCCAGACTGTGGAGACCATCATGCTGGCTGCGGAGCCTGCCGCGGTCAAGTGGGAATCAGAAGTGGACCTTCAGCTCATTGAACCTGGAGCATAGAAGTCCTGGGCAGTGGTAGACCCGAGATCAGGCAAGTGCTCTATTTTGTCTTACTCCTTTCTATTCTGGAGTATTATTGCCTGTCTCTCGGGGAGACGAGCTGGGTGCAGCCGTCCGCTGCATCCGAGCTTGTCTCGCCGGGCTCTGCCGCTGCCGGTGATTCTGATTCCGGTTTCTGTTCTTTGTCTGAGTCTTCTCCCAGGGTCACCGGTGACGAGCCCATTCCAGTCGTCGCCTTGGAGGTTCCGGGTTCGTGTCTGGAGGTCGTTCCTGGTGCTGCACTGGCCCAGTCGGGGTCCATCGTGGGTATTGTTCTGGCCCAGTCGGGGTCCATCATGGGTACTACTCTGCCCCAGTCGGGGTCTGTCGTGGGTGCAGCACGGTCCCGCTTGGGCTCTAACGAGAGCGCAGTGCCAGTTTGTGTGGAGTTCGGAGGAGTTGCAGATCCTCCGCTGATTGACGCTGGACTGGTCCCTCATCTGTTCCCCGTTCCCTCTTTCCCTCCACTGGGTGCAGCGGGGATTCTCCGTATTCGGCTCGGCTTTCCCCTGCTTTCCCTTGTGGTAGGGAGGCCGCCTACGAGTTCTCCCCTGCGGTCCTGGTGGCCTGATGACGCGGGTCAGCCACCTGGGAAACTGCTTTGCCGATTCGGCATTCTGGGTCGGCCGCCCGACAGACTGGACTCTGTTCGGCGGCCTAGTCCGGCCACCGGAGGTACTGTTTATCTGGGCCTGGGACTGGGGTAGACCGCCCGAACTTGTTCTTTTTCCCCTGATAGCGATCTGGACTCTGGATGCAGGTAGACCTCCCAAACTGTTTGTTTTTTTTGTTGTTGTTGTTTTTGTAGTTATTGTGCTCTGCCTGCCTGCATTCCTGTGATGTTTTTTTTTCTTTTTTGGTTGTCTCCTCTGTAGTCTGAGAGATATGCTCTTTTGTTGCCTATGCCCCTTTATTTGTGCTTCATTGACCTGTCTGTATATCGCCGCTCTTTAGCGTGTTTTTTTTTTTGTCCTGGTTTCTGGTATTTTTGAGGTACGTTGTACGGTGCCTGTATTTCCGTTTGTGGAGATGTGTTTTGTTTTCTCTGTTGTCTGTGCCCGTTTATTTGAACTTCATTGAACTGTCTGTATATTGCCGCTCTTTAGCGTGTTTTTTCTTTTCCCCTTTTTTCTGGTATTGTTAGGGTATGTTATGTTTGTGCCTGTATTTCTGTTTTTTGAGTGATGTTTTTTTTTTCTCCTCTATAGGTTGAGAGAGGCTCTGTGGTTGCCTTTGACTGTATACCATGGTCTATGTATATATATTCGTAGTATCGCTGTGCTGTTTCATCCATTGTTCTGTGTCTGTATTTTCCCCTGTGCATAATGGACTATATTTGTGTTTTTGTTTTTTGTTTTTTTCATGCTTAGATTGTTGCACCATGTTCTTGTTTTTTCTATATTCGCCCCTTTGTCATTTTTAGTTCCTTGGTCCCTTCCTTGGTTTTTTTCCTGGTTGAGTGGTTTCACTTTTTTCCTTTTTGTGGTTCTCGCCCTCCTAGCCTTGTCCCCCTCCATCCACCCTGGGTGGGCCTTAGTAGCTTTCTGGATGGGGGGAGGCTTGGATGTTACGTTGTGCCTAGAATGAGCCATTTGGCGGGGGGGGGGGGGGTATTGTCATGGTCTGAGCGCTGTTATTGTCCGCGCTCGGATCATGCTGTATTTTCCTCCCGTTCTGTGCTAGTTCCTTATGGCCTTTCTGGGCTCTTATTTCGACAGCGTCTGAGCGGGGCTTCTGGCTGTCAGAGCCAAGCTCCGCGGTGACAGCTGGATTGTATTCCACTGATTAGTTCCTATTGTCTGTCTAATCCTCTAAGCCCTATTTAAGGGAGCAGCCGAGGTTACTCCAGGCTGCGACCTCACACACACATAACGTTGCATCCTTACAACGTAAGGAGTCCCTACGCCTGGCTTCAGTTACCCTGTGATTCTCCGTGTCCCTGTAAGTTTATTTCTTAGTCTGGGTATTTCATTACTGTGCCTTAGTCGTAGCTCTTGTTTGTGTTTTGCCCCACGTTGCTCATTATTTTAGTATTGTTTATCTTTCATTAATAAATACGCAAACTCGATGCCTGACCTATAGCATCTCATTTATGGCCCGCGAGGGCCGTCTTTGACAAAAACATCTCCTTTCTATTTTTGTCTTTAATAAGAACAAAAGGTAAATAATTAAAAGAAGACAAAACGAACCTACTGAGATACAGTATATGCTGTTGTTGTATACAGTGGTGTTAAAAAATGTTTGCCCCCTTCCTGATTTCTCATTTTTTTGCATGTTTCTGTCATGTGTCTGATCCAGTGCTCAGACTCTTTATGTATTTTGAGTATTTTTTGTCTGTTATTATTTTCTTGTCTGTTAGCGGTCTTTTTGGTTGTTTACTCTCAGAGCCTCCTTCTCCTCTCCCAGACACACCCACCTTTCACTCAGTTTGTTCCCCAGTTCCCAGCTGTGACTGATTGTCTAATTAGGTCACCCTGCCTGCTCAGCTCACACCTGTTACTCATTTGCTGCCACTATTTAAGATCTGCAGTTTTGTCTCTCAGTGCGGCAGCATTACATGGACAGCATTGTCTATTGCTATTTTGGACTACTCCTCTCTTCCGCTCCAGAGCATGCTCTGCTCTGGATCGCCAATTCTGTAAGTTGTTCTGTTTGTACTCTTATGTTAGTGCACTGTTTGAACTTTTGGTTAATAAATGTCACTGTACAATTCAGCACTTGGGTCTGCCTGTCTGCCCCGGAGGGGTCAGTTCATGACAGATTGTCGCACTTAAATGTTTCAGATCATCAAACAAATTTAAATATTAGAATCAGAATCAGAATCAGAATCAGATTTATTGCCATTGTTCATGTAGTACACAAACTAGGAATTTGTCTTGGTGCAATGCTGCAACATTAAACATGATAAAAATAGGATAGAAATAAAAAACTATACATGCAATAAAATGTAGAATATGAATGAGTATTACTAGTCAAGCAATTTTTAAATATATTAGCGAGCAGCAGATATTGTGGAGTACCACATAGTGCAGTCGGTAATGCAAAAAGAAAACAGTGATAATTGACATGAGTCTAGTTGAGCTGCTGTACATAGTGCACGAGAGTCTAATAAGTCACTTAGTGTTCAGCAGTCTGATGGCAGAGGGGAAGAAGCTGTTCATGTGACGGGAGGTTTTAGTCTGAATGGGCCGAAGTCTTCTAACTGAGGGGAGGGGGGCAAACAGTACATGACCAGGGTGTGAGGGATCGGCTATGATCTGGCCTGCACGCCTCCGGGTCCTGGAGATGTACAGGTCCTGGAGGGATGGGAGCTTGCAGCCGATCACCTTCTCAGCAGCGTGCACGACGCGCTGCAGCCTTAGTCTGTCCCTGGCAGTGGCTCCTGCGTACCACACGGTTATGGAGGTGGTGAGGATGGACTCGATGATGGCCTTGTAGAACTGCACCAACATCTTGGTGGGTAGTTTGAGCTTCCTCAGCTGCCACAGGAAGAACATCCTCTGCTGGGCCTTTTTGATGAGAGAGCTGATGGTTGGCTCCCACTTGAGGTCCCGGGTGATGGTGGTGCCCAAGAAGCGGAAGGAATCTGCAGTGGTGATGGGAGAGCCTGTGAGGGTAAGGGGGGGCAGAGGGGTTGTGACTTTCCTGAAGTCCACGATCATCTCCACTGTCTTCAGAGCGTTCAGCTGCAGGTTGTTGTGGCTGCACCAGGACGCCAGCTGGGCCACCTCACTCCTGTAGACGGACTTGTCGCCGTTGGAGATGAGCCCGATGAGGGTGGTGTCGTCCGCAAACTTGATCAGCTTGACAGACTGGTGGCTGGAGGTGCAGGAGTTGATATACAGGGAGAAGAGTAGGGGGGAAGTACACAGCCCTGGGGTGATCCGGTGCTGATGCTAACAGAGTCTGAGACAGTCTTACCCAGCCGCACATGCTGCCTCCGGTCCGTCAGGAAGTCAGTGATCCACCTGCAAAGGGAGTCAGGCACGTTGAGCAGGGACAGCTTGTCCTGGAGCAGAGTGGGGCAGATGGTGTTGAATGCAGAGCTGCAGTCCACAAACAGGATCCTGGCGTAGGTTCCCGGGGAGTCCAGGTGCTGCAGGATGGAGTGGAGGGCCAGGTTGACTGCATCGTCGACAGACCTGTTGGCTCAGTAGGCAAACTGCAGCGGGTCCAGGAAGGGAGTGGTGATGGTCTTGAGGTGGGGCAGGACCAGGCGCTCAAAGGACTTCATGACTACAGAGGTGAGCGCTACAGGTCTGTAGTCGTTAAGTCCAGTGATCCGTGGCTTCTTGGGGACAGGGATGATGGTGGAGGTTTTGAGGCAGGTCGGCACGTGGCATAACTTCAGGGAGGTGTTAAAAATGTCTGTGAAGACAGGAGTCAGCTCTTTTGCACAGTGTCTCAGGGTGGAGGGAGACACGCCGTCTGGACCGGGGGCCTTGCGCGGGTTCAGTCTGGAGAACTGTCTGTGCACGTCCTGCTCACTGATGACAAGGGCAGGGGGGGAGGAGGGGGGGCGCCTTTGATGAAGTGGGGACCATGGAGGCAGTGGCGCTGGGGGGAGGGGGGAGATGGACACAGCTGACGAGGTGTCAAAACGGGCATAATGTTGGGACAGTCTTTGACAAAGGGCTTTATCATCCTGACTATCCCGGCTATCATCCTGCTGGCCGGATCATAGCCGATCCTTCACATCCTGGTCACGTGCTGTTTGCCCCCCTCCCCTCAGGTAGAAGGTTTCGGTCCATTTGGACTAAAACCTCCCGGCACATGAACAGCTTTTTCCCCTCTGCCATCAGACTGCTGAACACTAAGTGACTTTTGACTCTCGTGCACTATGTACAGCAGCTCAACCAGACTCATGTCATTCATCACTTTTTTTCTGTTGCATTATTGACTGCACTATGTGGTACTTCACATTATCTGCTACATGCTAATTTTTTAAAACTGCCTTGACTAGTACTACTCATTATTACTAGTATTATTATTATTATTACTTATTATTACTTATTTTTCTACACTTATCGCACGTTTCTAGTCCTTTAGTTTTTTAGTTTATCCCTTTTTCTCATTATGTTTTTAATGTTGCAGCATGGCACCGAGACAAATTCCTAGTTTGTGTATCACATGAACAATGGCAATAAACCTGATTCTGATTCTGATTCTGATTCTGACCTTTAGAAGCCTGAGGCCGATAGTTGGTGATTTGCCTCAGTCCTCTCCACACAGAAGCAGAGTCGTTAGCAGTGAACTGTGGCTGGAGTCTCTCAGAATACACTGATTTAGCTCTCTTCAGCTCTCTGCTAAACCGATATTTGACCTCCCTGTAGCAGTCCCTGTCTCTGTCACGCCGCGCCATTCATCAGCGGCGCCACCTGCTCACGCACCTGCTACTCGTCAGCGGCGAGGAATAAAAGCCGCCTCGCCCTGAGCTTCGGCCTGAAGCCGTTAGACTTCATCGCCTTCAACGCGAAGCGTCAACCCTCTCTTCAGCATCTAACCATTGGTAAGAAGATTCCTTTCCTTACCTCTCCCAGTCTGCTCCCCTGTGCACAGGTGGATTCCTTGGCGGCGGACAACTCCGTCCTTCGTCCTTCCTCGCTGCTGCACCGAGTCCTGCAGGTGACTGTCTCCCGGGGTTCCGTCCTTGTAGTGCCTGCCATCTGTCAAACTCAAGTAAGCTTCTCTCCCTCGCCTATTCTCCTCCTGTATTGGTGTGTGCCTGTCACCCTGTGTCTGTTCTCTCCCATAGGGTTGCCGGCTGAACGGTCTTCTGCCTCTGTGCCTGAAGCAGACGCCACCACCAATACATTAACATTCCACCGACACACACCCATACACCCCTGCTGTTAATAAACAGTTTGAACTACTCTGAACCTGTGTGTGTGCGTCTCCTGAGCCGAACGTTATGTCAGTACGGCTTCAGCAGAGCGGCTCGGCAGACGGCGGGCTCGCGCACCGGCTTACCACTCTCGAGGTTCGGGTGGATCAAATTGCTTATCAGCAGCAGGTGATTTTAAATCAACTTATTGCCATCACTAACCGATTGGACCGCCTGGACCCCCAACAGCCGTTCCCCCCGGCTCACCAGGGTGGCGCAGCTCCGGCTGTCCCAGCGGCCGTCCAGCCGGCTCCTGCGGCACCGGTTCGGCTCACGCCGATTCCAACCCCCGCCCGCTTTAGCGGAAAGCTCGGCGGAGCGCGGGGGTTCATTATGCAGTGTGAGTCCGTATTCCACCGTGTGCCCGGAGACTTTCCCTTGGATCACAGCCGAATTGGCTACATAGGGAATCTCCTGGAGGGGCGTGCGTTAACTTGGACCTACGCCATTATGGCGAAGCCCAGTTACGCCACCCTCACCTATGACCAGTTCGTGGCACACTTCCTGGAGGTCTTTGACCATTCCCGAACCGAGACGGTCCAAGTCGATCGGCTTCTTGCTCTCCAGCAGGGAAGCCGGTCGGCAGCGGACTATGCGGTTGACTACCGGGTAGCGGCGGAGGAACTGGGCTGGGACGAACGCTCCCTCTGTGGCCTGTTCCTCCGCAGCCTGAATGATGATCTGAGGGATGAACTGGCTGGTCGGGATATCCCTGGGACGCTAGCTGAGCTAACTTCTCTCGCCATCAGCTTGGATAACAGGCTGCGCGAGCGCTCCTCTGGGCGGAAGTCGTCTTCTTCTCGCCCTCGGGGATCCTCGTCGCGCCTGCCCCAAGCTCGCCCCCTGGCGACGCCGCCGCCATCGCACTCCGAGGAGTCGGAGCCGATGGTGACGGGCTGGACAAAGCTCTCCCCGGCAGAGAGACAACGCCGCCGTGAGTTGAATCTCTGCATGTACTGCGGGGATAATCAACACACGGTGGAGCTCTGTCCACATAAGCCAAACGGCGGGGTCCGCGAGTCACTGTAGGGGGCCTCGCGGACGTCAGTCGGTTAAGTCCCCTCACCCAATTGAAGCTGCCCATCCGTTTTTGCCACAATCCCACTGGGCATCTCACCCACGCACTGGTGGATTCGGGTGCAGAAGGCAGCTTTATTTCACAAAGCCTGGCAACCCGTTTGGGCATTCGCTGTCAGGCACTGAAGAATCCCATCTCCCTTGTTAATCTCTCCCGTGCCTCCCTTGGGAGAGTATCACACCAAACCATCCCCGTCCCGGTCATCATCTCGGGAAATCACCGGGAGGAGATGACCTTCTACGTCCTTCCCAACTCTGTGTCGCCCGTCATCCTGGGGTATCCCTGGCTTCGCCTTCACAACCCGGTCCTGGATTGGAAATCAGCTGGGATATCGGCATGGAGTATGTTCTGTATGGGCACCTGCCTTCAGTCCGCTGCCTGCTCTCCGTCCGCTCCTCCCCCCGCGACGGACGCTGCACCCCCGGACCTGTCTCTGGTGCCCCCAGAATTTCACGACCTGGGTATGGTGTTCAGTAAAGCGAAAGCTATGTCTCTCCCCCCTCATCGACCCTATGACTGCGCCATCAACCTCCGCCAGGGGGCTCCCTTACCTTCTGGTCGCCTTTACAGCCTGTCTGCGCCGGAGAAGGAGACGATGAACGCCTACCTGAAGGAGTCATTGAGTGCTGGGATTATCCGCCCATCATCGTCACCCGTGGGGGCAGGGTTCTTCTTCGTGGGAAAGAAGGATGGGTCCCTCCGCCCGTGTATCGACTACCGGGCCCTCAATAACATCACGGAGAAGGACCGTTACACCCTGCCTCTCATGGACACTGCTTTCCACTCCCTCCAGGGGGCGACCTGGTTCACCAAGCTGGACCTACGCAGCGCTTACCACCTCGTCCGGATCCGGGAGGGAGATGAGTGGAAAACGGCCTTCCGTACCCCGAACGGCCACTTTGAATATCTGGTGATGCCGTTCGGGTTGACCAACGCTCCTGCAGTCTTCCAGCGCCTCATTAATGACGTCCTCCGGGACTTCATTGGCCTTTTTGTGTTCGTCTACCTGGACGATATTCTCATCTTCTCCAAGTCCAGGGATGAGCACCAGGTCCACGTGAGGCGGGTCCTCCAAAGGCTGCTGGAGAATCGTCTGTACGTTAAGGCAGAAAAGTGTGAATTTTACGCCAGGAGTACGTCTTTCCTGGGGTTCATCATCGCCCACGACAAGGTGCTCCCCGACCCAGAGAAGGTAAAGGCGGTGGTGGAATGGCCCACACCTGCATCCCGGAAACAGGTGCAGCAATTTGTTGGCTTCGCCAATTTCTACCGCCGCTTTGTCCCCAACTTCAGTGCCATCGTTGGACCACTGACCCGCCTCACGTCCCCGAAGGTCCCGTTCCGATGGATCGAAGAGGTCGCTGCCGCCTTTGAGGCGCTGAAGGCGGAATTCTCCTCCTCCCGGGTCCTTCGCCAGGTCGACCCCGCGCGGCAGTGCATCGTGGAGGTAGACGCTTCGGACACAGGAGTGGGAGCAGTGCTGTCCCAGCGGTCACCGGACGATGGCGCCAAACGGCCGTGCGCCTTCTTCTCCCGGCGCTTGTCCCCGGCGGAGAGAAACTACGATGTGGGGGACAGAGAGCTCTTGGCCATTAAGCTCGCCCTGCAGGAGTGGCGCCACTGGTTAGAGGGGGCGAACCTGCCGTTTGTGGTCTTCACGGACCACAAGAACTTGGAATACCTACGATCTGCCAAGCGCCTGAACGCCCGCCAGGCGCGCTGGTCCCTGTTCTTCGCCAGGTTCCAATTTTCCATCACCTTCAGGCCTGGCTCTAGGAACGTCCTGCCTGACGTCCTCTCCAGGCAGTTCGCCTCCGTGGAGTCGGAGGAGGCACCCCACTCCATCCTGCCCAGGTCGTGCGTCGTGGGAGCCATCTCGTGGGACATCGAGAGCAAGATCCGGAAGGCACAGGAGGTGGAACCTGACCCTGGCGGCGGACCGGAGGGGAGGCTGTTCATGCCATCCGCGGTCCGAGGAGAGGTCATCCACTGGCTCCACACCTCCAAGCTCACCTGTCACCCTGGCACCTCCCGGATGATAGATCTCCTCCAACGGTCCTTTTGGTGGCCAGGCCTGCGGAGGGATGCTGCCCGCTACGCCCGGGCTTGCCCAATCTGTGCCACCTGCAAGTCGGGAAACGCCCCCCCCAGCGGGTCTGCTCCAGCCCCTGCCCGTCCCTGGCAGGCCCTGGTCGCACATCGCGCTGGATTTCGTCACCGGACTCCCTGTCTCCAACTCCTATGACACCATCCTGACCATCGTGGACCGCTTCTCCAAGGCCGTGCACTTCGTCCCCCTGCGAGGCCTCCCTACTGCCCTGGAGACGGCGGACCTCCTCGTCCAACACGTGGTCAGGCTGCATGGGATTCCGGTGGACGTGGTCTCGGACCGGGGCCCCCAGTTTTCATCTGAGGTTTGGAGGTCTTTCTGTAACGCCATCGGAGCCAAGGTGAGCCTCTCCTCCGGCCATCACCCCCAATCCAACGGGCAGTGTGAGAGGACCAACCAGGAGCTGGAGGCTGCGCTCCGCTGTGTGTCCAGATCCAAACCCACGTCCTGGAGCAACCATCTTGCCTGGGTTGAATATGCCCACAACACCGCTCGCTCTTCTGCAACAGGGATGTCCCCCTTCAAGGCGTCCCTGGGTTATGACCCCCCGCTGTTTCCGGAGCAGGAGAGTGAAGTAACTGTCCCGTCAGTTAGGGCCCATCTCAGGCAGTTCCGCTCCACCTGGACTGCCGCGCGCCATGCGCTATTACGCACAGCGGAGCGCAACAGGACAGTGGCGGACCGGCGTAGAAGACCTGCCCCGGCGTACAGAGTTGGGCAGCTTGTTTACATTTCCACCCAGGACGTCACTCTAAAAGGCGAGAGGAGAAAGCTGGCACAGCGCTTCATGGGTCCCTACCCCATCACCCGGATCATCAACCCGGTGGCTGTGCGCGTGGCTATTCCCCCCTCCCTCCGCATTCATCCTACTTTCCACGTGTCGAAGGTGAAACTGGCAGTTACTGACCCCCTTTGCCCTCCTCCTGCAGCGCAACCCGCGCCCCGGATGATTGGTGGCCATCCGGCCTGGTCCGCCTCCTCCATCCTGGACTCCCGGCGCCGGGGTCGTGGGTTGCAATACTTGGTGGACTGGGAGGGCTATGGGCCCGAGCATCGACAGTGGGTGCCCCCGTCGTTTGTGTTGGACCCATCGCTCATCGCGGACTTCCACCGAGCGCACCCGGATAAGCCATCGCCAGGAGGCGCTGCTAGAGGGGGGAGTACTGTCACGCCGCACCATTCATCAGCGGCGCCACCTGCTCACGCACCTGCTACTCGTCAGCGGCAAGGGATAAAAGCCGCCTCGCCCTGAGCTTCGGCCTGAAGCCGTTAGACTTCATCGCCTTCAACGCGAAGCGTCAACCCTCTCTTCAGCATCTAACCATTGGTAAGAAGATTCCTTTCCTTACCTCTCCCAGTCTGCTACCCTGTGCACAGGTGGATTCCTTGGCGGCGGACAACTCCGTCCTTCGTCCTTCCTCGCTGCTGCACCGAGTCCTGCAGGTGACTGTCTCCCGGGGTTCCGTCCTTGTAGTGCCTGCCATCTGTCAAACTCAAGTAAGCTTCTCTCCCTCGCCTATTCTCCTCCTGTATTGGTGTGTGCCTGTCACCCTGTGTCTGTTCTCTCCCATAGGGTTGCCGGCTGAACGGTCTTCTGCCTCTGTGCCCGAAGCAGACGCCACCACCAATACATTAACATTCCACCGACACACACCCATACACCCCTGCTGTTAATAAACAGTTTGAACTACTCTGAACCTGTGTGTGTGCATCTCCTGAGCCGAACGTTATGTCAGTCTCCACTTTTCAACGCTGCTTCCTTCTCCTTCCTGAGCTGTCTGAGCTTAGCAGTGAACCAGGGCTTGTCATTGGAGTACCTCACCCTGGTGCGCGATGGAAGAATGCTCTCTTCACAAAAGTGGATATATTAGACAAAGGTAACACAAGTAAACACAAAATGCAGTTTTTTTAAATTAAAGTATTTATTATTAAGAGTAAAAAAAAATGAAATTTACAAGGCCCTGTGTGAAAAAGTGACCCCCCCCCCCCCCATTAAAACATAAATTAACTGTGGTTTATCACATCTTTGGAAAGCTGAGTTCAATTTCTCTAGCCACACCCAGGCCTGTTTACTGCCAAACCTATTCTCAATCAAGAAATTACTGAAATAGGACCTGTCTGACAAAGTGAAGTAGACAAAAATATCCTCAAAAGCTAGACATCATGCTGTGATCCAAAGAAAATCAGGAACAAATAAAGTAATTGAGATCTATTAGTCTTGCAAAGGTTATAAAGCCATTTCTAAAGCTTTAGGACTCCAGCAAACCACAGTGAAAGTCATTATCCACAAATGGCGAAAACATGGAACAGTGGTGAACCATCCCAAGAGTTGTCAGCCCACCAAAATTACCCCAAGAGTGCAGCGACGACTCATCCAAGAGGTCACAAAAGACCCCACAACAACATCCAAAGAACTGCAGGCCTCACTTGCCTCAGTTAAGGTCAGTGTTCATGACTCCATCATAAGCGGCTGGGAAAAAATGGTCTGTAATGCAGAGTTCCAAGACGAAAACCACTGCTGAGCAAAAAGAATATAAAGGCTCATCTCAGTTTTGCCAGAAAACATCTTGATGATCCCCAAGACTTTTGGGAAAATACTCTGTGGACTGACGAGACAAAAGCTGAACTTTTTGGAAGATGTGTGTCCCATTACATCCGGAGTAAAAGTAACACAGCATTTCAGAAAAAGAACATCATACCAACAGTAAAATATGGTGGTGATAGTGTGATGGTCTGGGGCTGTTTTGCTGCTTCAGTACCTGGGAGACTTGCTGTGGTAAATGGAACCATGAATTCTGCTGTCTACCAAAAAATCCTGAAGGAGAATGTCCGGCCATCTGTTTGTGACCTCAAGCTGAAGCGCACTTGGGTTCTGCAGCAGGACAATGATCCAAAACACACCAGCAAGTCCACCTCTGAATGGCTTAAGAAAAAAAAAAATGAAGACTTTGGAGTGCCCCAGTCAAAGTCCTGACCTGAATCCGATTAAGATGTGTGGCATGACCTTAAAAAGGCACTTCATGCTCGAAAACCCTCAAATGTGGCTGAATTACAACAATTGTGCAAAGATGAGTGGGCAAAAATTCCTCCACAGCACTGTAAAAGGCTCACTGTCAGTTATCACAAACACTTAATTGCAGTTGTTGCTGCTATGGGTGACCCAACCAGTTATTAGTGACATAATGCACGGCTCAGGAGACACACACGCAGGCTCAGGGTAAATTTAACAGTTTTATTCAACAACAGGGATGTGTGGCTGCGTGTCTGTGATATGTAGATGTACTGGTGGTGGACGTCTGCGTCAGGCACGGAGGCAGGAAGCCGTTCAGCCGGACAACCCTGGGGAGAGAGCACAGGGAAACGGTAACGGGCACCAAACCATTACAGGGAATAAATTGGGTTTGTTTGCTTACTTGGCAGGGCAGGTGGCTGGCGTGCACAAGGGCAAGCCCGGGAGACAGCAACCTGGTGCACCTTTGACAGCAGCGGGAAGACGGCGAAGCGGAGGCGAGGTCCACCGCCGGGGAGTCCACCTATGGCAGCAGCTGGCAGGCGGTGATGTGGAGGCGAGGTCCGCCGCCGGCAAATCCACCTGTGCACAGGGGAGAGACTGGAAAGACAATGGTAAGGTATGCTTACGCTGTAGATCTTGCTGGGAGACGAGGGGGTTCCTCTGCAGCAAGTTCAGCCGAGGGAATCAGACGGCTTCAGGCCGAAGCCCAGGGCAGAGTGGCTTATATCCCAGGCTGCTGACGAGGTGCAGGTGTGCGCGCAGCTGGCGCCACTGATGAGCGGCGAGTTGTAACAATTAGGTTTAGGGGGCAGTCACTTTTTCACACAGGGCTCATGGATGTTTGGAATTTTTTTTCCCTTAATCATAAACACCTTCATTTAAAAACTACATTTTGTGTTTACTTGTGTTAGCTTTGTCTAATATTTTATTGAAATTTATTTGGATAAACCCTTTGAGATGGAACATCTCATTTTCGAGGGGGTCCAACAAACAACACTTAACAAAATTCAAAATAGAATACATAAAATACAAGTATTAAATCAAAAACAACACAACAAACAAAACCCATAACACCAGCTCATACACACAAACACTTGGAATCATGCAGTAAATATGTGTGCATACATATATAACACACATAATTAAATATAAACATATATATAACACGCAAAATCAAATATAAATGCACCTCATAAATAATGACTATAAAAACCTAAACTTATAATTATATTGTGGCAGCCAGTTAAAACAGGCACAGTCCATCTCTAAGTGAGTAGATTAAGTATTTTTTTTAAACAAACCAAAATAGGTCATTGCAAGGATATGAGATGGGAGACTATTCCAATCAGATGGAACTTTAAACATAAAAGCTCTTTTTCCAATTGATTTTTTTTACAATAAGAATAACAAAATAAGACTGAGAGGAATCTCTGAAATTATAATTTGATAAAAACGGTATAAGATGTTCCTTCAAGTAGATAGGGTAATTAAAATGAAAACATTTAAAAATAAAAATGAGCCAATTGATTTGTCTTCTCACAATTAGAGATGGCCATTTCATTAATCTGTACATAAAGCAATGATGAGTAAAAAAAAGAACAGCCAAGAACAAATTGACAGAGTCTATTATAAATTACATTAAGTGAAGTCAAGTTTGATTTCATTGCATTTTGATATACAATATCATAGTAGTCAAAAACAGTAAGTATTAGTTGAGATGCAAGCTTCAAACGTGTTCTTTGGGAAAAGCACATATGATAGCGATGAAGGTTGGTGATCCCAAAATGAGTTTTTTTGAGAATGTAATCAATATGTTATTTAAATGACAATTTGGGATCAAGCCAAACACCCAGATATTTAAATTTGCCAACATTGACAAGTCCACTTCCATCTTTGGTATTTATAATAAAAGGAGAAATGATCTGTTTCAGTTTTTTGTTGGGTTCCAAATAGCATAACACATGATTTTGTTTTATTAAGTACAAGTCAATTATGTTCAAACCATTCTTGTATTAAATTGAAATCTTCCTGTAAAGACTTTTGTACTTATATGTACATATGACTGTATCATCAGTGTAAAGTTGTATATTACATTTATCTAAGCTAGATGGTAAATTATTTATGTAAATAGTATAAAGAAATGGTCCAAAAGGTGAGCCTTGTGGCACACCTCTTTGCTGAACATGAAAATCAGATTGAATACCATTAATGACAACACATTGTTTTCTGTTATGGAGATATGAGTTAAACCAGAGAACTGCATTCTGACAGAGGCCAGTGGCATAAAGTTTATCCAGTAAGAGATAATGATCTACAAGATCAAATGCTTTTGTTAGATCAATGAATATAGCTCCAGTAATTTCACTTTTATCAGCAGCAGTATTTAAATTTGTTTGATGATCTGACACATTTAAGTGAGACAAACATACAAAATCAGGAAGGGGCAAACACTTTTTCACACCACTGTGTGTGTATATACGTATATATATATATATATATATATATATATATATACAGTATATATATTAGGGGTGTAATGGTACATGTATTCATATTCTGATTTCTGATTTTTTGGTATGGCACCTTCGGTACAGTGCAGAGGCGTACCAAGGTTCCATACGGACCATGTTGAGTGGTGGACAGGAAGTGTAACTGCCTCACGCTATTAGCCATACATGTAAACAAACAGTGCAGGCCAGCCTCCGATTAGTGAACGTCATGGCTGGCTGTAATGCTATGGAGAAGCCAGAGCTTGAAGACCCTCTTTGCAAGTCTCCTGTCTGGGAACACTTCTGCTTTCCGGTGAAATATGTGAACAAACAAAGGCCAGTGGAAAAGATGAAAACATCATCGGATATGCTTTTGGCAGTATGCCAAACTTGTTAACTCATTTGAAACAGCACCACACCAACGTGAATATCAGTGCAGCACAAAAAAAAAAAAAAAAAAAACTAGCACAGTGCAAGCACAGCCTCGCCAGGGCTTTTCAGATCAAGCCAAAGCAATAACAAATGCCATTGGTATTTTTATAGCCATGAATCTAAGACCATATTCAGTTGTTAAAGACCAACTGCAATGGCTTAAAGTCCCTGCGAAATGTGATATTTATGCCTCAAAATTTTGCACGTCAATGCTTTAGAAAAAAAAAACCCGACTTAGATCAGCCTAAAAACACTTATTTAGAGCCATCATTCGTGGTGTTCATTAGCTATGCCCCTCTAGCTAGAGGGTGGGCCTTGGCCCACAATGACTGTACCTGGGCCTGTGTTAGTGGATAACGTAGGTTAGTTTTCAGCAGTAGTCTGTAGCCTTCTGACACTAAGAAGGAATAAAAACGTGACTAAACTTATTAATTGTTCGATGTTACCACTGGTACTCAGCATGTCTTCTGGATTTATATGGTGGAGGTGTGGCAGTTCCTTCCTCATGTGTACCGGAGGCTCAGAAGCTACTCCCACAGCCTTCTCTGGCCGATTCCCTGCAGCAGGGCTATTCAATTACAAAATCAGTTGGGCCACAATTTGAAATCAAGACATGTAACTGGACTGCACATGTTCAGTGATCTGTTAAATATGACAAATTTCAAACCAACACAGATCAATATGACGAAAAATATGCACTTTTTATTCATTGTCTTTGTTTTAAATGTGTGCTTGGCACATGACAAAGGCACATCAAAAGTGCATAAAAACACAACAACAGTGCTGGAGTTAAGCAGAACTTGAAGTAGTAGAAATATTTTTCTTCTTGAACAACAACTAAATAAACAAAATGAAAAAAGAAAATAAAATTCTGTAAATAACCACTTTGGTCACATCTTACTCAGACATTTCTCAAAGTGCATAAAAAACTCAATGTGCACCATTAGTAGCATTAACACTTGCTTCCCTTTTGAAATAAAATATATTACATCCTAGTCTAGGCGCAGCCAGGGTATGGAGGGTGTCATGCTTGGTGACCACAGGATCTCATCTCTGTTGTTTGCAGATGATGTTGTCCTGTTGGCTTCATCCAGCAATGACCTACAGCTCTTGCTGGGACGGTTTGCTGCTGAGTGTGAAGCGGCTGGGATGAGAATCAGCACCTCCAAGTCTGAGTCCATGGTCCTCAGCCGGAAAAAGGTGGATTGTCCTCTCTGGGTTGGGGACAGGCTCCTGCCCCAAGTGGAGGAGTTTAAGTATCTTGGGGTCTTGTTCACGAGTGAGGGGAGAATGGAGCGAGAGATCGACAGACGGATTGGAGCAGCATCTGCAGTGATGCGGACGTTGTACCGGTCTGTTGTGGTGAAGAGGGAGCTTAGTTCTAAGGCAGAGCTGTCGATTTATCAGTCAGTCTACGTTCCTACTCTCACCTATGGTCACGAGCTTTGGGTAATGACCGAAAGAACGAGATCGCGGATACAAGCGGCTGAAATGAGCTTTCTCCGTAGGATTGCTGGACTCACCCTCAGAGATAGGGTGAGGAGCTCAGTCATCCGGGAGAGGCTCAGAGTAGAACCGCTGCTCCTCCACATTGAAAGGAGTCAGCTGAGGTGGTATGGGCATCTGATTAGGATGCCACCTGGACGCCTCCCACTTGAGGTGTTTCAGGCACGTCCCACTGGGAGGAGACCCCGGGGCAGACCCAGGACTCGGTGGAGAGACTATGTCTCCCAGCTGGTCTGGGAACGCCTTGGTATCCCCTCTGAAGAGCTGGAGCAGGTGGCTGGGGAGAGGGAAGTCTAGTCTGCTTGAACTGCTGCCTCCGCGACCCGGACCTCCGGAAAAGCGGTAGAAGATGGATGGATGGATGGATGGACATCCTGGTCATAACTGACCTTGGCACATCACAAAGTGCATTTAGCTGGATAAAAATGAACTGTCAAACACCTCAGTGCACAACCCCCCCCCCCCCCAAGAAAAGATTGATAACATTAACAAACATTGCACATCCACTATTGTGGTTTTTGTTTTTTGGTTTGAATGAATGAATGAATGAATGAATGAATGAATTCAATGAAATCACCACATGTGAGTAGGAACCTATTTTTATAACTACACATTCCATTGTACACACATCAGTCCAGGCAGGCTTAAACCAATGATTTTCATGATCAATTTTACGCTTCAGAGTAGACAATGACATGTTTTAAGGTGCCTTCACGCCGAACACGAATGGGCACATTTTTTGCACGGTGCGATTAAATCTCTTCTTCTTTCATGTGACTTTCAAAGTCACTAAGCAATGTCATGTAAGCTGTGAAGCCTGGTCACTGTCTCCAAGGTGGGGTTGGTGAGATCCATATGGATACCCTCAGGTGGTCCAAGGTCAGGGCACTCTAAAGGCCCTTTTCCACTAGCCCCACTTGGCCCTACACCGCACCACTCAGCCCGCTTTAGGCGCTTTTCTACTAGCCCCAGCACCGGTTAAGCAGGTACTTTTTTCGTACCTGATCCAGGGCAGGGTCTAACCGGGCCGAGTAGGGCTGAGTAGGGCTGTGATATGACTTTAAGAGACCGGTCGCCGCTGATTGGTCAGGTTGTAACGTCATGAAAGCGACTTTTTCTGCTGAATTTACTCCACGACCGCCATTTGTAATTGTTCAGCAGTGAACACAGTGCGCCCCTTTAATACGGTATATTATATTAATATACTGTATAATATACTTATATAATAATATACTCCTAATATTATGTATTAGGAGGTGCGCAATTTTCTTTCTATATTAGGCGACGATCGCATCCAGCGCGAGTTGGACGGATCTACTTGAAATGCAGGTGTCCGAGCAGATGGCTTCTCAAGGGCACATCCGTACTGCCAAACAGTGTCGGGAGAACCTGAAAAAGCTGAAAAGCGATTACTGAGCAGTGAAGGACCACATTGCTCGAAGTTCAGCGGATGGAAGGAGTGGAAGTGGTTCGCTGAGAGACATTGGGCTCCACACGTCACTGTCACGGTCACCGTCACGGTCACGGCCCTTGGAAACCGTGGATGGTGAGTGTTTATTTGATATTGCGCATCTGTTCGCCACTTGATCCATTCTATGCCAAGCTCACTGTTTTTAAGAAATAGGAAGGTTGTTAGATTGTGAGTAATGGTTGTTACTGAGGCTTGCGTATTGTTTTGCAGCCAGCTGCAGATTCACGCTTGCTTTGTGTTAAGTATTAGCGCCAACAAAACGCTGAATTACACTTATTGTATTCCGGTTAAAAACTTGAGAGTGTTGTGTACATGTTGCACTTTGGTGTTAAGTTTTAAATTGCGTGCATTTTCTTTCTAGAATCGCATTTCATATCACAGGGGTCCACCTCAGTGGAGATGACTGACACAGCAGACTCTCCTGGCGCTGCGTCTGCGTGTGCGTCTGGCTGAGCGCCAGCTGGATCAGCTCCACATCACCAGCTCCACATCACCATCTCCATCTGGATCACGTTCATGTGCCGGTAAGGCACAATAACCACGATTTTTTTTTTTGGTTGAAACAGGTCCAGCAGCGGAAACCAGGGTCGAAAATCCATCCATCCATCCATCTTCTACCGCTTAATCCTTTACAGGTTGCGGTGGGGCTGGAGCCTAACAAGTTATGTACCAAATTGATTAATGCAATTTCCTGTAGCTGCATATTAATTAATTGAAAATGTCTTTTTAAATGTACAAAAAGGTTATTCTTTGGTCTTCACTTATCGGTGTTCCACAACCATTTTCAGGTGTGGTGATTGAAGTGCTGTTGTAACTCCTGTTTTAGACAAACAAAGTGCATGAACTGCCGTTGAAATCAACATGCTTCATTGAAATGCTTCGCGTCAGCTGACTGTATTAACCCATTCAGATTTCTGCGGCCACACTACAAGCAGCTAGTTTAAACATTACCCATCCATCCATCCATATTCTTAATCTTAATCCTTTTTAGTTTTGCAGGGGGGCTGCAGCCGAAGACAGCACACTGCGTGTTGCAAAATCTGCTCTACTGAGGGGCAGCAACATCAGAATCAGAATCAGAATCAGAATCAGGTTTATTGCCATTGTTCATGTGATACACAAACTAGGAATTTGTCTCGGTGCCATGCTGCAACATTAAAAACATAATGAGAAAAAGGGATAAACTAAAAAACTAAAGGACTAGAAACGTGCAATAAGTGTAGAAAAATAAGTAGTAATAAGTAATAATAATAATAATACTAGTAATAATGAGTAGTACTAGTCAAGGCAGTTTAAAAAATTAGCATGTAGCAGATAATGTGAAGTACCACATAGTGCAGTCAATAATGCAACAGAAAAACAGTGATGAATGACATGAGTCTGGTTGAGCTGCTGTACATAGTGCACGAGAGTCAAAAGTCACTTAGTGTTCAGCAGTCTGATGGCAGAGGGGAAAAAGCTGTTCATGTGCCGAGAGGTTTTAGTCCGAATGGACCGAAGCCTTCTACCTGAGGGGAGGGGGGCAAACAGCACGTGACCAGGATGTGAAGGATCGGCTATGATCCGGCCAGCACGCCTCCGGGTCCTGGAGATGTACAGGTCCTGGAGAGATGGGAGCTTGCAGCCTATCACCTTCTCAGCAGTGCGCACGACGCGCTGCAGCCTTAGTCTGTCCCTGGCAGTGGCTCCTGCGTACCACACAGTTATGGAGGAGGTGAGGATGGACTCGATGATGGCCGTGTAGAACTGCACTAACATCTTGGTGGGTAGCTTGAGCTTCCTCAGCTGCCGCAGAAAGAACATCCTCTGCTGGGCCTTTTTGATGAGGGAGCTGATGGTTGGCTCCCATTTGAGGTCTCGGGTGATGGTGGTGCCCAAGAAGCGGAAGGAATCTGCAAAGGTGATGGGAGAGCCTGTGATGGTGAGGGGGCGCAGGGGGGATGTGACTTTCCTGAAGTCCACAATCATGACAAACATGACAGTTCAGCTTATATACAGCAATGAAGCATAATATAATAGTGACATTCCACCACAGACTTTCACCTGTGTAATTCCATAATATATGTAGTGATCCAGCTTTAACGACCATGCCTTTCTGTCTTTCCATCTAGGCAAGACGAAAACAGACAACTCCATCGCTGACCTTACATTAGCGATGGTCAACGTGCATGACGAAGAGATGCGGCTCTTGGAACGGCAACATGACCAGTGGCAAGAATCAGGAGTACATGCAGCATTTGCGACAGGTGGCTGCAGATGTGCGGGCAGATGCACGTGAAGCCCTGGAGCAGGACGCTGCGTTACGAAGGGAAGAGCTCACAGAGATGTCATCGCCCAGTCTGTTTTTTTGTTTGTAAATTTTGCTTCTGGAATAAAATTGTATTGTTTGCATCAAAAGTCTGGTTTATCTGTTATGACACTGTATGAGAAAAGCCAATAATTACATACACATTCCATTCTCTGTTCACTCCACATGCTGCTGTTCATCAGGTCAGGTGTATAGCCTTCTAATGGTAATTTAATTTTTAACAACACAATGAAACGTAATGTCCTGGTAGTTTTTTTTTATTTTAAACAAATTTGCAATGCTGAATCCATGTCTCTTGAACGGGTACATTTTTTTAGGTTATAAGCAGTTGTACAGGTGTGCTTGAACTTGTAGACACTGCTAAAGGTAAGTACGTGTAAGTTGAATGTTGCATCACCAGTCAAAATTTAATAAATTAAGAAGGAATCTAGCAAAAATTTGGCACTAATAACAGTAGACAAATCGGACAAGGATACACAACTGTGTTTTTGTTGCACACGACTGTTGTTACCAACAAGTGCAAAATTTATATTCCCTTTTCCCAAAAATTAAAAATCAATTTGTAAGTAAAAGTGGGAGACCTTTACATGGGAGAATATGATATGTATCAGCACATGATTTATAGTTCAATTTGCATTTCCACCTAAGCAAAAGTGGCTTGTCGAGCTGGATTTTTGTGAAGATGGCCTGTGCGGTGTTTCTGCATGTAATTACATACCTGTCAAGTGATACGGTTTCGCCGTATTTTAATACGGGGAAAATGCAATTTTAGCAAATACGGGCGTATTGCCATTTCTGTACGCCAAAGAGAAAAATATACGGGAAAAAAAAATTGAGAGTGTGGGGAGGAACACGTCGTGTGTGACCCCCACAGCAGGGCTGTCAGAGCGCTCAGCGTGAGCAATTATCACAACAGAAGTGTGGACTCATCATTAGGCTGATGGCTTTGCACCTTCTTAACAGATAAGCGTTATGAACAAGAGGACAGGTAGATGGACCATTCACAACATTTTATTTATAAAAAACATTTTTGAAATATGTATGCACATAAATGTGGACAAAATAGACAAGTATTGCATCAAATGTTATATTGTAACATGCAGCTTGACATGGCAATGTCCCACCGGGAGGTTTGAACTCACGCCTCCCGCTCCGGAGTCCCACACTCTACCTGTGTCACCAATAGGGTCAACCCACTTGTCAAGCCAAGTAGGGTGCTTATATTGAGTTCGCTACAATATCACCACCCTGCTCCTCTGCTCTCTGTGCCGCTGCCACCACTGGTTCATCTACTGCATCATCCAATGTAGTGTCAAACGTCTCTCCATGACTCTCACACAGATTGTGCAGAGCACAACAAGTCAGCACCATAGATTTAACCAGTTTCATGTCACAGTCATTCCTCCTTCCTTCTCTCCTCGTCATCAGCCATGTTTGTTGTGGAGGATTCAGTCGCGTGTGTTTCACGTCACGAGGGTGTGGCGCCGCCTGCTGTTCAACAAATCCCACCCACAGCAGGTGTGCCAGCAGGTGCGCCAGCAGTAGTTGAAAAGCAACTGAGGCTGAACCGAACCGAAGTGAGTAGATCCGGGTTTTCAAACCGGGGCTGAGTGGGGCTAGTGGAAAAGCGCCTTAATAGGACATGATGTGCTGCCTGCTCTGGGTTGCCACAAATACAAGCTGGTGATGAGCGAAGGCCCCAACGATACATGCTGGCAATGAAATGGCCAACTCCCGTTCGCAGATGATTGAGTATAACCCAATCTCTGCGGCAAAGCTGGGCACCTGGTGGTGGTTTTGTGCTTGGGATAACGTTGAGAAGGGGTGGTTTTCTATTCTCTTGCCAGGTGAGTCTCCAGCTTTCCAGAAGATTAAAGTTGGAAATTCAGGGCAGACAGCATATCTACTGAAGGATTTGCAAGAGCATAGGCACTGAGTGTCTAGATCTTGGACAGCTTGGATTTGATGATGTAAGAGATGCTTGCTTTCTTCAGTGACTTCTTCACAAGCATGTGTGTTTGGTGTTTTCTGTTAAGGAAAGGAGGCATGATGCCAGATAAAACAGGCAGGTAATCCACAGGTGTGGCACAAAGGCAGCCTGTGATAATCCTCATGGTCTCATTGGGTGTGACATCCAGCTTCTTAGTGTGAACACTCCTACTCCAGACTGGAGATGGCATATTCCACTGCACTGTATACCAGTGCAAGTGCTCCAGTATGTGTGAGTGTGCTTGTATAGGCTCCCCATGAAGAACCAGCAAGGTGCCACAAGAGATTATTCCTTGATAATACTTTAGCATGCAGAGAGACAAGATGGTGCTTGTAGGTAAGTTGTCTGTCAAGTTCGATTCCAAGATATGTTGGCATGGGGGTGTATGGCAAGGTTGAATCTCCCAGGATGACACTGAGCTGGCGGTTAGCATCCCTGTTAGCAAGGTGGAATGCTGTAGCAGTAGGGTTTTTTTTTCCATGCGATTACATTATAACTCAATGTAAACACGCGAATAGACATGAATGCACCATCTGAGTGACTTGCAAACAGGCAAAGTTGCCTCTACAACTTCTGCAGCTGCGTTCAACCTGCTGTTGAAATCCCCAAAATAACATCATGCTTAGGTTTACAGACGTGGACAAAATTGTTGGTACCCCTCTGTTAATGAAAGAAAAACCCACAGTAGTCACAGAAATAACTTGAATCTTACAAAAGTGGTAATAAATAAAAATTCTATGAAAATTAACCAATGAAAATCAGACAGTGCTTTTGAATTGTGGTTCAACAGAATTATTTTAAAAAGCAAACTCATGAAACAGGCCTGGACAAAAATAAGATAAGATAAGATAAGATAAGATAAGATAAGATAAGCCTTTATTAGTCCTACAATGGGGAAATTCCAGGATTGCAACAGCACAGGGATAGCAACACTCAGAGCAACAATCAGAAGGCAAGAAAAAAAAAAAAAAAAAAAAAATATATATATATATATATATATATATATATATACATACACACAGACACACAGTGCAGAGCATTGTAGCTGGATGGGATAAATATATGAGTATATAAACACACAGTGCGGAGCATTGCAGCTAGATGGAATAAATATGTAGATATATAAACACCCACAGTACGGAGCATTGCAGCTAGGTGGAATAAATATATAGATATATAAATATAAACATAAACATAAACACACCCAGTGTGGAGCATTGTAGCTAGATGGAATAATATGTAGATATATAAACACACAGTGCGGAGCATTGTAGCTAGATGGAATAAATATGTAAATATACGTATAAACACACACAGTGCAGAGCATTGTTGCTAGATGGGATGAAACAGCACAACCGTCTACTTAGTTATCCTACATGGTATGATTATGTACCCATACATATTCTCACCCTCCATAGCGACCGGTATTTTACTAGTTGTATGCCGGAGGGGACCATTGTGTAAGTCTATTGCATCTTTTGCATTCAAAAAACTATTAGGTTGTTACGTCTTTTTTGCTATCTCTGCGAGCAGCCCTGCTTAGGTTGTACAGTCTGACAGCCGTTGGTAGGAAGGACCTACGAAACCTCTCAGTTGTGCACCTGGGATGATGTAGTCTGCTGCTAAATGAGCTCCTCAGTGCATTCAGTATGTCCTGCATAGAGTGGAACTCGGACTCCAGCAGAGATGACAGTTTAGCCACCGTCCTCCTCTCTCCTATCTCCTCCACCGGATCAAGGCGCTGCCCCAGGACAGAGCTAGCTTTCTTGATCAGTTTGTTCAGTCTCTTCCTATCGGCTGCAGTAATGCCACTGCCCCAGCAGACCACTCCAAAAGTGATGGCTGATGCCACCGCCGTGTCATAGAATATCTTCAGCAGCGCCCCTTGTACACCAAAAGACCTGAGTCTCCTCAGTAGGAACAGCCTGCGCTGTCCCTTCTTGTAGAGTGCGTCAGTATTGTGTGACCAGTCTAGTTTATTGTTCAGATGAACACCCAGGTACTTGTAGGATGTCACCATCTCAATGTCTGTTCCCTGTATATTTACTGGTGCTGTGAGGGGTTGTCCATGCCTGCGGCAGTCCACCACCAGCTCCTTAGTTTTCCTCGCGTTGATCTGGAGGCAGTTCCGATGGCACCAGTCCACGAAGTCGTGGATAAGCCCTCTGTACTCAGCTTCATCTCCATTGGAGATGAGGCCAACGATCGCAGAGTCATCTGAGAACTTCTGTAGATGGCAGTGTGTTGTGTTGTGTGAGAAGTCCGCAGTATAAAGAGTGAACAGGAAGGGAGCCAACACCGTTCCCTGGGGGGCCCCCGTGCTACTGATGATCGTGTCGGACACACAGTCCCGGGTTCTCACAAACTGAGGCCGGTTCGTGAGGTAGTCCAGGATCTATGATGACAGGTGCTGGTCCACCCCTGCGCACAGCAGCTTGTCCTTCAGGATCATCGGTTGGATGGTGTTGAAAGCACTGGAGAAGTCAAAGAACATGATCCTCACCACATTCCCGGGCTTCTCCAGGTGGGACAGAGAACGGTGAAGGAGGAAGATCACCGCATCCTCCACCCCAATGCCATGCTGGTAGGCGAACTGGAGTGAATCCATCGCTGGTTCCACCAGGGGGCGGAGGTGAGCAAGGAGCAGTCTCTCCAGGGTCTTCATCAAGTGGGACGTCAAGGCCACCGGTCTGTAGCTGTTCAGGTCTTTGGGGTGGGAAGTTTTTGGTACAGGTACCACACAAGATGTTTTCCACAGCTGTGGTACCCTCCCCAGCTTCAGGCCCAGGTTGAAGATGTATGTCACAATCCCACACAGCTGGCCTGCACAGGACTTGAGGAGCTTTGCGCTGATGCCGTCAGGTCCCGACGCCTTCCTCGCCTTGATCTTCCTCAGCTCCGTCCTCACCTGGGTCCTGGTCAGGGTCAGGATGGAGGGCTGTGTGTTGGGAGTGGGGGGGTGTTGGTGGAGTGGGGAGTGGGCAGCAGGACTTGATGTCTTTAGAGGCAGCAGTGGTTGTTGTGCAGTCAGGGGGGAGGGCGTTGGTCAAACCTACTGAAAAACAGATTCAGATTGTTCGCCCACTCCCTTCCCCCCGTGGCCTGGGGGGAGGTATTCTGGAGCCCAAAGATGGTTTTGAGGTTTCTCCAGACCCCGCTGATGTCGCTCTGTTGCAGCTTGTCCTCCATCTTCTTCCTGCAGCTGTCCTTGCCTTCTCTGATCTTTCTCCTCAGCTCCCTCTGTACGGACTTCAGCATCTCCCTATTCCCCGACCTGAAGATCCTCTTCTTCTATCTCAGAAGTGTTTTTATCTCAGGGTTGATCCAGGGTTTGTTGTTTGAGCAACACCGTATGGTCTTGGTGGGAACGGATTTGTCCACACAGAAGCTGAGGTAGCCCGTGAAGATGTGAGTGAGGCCATCGATGTCCTCACCATGTGGATCGCAGAGCTGCTTCCAGGCGGTGGCTTCAAAACAGCCCTTTAGAGTGTCCATTGCCTCCTCAGACCATAACATCACTGTGCGCATGGCCGGAGGTTGTCTGTGCACTAGGGGTTTGTACACTGGCCGGAGATGAATCAAGTTGTGATCCGATCTCCCGAGTGGGGGGAGTTGTGATGGGGTGTACGCCTCCTTAGTGTTTGTGTAGAATAAGTCCAGTGTTTTATTGTCTCTAGTGTGGCATGTGACATACTGGGTAAACGTAGGTAGAATGGGAGATAGTGAAACATGGTTGAAATCGCCTGAGATGAGGAGAAGAGCATCTGGGTGTTCTGTCTGCAGCCTGCTGGTTACTTAATGGATGACGTCACGCGCTGTCCCAGTGTTCGCCGTCGGATTTGCATAAACAACAATGCAGATCACGTGTGAGTGTTCTCTCGGGAGATATATAGGCCACATGCTAACAGCTAGCAACTCCATGTCTTTGCTGCAGTGTTGTTGTTTAACAGTGATATGTCCCGGTCTGCACCAGTTGTTGTTAACATACATTATCACTCCACCGCCCCTTGCTTTGCCACTGTCTGGTGTTCGGTCTGCCCGTATCATGTGGAAACCCTCCAGCTCAATGTTAGCATCTGCTGCTAGTTCAGTTAGCCACGTCTCAGAAAACAAAAGGAGAGAGCACTCCCGGTATGTGCTATCGTAACGGCAGATAGCTGCTAGCTCATCTACCTTTCCCAGTAACGACCGTACATTTCCCATGACAATAGATGGAACCGAGGGTCTGTACCTTATATTTTTTGTCCTCCGCCTTACTCCAGCCCAGCAGCCGCGGCGTTTTCGCCTCAGTTCTCTCGGTATGTCGAGTTTTTCCAATAGCACAGGGTGGCGGTTGAATGCTAGCAGCTCTTTCCTGCTGTATCGTCTCCTGCTATAAACAGTGGCTCCGTCCACCGGCTCAGGAGACATTGGGACGATCTGTGTGTCTGTGATCTAAGTGGAGTGAAAAAAAAACGGATCAAAAAGAGAGAGGAAGGGAAAAAAAAAAGACTCGGAATTGAGCCGCTGTTGCAAAGGGCGGCCGACTCATGTGGCGCAGCAGGGGAAAAAAAAAATGATGGTACCCTTAACTTAATATTTTGTTGCACAACCTTTTGAGGCAATCACTGCAATCAAATGATTTTTGTAACTGTCAATGAGACTTCTGCACCTCTCAGCAGGTATTTTGGCCCACTGCTCATGAGCAAACTGCTCCTGTTGTCTCAGGTTTGAAGGGTGCCTTCTCCAGACGGCATGCTCCTTCCACAGATGTTCAACAGGATTTAGATCAGGGCTCATAGAGGGCCACTTTAGAATAGTCCAATGTTTTGCTCTTAGCCATTCTTCCGTGTTTTTAGCTGTGTGTTTTGGGTCATTATCCTGTTGCAAGACCCATGACCTGCGACTGAGACCAAGCTGTCTGACACTGAGCAGCACATTTCTCTCTAGAATACCTTGATAGTCTTGAGATTTTATTGTACCCTGCACAGATTCAAGACACCCTGTGCCAGATGCAGCAAAGCAGCCCCAGAACATAACAGAACCTCCTCTATGTTTCACAGTAGGGACAGTGTTGTTTTCTTGGTATGCTTCATTTTTGTGTCTGTGAACATAAAGCTGATGTGCCTTGCCAAAAAGTTCCAGTTTTGTCTCGTCTGTTCATAAGACATTCTCCCAGAAGCTTTGTGGCTTGTCAACATACAGTTTGGCAAATTCCAGTCTGGCATTTTTATGATTTGTTTTCAACAGTGATGTCCTCCTTGGTCGTCTCCCATGAAGTCCACTTTGGCTCAAACAACGACGGATGGTGCGATCTGACACTGATGTACCTTGATACTTGGAGTTCACCATGAATGTGTTTAGAGGTTGTTCTGGGCTCTTTTGTTACCATTCATATTATCCATCTCCTCCTGCAGCCACGTCCAGGGAGGTTGGCTACAGTCCCGCGGATCTTAAATTTCTGAATACTGTATACAAGTTTAGCAGAGGTGAGGGGTAGGAAAAGCAATTGGCAGGGGAATAGGGCCCAGTCCATTTATAATCCTGACTGCATGTGGAAAAAAACTGTTCAACATTCTGGCTGTCCTGGCCTGAAGACACCTGTACCTCTTCCCTGAGGGCAGAAGAGAAAACAAACTGTGGGAAGGATGGTAGCAGTATTTAAATAGATAGATGTACTTTATTGATCCAAAACTGGGAAATTACAGCCCTGTTAGCACAGCGTTTATTGTAAATCTCCTCCAAGGAAAGGAGGGGAACACCGATGATCTTACTGGCTGTTTTTAGACCCCTATTCAGCTGGTGCTTCTCTAAAGCTGTGCAATTCCCAAACCAGGTAGTCAGCCATATGAAAGGACAGATTCCAGGGTGCCTCTGTAAAAAGTGGTGAGGAGCTGAGTGAGAAGACCTGCCTTTTTTAGCTGCCAGAGAGGGCAGAGTCACTGATGAGCCTTTTTAATAATGGCTGTGGTGTTTGTGTTAAAGGTCATGCCATCTGTCAGGTAAGTCCCCAGAAATTTAACATTGTTCACCCTCTCCACAAAAGTGCTCCCAATAGACAGCGGTGTGTGATGGCACTTGCTCGCCTTCCTGCAGTCAATCACCATCTCCTTAGTCTTCTCCACATTAAGGTGAAGATTATGTAATCTGCACCATGTTGTTAGCTGGTCCACCTCCCTTCTGTACGCAGACTCATTGTTTTCATTAATCAGACCAACTACTGTCATATCATCAGCAAACAATGATGTGATTGGTGCTGAATGTGGCAGTACAGTCGTGAATGAGCAGGCTAAACAGCAGGAGGCTCAAGACACAGCCCTGAGGAGATCCTGTACTCAGTTCTGATGTTTGAGATAGAACTGTCCACCTTGACTCGCTGCTGCCTCTGCATCAGGAAGTTGAGAATCCAGCCACACGTGCTCAGGTCCACTGCCAGCAACCGTAGTTTTTCCACCAACTGCCCTGGAATGATGGTATTAGATGTAGAGGAGAAGTCAGTGAAGAGGAGCCTACCATAGGCATTCCTTTCCTCCAGATGTGATAGGGTGAGAAGTACAGAGGAGATGGCGTCTTTGGTTTAGCGATTAGCTCTATATGCAAACTGCAGGGGGTCCAACTCTGTAGGGAGCTGGGCCTTAATGTGCTGCAAAACAAGCCATTCAAAACATTTCATCACTATTGGTGTTAATGCCACAGGGCGAAAATCATTAAGGCAGTCAGGGTTTGGTTTCTTTGGTACGGGGATTATAATGGCACTCTTCAGGCAGGTGGGCACAGCACCCTGAGAGCGGGAGGTGTTAAAGATGTCTGCAAAGACATCTTTCAGCTGTTCAACACACTCCCTCACCACATACCCAGGAATGTTGTCAGGTCCTGCTGCTTTGAGGGAATTAAGCCTGGCAAAGACTCTTCTAACATGGGCAGCTGTCACCTGAAATGCCTGCTCAGTGAATTTAATTCAATTCATCTTTATTTATATAGCGCCATTTCACAACAACAGTCATCTCATAGCACTATCAACTGTAGGGGGGAACCCCCACAGTTGCAGAAAGACCCCAGCAATCAGGCGATCCCCTGTGAGCAAGCACTTGGCGACGGTGGAGAGGAAAAACTCCCTTTTAACAGGAAGAAACCTCCAGCAGAACCAGGATCAGGGAGGGGCAGTCATCTGCTGCGACTGGCTGGGGGGTGAGGGGATAGAGAAGATGAAAAGAACAGACATGTAGAGAGCAAACAGCATATGAACACAATGGTGATGATAACAGAGGTGTCTGTACCTCATCATTATTGCTGCCATTTCCAATTTCAAAACGTGCATAAAAGTCATTGAGCCTGTCTGGGAATGTGACATCCTTGCGACTGGCCTGTGGGGGAGGGGCTTATTTTCAACAATTGTATTAAAACCTTGCCACAACCGCCATGAATCTTTATTGTTCATAAAGTGGTTGTTTAGCTTCTGCCCATACAGTCTCTTGGTCTCCCAGATGCCCCAGGACAGATTTTGTCTTGCCAGCCTGTGTGCAGCAGTGTCTCCCGATTTAAAAGCTGAATTCCACACCCTAAGCAAGAAGCCCACTTCTCCATTCAGCCAGGGCTTCTGATTTGCTCTTTTCTTGATGCTTTTGGTAACAGTTATGTCATCTATGCATTTATTTATGTAACCCATGACAGACTCTGCATATTCCTGCAGATCAGTGGCTCCGTCCTTTGTTGCAGCTTCTGTAAAGATCTCCCACTGTGTGTTCTCAAAGCAGTCTTATAATGTTGGAATAGCCTCCTGAGGCCACAATCTCACTTCTCTGAAAACGGGTTTAATTTGTTTCTCAATTGGCTTGTATACAGGTACAAGCCTAACAGCTAGGTGATCAGAGTTTCCAATATGGGGGAGAGCAGCTGCTCTGTAGCAGTTCCTGATGTTTGTATACACGTGAGCCAGTGTATTATAGCCCCTAGTAGCACAGTTCACATGCTGATGGAATTTAGGTAAAACAGACTTGAGACTTGCCTGGTTAAAATCACCTGCAATGATGATAAAAGCATCTGGGTGAGCTGTCTGCAGCGAACTGATGTTGTGATACAAGTCACTCATAGCCTCTCTCACATTAGCACTTGGAGCCACATAGACTGATACAATCAAGACAGCCGCCAACTCCCGCGGCAGATAAAACAGTCTGCATTTCACAGTCATGTACTCAATGTTAGGTGTTACAATGAACGGTGATCACCTTTGCATCCTGGCACCACAAGTTATTAATGTAAACACCCAGCCCCCTGCCTCTTTGCTCACCCGACACAGCTGTCCTGTCCACTCTGTGGAGAGTTAACCCTTCCAGCTGAATCGCAGCGTCCAAAATGTTATGACTCAGCCACGTCTCCGTAGAAACCAACACACAGTAGTTCCTCACGCTAGGCTGGGAAGCTCTCCACAGTCTGATGTCATCCATTTTACAATCCAGGGAGCGCACGTTGGCCAATATGATGGTAGGAACTGCCAGCCTGTATGGATTAGCCTTTATCCTGGTGCGTAATCCTCCACGTTTAGGCCGCTTCTTTGTTCTCTCACATCGCTTGCGTCTCCTCCTCACCAGTGTATGGAGCGAGGCCACCGAACCTGCGATTGTCCTACGCAATAATCCCAACTCACTCAGCTTGCCCAGCCAATGCTTCAAATTTTCACAACCAGAATGTTTGTATCATGCATTGAAAAGAGTCTGATGATCATAAACATATTTCCCCTTCTTGTCGCTGGATGACATAGACAAAGATACGGGCTCAAACAAAGATACTGTGTTAACACTGGGGGAGGCCGCTGCAGACAGCCACTGCGCCGCCATCTTCCTTAGTGACCCATTTCAACCTATTCTGATTTAATGTTGATGATTATGGTGATTGGTTTTTTTTAAATATTTTTACTTGCTATTGCATGCCGTAGTGTAAATATACATGTATTAAATTAATAAAATCTGTTAATCCAACAATTTTCTTTCTGCTCCTAATTTTATTCTTCTGCTTCTATATTTTTTCTTTTATGCACTCCTTGACAAAAATGCCAGCATACAGTCCTGGGATGACATACACCTCATGTGTATTGTGACAGTGACATCACAGTCATACCTGCTTAAACAAATACCAAGCATTTCAAACCCGTGCATGGATGGCATGACACAATACCCATGCTACCATGCCACAAGCACTGAGGCATCAGCACCTGCGGTGCTTTCATTTGACAGCCGTCCTGAGCAAACGGCAACATATTACACACCCATGGAGTTTAATTTGTGCTGGATTCTTCTGGAATGAGGCTCAGCATCTTCCACATCGGGACCGCAAACTCTTTAGTGGGATCCACCACTTCTTTTTCACTCTGAAAATATGTAAATAAGTAATGTCTGTTGTTTGATGTTATCTGTGTTATTAGTCTTTATTTATTTGTTGCACAAAAAACAATCCCATGTTTACCTTTTATCTGCATTTTGAATTGGATTTTAGCAAGGGGTGAGGGGTGGGTGAGCTCTGTGGCTGGGCACTTGAGATGATTGTGCGCAGTTTGAATTAGCTCTCAGCATCAAGGAGTAAACTGAATTGCCAAAAGTCAGGCAACTTTGGCAACTTAATTTAATTTCTTTGAATTGGCGGAACAGTCACACTTCAGGGAGGCAGACCCTTTGGATGTGGACAGCCCTGCAGAGACAAGACAAGTAGCAGTGTGGAGGTAGAAGTGATGTTAGCCTAAATGGAGCTATTACTAGAAGATGATAGCGGTGGAAAGACACTTTTGTTAGCCTCCTGGCTCTGAAGTCACCAATTATAAAAGCTGCCAAAGACATCTGCTATCAGAATGATGTCCAATGATGTCCAATATTGACATCAGATTAGTGAATCCCTAACATAAAAGACCGTAGTACAAAACAGCTTATGAATTCTGGTAATAAAACCTTTCAAACTGTCAATTCCCAAGAGTTCCCACCCAGCGCTGCAGGCTCGGTGTATTTTTAGTGCCAAAAATCACTGCCATTAAAAAGTGGTTCAGTGATGGCTCATTCATCTTTTACTCCAGGAAACCTATTCTATTGTTATTCCCTTCAATGATAAGTAAAACCTTTCTTGAGATCGTGCTTGGGAAGTGCCTCAAACTTGTGTCAGCAGAAACCTTTAAAAGGACAGCAACAGCTAAACAATGAAGACAGGGAAAAAAGACATTTCCCTGTTCTGTTTGACAGGGGCAGGGCTCTGAAAGCACGAAGTGGCTCTTTGGGTTGTAATTGTATGAAAGTCTCTTTTCATACTCAAAAAAGTGGACCTTTTTCTTTGGTTTTCAAGAGCTGTTATGATATAACACAATGTCAATAGGAGCACTTTTCATATCTTTGTGTCTGAGTGCATCTACTTTTCACAAGCACAACGGAGGCCATACTGTACCCATTATTTTGGTTTTCAGCTGGATTATATTTAGCCGTAGACATATTCAGACCGTGCCACCTCATTTTTATAACAGCACAAAAAACAGTGTCAGGGGTTTTGACACAAACACTCTAAAAAGCCAAACATGCATTGGTGACATCTTTTGTAGTTCTGTGAATGCCAAAATAACGGTGAGTCACACAGCAGAAGGAGCCCACAGTGATGCATTTTGGAATAAATGCAGTATCACGCATTTCATAAGGCATCACTATTCTGAAAACTGCCAAATACTCTTGCTATGGTGGAAAACATGACAATTTTTGCATGTAAAGAGATAAGCCAACATAATTACTCGCATATTAGTTTAAATCTAACTCAAGAGAGTACTAAAGGGATTACTGTATTTTAAATGAAATCACAGTTTTGGAATAAATGCATATGGCATTAGGTACCACCAATGCACAAGGTACCACTCAGGTTTATGAACTACAGTTATATGAGATCAACTAAAGTCACAGCAGCAAAACTCATTTATTTCACTGTATTCTTTATATTAAAAAGTCATTTCTTCTTTCAAAGGTCACACTGACTTGTGAAGTCAAAGCAAAATATCACAGTTCCTGAGGGAAAAAAGCATTGCATTAATATCAGATTTAACTTTGGTTTATCAGAGTTGTGATCTACAATGCTGCTGCAATTCCATCCCTCCTCTCTCCCACCGAATGAATGGTACGGTATCCTAGGTACATCAAGAGGCTGACAGGTTACATCTGCACCAGATTCTTGGTATCAGATGGCAGAACGTAATCCCACATGTAGAAGTGCTGGGGAGAGCGGACTCTGTTAGTGTGGAAGCTCTCATCACGTCGTCCCAACTCCTCTGGGCAGGACATGTCTGCAGAATGGAGGACGCGAGACTTCCCAAGGCAGCATTTTATGGTGAGCTGTGTCAAGGCCATCAAAAATATGATGGTCAAAAGCTACACTTTACAGCTGTCCTCAAAATGCTAGAGTACACATTCCCACTTGGGAACACCAAAACGGTCGATTGTCTTAATCACCACTGTACGGTGAAAGAGTTAAGTGCAGCAATTGAAGTAAAATGACAAGAGGATTATGTAAATGAGCACGAAGGGAGACAGTCCTTAACAGTCCAGACAAACTAAAGCTGGATTTATGCAGCAGAGTCATGTCGACGCCATTACCATTTTACGTTGCCAACACAGTGATCAGCAGTGTTGGGCAAGTTACTAAAAAATAATAACTAATTACAGTTACTAGTTACTTCTTTTCAAAAGTAATTGAGTTACTTTACCAATTACTGCACGATTAAAGTAACTAGTTACTTGGAAAAGTAACTCATGTTACGCTTAAATGCATACTTAAATCATCTTACACACATACAGTAGCAAGATAATTTAACTGATGGAGTAGATTATGGGCTTATTAATGTCAGGCTGAAAACAGACTGTTTCAGACAGAGCTTTCAGAACATGTTCAGTCTGCTTTATCCTGCCTTGAGAGCTCTTATTGTGGGAAAAATCTGAAGAAAATCAACGTGATATTGTTAATAATTTCCTCATTTTGGAGTGAGAAATAGGGTTTCTGTCATAAATTGCCCCGAGGGGCAGAGAGGAGAGACCTAGACGCTGAACTGTAGCTTGTGGTATTTATTAACAAAACACAATAAGTCCAAACAGTGCACAAAAACAAAAAGCCAAATAGTGCACAAAACAAAACTTACAAACGACAGGGAGAACCCAGGATACACACGGATAATAAACGTCAGAACGGGGACAGGGTTCTGACATAAACGATTCTTTGAGACTCCAGCAAAAAATGAAAGAAACAGTTGCCTTAAATAGGACACAAAACCAATGGACATAAATGGTTGCAGGTGTGGATCACATGAGCGGGTAGGAGATGACAGTGATTACCAACTGGGGTCAGCTGAGTGTAATAAGAGGGGAGAAGATGGGACTGACAGCTGACAGGGACACCACCCACAATGGAGCAAAAACCCGGAAGTGCCACTGACAGCTGTCACTCCAGAGAGAGAACACAACAAAACAATTATAAAGAATTAAATGCCAACAAATACGGAGCTGACAAATAAATACAAATTAATACCAAATAAAAGAGTAGCAAAATTATGATAACATAAACAAGGGGAATAAGAAACAATGCAAGATATACAAAAACCAACCGTGGATAAAAAGACAGGAACCAAAGAACACAAAGTACAACAAATATACAAATATGAGAAAAAGACCATGAGACTGAGCACGGCAGAATCCCCCATACTCAGATCATAACAGTTTGCGGAGTGAGAGAGGGAAAAAGAGTGACACTCACTCCAAAAGAGTGAGAGTTAGCAACACTGCATAAGACTGTCCATGTTTATCTTACCTTTATGATATGGATTTAGGCTGCGTGTCCACCAAACGCATTTTTTGTTGCCCGACTGTCCTGAGCATTTCTTTTCAGCTTTTGTGCTCAGCGCTCTGGAAAAAAAAAAAAGTCTGTGCCCCGAATCCCAGCAACAGCTTGTCACTCTCAGCTCAGCACTTCCTCTTTTCCTATGGTGAGACTTTCTACTGATATTTTAATACCAGTATCTAAATAACAATGGACAGGAAAAATGTTTTCTAGCAGCTCTGGATGTAAAATATGATGACACAGAAAGCAGGAGTCTGAGTACAGACTAGTACCGGCATCCTATGTCCCGCCCATGCAGCAGCCCTCATTGGCTGCTAAGGTCTGACATTGATGAGCTCAGCTGCAGTCTCTGAAAAGCTGAACTTTTTTCAGCTGAATGAATGAATGAATGAATGAATTTATTTATTTCGGATAGTACATTACAGGTTAAAAGAAACTGTATAATATAACAACAAGGTCAAATTAGACAAAGACTCCTTCTACTATACAATTCCACGTGAGTTATCCAAAATGGGTGATGGCTGAAGCCGCAGCTTATATTGCCCACCCATATTCCATCCAAGAATTCAAAGGAGAAAAAAGAGAAAACAAGACAAGAGCGATTACAATTTAAAACAAGGCTAAGACAAAATATGACTGAGAGAAAAAGAAAACTGAGCTAGTCTAAGTTAAGCAGTTACTATTCAAAAACAAATCTAAGACATAGTGTCACAGAGAAAAAAGAAAAACTAAGCTATAACACAACACAGGCTGGAAATGTCAATCCTTATGTGAGTTTACATGTCGTCTTGGAAATATGTTTGGAGTATTTCTTCCTTTAGTTTTTGTTTAAATTGTCCAAGCTTTGTACATGATTTTAATTCAGGTCCAAAATCGTTCCATAATCTGACACCTTGCACTGAAATACAGTGTTGCTTGGTAGTTGTTCTCACTGTAGGCTTTTGAAATATACATGTTCCTCTGAAGTGATATCGTTTCTCCCTTGTTTGGAACAACTTTTGGATATTAGCGGGCAGTGATAGATTCTTCACTTTGAACATTATTATTGCGGTTTTAAAGTCGATCAGATCTTTCAACTTGAGAGTTTTTTGTTTAAGAAAAAGTGGGTTTGTTGGTTCCCTGTAAGCTGCTTTGTTGATTATTCTAATAGCTCTCTTTTGAAGCATAAAGAGTGGATATATGTTTGTTTTATATGTATTTCCCCATACTTCATTACAATATGTCATGTATGGGAGTATTAATGAATGATACAAGGTGTATAGTGTGGGTTGATTCAGCAAATTTTTCACTCTGTGTAATATTGCAATTGATTTGGATACTTTACCTTTTATATAATTAATATGTGGCTTCCAACACAGTTTGTTATCAATTATTACTCCAAGGAATTTAGTTTCAGATACCCTTTCAATCTCTACACCATTTACGCTGAGTTTGGGTACTGGGTAGTTGTGATGGTTGTTAAAGACTATAAATTTTGTCTTGCTTAAATTGAGCGTTAATTTGTTTGAATCAAACCACAGTTTCAGCTTTCCTAATTCCTTTCCGAGTGTATCCAGAAGTTGTTCCAAATTGTTTCCACTGCATAGCAGGTTAGTGTCATCAGCAAACAATATTAAGTCCATTTTTTCTGAAACTTTACATATATCATTTATATACATATTGAATAATAATGGTCCCAAAACTGAACCCTGTGGGACTCCACAGGTGACCTTCAGTAGCTCTGAGTTTTTGTTGTTAACACATACAAACTGATATCTATTCTTTAAGTAACTTCTTAACCAGGACAGTGCTACCCCTCTGATACCACAATTTTGTAGTTTCTTTAATAATAGATTGTGATCTACTGTATCAAATGCTTTTTTAAGATCCAGGAATACTCCAACTGAATACTCTTTATTTTCAATGGCTGTTGATATTTTTTCTGTAAATTCCATTAAGGCATATGCTGTTGTCCTTTTGTGTCTGAACCCATATTGCTGCTCACACAATAAATCATTCTTCAGTATGAAGTTGTCAATTCTCTCATAGAATATTTTTTCAAGTATCTTGGAAAATTGCGGTAATAGTGAAATTGGTCTGTAGTTGGAGAGTTCCCCTCTGTCGCCTGTCTTGTAAATCGGAATTACTTTAGCTATTTTCATTGCATTGGGAAATATACCTGATTGGAGAGACAGGTTACAGATATACGTCAGTGGTTTCACTATGCATTCGATAACAGTTTTGACTAGTAGCATATCAATACCATCGCAGTCAGTAGATGTTTTTCTTTTGAACGATTTAACAATTTCAATGACCTCTCTTTCGTCTGTGTTCTTTATGAAGATGGTGTCTTTTACAGCAGTGTTATTGCATATTGAATCACCTGTTGGCACCGTAGTGGGTATTTCTCGGGCCAGTTTAGGTCCAATGTTAACAAAAAAATTATTAAATTCATCTGCAGGTGAAGCTATATTCACATTCGGAGTCGATTTATTATTTTTTGGAATGTTAGTTGGGTAGCTGGTATTTCTGCTTTTATTTCCAAGGATACTGTTGATTATTGTCCATGTATTTTTAATATTGTCTTTGTTTTTTTCCAGTTCTTTACTGTAATAGTCTCTTTTACTACATCTTATTATATATGTTAACTTATTTTTGTATGTTTTATACCGCTGCTCTGCTTCTTTTGTCCTTTTCTTTATGAAAGCTTTATATAATAAATTTTTCTTTTTACACGCCTTTTGTAGTCCTTTGGTTAGCCATGGTTTGTCAGTAAATTTGTGTTTAAGCTTTTTTTTAACTAATGGGCAGTTTTTTTCATAAAGAGTGGTTACAATGTTTGTAAATGTGTCATAGGCTTCATTTACATCTGATACATAGACTTCTGTCCAGTCTTGCTTCAGCAAGTCCTCTTTAAAAGAACTGATTGCGTTTGGTGATTTGTGTCTGAACGATTTTGAGATTTTTTCTGGGTTGGGCCCCGTGTGGCCATGGATAAGTGCAAAGATTGGCAAGTGGTCGCTTATATCATTTATCAATAATCCACTTTCTATTTTCTTGTCGAGAACATTGACAAACAGGTTGTCAATAAGTGTAGCAGAGTGAGCTGTGATTCTACTGGGATGTGTTATTGTGGGATATAGACTCATGCTGTACATAGAGTTCATGAACTCTGTAACTACATTTTGTTGATGTGGATTAAGTAGATCAATATTGAAATCTCCACAAATTGCTACCATTTTCTTACTAGTAATATTATTGTACAGCTCGACTAATTTATCTCTGAATGTCTCAATGCAAGTTCCCGGCGTTCTGTATATGCAGCTTATGATTAGATTTTTTGTTTTGTCTAGGTCAATCTCAACAGTAACACATTCCAGAAGCCCTGGTAGTGCTGAGGACATTTCATTTACAAGCTTACATCTATATAGGTCATCAATATACAGTGCAACACCACCACCCTTTTTTTGAGATCTGTTAATGTTAAACATCTGATATCCCTCTATTGCCATCAGGGGAGCCTGGTCTGCATTAAGCCAGGTTTCAGAGACTGCTATAGCTGTGAATTTTCTGTTTAGCTGTTTTAAATAGTCCTGAATCTGTGAGAAGTTTTTGTTAAGACTTCTGCTATTGAAGTGTATTATTGACAGTTTACCATCTAATTGCACTTGACTTTTGAATTGCTTTTCAGTGTAATATTCACAGTGGTTATGAATATTATTGAAAAAGTGGTTATCAGGATCAATATCATTCTCCATCTCTTGTGGTTTATGTTCAGCATAGTGGCATATTTTTAGAGTTTGAGTTTCCTCACTCTGTGTTTCATAGTCAGTGTTCATCTGTATTTATCTAAGTCAGTAGCATCTCTGATCATTATACTTTTTGCTTGCTCAGGTGTTCCATTTAGTTTAATCCAAATTCTACAATTTCTTGTCCAGGTTGTCTGTATCTTATTATGTTTCTTTAGCATCCGTGCCTGCCGTGCTAATTCAGCGTTTTTTTTTGTCAGGTGTTCATTTAGGTAAACTTGAGTTTCCTTTAGTTTTTTGGCCTGCCTCAGTATGTCATTTTTCACCCTCCTGTTCACAAAGCGCATCACAATTGATTTCTTTGTTTTGTTATCTTTCTTCGGTAAAGCATAACAGGCTGAGATCGCATTGGCTTCTACCTTAATGTCTTTATCATTAAGGAACTGAAGCACTTGGTTTTCTAAGGACATTGATTCACTTATGGAAGCATGTTCACCACTCAGTCCTGTAGCGGCATGGGCGTACGACTGATATCTGATGTCTAGTCCACTTATAACTATGTCATCAATGCGAGAACCTTGTTCAAGATCCTCGACGCGTTGCTCCAAAAGACGCCCGTGTTGCTCCAGGTCCATAATTTTTTTGTCTTTTTCTTTTATTACTGAATGTAGGGCTTGTACCTCCTGTATTAGGTCTAATATTTTGTCCTGCTGGCTAGTCACTTTGGCCAATTCTTCTAACACAAAGTTCAGAGTTTTTTTAATTTCTTCCATTTCCTCTTTTTTGGGTGGCATTTTACTGACCTGTGGATAGAAATAAGCAGAGAATCCGGCTAGGCCTCAACTAGCTCGGTCGCTACTGGACCCGCCGCTCCGGCGCAGCTTCTCCGCCGAGTGACGCTGCTCAGCTCCGCAGATCACCGCCGTCTATCGCCGGCGCCTGCCTCCGTCTACCTGGCCAGTTATGTCGTGCATCGCCGGCGCAGCCGGAATCCACCGATCACAGCCACTCGTCGCCGTCTGGCTAGGCGGCTCCTCCGCTGGGCCCCATCCCCGTCAGTTATGTCGCACTCCGCCGGCGCAGCTCTAATCCACCGATCACCTCCGCCGATCGGTGGCCGATCACCGTCGCTCGCTGTCGTCCGGCTGGGTGGCTTCTCCTCTAGGCCCCCTCTAGGCCCCGTCACCGACCGCCGTCAGTCTGGTAGTTCCTCGGCTGGGCCTCGCAATTGGGCACCGGTTCAGGCCACTGTCCTGCTGGATCCAGGTGGCCCCCGTCTCTCACCAACGCCGCGCCCGAGCTCCCAATCGCCGCCTCGGTTGGTTCATCCTCCTTTTAAATCCTTCTCTCCTCGGCTCCAGATGGCCAGATGTAAAGAATACCTTCTCACTGCTGCAGTTACTCTGGGTTAGCATCTGGGTTAGCATCAGAGGCGAGCCTTTAGAGGTCGGAAATGGGGCGAAACGGAGCCAGATCTGCCAGAACCTTCATCAGGTCAGCACTGGGTCGTAAGGGTATTCCTCACGTTTGTTGGTAGCCAACAGAAGTCCTTATTTTGATGGTTTTGCTTAAAATTCTCGGCTCATATCAAGCATTACAAGTGCAGCACCGGAAGTGCAGCACCGGAAGCTCTGAGCGCCCTGAGCGCCACGACAAAAAACGGCCACCGCTGAGAGCGTTTCTGTGCCAAGGGTGCTCAGCACTGTAAACGCTGGACTACAAAGAGAATGAATGGAAAACAGTTCCCAGGAGTGGAAAAAAATGTGTTTGGTGGACACCCAGCCTTAATCCGATGTGCGGTGATCCAAAGAAAATGTCCTTTATCCACAGTCCAAATGTCTGCTGTGACAGAGACACGATCCAGTCCCTCAAATCCTTTTGGAGATCAAAATCCATTTTTGAATAGTCTTTATCCAGGTAGCAATTAAGTGCATTTTAATTTCCATAGATCACAGTCCAGGGTTTGGGTCACAAACTGTCCAGATGCATACCTGTGCTTGAAATCCAGCCGTGGGTGTTGAGACAAGAGTATTTCCACTTTACATCCAGCTGTGGCTGTTCAGATAACGTAGATCCACTAATACAGTTTTGTTAGCATAGCATAGCACTAGCTTTGTCGGAGCTTTGTTGCTGTTTTCAAGCGCCTCTGAAGATTGCAGTATGTCTCAACTGGCACTTAGCTTCCAGCCCACCAATATGCTTTTGTCCTTACTGCGACAAAGGAAAAATAATATGTCTATTTCCACAAAAACAAAGTAGCTTCATCTTTTGCTCTGCTCAGTAGTGAAGACTCAGCTCTCTGCAACAGGTCATGTCAACTGACGGCTGTGTCAGCTATGATAGGGTCAGTTTGTATTTATTTGCGCTAAAAATATCTGTCCATATTAATAAAACGAGTAGCGAGTAACGCATCTGATCAAATTCCAGTAACTGCCAATGTCAACTTTATTTATATCCACCTTGTTCCTGGGGGTGCCGCTGTAGGAACGATTATGGACGGAACTTCCGGTTTCGGCTGACCCAGAGTAAAATCAGTTAGTTTTAGTGGAGTTGCATGAGCATTTAAAATATCGTTTTTAAAAGTTTTTCTAATTCATTTTAATGTGTAATCCCCATATGTGTTTTCCAATCAAGTGGCAGGTAATTTCAGCACTTGTAGTTTTTGTATTTTTGAATGTTTAATTGTGTGAGGCTCCTCAGAGATAAGCACAGCTCAATCTGTTGCTTCAACAGCAATGAGTAGATCATGGACTGAAAACTAAAGGATTGTTCATGAGATTGGTGGGACAGACACAGGACAGACACCAAGACAAGAGCCAGGTATGTTTTCACATGTATGAATGTCACAGATCTGACATTTTATCCCAAATGTAAAATGCCCAAGCACGGTGTTGAATGTGTGCCATGCCATTACGAGCTCTACAGGCATGAGAAGTCATTAATCATGACACTGAAGCGGCATGAAATAAGGCAGCGTTGGTGAAGGTTTTAAGCAGAGTTTATTAAATCATACCGCCTTCACAGGATCCCCGCTCCGGTGCAAGTGTGAGCAGACCGGAGCGGGATCCTCAGGCTCTCAGAGGAGGGGACACAGAGTGTGTGTCCAGCAGCAGCAGTTGAAGGAATGAGTGAATGAGAGAGTGAGCATGGGTTACAGTGCAGTATATATACCCAACTACAACAATACATAAAAGAGCATTCCACAGCAGTTGGTATGATCAAAGAGATTGCAGAACAGGCATGAGACATTTGCATTTGAGAGACATACATCACAATAGGCAGATTGCTGGCCTCTGCTCCAGCTGCAAGACAAAGAGGTTACAAGGCACATCTACATATTGATCTCAGTCTCTAGGTCACAGTAAGGACAGGACGCATGAACACAATGCATGAAAGGCACATTAACATCACAGTAGACAGCCAGAAGAAGCGGGGCTGCCTGTAGACATTAATACACACATTTCACTGTTCTGTTAATTGCTCTAGCCGAGCGCTGTGTCTGTCCAGTCTGTTGTGGGGGTTACACCAACCCGCCACAACACGGTCTTTATTTGCTAGTGGTAAAGTCCCAGGAAACCCAAGAGTGTCTGGTATCATTTTAAAGCTTAGAAATTGTACTTTCTAAGAATAGATATGTTTTTGTGGAAGGCATAACGCCCGACCGATCAAACGTGAGTTTTCACCTTGGTACTGAGCAAAACAGACGAGAAAGGAAAGAGGACTGACTGACACTGTAGCTTTCACTACTTACAGTAGCTGTGTGGCCTAGGGTCAGTGAAATGGAGACAGGCACTTCTCCTTACACCACATGGTGTCCCACATGCTGTGGAAGGGATAACTTAACTAACTTAACTCCCAACACTAGTGTGTTGGGTGGAATGCCTTGTTCCATTGCCAAAACGTGTTTCAGCCGATGTGTAGAGCAATTTGTGCTTGCTCTTTTTTTGTTTATTAAATAGCAAAGGACAAGAGCAGATTGTGATTGAGCTGGAGCTAATAAATGATAAAAAGCAACTTTTCATATGATCGCTGCAACGGAGAAAAAAGAGAAGTAGGAGATTTGCACTACAGGTAGCATTACTGTACATAGACTGCTGTTGTTGTTTTCCCAACCTTATTCCTTTTTCTTTTTTTATATTGCGCACACCACTGAAGAGAGAGAAAGGCCATTTCAATTCTACTGTATGTCCTGTACTTATAGTCGTATTGACAAATAAAATCTTTGAATCTTGAATCTTGACCAGCTTTGGTGACTAGCACCGCTGCTGTTATTTGACAATCTGTGTATTTACTGGGGTTAGGACGAGCCATAAAATGTTCTGTATGTGCTCATTTCCTAAATATTGTTTTGAATTTGGACCATTGTTTAACCGACTTGCTTTGGAAGTTGTGCTGCCGTGAATGAGCAGAGCGAAGCAGAGACAAGAACCAAGAAATATGAAGGAGGAGACAGAGTGGACCGATCACAGCTCTTGTGGTCTGCGTCGCCAATGTGCACCTCTCTTCTGCATCGACGTGTGTGCGTGAATCCAGCTTTATCCTGTTCACACTGCAATTGCTGCTCTAAAGCTGGGCCTCCTGCCACTGTTAATGTTAACCGTTTATGGAACAGATATTATAAAATTTAAGTTATGGACCAGTATCTAGGCTCGAGAGGAGTAAGAGAATAAATGAGCAGACAGTACATGACTGGAGCCACCAGGTAGCTGAATGCATATATTCAGTTCAGGCAATACAAAACATCAGCAGGTTTGAACAACTGATTTGCTTCTGAATCAGTTTTCCCCAAAATAAAAGCAGTGACACTGATACTGAAATGATATGCCATAATGAACGTGGTGCTAAAAGTAGTACACATTCTGTACCTGGGATACACTAGCAACACCTGCACAAAACAGCCCACATCAGACATGATGCACAGCTGATGATCAGAGCTATGGAGATTATTTATTTCATTATAGCAAATTATGCGGCAGAGCTTTCCTGTTCCAGAGCAGGACTTGTTTTAGACAACAAACCACTTCATACCACGCCACCACCTGCTGTTTAATCAGATTTCCAGACAGCAGCGTCATGATTTAGTTAAATTTTCCTAACCTTTCATAGGTAGAACACACAGTACAGATGGTAAGTGAGCAAATCAACAGCCTGAACAACAAATGCAAATTTACAGCAGAGGGAAAGTTAATGTTTGTTATTTCTCTTGTGCTGATTGTAATCCATTTAATCATAATATAAATACTAAAATCCTTAAGCAGAACACAGACTATTTGCAAGTGATCTTGCAGTTGCTACCGACCTACTGTGGTGGCTTGGATCCACCTCTGTGACATCAGAACTCTGCCCTGATTGCCTTAGATCTTCATCGTCTTGCTGTCAAGGTACAACCCAGTTTTTATCCCCTTATTCCAAAAACTAGAAATGCATTTAAGATGTGTTTTAGGGGGATTTATCCATCAAAGGAAGAACAGTTTTGTTTAAAACTGAAGGATTGTCAACTCTCTTTGTGACAATTAAAGTGCAGGACTCCGGTGTGGGACACTGTGAGTTCAAAATCCTGTTTGGACATCACCAGTTGGGCTTCACCACATGTCCCCTTGATCACAATTGGCAGGACTTAATGGTGACATATTGGTCCTATTCCCCAGATACCACCAGTGTGTTGGTCCCAGCAACAAGAGGTGCTGCTGGTAGGACTCACTGGTGGTGACACAGACAGAAGGGGAACTTCCTTAAAGCTTGTACGCGTCTCTGACATCAGGACATCCAATCCAGAGGGGGTAATATGTAACAGAGTCAATAAAAGCATTCCCACTTGGCTAGCCAAGTTGTTCGACCCTCTTGGTGATACAAGTAAAGTGCAGGACTCCAGTGTGGGAGGCTGCAAGTTCGAGCCCCCATTTGGATGTCACCAGTTGGGCTTCTGTTGGAAAAATTATTTTCAACCTTCAGTCAAAGAATCAGGCAGGAATAAAGTTTCAGCAAATTTAATAACACTGGCCAGTGGAGAACAATACAATAACAGTCTCAGAGCCTATTTGCGCATCATTCTGATTCAAACACACATCGCTCAATCCTTTAAGCTCTCCGTTATCCGAGAGGCGGAGGAGAAAATGTCCATGATGATTGGTTCAGTACATCTGGTCAAAACTTGGCATACAGATTATCTCTTTTTCAGTAACAGTCAGGCTTTCTCAGCACCAGTCACACCAATTCAATACATGTGTACTAAAACTGTCACGCCGCGCCGCTCATCAGCGGCGCCACCTGCTGGCACACCTGTTCATCATCAGCGGCAAGGAATATAAGCCGCCTCGCCCTGAGCTTCGGCCTGAAGCCGTCAGACTTCATTCCCCGTCTACGCGACGCAACTCTTTCTTCAGCACGACGCTGTGCGGTAAGAACCACTTACCTCATATTCTCCAGTCTGCTCCCCTGTGCACAGGTGGATTCCTCGGCGGCGGACAACTCCGTCCCTCGTCCTTCCTCGCTGCTGCACCGAGTCCTGCAGGTGGCTGTCTCCCGGGGTCCCGTCCTTGTTGTGCCAGTCATCTGTCCCAAGCAAGTAAGCTTCTCCCTCGCCTATTCTCCTCCTGTGTTGGTGTGTGCCCATCACCCTGTGTCTCTGTTCTCTCCCATAGGGTTGCCGGCTGTACGGTCTCCTGCCTCTGTGCCTGAAGCAGACGCCGCCACCAACACATTAACATTCCGCAGACACACACTCATACACCCCTGTTGTTAATAAACAGTTTGAACTACTCTGAGCCTGTGTGTGTGCGTCTCCTGAGCTGAACGTTATGTCAGTACGGCTTCAGCAGAGCGGCTCGGCAGACGGCGGGCTCGCGCACCGGCTTACCACTCTCGAGGCTCGAGTGGATCAAGTTGTTTATCAGCAACAGGTGATCCTTAATCAATTAGTTAACATCACTAACCGATTGGACCGCCTGGACCCCCAGCAGCCGTTTCCCCCGGCTCACCAGGGTGGCGCGGCTCCTGCTGTTCCAGCGGCCGTCCAGCCGGCTCCAGTGGCACCGGCTCGGCTCACACCAATTTCGACCCCCGCCCGCTTTAGCGGAAAGCTCGGCGGAGCGCGGGGGTTCATTATGCAGTGTGAGTCCGTGTTCCACCGTGTGCCCGGAGATTTTCCCTCGGATCACAGTCGAATTGGTTACATAGGGAATCTCCTGGAGGGGCGCGCGTTAACTTGGACCTACGCCATAATGGCGAAGCCCAGCTACGCCACCCTCACCTACGACCAATTCGTGGGGCGCTTCCTGGAAGTCTTCGACCATTCTCGAACCGAGACGGTCCAAGTCGATCGGCTTCTCGCTCTCCAGCAGGGAAGCCGGTCGGCAGCGGACTATGCGGTCGACTACCGGGTAGCGGCGGAGGAATTGGGCTGGGACGAGCGCTCCCTCTGTGGCCTGTTCCTCCGCAGCCTGAATGATGATCTGAGGGATGAACTGGCTGGGCGGGATATCCCTGGAACGCTAGCGGAGCTAACTTCCCTAGCCATCAGCTTGGATAACAGGCTGCGCGAGCGCTCCTCAGGACGGAAGTCGTCTACTTCTCGCCCTCGGGGAGCCTCGCTGCGCCTGCCCCAAGCTCGCCCCCTGGCGGCGCCGCCGCCATCGAGCCCCGAGGAGTCGGAGCCGATGGTGACGGGCTGGACAAAGCTCTCCCCGGCAGAGAGACAACGCCGCCGTGAGTTGAATCTCTGCATGTATTGCGGAGACAATCAACACACGGTGGAGCTTTGTCCACAAAAGCCAAACGGCGGGGTCTGCGAGTCACTGTAGGGGGCCTCGCGGACGTCAATCGGTTAAGTCCCCTTACTCAATTGAAGCTGCCCATCCGTTTCTGCCACAACCCCACTGGGCATCTCACCCACGCACTGGTGGATTCGGGCGCAGAAGGCAGCTTCATTTCACAGAGCCTGGCAACCCGTTTGGGCATCCGCTGTCAGGCACTGAAAAATCCCATCTCCCTTGTCAACCTCTCCCGTGCCTCCCTTGGGAGAGTATCACACCAGACCATCCCCGTCCCGGTCATCATCTCGGGAAACCACCGGGAGGAGATGACCTTTTATGTCCTACCCAACTCTGTGTCGCCCGTCATCCTGGGGTATCCCTGGCTACGCCTTCACAACCCTGTCCTGGATTGGAAGTCAGCTGGGGTATCGGCATGGAGCACGTTCTGCATGGGCACCTGCCTTCAGTCCGCTGCCTGCTCTCCGTCCGCTTCTCCCCCTGCGACGGACGCTGCACCCCCGGACCTGTCTCTGGTGCCCCCGGAATTTCACGACCTGGGTATGGTGTTCAGTAAGACTAAAGCTATGTCCCTCCCCCCTCATCGGCCCTATGACTGTGCCATCAACCTCCGCCAGGGGGCCCCCTTACCTTCTGGTCGGCTCTATAGCCTGTCAGCTCCGGAGAAGGAGACAATGAACGCCTACCTGAAAGAATCATTGAGCGCTGGGATAATCCGCCCATCATCGTCACCCGTGGGGGCAGGGTTCTTCTTCGTGGGAAAAAAGGATGGGTCCCTCCGCCCTTGCATTGACTATCGGGCCCTTAATGACATCACTGAGAAGGACCGTTACACCCTGCCCCTCATGGACACTGCCTTCCACTCCTTCCAGGGAGCGACCTGGTTCACCAAGCTGGATCTACGCAGCGCATACCACCTCGTCCGGATCCGGGAGGGAGATGAGTGGAAGACAGCCTTCCGTACCCCGAACGGCCACTTTGAATACCTGGTAATGCCGTTCGGGTTGACCAACGCTCCTGCCGTCTTTCAGCGCCTCATTAATGACGTCCTCCGGGACTTCATCGGCCTTTTCGTGTTCGTCTACCTGGACGATATTCTCATCTTCTCCAAGTCCAGGGACGAGCACCAGGTCCATGTGAGGCGGGTCCTCCAAAGACTGCTGGAGAATCGGCTATACGTGAAGGCTGAAAAATGTGAATTTTACGCCAGGACTACATCCTTCCTGGGGTTCATCATCGCCCACGACAAGGTGCTCCCAGACCCAGAGAAGGTGAAGGCGGTGGTGGAATGGCCTACACCTGCGTCCCGGAAGCAGGTGCAACAGTTCGTTGGCTTCGCCAATTTCTACCGCCGCTTTGTCCCCAACTTCAGCTCCATCGTCGGACCACTGACCCGCCTCACGTCCCCTAAGGTCCCGTTCCGGTGGACCGAAGAGGTCGCTGCTGCCTTTCAGGCGCTGAAGGCGGAGTTCTCCTCCTCTCGGGTCCTTTGCCAGGTCGACCCCGCGCTGCAGTGCATCGTGGAGGTAGACGCCTCGGACACAGGAGTGGGAGCAGTGCTATCCCAGCGGTCGCCGGACGATGGCGCCAAACGGCCCTGCGCCTTCTTCTCCCGGCGCTTGTCCCCGGAGGAGAGGAACTACGATGTGGGGGACAGAGAGCTCTTGGCCATCAAACTCGCCCTGCAGGAGTGGCGGCACTGGCTAGAGGGGGCGAACCTGCTGTTCGTGGTCCTGACGGACCACAAGAACTTGGAATACCTACGATCTGCCAAGCGCCTAAACGCCCGCCAGGCGCGCTGGTCCTTGTTCTTCGCCAGGTTCCAGTTCTCCATCACCTTCAGGCCTGGCTCCAAGAACGGCCTGCCTGACGCCCTCTCTAGGCAGTTCACCCCCGTGGAGTCAGAGGAAATGCCCCACACCATCCTGCCCAGGTCGTGCGTCATGGGAGCCATCTCGTGGGACATTGAGAGCAAGATCCGGAAGGCCCAGGAAGTGGAACCTGACCCTGGCGGCGGACCAGAGGGGCGGCTGTTCGTGCCATCCGCGGTCCGAGGAGAGGTCATCCACTGGCTGCACACCTCCAAGCTCACCTGTCACCCTGGCACCTCCCGGATGATAGACCTCCTCCAACGGTCCTTTTGGTGGCCAGGCCTGCGGAGGGACGCAGCCCGCTACGCCCGGGCCTGCCCAATCTGTGCCACCTGCAAGTCGGGAAATGCCCCTCCAGCGGGTCTGCTCCAGCCCCTGCCCGTCCCTGGCAGGCCCTGGTCGCACATCGCATTGGATTTCGTCACCGGACTCCCCGTCTCCAACTCCTATGACACCATCCTGACCATAGTGGACCGTTTCTCCAAGGCTGTGCACTTCGTCCCCCTGCGAGGTCTCCCTACTGCCCTGGAGACGGCGGATCTCCTCGTCCAACACGTGGTCAGGCTGCACGGGATTCCGGTGGACGTGGTCTCGGACCGGGGCCCCCAATTTTCATCTGAGGTTTGGAGGTCGTTTTGCAACGCCATCGGAGCCAAGGTGAGCCTCTCCTCCGGCCATCACCCCCAATCCAACGGGCAGTGTGAACGGACCAACCAGGAGCTGGAGGCTGTGCTCCGCTGTGTGACCTCATCCAAACCCACGTCCTGGAGCAACCATCTTGCCTGGGTTGAATACGCCCACAATACCGCTCGCTCTTCTGCTACAGGGATGTCCCCCTTCAAGGCGTCCCTGGGTTATGACCCCCCGCTGTTCCCGGTGCAGGAGAGTGAGGTAACTGTTCCCTCGGTTAGGGCACATCTCAGGCAGTTCCGCTCCATCTGGGCTGCCGTGCGCAATGCGCTTTTACGCACAGCGGAGCGCAACAGGACTGTGGTGGACCGGCATAGAAGACCTGCCCCGGCGTACAGAGTTGGGCAACTTGTCTACATATCTACCCAGGACGTAACTCTAAAAGGCGAGAGGAGGAAGCTGGCACAGCGATTCATGGGTCCCTACCCCATCACCCGGATCATCAACCCGGTGGCTGTGCGCGTGGCTATTCCCCCCTCCCTCAGCATCCATCCCACCTTCCACGTGTCTAAGGTGAAGCTGGCAGTCACCGACCCCCTTTGCCCTCCTCCTGCTGCGCAACCCGCGCCCCGGATGATTGGTGGCCATCCGGCCTGGCCAGTCTCCTCCATCCTAGACTCCCGGCACCGGGGTCGTGGGTTGCAGTACTTGGTGGACTGGGAGGGCTATGGGCCCGAGCATTGACAGTGGGTGCCCCCGTCGTTCGTGTTGGACCCATCGCTCATCGCTGACTTCCACCGAGCGCACCCAGAGAAGCCATCGCCAGGAGGCGCTGCTAGAGGGGGGAGTACTGTCACGCCGCGCCGCTCATCAGCGGCGCCACCTGCTCACACACCTGTTCATCATCAGCGGCGAGGAATATAAGCCGCCTCGCCCTGAGCTTCGGCCTGAAGCCGTCAGACTTCATTCCCTGTCTACGTGACGCAACTCTTTCTTCAGCACGACGCTGTGCGGTAAGAACCACTTACCTCATATTCTCCAGTCTGCTCCCCTGTGCACAGGTGGATTCCTCGGCGGCGGACAACTCCGTCCCTCATCCTTCCTTGCTGCTGCACCGAGTCCTGCAGGTGGCTGTCTCCCGGGGTCCCGTCCTTGTTGTGCCAGTCATCTGTCCCAAGCAAGTAAGCTTCTCCCTCGCCTATTCTCCTCCTGTGTTGGTGTGTGCCCATCACCCTGTGTCTCTGTTCTCTCCCATAGGGTTGCCGGCTGTACGGTCTCCTGCCTCTGTGCCTGAAGCAGACGCCGCCACCAACACATTAACATTCCGCAGACACACACTCATACACCCCTGTTGTTAATAAACAGTTTGAACTACTCTGAGCCTGTGTGTGTGCGTCTCCTGAGCCGAACGTTATGTCAAAAACAAGGCAATAACACATACAGCTGCATCAGCGTCTTTAGCACTTTCACACAGACTCTGACACAAAGCAAATTACAAATACGAATTTTTTTCATCATTTCCCCCCCTTTGATGCCATGCAAGGCATCATAAAAGAACAATTTATGTTATCTAAAACCCAATCTGGCATCTATGCTAAGCTCCAGTGCATTTGTGTGCAACAGATCCTAACTAGCTAGTGACGGAGAAAGTCCACCATCAACCCTGCTGCCCCAGGCACCGCATGACATCTTAGTGTCATGTGGTGATCCTCGCGGATCACCAAGAGACGCCACAGAGTTCACCAGAGAGTTTGGCAAGATGTTATTTATTTCCAGACGTGACAAAACACAACTATGAACCTGTAAGGGCTAAACACACACATGACGAGACTTGGGCTTGTAGGGCTAACCCAGCCACTACGAGCTAACTGTGACATGACTATGATGAACAACTATGAACCCCTTAGGGCTAAACACGCACATGACGAGACTTGGGCTCGTAGGGCTAACCCAGCCGCTATGAGCTAACTGTGACATAACGATGACAGACCTGACATGAAGGTCTGCGGCACTCACAGGTATGACGAGGCGCAGACCCAGGGCTTGGCAGGACAAAGCCACTCCAACGTAACCTTGACCAATGTCGACCGATACTCCTGCGTCTTACCGTCGCCAGTGCCGGGCTTAAAAGGGCGAAGCACTAACGACGGTAATGACAATCAGCTGACCGGCCGTTGACAGGCGGAAGCCCCACCGAGCACTTTCACAATAAGAGCCCGGCGAGGCCAGAATACAGCCTGCAGCTGTCAAGGCCGGCAGCGAGAAATAACTTAGCCCAAACCGGCGCTCGGGTTATAACATTTAGTCCTTTAAGAGGAAAAATGGAACAGTAAAACTGATTAATTAATGATAAAAGTAATTAATCCTAAAAATATTGAAATCAAAATTTTTGCAGCTTGTATAAAAACATAACATAAAAGATGGAAACAAAACAAAAACAACAAAATATAAAAACAGAAATTAGAGTAACAAAAACAAAATAAAAAGTAAAAATAATGCTTCAAACTTCATAAATGTATTTACAAGTAGTACATTTCAACTTCACATTATGGTCATGCAACTCCTTTCAGTTTTCTGCATGTTAAACATAATTTTACTCTGTACTTGGGTCATGGAGAGACACCTTGAGCTCTAAAACAAGGCGATAACATATACAGATGCATCAGCATCTTCAGCACTTTCACACAGACTCTGAGACAAAGCAAATTACAAATATGAAATTTTTCCATCAGCTTCAGTGCCTGAACCCTTGGTCAAACTAGGTATGCTGTTGGTTTTGACATATTTTATAGTGCAGAACAAGCACGGGACAACAGAAGCAGTTTTAGAAGCAACCCTGCATGGACAGAAGATGGTTAGTATAATGAACACGGTTTGGATATTGGATTAATAATGCAATTTTCCTTCTTACAGAGCGTATGGAGGTTTGGGCTTTGACTCTTCTCTCCAATTTCCGTTCTAGCTTTAATAAATGTGGAGGCCAGCGTCCCAGTGTAAGCACTCCTGAAGATCAGACTGCACGTAGGAGGTGAAGGAGAAACACATGGTGTGATGAAACAGTTTTATGGAGAAAGGTGGTGTGGAGACTTATGGCCGATAATAGTAGATGAAGTTGGAATTTGAGCTGCCTGTACACAGGAGAAATCCAAACAGAGATCAAGGTAGGTTTGAGACTGAAACTGATAAAAGGGTGCTTGAAGGTGCTAGAAATGCTCCTGGCTGGGAAAGTGCATTTTACATCTTTGTGCTGTTCTGTGCACTGCTTTTTCCTGATAAAGTTCAGTGCATGGACATAAAATAATAATTAGTTTCAATTTGAATTAAAAGCAAATAAAACAAGAATTGAAAAAATATCATGGGAGACAGTAAATCTGTTATTCATGACTTTAAGTGATGAGTTATCAAATAAAGCAGACATCCAACAAAGGTGTCCCTCAAGGCTGAGTAATGCGTCCACTACTCTTTAACTATCTAATACATCTTTATACTGTTGATAACATCATTCCTTCTGAAAAGGCTTGAAGTATTTATCAGATTTTTTTTCTCCTAAACTTACATTTCAAGAGATCATATACTGCACCACCAATGTTTCCAGTCTTGTCTGTGCTCCAAAAGAATATCTACTGTAGTTGATGTACTTCCCAGTTTCCCTCAGCTGCATGCATTAATTACAATAGAGAGCTCTCCCACTCACCGTGAATTATTTGAAAAGGCTGAATGGTTATTGCTGATAGGAGGCACCAGTATCTTCATTTTATGGACATTAATAATCCTTAACAAACTCCACAGCTTTTGACTAGATCGCAGATAGACAGATCCAGCAGTGGTCACTTGGGTCCACTACAGGACACCGTATCAGTCTCACGGCTGCCAGGACACATTCCAAGGACGGAAAACTTTTTCACACATAAGGAGTTGTTCAGAACTCCTTATAAGAACTATCTGTAGACCAGTGGGATCACCATGGATTGTTGTCGGTCCTGGGAAGCGACGCAGACGGAGGAGGGCAAGAAAGAAAAAGCGGGGATGCCGGTCGGGCCTGCTAGTGAGGCTAAAGTTACACATAGACCTCCGCTACCGAGCATTTTTCTCTCCAACGCCAGAAGCATCGTCCACAAGATGGATGATCTAGAGCTACAGCTGGCAACTAATAAAACTGTGAGAGACTGCTGTGTGCTGTTGTTAACGGAAAGCTGGACCCACCCGCTGATCACTGATGCTGCAGTACAGCTGCCAGGGTGCACACTTCACCGATTGGACCGAACAGCAGAATCCGGTAAAAAAAGAGGAGGGGGTCTCTGCATTTTTCTTCACAACACTTGGACTAATTACAGCCGTATTATTAACACTTACTGTTCTCCTGATCTAGAGACAATGTCAGTCTTATGTCGGCCTTTTTATCTTCCAAAAGAGCTGAGCGTGATAATTATAACAGCCGTCTATATTCCTCCTGATGCAAATACTAAAGCGGCCCTTAGTCATTTGTACAGTGTAATAAATAAACAGCAGCAGGCCTATCCCGAGGGTGTTCACATTATAGCTGGTGATTTTAATCAAGCATGCTTGAAAACTGTGCTGCCTAATTTCACACAGTATGTAAAATGTGCCACTAGGGGAAAGAATTGTCTTGATCGGGTGTATTCGAACCTGAAGCATGCTTACAGAGCTGTGCCATGTTCACATCTTGGCCTGTCAGACCATCTATCATTGGTCCTCATCCCAGCATACACCCCCCTCAGGAGAACTGCTAGACCTACTATAAAGAACATCACAACATGGCCTGAGGGAGCTCTTTCTCAGCTGCAGGACTGTTTTTCAAACACTCTATGGGATTTATTCAAGAATGAGGATCTGGAAATGTACACACAGACTGTGTTACACTACATCACCTACTGTATCAATCAGGTGACTGTAGAAAAATGCATCAGGGTTTTTCCTAACCAGAAGCCTTGGATGCCAAAAGAAGTCCAGGCAATCCTCAGAGCTCGTGATACAGCCTTCAGGTCAGGGGATATAGATCTGTATAGCACTGCCCGGGCTAATCTGAAGAAAGGCATTAAGGAGGCTAAACAGACCTATAAGAAGAAAGTCGAGGACCATTTTTCTGATAATGATTCGAGACAAGTATGGTAAGGCTTTAACCATATCACAAACTATAAGGGCAGCAGCATCATTTCCAGTAACATCAGCGCCTCACTGGCAGAAGAACTGAACTGCTTTTTCGCACGGTTTGAGCCAAATACACCTCGCCTGGACCCACAGATGTTATTGAATGCCAGCTCTGATGTGCTTATCCTGCAGGATCATGAGGTGAGACAGACACTGAGAGCAGTTCACCCGAGAAAGGCTACTGGTCCCGATGGAGTGCCAGGAAAGGTGCTCAGAGCATGTGCAGATCAGCTATGCTCTGTTTTGACTGACATTTTTAACTTGTCTCTCAAGGCAGCCGTTGTTTCACAGTGTTTAAAATCTGCAGTTATTATTCCTGTACCAAAAAAACATACTATTAGCAGTCTGAATGACTATCGACCAGTAGCATTAACACCCATTGTTATGAAGTGCTTTGAGAAAATGGTATTGAAACATCTTTTGCCTAGTCTCCCCCCAGACTTTGATTGGTACCAGTTTGCCTACAGGGGGGGCAGATCCACTGAAGATGCTATTGCTATAGCTCTCCACTCGGCATTCAGCCATTTAGAAGACAAGGGGAGCTATGTAAGAATGTTTTTTGTTGACTATAGCTTGGCATTTAATACAATTATTCCCAACATTCTCATCACCAAATTGCTTCAGCTTGGTCTGCCTACTCACACTTGCAGCTGGATTAAGGACTTCCTAACAAACAGAACACAGACTGTTAGACTTGGACCCCATTCCTCCTCTACAGTCATGCTTAAAAATGGTAAATGGCATTCACTTATATAGCGCTTTTATTCTCATCTCTTGATGACCAAAGCGCTTTACAGATCCTGCTATCCACCCATTCACGCACACATTCACACACTGATGGTGGCATGCTGCCTAACATGGCGCTTCCAGACCCACCAGGAGCAATTGGGGTGAAGTGTCTTGCCCAGGGACACAACGGCAGCATATCTGGGGAGAACGGGATTTGAACCGCCAACCATGTGGTTATTGGACGACCTGCACTACCTCCTGAGCCACTGCCGCCACTGCTTAACACAGGCTCGCCACAGGGCTGTGTGTTGAGCCCCACTTTGTATTCATTGTACACATATGACTGCATACCTGTTCATCCCACAAACATTATAGTGAAGTTTGCAGATGACACAACAGTAGTGGGGCTCATATCAGGAGGAGATGAGTCCGCATACAGAGATGAGGTCCTGAAACTGGTGAGATGGTGCTCAGATAATAATCTGCTATTGAATACAAAAAAATCAAAAGAACTCAGTATTGATTTTAGGAAGCATAGCAGTGAGCCGCCTCCTCTATATATAGGCAAGGAGCGTGTGGAGAGGGTGGAGGCTTTTAAGTTTCTGGGTGTTCATATTTCTTACAACCTTACCTGGGCAGTTAACACCATAGCTACGATAAAAAAGGCTCAACAACGTCTACACTTTCTGAGTCTCCTCAAGAAGAATGACCTGAATGCACAGTTGCTGGTTTTATTTTATCACTCTGCTATTGAGAGCATTTTGTCATATGGCATCACGGTTTGGTATGAGGGCTGTTCAGCTGCAGACTGCAAAGCCTTCCAGAGAGTGATCGAGACTGCGCAAAAAATCACTGGCTGTTCTCTCCCTTCTCTGGAAGAGATTTCCAGGTCTCGGTACCTCAACAGAGCTACTGCCATCATTAAAGACTGTGCTCATCCAGGCCATGATTTCTTTCACTTGCTCCCCTCGGGAAAGCGGTACAGATCCCATAAAACCCGGACTACCAGGTTTAATCATAGATTTTTCCCAGCAGCAGTATGTATTTTGAACGGATTTATGTAACACGCACAGACTGCTGATATTTTTTGTTATTTTAGGTTATTTTGTAGCAATAACCCTGTGTGTATAAGCTGGTCTTTTGTATTTATCGCTCAGTATGTTTTGATTATTGCTACGTACATATTGTATTCAACTTTTAGGTAATTTTGTTTCAAGCATTATTTATTGTTGTAATTATAAGAATGTTAAATGTATGAGTGAACTGTGAGTGTGATAGTTTGTTTTTAGGGAGCAGCATCTCAATTTTGTTGCATTGTTCGTTAACAATGGAATGACAATAAAGGCACTTTGACTTTGACTTTGACTTATACAAAGATATTGAGTGATGATAATCAAGTCAGTGGTGGTAATGCACCTGTAAGCTGGTTGCCAACCGCCAATCAAATCTAAAATTCAATTCAATTCAATTCAACTTTATTTATATAGCGCCATTTCACAACAACAGTCATCTCATAGCACTTTCAACTGTAGGGGGGACCCCCACAGCTGCAGAAAAACCCCAGCAATCAGGCGATCCCCTGTGAACAAGCACTTGGCAACAGTGGAGAGGAAAAACTCCCTTTTAACAGGAAGAAACCTCCAGCAGAACCAGGCTCAGGGAGGGGCAGTCATCTGCTGCGACTGGCTGGGGGGTGAGGGGATAGAGAAGATGAAAAGAACAGACATGTAGAGAGCAAACAGCACGATGGGGACTCAATCTATGGGAGAGAACAAACAGATGTTAATGACCAGAAAAAAAAAATATTTCATTGAGAGTGAAGAAAGGAGTGAGGCCCAGTGCATTATTGGAGGTCCCCCGGCTGACTAAACCCATTAGCAGCATAACTAAGGGAGGGTTCAGAAACACAAGATCCCTCCCTAATTGTAGGCTGTATCAAAAAGGTAGGTTTTAGCCCTATTCTTAAAAACAGAAGAAGACATGAGGGCTGCATGCATGTGTACTGAAGTGGCTGGGGGTTGGTTGGTGGTATTAAAAACTGTGTTCTCACTCAACAAATCTGTGTTCACCTTTACTTCCACCTTTGCATTTTACTTTTTGACCTAATTAATAAGCATTTTTAGAGTGATGGTTATGGTAGGTTGAATGGCTCACTTTAAAACATTTTTACAATTCCTCTCACACACTCATTCCTCCTCTCTTCCATCTCACTGCATGTACGTGTTTTCAGAGCCACTACAGGGCATTGTTTCTACTATTTTTGTTGTCTGCAGAATTGTGCCAATTAAACGTGTATCCATTTCACATAAAAAAAACACTCGTAAATGTGCTATTTTTACACATTTTCATGAGACTGGGCTGCATGGATGAAAGGGAGCATATTTATAGTTTCAGAATCAATTTATCTGATATTTGTAGCTCACCATGCAAGTCAGTGGATTGAAACACCAACAACAAACTTCTCTCTCTACATTACTCAATAAAAAATTTTAATAATCCTTTATACCAGAGGCAGACAATGTAATGCCATATCAGTAATACAATGTCAAGCTGGTTTATTGTAGTATTCTGGCTCTGTGCTGTGTTGTTTTCTCCTCCTGCTGATTAGTTGACCAGTTGCAGCTGCCAAACAACTCTCACCTGCAGCAATCAAGGCTCAGCCTTTATAAGGAGGAAGCAGTCTGCAGATCAGCATGGAAATGTTAGACGCACTACCCCAGCCAGGAGTGCTCCTCCAGGACTTTGTGCGACCAGAATAATCTTTGTGTTTCCTACCCTCCCCACTGATGTGGGATTTCGTAAGCCAAACTTTTGCAACTTCTTTCTACCAAAACTTACCTTAATCTGTTCCTGGATTTTTCCTTTGTACAGGTGGACTGGATCCCCTCCCGGCAGATTAAGGACACCCACCTACTCACTGGCCAAAAGTCACCATACCTTCCATGCTACAAAACTGTATTCACAAGTTGTGTGCTTTTCCTCCACCTGCAGTTTGGTCACCAGGTGTGTTAATAATAATACATTAGATTTATATTGTGCTTTTCATGGACACTCAAGGACACTTTACAATGGATACATTATTCATTCATTCCACAGACAATGGTAGTGGTAAGCTAATGCTGTGGCCACAGCTCTCCTGGGGCAGACTGACAGAAACGTGGCTGCCAATCCCCGCCAATGGCCTCTCTGACCACTACCGAACATTTATACACATTCATACCCAGTGTCATGGACTGGACTGTCTAATTAGGTAGGCATCCTACCGGGACGCCTTCTGCAAACAACTCATGAGGTGACAGCAGCAACCTACAAAAGAGAAGTCACTGCCACCCTCACTGTGGGCGGCTGTGGCGCAGGTGTAGTGTGGCCAACTACTGATGGGAGGGTGAGGGGTTTGATTCCTGCTCTGTCTGCAGTCTGCATGTAGAAGTGTCCTTGAGCAAGACACTGAACCCTCAGTTGCTCCTGATGGGTCAGCACCCCCGCCATCAGTGTGTGAATGTATTTGTATATGGGTGGACTGCAGAACCTGTAAAGCGCTTTGGCCATCCAGAGATGAGTAAAATGTGCTATATACAGCAAGGAAAATAAGTTTTGAATACATCAACATTTTTCTCATTAAACATATTTCTGATGGAGCCATTGACCTTAGATTTTCACCAGATATCAATAACAACTGGCGTAATCCATATGTACAAAGAAATCAAGGCAAATGTGTCCACAAAACAAGTTATATTTAATAAAGTGAAATGACACAGGAAATAAGTATTGAACACATGAAGAAAAAGGGGTGCCAAAAGCCATAGGAAGCCAAGAAACCAGCTGAAATCCATCAGAATTTAAGAAGCCATTGTCATAAACTGGCCCCTCCGGGGCAGAAAGACAGGCACAAGTGCTGAACTGTAGTGAAACATTTATTAACAAAATACAAAAACAGTGCTGACAACACAAAAAATGCAAACTGAGATTACTTACAGAGGATACACTCCAGAGCAGGAAAGGCTCTGGAGGAGATGAGGAAAAAACACGGAGGGAAAGAAGTCTAAACCAGTCTAAGTTAAGCAATGGTGCCACAGTGAAACAATGAGTGGAGAGTGTTTAAGTACTAGGCAGACAGATGAGCCACAGGTGTGGGCTGAGCAGGCAGGCGAGCTAATTACCTAACTGTCCACAGCTGAGGTGGCAGGAAAGCAGACTGTGAACAATTAACCTCTGAGGGAGGTTAGCACATAAGTGACAACAAATCAAAATATACACAGAAAACTGATGACAAAATAATAACAGACATGCAAAACTCAGAAATATATTTATATAATATATATACTGTATATTGAGTCTGAGCTCAAATTTTCCTTCTGAGCTCAGACTCATGACAGATCCCCCCCCCCCCCTTCAAGGGGTGGACACCCCCAGGCAACACCAAAAAGCCCCCCCCCCCAAGAGAAAGTGTACAGCAAAAAATTACCTCGGGTGGGAGGTGGGGGAAAACAGGTTAGGAGGGAACTAAGTCTGGAGCCCACTCAGGACCCACACCCATGCTACACCGGGCCCCATTCATTCCACCTTGGCCGACGGCAAGGTGGAATGAATCGGGTGGTCTGCTGGAGAATATGGGCCACCCAACCCAGCGGCTCAGTCTGTCGGGCAGCCGGCCTGAGTTCTTTAGCCACCAGGACCTGAGGGGTGACCCAGGAGGTGGCTTCCTCACAGGAAGGCCCAGTAGTGGGAAGCAGGGCCGGAGGAGGGGGACCACAATGGTATCAGGTGGTGAAGGAGGATGGGGGACCACAACAGCATCTGGCAGAGGAGGAAGGGGGACCATGACGATGTCTGGCAGAGGAAGAAGGGGGACCATGATGTCCTCTGGCTGGCTGATTGCACCCACGGTGGCTCCAGGCTGGTGCAACGCTGCACCCGCGGTGGCTCTGGGCTGGACCATTGCAGCACCCGTGGTGGCACTGGACGGGAGCTCTAGAGCACCCGTGGGGGCTCCAGGCTGGAGTTCTGCAGCACCCGTGGTGGGCCCGGGCTGGGCCAATGCTGCACCCTCAATGGGCTTGGGCTGGGCCAACACTGCACCCTCGATGGACTCGGGCTGGGCCAACACTGCACCCTCGATGGGCCCGGGTTGGTCCAATGCTACGCCCTCGGTAGGCCCAGACTGGGCAAATGCTGCACCCGCGGTGGGCCCCGGGCTGGGTCGTAGTGCCCATGGCGGGCCCAAGCTGGAGCGCAGCACCCACGTTGGACTGATGCTGGGGCACAGCACTCATGAGGGTCCCCGACTGGGACGTAGCACCCGTGGAGACTCGGACCGAGAAGGGACCCACACGACGGCCTCAGGCAGAGGGGAGGCTGCACCCACGGAGGTCCTGGGCTGGGACGGAACACCCGCGATGATCTCTGCAGGGTGTGCTGGACCCACAACATCCTCAGCTGGCTAGCTTGGGCCCACAAAGTCATCTGGTGAGGCTGGATCTTCCCTGGCGACACTGGAAGAAGGCTCAGAACAAACAGGGTGAGGTATAGGGTCAGGGTCACCAGCAGCGGCGGAGCCTGGCGAGGTGAGCTCAGGTGCAACTGATGGCTGCACCCGACTCTCCTCAGCAAGAGCCAGGCAAGATTTCTCCAAGATGGAAAAGAGAAAAACAAAAGAGAGCACTTGCCTGAGCTCGACCTCCATCGCCGTCCAGGACTCCGTCGATCCAGACAACGACGTCTCAGGCCCAGTCTCTTGGAGGTCCAGCTCTGTTTCCAACTCTGCTGCAACGGCCTCTGCAGCAGACATGATGGTGTGTGCAATCCTCGTCTCCCCAGATGAAGTGGACCATGCTGGTGACTCTTCCGGCATGGCAACTCGGGGTTGGCTCACCGCTGGTGCTGGAACAGGGTCCGCCAGGGCCATGAGCTCCTCTATCATCTGGCGGTTCTGCTCCGGGGCCAGTGGACACTCAGGGGCCACAGAAGAGAACACAGAGAGGGCTGGTGAGCAATTTGTAACAGCAGCAGGTAGGGAGAGCTCAGGGGACTGCTTTTCCTGAGCCTCCCTACAGGGAATCAGGCAAGGCATATTATCATAAATAGAAGTAGAATGAAATAACACTTGCCTATTTTCCTGGATCTGGATGTTGCCTGCTGCTGTATATGGAGCGTCGACCCTCTCTGTGGCAAAGGTGAACTTGGGCTCCTCTGTGGATTGTAGAGGAGCCGCCCCTGTAGTCACTGGAATGGCCGTAACTGGGGAAAACATGGAGGACCTCTTGGCAGCAGGAGAACATGTTGAGGGGGTGGGAACTGCAGCAGCAAAGGAAGGAGGAAGGGCTGATGGAACAGCAGGTGAAGGAGAATAAGAAGGAGAAACTGCTGCAGGATTTGTCGGGCTCGGCGTGAGGGAAATGGCTGCCAAAGAGGCGGGGGAATTCTTCTGGCAGTCCGGAGCAGGACGACATTGTTGTGGTGGAGCTGGAGTTGGCAAACTGGGAGAAGGGATGGACTTCTGCGTAGAGAAGGTCTCCGCTTCGGCTTCACTGGAAACGTCCCCACCAACAGTCTTGGAAACGATCGCTGGAGTGCACAGACCTTGGACAGCAGATTTGTGTATTGTGGGTAACTCCACAGGCCAGGGTCTGCCTCCAGAATTCCCACTGCTCCATTCAAACTTTCCTAGATTTTCATGGGTCTACAGGTGGCAAAAGCTTCATCCACAAAGCTTTGGATGAAGCCCGCTGCCCATTCCTCCTCCACGGTCGGAGACCCCGCTGCCAATCTTCCCTTGTTTGTGTGAGGACGGCAAGCCAGGGACTTGATGAGCTCCACTTCACAGGTGAGTGAAAAAAGGAAAAAACACAAAAAGACAAAAAGCACACTACAGCAGCTGGACCATTACTTGGTGGCAGTATTCTGTCATAAACTGGCCCCTTCGGGGCAGAAAGACAGGCACAGGTGCTGAACTGTAGTGTAACATTTATTAACAAAATACAAAAACAGTGCTGACAACACAAAAATGCAAACTGAGATTACTTACAGAGGATACACTCCAGAGCAGGAAAGGCTCTGGAGGAGATGAGGAAAAAACACGGAGGGAAAGAAGTCCAAACCAGTCCAAGTTAAGCAGTGGCGCCACAGTGAAACAATGAGTGGAGAGTGTTTAAGTACTAGGCAGACAGATGAGCCACAGGTGTGGGCTGAGCAGGCAGGTGAGCTAATTACCTAACTGTCCACAGCTGCAGTAGCAGGAAAGCAGACTGTGAACAGTTAGTGGGAGTGTCTGAGAAAGGAGGGCACATAAGTGACAATAAACCAAAACATACACAGAAAACTGACAACAAAATAATAGCAGACATACAAAACTCAGAAATAAATTGAGTCTGAGCTCAGAAGGAATATTTTAGCTCAGATTCATGACAGCCATCCTATCCCCCATCAGTGCAAATTAACTTCAGCTGGTTAATTTATGACTGATAGCCTTTAAAAAGGTCTGTGAATATCAGATTCTCGCACCACAAAGAACTCATGATGGGTAGAAGCAAAGAGCTCTCTCTAAACCTCTGCAACCTTATTGCTGCAAAACATAATGAAGGCATTGGTTACAGGCACAATTCAAAACTGCTGAATGTTCTAGTGAGCATTGTTGGAACCATCATTCGGAAATGGAAAGAACATCATTTTATCATAAACCGGCCATGACCAGGAGCTTCTCACAAGATGTCTGACAGAGGAGTCAAAAGAATTATCAGAGGAGCTATCAAAGAGCCAAAGACCACTCGTGCAGAGCTCCAGAAAGACCTGGAGTTAGCAGGTACTGCTGTTTCAAAGAAAACAAGCAATGCATTCAACTGACATGGGCTCTATGCCCGATCATCTCACAAGGCTTCATTGCTGAAGAAAAAACATGTTGAAGCTCATTTAAAGTTTGCTACACAACATTTGTGCAAGCTAGTAAAATACTGGGAGAATATACACTACCGTTCAAAAGTTTGGGGTCACTTAGAAATTTCCTTATTTTTGAAAGAAAAGCACTGTTTTTTTCAATGAAGTTAACTTTAAACTAATCAGAAATATACTCTAATATCTAATATACATTGCTAATGTGGTAAATGACTATTCTAGCTGCAAATGTCTGGTTTTTGGTGCAATATCTACATAGGTGTATAGAGGCCCATTTCCAGCAACTATCACTCCAGTGTTCTAATGGTACAATGTGTTTGCTCATTGTGTCAGAAGGCTAATGGATGATTAGAAAACCCTTGTGCAATCATGTTAGCACAGCTGAAAACAGTTTAGCTGGTTAGAGAAGCTATAAAACTGACCTTCCTTTGAGCAGGTTGAGTATCTGGAAAAAATTATTATTTCAAATACAAATCATTATTTCTAACCTTGTCAATGTCTTGACTATATTTTCTATTCATTTTACAACTCATGGTGGTAAATAAGTGTGACTTTTCATGGAAAACACAAAATAATTGTCTGGGTGACCCCAAACTTTTGAACGGTAGTGTAGTCCGGTCAGATGAGACCAAAATTGAACTTTTTGGATGCCACAATACGCATCATGTTTGAAGGAGAAATGGCACTGCACATCATCCCAAAAACACCATATTAACAGTGAAGTTTGGAGATGGGAGCATCCTGGTGTGGGGGTGTTTTTCAGCACATGGTACAGGCAGACTTCATACAGTTGAAAGAAAGATGAATGGACAAATGTACAGAGACATCCTTGATAAGAACCTGTTACCATCTGCCAAGATGCTGAAGATGAAACTAGGGTGGACATTTCAGCAAGACAATGATCCCAAACACACAGCCAAGGAAACTCTCAACTGGCTACAGAGAAGGAAAATAAAGCTGCTAGAATGGCCCAGTCAGTCACCTGACCTGAATCCAATTGAAAATCTCTGGAACGAACTGAAGATCAGAGTTCATAGAAGACACCCACGGAACCTTCAAGATTTGAAAACGGTTTGCGAGGAAGAATGTTTTCTCCTGAGCAATGCCTGCACCTAGTTTCTCCATACAGGAGGTGTCTAGAAGCTGTTATTAGCAATAAAGGCTTTTCTACTAAATATTAAATGAATTTCACCAAGCCTGTTTGTCATGTATTTTGGTTTACTACGGCACCCGTAGTAGTGCCTTTGCTAAAAGCATTATGGGTAATGTAGTGTATGTTGAGTGTGTTGTCGTTTGCTGTGTGCTATGAGTTGCTGCTTGCCAATAAACCGTTAACGATACGTCGTATGGTCCGAGTTATTATTTGTTATATCGAGTAACGTAACGGGTGAAAGCTATAACAAAAAGTAACTCACCCCCTTCCGCTGATTGATGACTTATTTGCGGGGCTGAGTGGGGGACAAAAGTTCAGCAAAATAGATCTCAACCAAGCTTATTTACAAATGCATGTAGACGAGCAGTCACGTGAAATGCTGACTATCAACACCCATAAAGGACTCTTCAGATACCGCAGACTGCCTTTTGGCATCACATCTGCTCCAGCACTTTTTCAGCGAGCTATGGATCAAATCCTGAGTGGATTACCAGGAGTGCAGTGCTACCTGGATGATATCCTGTGTACAGGAGCAGATGATGAAGAGCATCTGCGCAACTTGGATGCAACTCTCACGAGACTGGAGGAGTATGGATTGAGAATCCGCAAGGATAAATGCGAGTTTTTCCAGTCATCCGTGGAATACTTAGGTCATGTGATCGATGCTAAGGGACTACACACTGCACCATTGAAAATCACAGCCATTGTGGATGCACCTCCACCCCAAAATGTCAGTCAGCTGAAGTCTTTCTTAGGACTGCTGAACTATTATGGACGGTTCATACCAAACTTGGCATCACTATTAAAACCACTGCATAACCTGCTGCGCAAAGAGGAAGTATGGAGGTGGACGGCAAGCTGTCAGGAAGCTTTTCAGAAGGCAAAGGATGCGCTGACTGCATCAGAGGTTCTGACCCACTTCAACCCATCACTTCCGATCCAGCTTGCCTGCGACGCCTCTCCTTATGGCGTAGGGGCGGTGATTTCCCACGTAATGCCAGATGGTGAGGAAAAGCCAATCGCTTTTGCGTCAAGGACATTAAACAAGGCAGAAGCTAACTATGCTCAACTAGAAAGAGAGGCTCTGAGCATTGTGTTTGGTGTGAGAAAATTCCACCAGTACTTGTATGGACGGAAGTTTACACTTTTTACTGACCACCGACCTCTCACAACCATCCTTGGACCATACACAGGAATACCATCTCTTGCAGCGTCCCAACTGCAGAGGTGGGCGTTGCTGTTGTCAGGACACTCCTATGACATCAGGTATCGAAAGTCAGACTGCCATGGTAATGCAGATGGGTTATCCAGATTACCACTTCCTGTCATGAAGCCAGAGTCAAGCACTGTGGACATCTTCTACTTCACAGAGGTAGAAAACGCACCTGTTTCAGCTGTGCAGGTGAAAAAGGGGACTAGAAATGACCCTGTGTTGTCGGCAGTCATGGACTTGGTCATTAAAGGACAACCTGGGGGTGATGACGCAACCTTGAAGCCCTTCCTTGGGAAGTGGACAGAATTGTCTGTTCAGTCGGGTTGTTTGCTGTGGGGGAGGAGAGTGATTATTTCCCTGTCATATCGAACAAAAAGTGGCGACAAGGACATCTGGACCGACGCTGCAGTCCGCGACGGAGGAGAGTTTTTTTTGTCGTTTTTTTTTTCCCGCTGCTACTCCGTGCTGACAGGGTGATACACCGCGCCACTGTGCTGAGGTGGATGCTGCGGGCTGTCTGCTAAACGGGGAGGAGCGAAGCAGTGGAAATCGTTAAGGACAAAAAAACTCCTTGAGTAACGCGGGAGGGAAGAAACAACGTTACAGAAAGGAGCCGCGAGGGAAAGAGCGACATTCAACCAGGAGTGTTAAAATGGCGGGAGTCATTGGCTCTATCGGGCCCTTTGATGAGAGCGCGGAGCAATGGAGCTCCTATACAGAGCGCTTTGACTATTTCGTCGCGGCCAATGGAATAACGGATGAAAAGTTAGTGCCCACTTTTCTGAGTGTGATGGGTCCCAAGACATTTAACCTACTACGTAACCTCCTACAGCCAGTAAAGCCAGGCTCTAAAACCTATAAAGAGCTGGTGGACACACTGACCCACCACTTCTCACCCAAGCCTCTAGTGATTGCAGAAAGATACAGGTTTCACAGACGTAACCAAGAAGAAGGTGAGTCTGTTAACATATTTGTTGCAGCACTACGCAAGTTAGCCGAACACTGTGAATTTAAAGATGTTTTAAATGACACATTAAGAGACAGGCTTGTGTGTGGGCTACGAAATGAAGCAGCACAGAAGAAGTTACTCACAGAAAGTGATTTGACGCTTGAAAGAGCCATTAACATTAGTGTGATGATGGAGATGGCTTCCAAAGAAGCCCACCAACTGCATACTACAGGCAGAGTACATAAGCTCAACAGTGGTAAAACCAATGTAACAGGTCCATGTTTCCGCTGTGGCAAGGTGGGACACCTTCCTAATGACTGTTGGTACAAAGAGATGGACTGTAACAACTGTGGAAAAAAAGGCCACGTGGAGCGGGCATGTAGAAGCAAAAGGAGCAAAGACAAAGGCCCAAAGACAAGGAATAAAAGTGACATGGTAAAATACAAAAAGAAAAGAAATGTTCACACAGTTAAACATGGCGAGGACAGAGTGAGCGACTCCTCAGAGGAAGAGGTGTCAACTGCAATAAATACTGTCCGGATTATGAATGTGAATGAAGGCTCAGAAGGCTTTTGGATTAAACCAAAAGTGGAGGGACATTTTATTAAAATGCAGATAGACACCGGATCAAAGGCATCACTTGTGTCGCATAGCATTTACAAGAAGTTTCTGAAACATTGTCCACTCCGACCTTCAGACACCGTCTTCAGGGCGTATACTGGACACCGAGTGCCCATGAAAGGGATGACAGAGGTAACTGTTCAGTACAATGGCCAAACTGCTGAGCTTCCAGTTTATGTTACCAAGAACAACTGTCCAGCTGGAGATGTGACATCTTCTTCTGCATCAGCACCAGAAGCAACCTCCACATTAGAAAGAACTCAGACTCATGTTCCTGCAGAGCGCCGATACCCTACCAGGGAGCGACGACCTCCTGTCCGTCTGAGTTATTAGACTAGATAGCAACTGACCCACATTTATTGGGCAGAATAATCCCCAGGGGTACAGTTATGGGATGAGGCAGTCTACCCTCACTCCTAAGGTAGCATAATAATTCAAGAAAAAAAGAGACAAACAAAGACATAAGAATTGCAGCAGACACTGATATCTCCTGTAGGACATCTATTGTAAGAGGGGAGGAGATGTCATGTATTTTGGTTTACTACGGCACCCGTAGTAGTGCCTTTGCTAAAAGCATTATGGGTAATGTAGTGTATGTTGAGTGTGTTGTCGTTGGCTGTGTGCTATGAGTTGCTGCTCGCCAATAAACCGTTAACGATACGTCGTATGGTCCGAGTTATTATTTGTTATATCGAGTAACGTAACGGGTGAAAGATATAACACTGTTCAATACTTATTCCCTGTGTCATTCCATTTTATTAAGTATAACTTGTTTTATGAACACAGTTGCCTTTATTTCTTTGTATGTATGGATTACTTGAGTTGTTACTGATATCTGGGGAAAATCTCAGGTCAGTGGCTCCATCAGAAATATGTTCGAGAAAATGTTGACGTGTTCAGTACATGCTTTCCCCGCTGTAAGTGAACACCATTTACAACTGTCTCCTGATAAACTTGTAAGAGAGGAAGTTAACATGGTTAATTCTTGAGCCCAACTGTTGTCTCTTAAATACTCACCATCTCTCTGTCTCCCCACAGGGTTGCCAGGTTCTCACTGTGCACCATTATTTTTTCACATTCTCACTTTGTAAATAAACTCACTGAAACTGCTATTACGCTTCCTGCTTGTTTCTGCAACTGGGTCAATATGCTAAAAAATATAAATTATAAACCTCTATTTAAAATTGAAATGCCAAATTTACGAGAAAAAAAAATCCCCTTCTTTTCTGTGTTTTAACATTTTTTTTTATTGCTGTCACTATGCATAGCCATATAACTACAATATATTTTTCATTTACCTCCTAGCTTTGTCATTGAGCCCAGTAAAATGGCATTGTTAACCCGATAATTGGGAATAATCAGATTAGACCTGTTTGTGTGCATTAAACACATGGATTATTGGGCAGTAAACTACATGTGTTTATGTGATTTCTCATAACCTGATAATGGATATTCTGTTTACATCATTTCTTGACTAATCATATAACTCCAGAAATTTATGAATGTGCATGTCAACATAGACAATGTGTTGCACATAAATGCCCCCAGAGTATAAACTCAAGAATACAGTGTGAACAATATTTTCTTCTTTTTATAGATACAATAGCTCACCAAATAAATGCTTATCTTATATCTGTTTGCATAGAAAGATTGTAAGGAAAAATTCAAAAGCAAACCTTTATAAATATCCAGTATGAATGCTGGTTTTATTATTGTGTTCTTGTAAAATAGGTCTGAAAAGTGTTATAGCCTTTTAAAACTTAATTTAATGCAGTCTTTTCACTTTGCTGTAATAAGGAAATGTTATAAGTAGCATAACACATTCATAACATAGTTGTAAAATTTTCTGCAAATACAGAATATGAAATTTAAAAAAATTCAGCAATGACCACCTGCACATATCTGTTAGAAACTGAGCTGGTTCTCCTTCACAGATGAATACTGATGAAATGCCTTGATGAATTATATCTGTCATTATCAGCCCATCTGAGTTATGACGAATTATTCAGCTAATGCAGATGTATGACGTGACAGTTTCTGCTGCAGCTGATGTGAGCCAGCAATTTAGTTTTAATTCCTGTGGAACCGTTGGCCGTTTTTATCAATGTCTGGGAGTTTTTACCTTTAAATTTCAAAAGGATCAATGGCATTTCATTTTCTGTGAGGGATAGAGAGATGAAAAGGAAGAATATGAGAGAAGGAGAAAATATATACATGTACTGTATAATTGTGGAATACCTAGAAAGACAAAGAGACACTGGCATATTTTTAGAGTTTGAAGCAGTGCGGCTGAGGGAAACCTATAGTTTTTGCTGTGATCCTTCTTTTCTTCTTTTCTACTGAAAGTGCCTGGGCTGCAAAAATACACTGAATAATTCACAGAAACATGAAATTTTATAGTAACGTCAGAAATTCTCCCCGCTACTCAGCGCCCATAAGTGACGCAACAATATTTATGTTTTTGCAGATATCTGACATGTTTCAGGACCCAGGAGACAGACGCTGACACGAGCAGATATGGACAATTATTCTTTATTAATGGAAAGTGAGTGTAGTGCGTGTGTGAGTGCGAGTATTGATGTCTGGTCACAGGAGCTGAGCAGTTCTGGTGGCGACCTGGCAACCCTGGAACACACACAAGCATAAACAATTACAGCTGTTCAGCGATGGCGGGTAATTGCAGATGATTAGGCTTACTTGCATGTGCCACAGGTTGTGTTCTGCTGGCTCCGAGTGCCCGTGCGACGTGGTAGTGATGGTGCCCGTAGTTGCGGGGGTGAGGAGGTACTCCGTGATGAAGGAGGCGATGCCCCGTTGGCTGGGGAGGCTGGTCCACCGCCAGGGAGGTCCACCTGTGCACAGGGGAAAGGGCTAGGAGATGATGAGTGCAGAGATCTCTTACGTGACCGGTCTTGACGTGACGTTCTCGGCTTGGCTTGAGGTCGTGGTCTTGGCTCATTCCCAGGCAAAGACGACAGATGACTCCGTGCCGAGCCGTCAGTGATGCCGGCCTTTAAAGGCCGCTGATTGGCACCTGCCGGTGTATGCGCAGCTGGAGATGATAAGGCAGATGACGGCCCAGCGGTCGTCATGACAGTACTCCCCCCTCTAGCAGTGCCTCCAGGCACCTGCCCAATTCTACCTGGATTCGCCCGATGGAAGTCGCGGATCAACTGCTTATCCAGGATCAACGCTGGGCGAATCCAAGAACGATCCTCCGGTCCAAAGCCCTCCCAGTCCACCAAGTACTGAAGACCTCGGCCCCGCCGGCGCACGTCCAGGATGGCAGTCACCCTCCAGGCTGGATGGCCATCGATCATCCTAGGGGGGCAGAAGCTGCGGGGGGCGGGCACAAAGGATCCGTGATGTAAGGCTTGACCTGGGAGACATGCAAGGTGGGGCAGATGTACATAGAAGGGGGGAGAGACAAACGCACAGATACAGGATTGACAATACGAGAGATGGTGTAGGGACAGATGAAGCGCTTAGTTAGTTTGCGTTTCTCAGCCGGCACACCGATGTTCCGAGTAGACAACCACACTTTCTGACCCACCTTGTAGTCTGGGGTGGGCCTCCTATGACGGTTGGCCACCTGGATGTTGCGCTCAGTGGTCCTCAGAAGGGCCCTGCGAGCAATGGACCAGACCCGCCGACAGCGCCTGACGTGGGTCTGTACAAATGGGATGGCTACCTCCCTCTCCTCCTCAGGGAACAGTGGTGGATCAAAACCGAGGGGGGAAGGGGGAAAGTCCCGTGGCCGAAGAGACCGTGGTGTTGTGGGCGTACTCAATCCAAGGTAGATGCTTGCTCCATGAAGACGAGCAGGAGGAGATGACACAATGCAGCGCTGCCTCTAGCTCCTGGTTATCCTGTTCACACTGGCCGTTGCTCTGTGGATGATACCCAGAGGAGAGGCTGGCTGTGGCTCCCAAAGCTGCGCAGAATGCCTTCCAAACTTGGGAGATGAACTGTGGTCCCCGGTCTGACACTATGTCAGCGGGGATGCCGTGAAGGCGGACCACATGCTGGACAAGGAGGTCCGCCGTTTCCTGAGCCGAAGGCAACCCCCGAAGGGGTACAAAATGGGCCGCCTTAGAAAAAAGGTCCACAATAGTCGAAACAGTGGTGAAGTTATCTGAGGGGGGCAAGCCAGTCACAAAATCCATGGCAATATGGGACCAGGGGCGAGAAGGAACGGGCAAAAGATGTAACAAACCCACCGGGGGGGAAGATGATGTTTTCCCAGTGGCGCATTGAGCGCAGGCCCGGACATAATTTAAGACATCCTTCTGCAGCCCTGGCCACCAGAAGGTCCTCTGGAGAAGGTCCACAGTTCAACCCACTCCCAGATGACACGCCAGCTTGGAAGCGTGACCCCACTCAATCACTTGACTCCGAATGGAGCGAGGAACGAATAAACGACCCGGGGGACACCCCCCCCCCAGATCAGGCTCCGTCTTCTGCGCTCTTCGGACCTTCTTGCAAATACCCCAGGACAAGGCGCACACCACACAGGAGGGCGGCAGGATGGGTGCTTCCTGATCTTCGGTGGATGGTGCATTGAACTGCCACGAGAGGGCATCCGGCTTGCTGTTCTTGCTCCCCGGCCGATAGGTGATGGTGAAGTTGAATTGGCCGAAGAAGAGAGACCAACGGGCCTGGCGTGCATTCAAACGCTTCACCGTCCTGAGGTACTCCAGGTTGCGGTGGTCAGTCCATACAACGAACGGTTGAGCAGCCCCCTCCAGCCAGTGTCTCCACTCCTCCAAGGCGAGCTTTACTGCCAAGAGCTCCCTGTCACCTATGCTGTAATTCCTCTCCGCCGGTGACAAGCGATGGGAAAAGTAGGCACATGGCCGGATCTTGCCATCCTCCGAGGAACGTTGAGAAAGCACCGCCCCCACCCCCGAATCCGAAGCGTCCACCTCCACCAAACACTGTAGTTTAGGGTCCACCTGGGTCAGTACACGGGCCGAGGCAAACTCCTCCTTGAGTTTTTCAAACGCCCTGGCCGCCTCCTCACTCCAGCAAAAAGGGGTTTTTGGGGAGGTGAGAGCAGTCAAAGGGCGGGCAATATTCCCGAAATTGGGCACAAACTGACGATAGAAATTAGCGAAGCCCAGGAACCCCTGTAGCTGTTTTCTGGACGTCGGCGTGGGCCAATCCACTACCGCCTTGACCTTGGCCGGGTCGGGGAGCACCTGATTCCGGGCAATGATGAACCCAAGGAAGGAGGTCCGGTCGGTGTGAAACTCACATTTTTCTGCCTTTACGAACAGCTGGTTCTCCAGGAGGCACTGCAACACTCTCCGAATGTGCACCTGGTGCTCTTCCAACGTGCGGGAGAAGATAAGTATATCGTCTAGGTACACGAACACGAATGAGTTCAGGAAGTCTCAAAGAACATCATTAATTAGCCGTTGGAAGACGGCCGGAGCGTTGGTTAACCCAAACGGCATCACCAAGTACTCAAAATGTCCGCTTGGGGTCCGGAAAGCCGTCTTCCACTCGTCACCTTCTCTGATGCGCACCAAGTGATAGGCATTCCTGAGATCCAGCTTGGTAAACCAGGACGCCCCCTGGAGAGAGTCGAAGGCGGTGTTCATTAAAGGCAGGGTATACTTGTCCTTGACCGTGATCTTGTTAAGACCCCGGAAGTCGATGCAGGGGCGTAATGAGCCGTCCTTCTTCCCAACGAAGAAGAACCCGGCTCCCACGGCCGAGGACGACGGGCGGATGATACCAGAGGCCAGAGATTCCTTAATGTAAGTGTCCATGGCCTCGCGCTCCGGGGCTGATAGGCTGTACAGGCGGCTAGCAGGAAGAGGGGCCCCAGCCTTCAGGTTTATAGCACAGTCATACGGTCGATGGGGGGGGGGGGTAGAGACAACGCCCGTGACTTGCTGAATACTAACCCCAGGTCATGGTAAACCTCCGGTACCTTGAACAGATCCAGGGGTGGCGTCGAGGGTGGAGGCACCGGGACAGATGGGGCACACGCCGCAGATTGAAGACAGGCACTCAGGCAGAATGTACTCCATGCTGTAATGCTCCTGGCTTGCCAGTCAATGGTGGGGTTGTGAAGCCGAAGCCAGGGGTACCCCAGGATGACGGGTGAGGACGAGACGGGCAGGATCAGAAACCTAATCTCCTCCCTGTGGTTGCCCGAGACGATCACGGATACAGGGGCCGTCTGATGGGAAACGGTGGTCAGTGACGCCTTGGACAGGGTGATGAGATTGACAGGAGGATCCAGAGGTTGACAGCTGAGGCCCATCTGGGTTGCCAGGTCTCTGGAAACAAAGTTTTGCTCAGCTCCTGAGTCAACTAAAGCCAGTGTGGGGTGTTCAGTATGCTTGTGAATTAGCCTGATGGGTATGCGGAAACTAGTGAGGGGTTCTTCTAGGATTTGTCCGTGAATCCCCCTACAGTGATCCACGGACTTCCCCTTTTAACCGACTAGGACATTCAAACACCCCATGAGACCCCTTCCCACAATAGAAGCAAAGGCCCAGATCCCAGCGGCGCTGTCTCTCAGCCGCTGACACTTAAGATCGCCCTATCACCATAGCAATCTAGTCTCAGAATCTATTCTGAGATTCTGAGTTCTGGGATCGTCACTTCCTTGTGGTAACGTATCGTCACTTCCTGTTTTGCTGTCTGCCTGTGTGGTTTGCTCTCCAGCCACTAGCTATGGCTACTAGCTCTCCTTCCTCTCCTCCTCTGGTGTGCTCTCTCTGTCAGATGTTTAGCTACACCTCTGCCTCTTTTAGTGATAATGGTAAATGTAATAAATGTTGTCTTTTTGAGGCGCTCGAGGTGAGGTTGTCTGATTTGGAATCCCGGCTCCGCTGCATTGAAACACCGTCTGCGCCAGTTAACCGTGACAGACGCCCCTTAGCTGCAGCGGAGCTAGCTAGCATAGCTAACCCCGTTAGCGGTCCCCCGGCTCTCCTCAGCAGCGAGGAGACTGGGTGGGTGACGGTGAGAAGGAAGCCTAGTCGCAAAGCCCCCGTACACCACCAACCTGTTCACGTTTCTAATCGTTTTTCCCCACTCAGCGACACACCCGCTGAGGAAAAAACTCTGATCATTGGCGACTCTGTAGTCAGAAACGTGAACCTAGAGACTCCAGCGGCCATAGTCAAATGCATTCCTGGGGCCAGAGCAGGCGACATCGAGTCAAATCTGAAAATGCTGGCTAAAAGTAACTGTAAATATTCCACAATTGTTATTCACGCCGGCATTAACGACATCCGTCTCCGGCAGTCGAAAATCACGAAACTTAATGTAGAATCGGTGTGTGACTTTGCAAAAACGATGTCTGCCACTGTAGTATTCTCTGGGCCCCTCCCCAATCTGACCAGTGATGACATGTTTAGCCGCTCGTCATCCTTGAACCGCTGGCTGTCTGTGTGGTGTCCTAAAAATGACGTGGGCTACATTGACAATTGGAGCTCTTTTTGGGGAAAACCTGGTCTTATGAGACGAGACAGCATTCATCCCACTTTGGATGGCGCTTCTCATTTTTCTAACAATCTGGCATCTTTTTTATCCAAATTTCCAAAACCCTGACTACTCAGAGTTGGGACCAGGAAGCAGAGTCGCAGTCTTACACGCCTCTCTGCAGTTCCTCTTCATCCGCCACCCCTCAACTTAGTCCCTGTCTTCCCCATCAGAGAGTCGTTGTCCGCTCCCTCCAAAGTAAATAAAAATATAATGTATAAGCATCCCAAAGTGATAAAGCAAAATATTGGTAAAACTCAAATTAAACATAAAGCCTCTAAATTGAATGATTTGGCCTCTGTTCCTCCTCATAATTTAAAAATTAAATGTGGTTTATTAAATATTAGGTCTCTAACTCCCAAGTCTCTGTTAGTCCATGATAAGTTAATTGATCATCAGATTGATTTAATTTCCCTTACAGAGACTTGGTTAGGGCAAGAGGATTATGTTGGTTTAAATGAATCAACTCCCTCTGGTTATTTAAACTGTCAAAATCCCAGAAGTTCTGGTCGTGGAGGAGGAGTAGCAACAATTTACCATTCCAAATTACTAGTTAATGTAAAGCAAAAAACATGTTATAATTCCTTTGAGGGCCTGGTCCTCAGTATTGGGCACTTTAGCAATTTTAGGTTAAACCCAATTTATTTGCCATAGTTTATCGTCCCCCATCAACCTACTCAGAATTTTTATCCGAATTTGCTGATTTCTTAGCTGATTTAGTGCTAAAATCTGATAGAATAATTATAGTAGGGGACTTTAATATACATGTGGATGTAGATAGTGACTGCTTTAATGTGGCATTTGATTCAATATTAGACTCGATTGGGTTTTCTCAGAAAGTAGGAAATTCTACTCATTACCTCCACCATACATTGGACCTTGTTCTGACATATGGCATAAAAATAGAAAATCTTGTAGTGTCTCCTCATAACCCTGTACTGTCAGACCATTGTCTGTTAACCTTTGATTTTACTATTTCTGACTATTTGGCTCCTAAAGAAAAATATTATTACAGTAGATGCCTCTCAGATGATGCTGTTACCAAATTTATGCAGATTGTTTCCTCTATGCCATGTGTCAACACAACGGAAATAAGCTATAGACAGCTTGCCCCTTCTGTAATTGATAACATGGTGGATAGTGTTTCAGCTTCTCTGCATCAGACTCTAGACTTGATGGCCCCCTTAAAAAAGAAAAAAGTCTAATCAGAGATTTCTAACTCCTTGGTTCAACACAGAAACTCGTAGCGTAAAACAGAAGACTCGTCAGTTAGAAAGAAAATGGCACTCCACTAATTTAGATGAAATCTATTTAGCTTGGAGAAATCATCTTTTAATTTATAAAAAATCTATTAGAAAAGCTAGAACGACTTATTACTCTGCATTAATAGAAGAGAACAAGAATAATCCCAGGTTTCTTTTCAGTACTGTAGCCAGGTTGACAAAGAGTCAGGACTCTGTCAATCCTAGCATTCCCTTAGAGCTTACTAATCAGGACTTTATGAACTTTTTCAATAATAAAATTTCATCCATCAGAGATAAAACCAATCAGATTCTTCCCACAGTTAACTTAAATACTGTAACTACTACAACTCCTTCTATTGATGTCTGTCTTGATGAGTTTACTCCAATCGACCTTTGTGAGTTAGACAAAATAGTTTCCTCATCCAAACCTTCAACTTGTCTTTTAGACCCTATTCCTACCAGGTTATTTAAAGAAGTCTTCCCACTTATTGGTAGCTTTATTCTTCATATAATCAATTCTTCATTAACTTTAGGCCATGTACCGCAGGCTTTTAAAATGGCTGTAATTAAACCCTTACTCAAAAAGCCAACGCTAGATCCAGGAGCTTTAGCTAACTATAGACCAATCTCTAATCTCCCTTTCATTTCAAAAATCTTAGAAAGAGTCATTGCTACCCAATTATTTGACCACCTGCAGGGAAATGGTTTACTTGAAGAGTTTCAATCTGGGTTTAGAATCCATCATAGTACTGAAACAGCCTTAGCGAAGGTCACTAATGACCTCCTCATTGCATCTGATAATGGACTAGTTTCTGTACTTGTCCTTTTAGACCTTAGTGCAGCTTTTGATACTATCGATCATAATATTCTACTTGATAGATTAGAACACTATGTTGGACTTAATGGAACTTCGTTGCAGTGGTTTAGATCTTATTTATCTGATAGGTTCCAGTTTGTTCATGTAAATAATGAGTTTTCTTTCAACTCAAAGCTTAGTCATGGAGTTCCACAGGGATCTGTGCTAGGCCCTACTCTTTTTAGTTTATATATGCTTCCGTTAGGTAACATTATTAGAAAGCACTGTATACATTTTCATTGTTATGCAGATGACACACAATTATACCTGTCAATGAAGCCAGATGATAGTAATCAATTAGCCAAGTTAGAAGCCTGTCTTAAGGAAATCAAAGCTTGGATGACTTGTAATTTCCTGCTATTAAATTCAGATAAGACTGAAGTCATTCTTGTTGGTCCAAAAAACCTTAGAAATTCCTTTCCAAATCAAACTTTCAGTTTGGATGCGGTTACTCTTTCTCTTAATAGCTCTGTGAGGAACCTTGGAGTTATTTTTGATCAGGATTTGTCCTTCAATTCACATATTAAATTTGTTTCTAAGACTGCCTTCTATCATTTGCATAATATTGCCAAGATTAGGAGCATCTTGTTTCAGAGTGATGCTGAGAAACTGATCCACGCTTTTGTTAGCTCGAGATTAGATTATTGTAATTCTTTATTATCAGGCTGTCCTAAAACATCTTTTAAAAGTCTTCAGCTGATCCAAAATGCTGCAGCAAGAGTTTTAACAGGTACTAGAAAGAGAGATCATATCTCTCCGGTTCTGGCCTCCCTTCATTGGCTTCCCATAGAGTTTAGAATTAAGTTTAAAATCCTTCTTCTTACTTACAAAGCTCTAAACAATCAGGCTCCTTTTTATTTAAAAGATCTGATACTACCATATTATCCTAACAGAGCACTACGCTCCCAAAATGCAGGATTACTTGTAATACCTAGAATCTCCAAAAGTACAATGGGAGGCGGAGCCTTCAGTTATCAAGCTCCTCTCCTGTGGAATCAGCTGCCAATCTGGATTCGGGAGTCAGACTCGATGTCTGTTTTTAAGAATAGGGCTAAAACCTACCTTTTTGATATAGCCTACAATTAGGGAGGGATCATGTGTTTCTGAACCCTCCCTTAGTTATGCTGCTAATAGGTTTAGTCAGCCGGGGGACCTCCAGTAATGCACTGGGCCTCACTCCTTTCCTCACTCTCAATGAAATATTTTTTTTTGCTGGTCATTAATATTTGTTTGTTCTCTCCCATAGATTGAGTCCCCATCGTGCTGTTTGCTCTCTACATGTCTGTTCTTTTCTTCTTCTCTATCTCCTCACCCCCCAGCCAGTTGCAGCAGATGACTGCCCCTCCCTGAGCCTGGTTCTGCTGGAGGTTTCTTCCTGTTAAAAGGGAGTTTTTCCTCTCCACCGTTGCCAAGTGCTTGCTCACAGGGGATCGCCTGATTGCTGGGGTCTTTCTGCAACTGTGGGGGTTCCCCCTACAGTTGATAGTGCTATGAGATGACTGTTGTTGTGAAATGGCGCTATATAAATAAAGTTGAATTGAATTGAATTGAATAGCCTCTTGATCCGGAAGTTCCTCTGACGCGGGTAGAGCGAGCAGAGTAGAGCTAGTGGAGCGAGGGTGGGGCTTAATCGAATGGGAAGTAGACCGCTGTTCGGCCGCTCGCTCCCTTAACCTGCTATCTAGACTAATAGCGAGGGCAGTTAATTCTCCCAAATTATCCGGTTTGTCCCGTGCCGCTAACTCATCCTTCAAATCGGCGTTGAGACTGCGAAGGAAAATACCGCAAAGTGACGGCTCCCCCCACCCATTCTCAGCGGCCAGGACCCGGAAATCAATGCCGTAGTCAGCAGCTGATCTATTACCCTGCTGCAGGCTCAACAGCCGTTCTGTCAACACCGCACCCCTATCTGAATGATCAAACACATCCATAAACGCCGCCAAAAACTGCTGGTAAGTTAACACAGGATAACTTGGTTTAGCCATAACTGTATATGCCCAATCTAAGGCTCTACCCCCCAACAAGTTGATGATATATCCAATCTTACTTGAATCAATGGCGAAGTCTCCTGGGACACGGAGGAATACTGATTCACATTGCAAAATGAAACCGCGAGCTTCCCCAAGTTTTCCGCTAAACCGGGCAGGGGTTGGCACAGGGGTGAGGCGAGGTGTAGGTAATATGTTAGCTTGACCTGGCGAGAAGCCTGCAGGAGTTGAAGCTCTGGCGGCCGGGGGAAACGTCGGGTGTCCTTCCAGACGATCCAGCCGACTATTAATTTGAGTCAGTTGATTGAGAATAACTGTCTGTTGGTGTGATATCATATCTACCCGAGCGCTAAAAGTGTTTAGTCTGCGCGACAGCGCACTGTCCGCTGGGTCAACTTGACGGAGCCGTACTGACATGTTTCAGGACCCAGGAGACAGACGCTGACACGAGCAGATATGGACAATTATTCTTTATTAATGGAAAGTGAGTGTAGTGCGTGTGTGAGTGCGAGTATTGATGTCTGGTCACAGGAGCTGAGCAGTTCTGGTGGCGACCTGGCAACCCTGGAACACACACAAGCATAAACAATTACAGCTGTTCAGTGATGGCGGGTAATTGCAGATGATTAGGCTTACTTGCATGTGCCACAGGTTGTGTTCTGCTGGCTCTGAGTGCCCATGCGACGTGGTAGTGATGGTGCCCGTAGTTGCGGGGGTGAGGAGGAACTCCGTGATGGAGGAGGCGATGCCCCGTTGGCTGGGGAGGCTGGTCCGCCGCCAGGGAGGTCCACCTGTGCAGAGGGGAAAAGGCTAGGAGATGATGAGTGCAGAGATCTCTTACGTGACCGGTCTTGACGTGACGTTCTCGGCTTGGCTTGAGGTCGTGGTCTTGGCTCATTCCCAGGCAAAGACGACAGACGACTCCGTGCCGAGCCGTCAGTGATGTCGGCCTTTAAAGGCCGCTGATTGGCACCTGCCGGTGTATGCGCAGCTGGAGATGATAAGGCAGATGACGGCCCAGCGGCCGTCATGACAATATCTAACGAAGAGCTGGGCCTACACTAAAACTTTAATCATGCTCATCTCTAAAATCTTTCAGAACTTTTCTCCACTGGTCTAAAAATTAAGTTTTCTGCACAATATTTTCAAAAATGCGCAAGTGAAGGTAAAATGAATGGTCATTCATCGAAATTGGTTCTAAACCATCTACAGATGCTGATGATGAAAAATTAAAATGATCAAAAAACATGAATCTGTTTTAATTTTAGAGGCCAATGAAGTTGTACAGTTTCTATTTGGCATGCATTTTTCTGATTTATCTTCTGACATAGAGATTCAAACTTGATGAAACTTCACGTTCACAATCAGTATTCTTCACACCAAATTTAAACTTCATCTTTATTGTCATATGTATCAACAGTGTCACAGTACAATGAAATTCATGTTCTGTGAATCCTCCAGCAGCCAAACAGTTAAACATAATAGCAGGAGAATAGAAGTATAACTAAAAATAAAAAAAATATATATCATAATTTAAAATATATTTAAAGAGCGAGTCACATGAAAACAAAAAATATATATAAAAGGGTGAACAGGCAGATGTAACAGTAGTATAAAATATGTCAATAATAACAGTAAAGTGCAAGTGTACTGTTTGTGCAAACTGACAATAACTTTGTGCAGCACAACTAACATGGGTGCAGTCCTTAATGAATGTGGGCCCTCCTGTGAACCCTGCAGTAACTGATGTCCTCAAGTGCAGGGAGTGCTGGATGAGTAATGTTTTGTGCCATTTCATGCAATTCTGTTCATGTACCAAAAAAATCATCTTTATGAAATGTCTGTCAGCCCTTGTGTCTCATCAATGGAATATTTGGTTTTGAGAAAGACTGTAAACTGAAGCAGTCGTGCAGTGTAGTGGCTCAGGTGTTCATTTGGTAAGATGGAGGAGCCACATTTGAATATTTCCAGGGAAGTCTTACTCTTTCAAAGAACAGCTGAAGTACAACATGCCTCTCCTGTGTATTTTAAAACCTAATGTGTAGGACACCTGTTGGTAAACAGTACAAAACCCTGAAATCTACAGCTGCTTGGAACCTGATGATTCGTGCTTGTGGCTGTATTTACATTTTAAAACGCTTCGGACAACACAAATAAAACACAAGCAAAAAAGCTCACCACTGGACAGAATAATGCTGAAATGCATGACTGAATCACATGGTGGCACAGTTTACTTTTTCACAATTAATCTGGGTAAACTTACTAATTGCGGCAGAAATTTGGGGTATAAAAATCAAAGCGGTGATTATTGTTACTGTTAAGTGCTGTAACAGTGTGCCCTTAGCTTGCTTGGTGATCTGGTTTAGCACTTAAGGATAAAAGGCCATGGGGATCCCAGCTGCTCCCCGCTGGTGTTGCTGATGTTATGAATTGCCTTTCTGGGCAGAGAGAGACAGACCAACTGCAGTTTGTAAAATTTATTACAGAAAGAACTTACAGTTCCGAGGCGCACAAAAACAAAATCCAAAAAACAAACACAGAGAAAAACTTAGAGAGTGGGATTTCTCAGGTAAATTCGTCAGAGCAGGATTCGGGCTTCTGAATGCAAAGAGAGAAGATAATTAGGACTGCTGCAGTGAGAAGGCAGTCTGACAGTTTTTATAATAAAAAGTAAATAAATAAATAGTATGGGGAATAAGATGACACAATGGGCGGCAGGTGCGGGCAGCATGAGCGGGCAGGTGACCTAATTAGACAATAACTCACAGCTGGGGCGACTGAGGATCAGACAGTGAGAAAATAACAGGATGGGGGTGTCTGGAAGGAAAGGTAAGGCACTCGTGTCATACAGAAACAAAAATATAATTCCTAACTATAGAGGTTGATAAAATAAAAATGATATTCAGGACATAAATAACTAACAGAATGATAAACCACCTAGGAAAGGTAGAGGAGGAAAACGACACACAGGGAAACTCACAGGGAAACAACACAAAGCTGGAAAAATACAGAAAATATTCTGAAATAAATTAAGAGCCTGAGCTCAGTGATAACCGCATTCAGTCTCATGACAACTGATGATTAAACAGCAGACAGGGCAGTACAAGGAGTAAATTTTTGGAGTTTTAGGGATGAAACTGTTTGCATCCAGCAATAGGCAAGGTCAGTTTATGCTCAAATTTAGAATGAAAAAACAGAAGTGTACGGGGGGGGTGGGGGGGGGGCTGAAAAGTTTATAATGGTCAAATGTAACCAAATGTGGTTTATTTTTCAACCACAGGGATCCAAGCACTGCAACACTGATGGAAGAAGTGTGTGGACCGCAGGGGAGACTAGGCTGAAAAATAAACCACATTTGGCCAAATTTGACCACTATGAACTTTTCAGCACCACCCTCCCCCACCCCCCGTTATGTCTGTAAACCCGGAGAAGGACACACAGAGAGTGGTGTCTGTTTTGAACAGGAACTTTATTACATAAAGCTCTGTATAGAATACAGACTGTGATGGAGAGGCTGAGCACTATATTTGTGGGCCAAGAAGAGGCCGTAAGATGGTTGTCCCCTACAATTATATGCTCAGCGTGATGACGTCAGTCACTGAGCGGCCAAGTCATCACGCCAACTCTGGCCAAACCTGTGGTTCCCTATACCTCATTCACCCCCCCCCCCCCGAAAAACAGAACAACATATATTCAAATTAACCGTCCTCAATTTGGTAGATATGAAACCTCCAGAACTAGCTAGGGCTAACGGGTAGACCACTGCGTAGCCCAGTGCGACTGAGTAGGCTATTCTGCCACTATTCGTTGGCAGCCGCACCCCTAGCTAAACAGTCCTCTTTCTTTTTTTTTCTCTGAGGAGGGCAGTTCAGTCAGAAGGGCCCTGAAGCGAGCTCATGGTGGACATGCCCCTGGACGCGCCAGTTGCAGCACGCCCGAGTGTCATCCTGCTCGAGCCAAGATGGCTGGCTTGCCGTCTTGATCCATCTGTCATCTGAACGGCGGCTGGCCTCAGCTGTGCGGCGATCTTCATAGGTGCTGGTATTGGTGACAATGTTAAGGCCGACTGTGAGCCCGGTCGCTTGGTCCTGCAGACCCGAACCAATTCATCACTGTGAGTGGCACTCTGTTTGGCTGCATTCGGCATCGTGGTTGTGATGTTATGACTCTCACGTCTGCTGCAGGGGGTCCACCAGGTTGTGGTGGTTCTGCTACATCCTGTTGGGTCACAGACTCTTCATCCTGCGTCTCAGCAGCGGCTCCTGGAGGCTGATGCTGGGTGGGGATTCAGAAGCAGTCCGGCTTCATTTCCCTCTCACCTGGTGCTGGTTGTGGCGATATGGTGCTGCCGCCTTTGGTAGAACCTGCGCCGGGTTGTTATGTCCCGGAGTTCCTGATAGATGGAGGGTCCCTCTCCTGCAGCTCTGCAGCGGCTCCCTGAGGCTCATGCTGGTCGAGGAACTGAGGCGAGTCCGGTCGCTGCTCTCCCTCCATGTTGTGTTCACTCTGTGCTGTGTTCTCCCTCTGCACTGTGCTCTTTGGCTAGCTTGTCACGGATTAGCTCGTCTTCTAAGGGTCCGAGGGCGCACGTGCTCGCTAAGACTTGGGGATCCATAGCACAACGTTGAGTTGAGTCACCTGCATGTTTTTCGCAGCCGAGCAATCCATCGTGCTATACCTTCCTCGCCCCGCCCCAATATTTCTCCACCAGAGTGACGCATTCGCCAAATGAGTCCGCTAGATCCAGGGTACGGAGCACGTGCCATCCTTCGCCTAGACTGAGAGCCAGTACGCTCTTCATCTTCTCATCGCCAGCATCATTCAGGCCAACCGCGTCAATGTAATTTTTAAACATGTTGAACCATTGGCACCATAGGACAAACGGCTCACCTGGGGTCTCCAGAAGCGGCTGTGGTGGCTATAAATGCGCTTTCAGATGCATTTCCGTCTTCAGGAAAAATACTGCGTTTTCCTATGGAAGACCCATTTTTCTCCTTGTCGCCATTTGTTATGTCTGTAAACCTGGAGAAGGACTCGCAGAGAGTGGTGTCTGTTTTAAACACAAACTTTATTACATAAATCACTATATCGAATATAGACTGTGGTGGGGAGGCTGAGTGTTATATTTGTGGGCCGAAAAGAGGCCGTAACATGGCTGTCCCCTATAGTTATATGCTCGACGTGATGATGTCACCGAGCGGCCACGTCATCACACCAACGCTGGCCAAACCTGTGGTTCCCTATACCACACCCTGCTCGTAATGTGATCATTTCTCTCCATCATTTTATTTATTTATTTATTTATTATTGTATTTTTCACCTCAGTAAGCTGTCAGCTGAAGGCCTTTATGCCTGTGCCGTGTCAGCACGACACACATCACAACCACATGAGATAATCATACTTTCCATTAAAATGAAACGCTTCTATTACGGAAGCTGTGAATCAATGAAAAGTTGCACGACACTCAATTTTTCAACAGCTGATGTGTGCTTGTGTGTGCAAATGTACACTTGTGGGGGGCTTTTGGCATGCAGGAGGACATGCTTCAGTTACACACTCATGAGAGCAATGTCCCCCCCCTTTTTTTTTACATGGCAGTCATTATTCTTTGTCAGTGGAAATATGAGAAAAAGGAGAAGGCTGAAACACTAAATCTGGGTTTGTACCTGTGAAAACGACAGATCAACGGTGGTTCTCAGAGCAGCGAGCTGAGGAGGCAAAAATCTGTGATCTATGTGACACAATTGTTTATCATTTTACGCGAGGGCGCTCATTCACTGTTTAATAAACACAGCAGTTATTGAGGAGTGTAAAACTACAGATAGTGCTCTGTTATTTGGCAGTGAATAAATGAGGTGATTTGTCAGGGAAGGTGTGGATCCAACTGAGAGCTAAGGTTATTCACAGATAAAGAAGTGGCATGCATGCACAGCTCTGAAACTCTTTTTTTATGAACCGAGGCAGTGAGTAGAATTCCTTGCACACATCCCAGCTCGTAAACACAACTACAGTATTTCAATACAAAAGTGTGAGTTTTATGCATTTTTTATATTTATCACACTGATATGGGAAAGAGGTCTTGAAGCCAGGTTAAGAGGAGAGGTGACAATCAGTGAGCAGCAGTATGGTGTCATGTCAAGAAGGAGTACTACAGATACAAAGTGTTGATGGAGAAGTATAGAGAAGGTCAGAAGGAGTTGCACTGTGTTTTTGTGGATCTAGAGAAAGCATACGATAGGGTGCCAAGAGAGGAAGTGTGGTACTGTATGAAGAAGTCAGTAGTGGCAGAGAAGTATGTGAGGGTGGTGCAGGACATGTATGAGGACATCGAGACAGTGGTGAGGTGCACTGCAGGAGTGACGAAGGGATTCAAGGTGGGGGCGAGATTACATCAGGGATTGGCTCTGAGCCCCTTCTTGTTTGCCATGGTGATGGACAGGCTTTCAGATGATGTCAGGCAAGAGTCCCCATGGACCATGATGTTTGCAGATGACACTGATCTGTAGGGAAAGCAGGGAGCAGGTGGAAGAGAACCTGGAAAACCTGAACTCCTTCCATCTTCACGTGGCTGGTGAAGATGGAAGGAGAAGAGGTAGTGAAAGTAGATGAGTTTAAATACCTGGGGTCAACCATCCAAATATATGGAAAATGCACAAGAAAGGTGAAGAAGAGAGTGCAGGCAGGGTGGAGTGGGTGGAGACGAGGTTCAGGGGTGATTTGTGACAGAAGGATAGCAGCTAGAGTGAATGGGAAGATTTACAAGACTGTAGTGAGACCTGCTGTGATGTATGGTTTGGAGACAGTGGCGCTGACAAAGAGACATGAGGCGGAGCTGGAGGTGGAAGAGTTGAAGATACTAAGATTTTCACTGGGAGTGACTAGGAGGGACAAGATTAAAAATGAGTATATCAGAGGGACAGCTCAGATTGAGCGGTTTGGAGACAAAGTAAGAGAGGCAAGGCTGAGATGGTTTGGACATGTGCAGAGGAGGGATATTGGACAAAGGATGTTGAAAATAGAGCTGCAAGGCAGGAGGAAAAGAAGAAGACCACAGAGAAGATTCATGGATGGAGTGGAGGGGGGCATGGAGAGGGTTGGTGTTACAAAGAAAGATGCAAGGGATAGGGTGAGATGGAGGCAAATGATCCACTGTGGCGACCCCTAAAGGGGAGCAGCCAAAAGAAGAAGAAGAAGAAGAAGAAGAAGAATTGATCACACTGATGACAGAAACAAGAGTAGCCCCATTTCTTCTACAGGGACCAATTGTACAGGAACTTTCCCTGTGGTGTGTGTTTCCAGTGCAGGAATCTTCTTGAAGAGGAAGCTTTCAGGAACTTGTAGCGGCCGAAATAAGGCCCGAAAATTGACTGGATAAAACTTTGCATAGCAATGTAACCAAACCACAGGGAGATGAGAAGCACCAAATTTGACCAGAAAAAGATAATCGTGAAAATCTAACGCTTAAAAATGTGTAATATACTGTATATAAAATATGCAATTATGTTCATTTACGACTGAATGACCGCAGTGAAATATTCCTTGATACCATACTCTCATGTACTTTAATTATTTAATTAGAAGCCTTGTCGGTGAACTACGGGGTATAAGGGAGAAAGATTAAAAATAAATCATGAAACCAAAGTGAAAGGTTCAGTTAAACATGACACTGATTTAAGGTCAAAGGGCTGGGTGAACACAAAATGTTCCCAGAAGTTGTTGGCAGAAGATTCAAGCTTAAATACAGAGGAAAGTCATCAGTCACAGGTGGAAGTGGTCACATAGCTAAGGGATAAGGATCTGTACTTATATAGTATTTTTTCTAGTCTCATAGTCCACTCAAAGTGCTGAAAAAGCTGCCCCCAATCAGTTTCTCAAGGACTCATGTGAACAGAGAGGAGAGGGAGAGCAACAAAGACCTAAAACCAGTAAGAGAGTGTGTGTTGTGTGGTGTTGTGAGTGTAGTGTGTGTGTGATGCCGTACCCGCCCACAGGGTGACGTCAGGCGGGCATGGCCACTTGTGTATATAATTCTGTGTTCTGATAATAAAAAGTAGTTCGCTATTCAGTTCAGCACGGCTAATGTGACATTATTAATACATAACATTTGGCGACGAGGAACGAAATTATGGCAGCATATGGGCTACCTCAACCTCTGGTGCCATTTATAGAGTACATGGGGGAGCCGGTGATCCTGTGGCCGAAGTGGCGGGCCATGTTTGAGAGTTACATCAGGGAGCTGGGCTTAGGTGGACTTGACGGGAGAAAACGGCGAGCGCTTCTGGCCCACCATCTCGGTGTGGAGGGCCGAAGAATTCTCAGTACATTGGGTGAAACGGAGTGCTACGAGAATGCTGTCGAGCGGCTGGCCAAGCACTTCGCTGGGCAGACGAGGACCATGAAGTTGTGGGTGGCGGGAGTTTTGGTGCCAAGTGAGGCTGGGCTAGTTAGCTCAGAGAAGCTAACGGCCCACTCATCGTCTATGGGCAAGTTAGCCACAATGCTAACTGAACACTGAAAGCGGGCTCCAGGCTAAAAGCTGGGCATCGAGGTAGGACCGGGGGAGTCCCCGGTCACTGAAGATGGCGGGCCAGCCGTGAAGCGCAGAAGGGTGCAGGACTGTAGCACTGATGAGTTGGACGGTGCGGTGTGCAACAACAGCGGAGAGGGAGAGCAGCAGGAGTCATCCCCGCAGCTGGAGGCTAGGCAACAGGAGAGCGGGACCATGGAGGCTAAGAACCCTGGGGAGGAGCAGCGACAGCTGGGCATGGAGACGACGCAGTGGAGTGCCTGGGATGAGGGTAAAAAGAGCAGCGATGAAACACCCAGGTCGGTCGGAGAGTAACGCCGACGAGAACGAAGCTGAGAGCCCCGGGAGAGAACAACTACGGCTGGGCAAGGAGACGACGCAGCAGAGCGTCTGGGACGAGGGTGCTGAGAGCAGCGATGAAGTGCCTGGGTTGGAGAACAATGCCGACAAGAGCGATGCTGTGGACCCCAGGAGTGAGCAGCAGCAGCCGTGTCCCACGGAGGTCGGGCAGTGCCTCGGTGCCGGAGCTCCATGCACCTTGAATGAGGGCGCTGGGCGGTACGGCGAGGTGCCCGAGGCAGTGAGCGACGCCGACGAGCAGGCTTCAGTTTTCCCCAGAGTGTGGCCACGGGGGGCTGGAGTGTTTGGAGGAATGATGGCAGTATTGAGAGCGGTCGGGAGCAGACCGATAAGCACGCAGGGACGGTGTGCTGGACAGCAGCACTTTGGGGCGAGAGGAGAGAAGCGGTTGATGGCGAGAGGAGACATTTTCGCTGGGGAGGGTGGCTTAGATCATGGGGGCGGACAGCGGCCAAGGGCGCGCATGCCGTGGGGTTGCCCTGGGCCTCTGAGCCAGTTTTGTCCATGGCTGTCCAGGGACTGTGGAGTAACATAAAAATCTCATATGTAAATATACTGTATGTACATAGTGCTGGTGTGCATGAGAGTATGTAAATATGTGGTGTATTATGGAATTATTTTATGTATTTTAGAGACTAGGTCCAATTTTTGGTTATTCTTTTGGATGAGTGTGTTAGGCTATTTTATTACAGTTAACTGTTCCCCGTTTTCTTAGTGCATGATTCAGGTCCTAAATTGGGGAGGGGCTCGATTGTATGTGTGGTTTTGCATTTTGTAAGGGGGAGGGGAAGTGTGGTGTTGTGAGTGTTGTGTGTGTGTGTGTGTGTGTGTGTGTGTGTGTGTGTGTGTGTGTGTGTGTGTGTGTGTGTGTGATGCCGTACCCGCCCACAGGGTGACGTCAGGCAGGCACGGCCACTTGTGTATACAATTCTGTGTTCTCATAATAACGAGTAGTTCGCTGTTCAGTTCAGCGCGGCTCCTGTCACACTGTTAATACATAACACGTTGCTCACCCAGAACCATGACAGCAATCAACTACTATCAGTGAAATATGCCTAGGGCCAAAGATTCATTCATTACCCTAAGATAGTGATTCTTTAGAGGAAAGCAGGGCAACCTGTCAACCTGAGTATCAGAACGAGGAACCTTCTGTCTGCATCTCCTATTTAAACTTTTCCAATGCATATAATGATCGTAAGGATTCGTACTGGCTGCTAAAAGAGAAGCACGTTCATCCATCATCCCGTTGTTATTGAAACAGAATTAAATCATAATGCCCTATTGACTGAGATGCCTCAGAACATGTTGCTCCTACAGTACGGCACATTCATTTATCACAAGCTGCACAGTAAACCTTGAGAAAAGTTATAAATGTTATAAATTAACCCTTTTGAATTACTTCAGAAAAGTTTTTGATAAAACTTCATGCTTTTTTATGTCATGACAACAGCAGCAGCTAAGCGTCTTTTGATTGAATGAATGTTCCATGTGTGGGCAGAACATAAACTAGGACACTGTTATGGCAGAAAGCTCAAATATGAATTCTTCTCTTTTCAAGTTATGTCTTCTTTCATTCATCACATAGTCTTCTTGCTTCTCCCTTTCATGCCAACCATGCCGGCTGTGTTCACTGAAATCTCTTTCTCGCATTATGTCACCCCCTGCCTCCCCTGCCGTCCTCATTGTTTTTCCAATTCCATATTCCTCAGGTACTCTGCTTTCCACACATCATCCTCTTTATTTGCTCCTGCTTCTCATCTGTCTCTCCCCCCTTCCGCCCCATTCATCCCGCCCTTTCCTCAAAACTGAGCTTCGCACAGTAATTTAGCTTGCCAGCCATTCCTGGGCCTAATCTGTCACTACAGACACACCACCAGCAACACGAGCGATTTTCCACCTGGACCCGGGACACATCTAATCAAGTCCTCAGGGACACGGAGAGGTGGAGGGAAAAGGTGAAGAATAACAGACACGCAATAAAAAAAAAGAGGAAGGAAAAGCCCATTAGGTAAACAGGTGGGGACATGACCTCTAACGGTGTTGGATATCATTCAGGTGAATTAATTAGGCACTGTAGACTGCCAAGTGGGACACGGAATGACCTCTCAAGTGGGACTTCCACAGTGTTGACGTTTGATTGATTTAAGAGTTACTACTTTTAGAGATATCGCATACAAAATGCAGTCACATGTTAAATAAGAAAAAGTCTCAAATATGACTGGAAACTGGGACAGTTACTGTGGAAACCCTTGAATAGTAAGGGCCAAGAAAAAAATCTAGAAATATGGAACATGAATGCAAAGTAAACACAAACTGAATGCTGAGCAGGGAACTTCAAATTCCCACTAGGACTCATGCTAATAAGTACTTTCTCCATTTAATGGGTTGTTGGGCAGAAAAAAAATCAAAAGCCCCAGTGACTTTTTTTTTAGCTTTATTTTCTATTTTATTAAAGACCACTGCAACTTCAATTAACTCAGCCAATCAACTGTGCTAAAGCAGACGGTTAAGTTTGCCTTCTCATATTTGTGCACATTTGCATAAATATTGTAGAGGAGGCTGCTGTGTGCCAGTGTCTTTCAGTAACTTCCAACCACTGTGCCATGGGAAAATATCTAATTTCACTTAACTGGTCCAAAAAATGATAATTTACTGCAGTTGGTGCAACTTATTTGTCACTATTGTGTATCTGTGCCTGCAATGTAGTGGCTCTTCCATGCCAGTAGGTGGCAGTATGAGCACAATAATGATGATCTTTTTAGCAGTTTTTATTTACAGAAGTTCTTGCTGTAGTATTCCACTCACACTCTCAATTATCTCATTATTGCCACTAATGATTACATGATTTTCTCCAGCTGTTCTGATTGCCACCACCTGCACGTAATCATCAGCTTCATATATATAAGGGTTCGTTTCCTCCACTCCTCGCAAGACTGTTAGACTGCTCTGCACGCCGTCACCGGAAGCTCGTCCCCACTTGTGCTCCTCTGGACAGCATGCCTCTCCTTTCTCCTCCAAATCGGTAATTATTGTCACCTTTATCTGCCACACAATGTCCTGCAGGATGTCATGGGTAGATACAAACTAGAGACACTCTGTCTCACCTGTGGAGCTCCGGTCCATCCGTCTCAGGCAGCAGTCTCAAACTAATTTATTCATCATTATTGATACACACTCTTGGTAACAGGGAACTCTCAGTGCTGACTGGCTATTGCAACCAAGAATCAAGCAAATCTTTTGACTGAGCTGAACAAAATTCAACTTGCATGGACATGGTTTTTCATGTATTCAAATTTTTCAATTGAGTGTATATGTACAGTAAATTACAAGGCTAAGTTATTGTTACATATGCTGTAATAAGCTACAGTGTGTCATTCTGTAATGTTTTTGGTTGTTGGCGTGCCACTTTTTTGTTTGTTTGCTTTTGTCAATTGAAAAACACCGTTTTATATCACATATCTGTGTGTGTCCTTCCTGTGTGGTACCATCCCTTGATTGAAGGAAAAGGTGACCTGCCCTGTCAACCTGCATACCACATTTTTGAAAAAGACTTATGTCCGTATTACACCCTCTTCACTTCCCTCCTGATTAAGATATGGCGGATGGAGAGGGTGACAGAGAGGTGGCAGAACGGACCCCATCATTCATCATGTAGCTACATGTAGCGCTGACAGCTCTGATGACTAATGGGGGAGAGGACAGGACTGACCTTCTTATTCATATTGACTCTGTAAATGCAGACAAAAGATTATCAGTTGTCTTTGTTTGGCCATAAAAGCACTTTAAACACATCTATATGCAAATAAGGAGTCTTGTTTTGAAACAGTAATGCAGATGAAAACTTCGGTTGAAGCATATTTCACCTACACCTGGTCATAAAAATGGTAATGAAATGACTCATTATCAATGATTTTTTACGCTTTAGCTCATTAGTTACAAATTGCATATCTTCATCATTGGTGCGGTGCATTTTCTAAAGTGTAGCATGCTTTTAAGGTCGATTTGCTACCTTAATCCAGGCAGTCACTGGATTATTTCTCACTGGTATTTAATGGTTATTAACTTGGATATAAAACTAAATCCATCTTTGGTATGCAGTTACATGTACTGCAGTTCCAAAAAGTATTTTAAGCCTGCATGCTCACCAGAACAGATTTGGGATTAATGCTAAATCAGATTTCAAATTTGTGCATAGACCAATCAGGTGACTGATTTGTGTACTGCGCCATCTTGCGGCACAGCCATTACTGCAGTGGCAGACAATTACATCTGCTAATTATCTGGTACCAGACTGGCCCATTGGGTTGACAGTGTTAGGCAGTCAAAGCTGTTCAAGTAAATGTGTTTAACTACGTTATATTACTGTACTACTGTGAGCTGTTTTATGTCAATTTAGTTGCTTTTAATATCACAGACAATGAAGTCTTTCTTTCGGCTGCTCCTTATTCGGGGTCAACACAGCCAATCATGGGTCCACATATATGATTTAGCAAGGATTTTACACCGGCTGTCCTGACACAATCCTCCCCATTTACCCAGGCTTTGGACTGGCACAAGGAGTACACTGGTTGTGGGCTCCCTCTGTGGCTGGGTGACCAACTTTCCTTCCCCCATTCTGTTATGCTGAGAATCAAGCAGGAAGGCAGGAAGTACCATTTTTGTGGTCTTTGGTATGACCCGGTTGGGGCGCGAATGCTCTACCACTAGGCTACAGAGTATTAAATTTAAAATAACTATTCCATCAACAATGGTATTAGTTACAGTTATGTGAAAAAGTATTTGCTCCCTTCCTGATTTTTTTTTTTTTCATATTTGTCACACTTAAATGTTTCAGATCATCAAATAAATTTTAATATTAGACAAAGATAATCTGGGTAAATGCAAAATGCAGTTTTTAAAGGATGATTTCATTTATTGAGGGGAAAATATCCAAGCCTATTTGTCCCTATGTGAACAATTAATTGCCGCTAAACCTAATAACTGGTTGTCCCTGTCATGAACTGGGTTTGCTTATTTTCCAAACCCAGTTTCATGACGTTAGGGCTGCTTATTCTCCTGCATATTTTGCTTCCTTATTTGTCTTCAGGCAACTGACAGGGAGCCTCTGGGGTTTGCTCGGCTCCCTGTCTGTTGACAACCATGACTCCTCTCCTTCCAGCACCTGCCAGCCGTTTGTCATTATTGTTTGTGTTTATTTCTCTGTTCCTTCTCGCACGCACACACACACACACACACACACACACACACACACACACACACACATACATGCATGCTCACGTTCACACTTCTGCACTCACTCACTCTACACACACCCACTCATTCCCATGCACATGCACACACCCACACACGCACCTGTCTCCACTCAACACACACCCATATATTCCTGCGCACGCACTTTCTCTACACACACCGGCAATCACTCAGCTCATTATTGCTTGCATTATTTAAGCCCTATGTTCGCTGTTGTGAATTGCCGGATTATTGTACTACTAGATGTATTGCTGCTCTGTGCATCTGCTTTCTCTGTTGTTTTGTTCTCTGTTTTTTGGAATATTCACTTGGACTGACTCAGACTGCTCCAGCCCTGTGAGTACTGTTTGTTTTCCCCCCAGTCTTCCAGTTACTTCTGGAAGCATTTTTGGGTTCTCTTATTCGCTTCCCTGCTATCAGTTTTGTCTGTCAGCGCCTTGGGACAGTTTCTCTTGTGTGTACTCACCTGTGTGCTGTAGAGCGTCCTGAGGGACTTCCCTGTGAATCCTGAGCTGTTCACCTGTTTGTTTATCTGGACTGTTCACCCCCGTTTTGTCAATAAAATGCACACAACATCCTCCTGCATTTGGGTTTTTGTCTCTCCTGCCTCTTATAGGCAGGAAATCATAACAGAATAATCCGGCCATTTAAAAAGAACAGCTGAGATGTGTGTGTGTATGTGTGTGTGTGCGTGCATGCGTGCGTGCGTGTGTGTGTGTGTGTGTGTGAGTGTGTGTGTGTGTGTGTGTGTGTGTGTGTGTGTGTGTGTGTGTGTGTGTGTGTGTGTGTGTGCGCGTGTGCGTGTTTTGTTTTTCTCCCCTTGTGTTTTTTCTCACTCAGTTCACCATGGACCTTTCTGTTTTTGGACTTAACCCGGAGGAGTGCGCTGTGGCCGAGTGAGTGGTGGACTTTGCCTCCAGGGCTTGAGCCGCCCACTCTCCGGAGATTAACTTTTATTTACTGGACATTGCTGTCGGGGTGATGCAGACATGTCCCAGCCTTTGGAGGTATCTGGGGCTGGTGCCGCTTCTCACCCAAATCTGTGATTCATGGAAGCGTTTTGAGGAAGTGTGGAGAAGGTCCTCCGCAGTACAACCTAGGCAGCTAAAGAAGCAATCCTGGAGGCTGAAAATCCATCACTCACTTCCTAGGCTGGTGTCCTCTATGCCCCACCAGACGTCCCACTCAACTCCCGGGGAGATGGAGCATGACACCGAAATGACGGCTGACATCATCACCAGTCAGGAATTCAGGCAAGTCCTACTACAGTCTCTTGTTTGATCACCTGATGTGGTTAGCCTGATTCCTGAGGAGGAGCTCCAGATTTTACAATCTACTGGGGGTCCCCCATCAGCTGCTGTCGCCGCTCCTCAAACCTTTTGTTCTTTCTCCCCTAAATCTCAATTGGTCCAGGGAGGGAGTAGCCAGAAGCTGAAGGAGCCAGAGAAATGAGAGGAGCCCACCGCACAGCGAAAGGACCATCCTGTGCCAGAATGTCTGAGGAAGCCATTCCCCTCATTGGCAGCCATTGTCCAGATGTCACACCTGACTGCCCCTGCTGTGAAGCCTCTCTCCAAGCCAGCTGTTTCGCCAGCCTGCACCCTCTTAGCTTCAGCCGCTACGCTCATTGCCGGGACGTCCCCTCCTGCTGCCGTGAGGTCATCCAAGGCAGTCCCAGATGCACCCACTTCAGTGTCATCTGAACCGGCTCCTTTGAGGGGTCCAGAACAGTCATCAATGCAGAGGAGGATGGCAGCTCTCCACCGGCAGCGGACAACATCCAGGCCCGGGAGGTCAGGCAAGTGTTTTTTCGTTCCACTTCCTATCATAATGATGAACCTCGTCTGTCCCCAGGGAGAAAGCCTCAGGTTAGGCAATCACCTGAGCGCTCTCCCCCGCTGCTATTGTTAAAGACTCACCCATTCCCTCTGTGTCTCCCTAACCTGCCCCGTAACTCAACCGCCGGATGGTGGGGGAGCTTGCGCTGGAGGACTCCACCCCAGTCCTGTTGGGCCTCAATAAACTGAGGGAGGGTGCTGAGACCAATCCGAAGCCTGTACTGACAGGGGAGCATCCCCTGGCTTTGGTCTCCTGGGGTCCAGCACCACCTGGGACTGTGCCTCCAGAATCCTCACCGGGAGAATCACCTGCACAGGAGACCTCACTGGAGGCAATCAGGACTGCAAAGACCATCATGCCTGTTGTGGAGATCCCCGCAGCAGAGTCAGCACCGGAGCTGGATCTCCGCCAGACCAGGCCTGAGATGTCACCACCCACTGGATCGTTGGAGTCCTGGACGGCAGTGGAGCTTGAGCTCAGGTGAGTGCTCTATTTTGTCTTTCTCTTCTCAGTTTTGGAGCAATCTTGCCTGACTCTTGGCGAGGAGAGCCAGGTGCAGCCACCCGCTGCATCTGAGCTCACCCTGCCAGGCTCTGCCACTGGCAGCGACCCTGACCCCTTTTCCTTCTGTGTTGTCTCTGAGCTTTCTCCCAGGGTTGCTGGAGAGGTGTCAGCACTGTCTGAGGCCTCCGAGGATCTGGGTCCGCTGCCTGAGGTTCCAGTTGCTCCAGCCATTGAGGCCCAGCCGGGGTCCACCATGGGTGCAGCCATGGCCCAGCCGTAGTCCACCGCGGGTGCGGCCATGGTCCAGCCAGGTCCCGCCGTGGGTACAGCATTTCCTCAGTCCGGGCCCACCGTGGGTGCAGCTTTGGCCCAGTCCTGGCCCACCATGGGTGCAGCATTGGCCCAGTCTGAGTCCTCTGTGGGTGCAGCTATGTCCCCGACCGGGACCCCCACAGGTGCTACTAAACTCCAGCCTGGAGCCTCCGCGGGTGCAGCTATGTCCCAGACCAGGATCCTCGTGGGTGCAGCTGCCCTCCAGCTCATGGTCACGGGGGACGGGGTGGTCCCCTCCTCGTCTTTGTCCGACAACGTCAGGGCTCCCTCTCCTTGGCTTCCCCTTCCTGCTGCGGGTCTTCCCATGGGGAGGCTATCCTCTGGGCCGCTTATTTTTAGCTGGTGGCTTAAGAACCCAGGTCGTCCGCCTGGTGAACTGTGCCGTTGGGTTAGGTGGCCCAGTTTCCCTGGCCAGCCACCTGACTGGCTCTTCCAGGCGGTCCAACTGGTCATGGACTTGGACAGACCACCTGACCGGCCTCGTCTTGTCGCCTTTTGGGTCTGGGACTTTGGTCATCTCCCTGAACTTTTGGGGTCTTGGGAGTGTGTTCCTAGGATTTTGGGGTTGGGAGAGGTGACTTTGTTGTCCTGTTTAGTGTTTTACAATGTTTTGTGATTCCCTCCTGACCTGGTTCCCCCACTGCCCACCCTGGTTTGTTGTGATAGTTCTTCCGGGGGGGGGGGGGGGGGGGCAGGTTTTCCTTTTTGTTCTTTTGGTGTTCCGTGGGTGTCTGGTATCCACCTCTTGAAAGTGGGGCTCTCTCATGAAGTGGGTTTGTTTATTTTCCAAACTCATTTTCATGACCTTGGGGCTGCTTATTCTCCTGTATATTTTGCTTCCTTATTTGTCTTCAGGCAACTGTCAGGGAGCCTCTGGGGTTTGCTCAGCTCCCTGTCTGTTGACAGCCACGCCTACTCCCCTGCCAGCACCTGCCAGCTGTTTGTCCTTATCGTTTGTTTATTTCTCTGTTCCTTCTCGCATGCACACACACACACACACACACACACGCACACACACACACACATGCTCATGTTCACATTTCTGCACTCGCTCACTCTACACACACCCACTCATTCTCATGCGCATGCACACATCCACACATGCCCCTGTCTTCACTCAACACACACCCTTACATTCCTGCACATGCACTTTCTCTACACACACCAGCAATCACTCAGCTCATTATTACTCGCATTATTTAAACCCCGTGTTTGCTGTTGTGAGTTGCCGGATTATTGTACTACTAGATGTACTGCTGCTCTGTGCATCTGCTTTCTCTGCTGTTTTGTTCCCTGCTCTTCGGATTATTCACTTGGACTGACTCGGACTGCCCCAGCCAAGTGAGTACTGTTTGTTTTCCCCCCAGTGTTCCAGTTATGTCTGAAAGCATTTTTGGGGTCTCTTATTCACTCCCCAGCTATCATTTTCTTCTGTCAGCGCCTTGGGACAGTTTCTGTTGTGTGTACTCACCTGTGTGCTGTAGAGCGTCCTGAGAGACTTTCCTGTGAATCCTGAGCTGTTTGCCTGTTTGTTTATCTGGACTGTTCACTCCCGTTTTGTCAATAAAATACACACAACATCCTCCTGCATTTGGGTTTTTGTCTCTCCTGCCTCTTATAGGCAGGAAATCATAACAGTCCCACCCTTGGTGGTAACAACGGCAATCAAGCATTTGTGATAAGTGGCAATTAATCTTTTACATCATTGTTGAATTTTGGCCCACTCTTGTTTGCAGAATTGTTTTAATTCGGCCACATTGGAGGGCTTGAGCTTCAGGTCACGAATTGCTGGCTGGACATTCTCCTTCAGGATTTTCTGGTTGGGAGCAGAATTCATGGTTCCATCAGTCGTCCAGGTCCTGAAGCAGCAAAGCAGCTCCAGACCATTACACTACCACCCATTCTTTGACTGTTGGTATGATGTTCTTTCAGGAAATGCTGTGATAGTTTTACACTAGATGTAACGGGACGCACCTTCCAAAAAGTTCAGCTTTTGTCTCATCGCCCCACAGAATATTTTCCCAAAAGTCTTGGGGATCATCAAGATGCTTTTTGCCAAATGTAAGACGAGCCTTTGTATTCTTTTTGGTCAGCAGTGTTTTGTTTTTTTTGTTCTTTTTCCTTGGAACTTTCCCATGGATGCCATTTTTGCTCTGTCTCCTTGTTATTGTTGAATCATGGACCAGTGTCCAAACTGAGGCAAGTGAGGCCTGCAGTTCTTTAAAGAGGCCTGCAGTTCTTTTGGGTTCTTGTTTCTCATCTGTTTTTGAATTTCTTATGATCTTGGCATGATGTGTTTCTTTTTGAGAACTTTAAGCCTACTTCACTTTGTCAGACAGGTTCTATTTAAGTGATTTCTTGATTCAGCACGTCTTGCAGTGATCAGGCCTGGGTGTTGGTAGTGAAACTGATTTCAGCTTTCCAAAGACTGTGATTAATCACAGTTAATTCATGATGTAACTGACCAAGCTGAACAAAATCCACAGATGAAATATCAAATCAACATCATATGAATACTGCAAATTTAGAAGAAAAAAGTCACAAATTTACAAGAAAAAACTTGAACATTTCTGAAAAAAAGTTGCAAATTTCTGAGGAAAAAAGTTGCAAATTTATGAGAAAAAAATAAGTGCATGCAAGTGAGTGTGTGTAAGCACGACTGAGTTCATTAGTGTGTGAGAGTGAGTATATATGCTGGTCAGGGGGTGCTGGACTGAGGGGATGGTATCACCTGATGTCTTTTGACAACGTGGGCTCCCTTGAACTGGGGGGACTGGCCCTTCATGGGGCTCCCTTCGCCTTGCTGCTGCCTTCCTTGGACGTGGAGGCCTGGGGGCTCATGGGGCTTGTGGCTGGGGATGCTGGGGTGGGCGTGGGTCAAACATTTTGGGAGGTGTCTGGGGGCGCCCGCATCATGGGAGCAGGCTGATCTCCAGCCCGGGGAGCAGCATTGGCCTTCCAGCACCTGGGGCTGGGAACTGGCATTGGCCCCGCTGGGGGAGATGAGGGCTGGCTGGTCTGGGGGCGGAGGTGTGCCCTTCTGGCCTCTTGGCAGTCCAGTCTCCTCTGACCATCCCTCCTGGGGCAGATGCCTGGCCGTCCTGGTGCTTGCTGGCTTTAGGACATATGTGCTCTGTGGGGATTGGTGGCACTGTCTTGTTGGCTCAGGGTTTTTGGAAATGGGGGGGTGCTGTGGCCTGCCACCCTCTTTATGTTTCCTGGCAAACCACTCACACGCAAACACTCTGCGCATGCTCTCACACACATGCATACACACACATGCACACACACATATTGTATGTCTCTCTGTTCTTTTACGAGTGCAAATACTAGAATCGTGATGAGATTTTTTCCAGAAGAAGAAACAGTTTGTCTTCTGTTTGTTACCTCCACCAAGGAGAATATGTAATCAGGGTAGTTTGTCTGTATGTCTGTTAGCAGAAAAGTACAGGACAGATTTGGATGAAATTTTCACCAGAGGCAGTCCTTGGGCTAGAGAGGAACCCATTACATTTTGGTGATGATCTGAGACTGCATACCTCTACCAAGGACTTTCTTTTTAGTTGTGCAGCAGGATTATGCAAAAACTACTACATGGATTTGGATGAAATTTTCACCAGAGGTGGTTCTTGGGCTACAGACAAACCCATAACATTTTGGTGATGATCCCAGAATGCATACCTCCACCAAGGCTCTTATCTTCTCATAGTGTGTTAGCAAGAATCCTCCAAAACTATTGGATAGACTTTGATACAATTTTCACCAGAACTGGCTCATGGCCTACACACAAACCCATTACATTTTGGAGGTTGATAGAAAAATTCAATTTTATCCACATTATTATTGATATTAATAATGTATTATTACGCTTGAGAAGTATCATACCTTTCATATGCCATGTTAAATGTTTATATGTGCATTCCATGTGGGATAAGTTCATGTATTCTTGGCATATTTCTGTGAGCAATTATTGGCCTTAAGAGAATTCAGACTGAGAGCCAGGTCTGCGTAAAGGATGATCTCAACTACATTGATAATCTCTTTGACATGTCCTGTTTTCTTTTGGGTCAAAGGAATGCACAGGATCTCCTCAGCTTGTACAGATCAGTTTTATAGATTAGTTATATAGACATTCTGTTAGTTTTATGGACCTCCTGTCTCCAGAGTATCTGTGACGTTTCCCCGGATAAGCTTCGTTTATCAGGACTGTCCCGTTCTGTTCCTCCTCTTATCCCTCTCCTCCTCCTCCTTTTATTACCTATATATATCAGTCCTAAAGAATGTATTCTTTAAAGATTCTAGGTGTGCACTGAAGGTCATGCTTTGCAATTTCTCCCCCAAAATGGCCATTGGGGTAAATAAATGTACATAAATCCAATTTTCCACCTGATCTTTGACTCTGAATAATTTAAAGTCAGAATTATTCTAACAGAGGTGATCCATGAGAGACAGAAGGAGCCTTGGCAGAGGTATGCACTCTGTGAGTGATTTTCTAGTTTCAGTTGTTTCAGTCTGTTTTCTCTGTTAATTTCTCCCCCCCCCCCCCCCCCCCCCGTCAAGACCATGATAAGTAATACAATTTAAATAATGTTTTGAAAGTTATTACAAGAGGAGACTATAAAATTATTTATATGCAGTACATATCAAATATGAGCAAAGCTTCTTTTGGCAAAGTAAATCTGTTTGGTTAATTGGCATCAAAACTGGGGATTCTAAATTGTCCTTAGGTATGAGTGTGCGAGTGAATGGTTGTCTGTCTCTCTTTGTTGGCCCTGCGATGGACTAGCGATATGTCCAGGGTGTACCTTGCCTCTCGCCCGAAGATGCTGGGATAGGCTCCAGCCTCCCCGCGACCCAAAAAGGATTAAGCGGAAGAAGATGGATGGATGGAATCTGTTTGTGTCATGAATGGCCCCTCCAGGGCAAAAAGAGAAGCTCAAGCGCTGGACTGTTGTGTGACATTTATTCAACGAAAAGACAAACAGTAATCCAGTGCATGGTGAACAAAAATAAAAATAAAGGTAACATACAAGGAAAATGCCCCAGAGCCGAAATCGCTCTGCGGACACAGGGAGATGAGAAGTAAACCAGTTGCATTCATCTAAGACTGCCACACTAAAAGTGAATAGGCAGAGCTTAAATACAGGGGAGTAAATGAGCTGCAGGTGTGAGAGCAGGAGGTGCGGGCAGACTGAGTGAGCAGGTGACCTAATTACACAATCACTCACAGCTGAAACTGGAAAACAGACTGTGTGTGGATGGTGGGAGTACTGTATCTGGGAGAGGAAAGAGGAAGGCAGCTCAAGTCACAGAACCAAAATTACAGAAAACTGATAGGAAAATAGTGACAAACATAAGATACTCAAAAATACACAGGAAATCTGAGCTCAAGGCTCAGACCTATGACAGAGCCCCCCCCCAAAGGGTGGAACCCAAACACCCCAAGGTAACACCAAAAAGGACCCCCCCCTTCCCCCCCAGAGGAAAAGGTACAGCAACAACAAACCCAGGTGGGAGGTGGGAGGAACAGGAAAGGAGGGAACAAAAAATGGTAAATGGAAAATGGCATTCACTTATATAGTGCTTTTATTCTCATCTCTTGATGACCAAAGCGCTTTACAGATCCTGTTATCCACCCATTCACACACACATTCACACACTGATGAAAACAAAACCTACAGGGCCCACTCAGGACCTGCACCCATGCTACCCCAGGCCCCTAGGCCCCCCTAACCCAAATGAGCAAAACAGTTTTGTGGTCTGCCGAAATTCCAGGCCAACCAGACTGGCAGGGACAGAGCACCCACAATGACCTCAGCAGGCGCAGCTGGACCCACGACATCCTCAGGAGGCCAGCTTGGACCCACAGAGGCATCTGGCAGTGGTAAGTCTTCTCCGGAGACCCTGGGAGAAGACTCAGGAGAGACAGGTAGAAAAACGTGGTTAGGGTTGCTGGCAGTGTCAAAACCCAGTGAGGTGAGCTTAGGCACAGCTGATGGCTGCACCCGACTCTCCTCACCAAGAGCCAGGCAGGATCTCTACAACACAAACATGAGAAAAACAAAGAAGATCATTTGCCTGAGCTCGAGCTCCACCGCCGTCCAGGACTCTGTTGATCCAAACGACGATGACACCTCGGGCCCAGTCTCTAGGAGGTCCAGCAATGCAGCCACTCTGCTGTGGCAGCCTCAACAGCAGGCATGATGGTCACTGCAGCCCTTGTTTCCCCAGATGAAATGGACCACACTGGTGGCTCTTCCAGCATGGCAGCTGAGGGTTGGCTCACTGCTGGCTGTGGAACTGAGCTCCTCCATCGAATGGCGGTTCTGCTCCGGGGCCAGCGGACACTCAGAAACAACAGGAGAGAACACAGAGAGGGTTGGTGAGCAATTTATAACAGCAGCAGGCGGGGAGAGCTCAGGGGACTGCTTTTCCTGAGCCTCCCTATCGGGAATCAGGCAAGACATTTCATCATAAATAGGAGAATGAAATAAAATTTGCCTGTTTTCCCGGCTCTGGATGTTTCCTTGCTGCTGTGAATGGTGCGTTGCCCCTCTCTGTGGCTAAGGTGATCATGGACCCCTGTAGATTGTTGGGAAGCCACCCCTGTAGTCACTTGGATGGATGTCTGTAATTTTCCAGTTTGGGATCAATAAAGTACATCCACCCATCCATCCATCCATCCATCCATCCATCCATCCATCCATCCATCTATCTATCTATCTATCTAGCTGGTGGAAAAAATGGAGCACCTCTTGGCAGCATGGAGAGACACCGAGGGGACGGACGTCGCAGCAGTGATGGAGGGAGGTTGGGCTGGCGGAGCAGTCGATGAGAAAAAAAGAAGAACGAGGATCTGCTGTGGGGATTGTCGGGCTCGGTGTCCGAGGAGAGGATGTCAAAGAGACGGGATTCCTCCGGTGGTCTGAGGCAGGACGACGCCGTCACCATGAAGCTGCAGGAGAAGGCGAGGAGGAGGCTGGTGGCATAGGTGGAAGTGGAGGAAGGGAGAGTCTAATTACCTGGGGGTGGAAGCGCACACTGGGCTTAACCTCCAGCAAATTTGTTACACCACCCCAGCACAGCTTCTCGTCTCTACGGGATGAGCAGTTCCAAGCCCCAGTCGCCATGTCCTCAATCATGGAAACATTCTCCAGCTCATCCCGGCTCCACCTCCTCCTCCTCTGGTCAGCTTCACCTGAAGGAAACATCACAGCTTCGCTGGCAGGTGAGTAAAAAGGCAAAAAGGGAAAAAAAACCAAAACGCACATTACAGAAGAAGATGGATGGATGGAATCTGTTTGTGTCATGAATGGCCCCTCCAGGGCAAAAAGAGAAGCTCAAGCGCTGGACTGTTGTGTGACATTTATTCAACGAAAAGACAAACAGTAAATCCAGTGCATGGTGAACAAAAATGAAAATAAAGGTAACTTACAAGGAAAATGCCCCAGAGCCAAAATCACTCTGCGGACACAGGGAGATGAGGAGAAGTAAACCAGCTGCATTCTTCTAAGACTGCCACACTAACACAGTGAAAAGGCAGAGCTTAAATACAGGGGAGTAAATGAGCTGCAGGTGTGAGAGCAGGAGGTGTGGGCAGACTGAGCAAGCAAGTGACCTAATTAGACAATCACTCAAAGCTGAAACTGGAAAATAGACTGTGAGTGGATGGTGGGTGTGTCTGTGAGAGGAAGGAGGCTCAAGTCACCAAACTAAAATAACAGAAAACTGACAGGAAAATAATGACAAACATAAGATACTCAAAAATACATAGGGAGTCTGAGCTCTAGGCTCAGACCCATGACAGTTTGGCACAATAAGGTTTGCAGATTTTGTCATAGCTTCCTCTGGTGGGCAGGTAAGAAGGACTCTCTATGCAGGCTGAACTCCAGTGCAACATGATTTATTAGCAAAAGATAATGAAAAACAACACAGCACCGGGGCTGGAACTTAAACAAAGCTGACTAGGCATAAACTAATTCACAGAGAACTGTACAAGACACAGGAACACTGGCAGGGTACACAGACAATGACACCATACCAGAACACAAAGTCAGACTTAAATAGGGTAACTGATAATCACAAACATATGATAGCTGGGAGAACAATAAAGGGCAAAATGGTAACACACATGAGGGAAAGTGCCTACAGGTATGGAAAACATGAAGAGCTGGGAACAATAGATAAACAAATATACGCACAAGACCCAGAACCACACAAAGGACAAAAACAAAGGCAGGGAAACACAAAGACCACAGTAATGACAATAAAGGCAAACAGGGAATGATACAGACTGAGGAAACAGAAGACAATAACAGAGGACCCAGGGAAACACAAAAGGCAAATAATGCAAATAATTATCATAATCCAAAACTGGGCTAAATACAGAGAACAAAAATGAACATAAAGTGTGGGCATGGTCCTAGAACCATGCCCAGATCATAACAGCACCCCCCTCCCCAAGGGCGGATTCCAGACATCCTCCAAATGAGGATGTCTGGAATCCTCCACCTCCTTCCGCCTCATTGGAGGCAGGAGGAGGGGGACATAGGCATGGCAGGACAAAACAAGACCATAAACAAAGAAAAAATGTTTGTCGGGTGGTCAGCCAAAGTCCCTGAACCACTGGACTGATGGATGCTGCATGCCGGGTGACCTACCAGAATCCATGGGCCACCAGATGGAAGAACATGGCATGTCGGGTGGCCAGCCAAAGTCCATAGTCCACCAGACAGGAGCATGGCGTGTTGGGTGGCCTACCAAAGTCCATGGGCTACTGGACAGATGAACATGGTGCGTCAGGTGGCCTGCCGCAATCTATGGGCCACCAGAAGGAAGAGCACGACTTACCCAGTGACGTAGGCCGAGAGTTGTGCACAGCCAGGAGCGTGCACATCAAGCACGGCAGGAGCACTGAGCTTGGGTGACAGCAGCTGAAGAGCAGTGACCTTGAAGAGCGAAGGTGGAGCAGACTGCTCTGATGGCGACCGGAGTGAAGCAGACTGCTCGGATGACCCAGATGGAGCAGACTGCTCGGACGGCCATGGTGGAGCTGACTGCTTGGACAGCCCAGGTGGAGCGGACTGCTCTGATTCTGATGACCCAGGTGGAACAGACCGCTAGGACAAACCAGGTGGAGCGGACCACTCAGACAAACCAGGTGGAACAGACCGCTTGGACAAACAGGTGGAGCGGACCACTCAGACAAACCAGGTGGAGCGGACCGCTCGAATGAAACATGTGGAGTGGGCTGCTCAGACGGACCAGGTGGCACTGATGTGTGCACCATGGAGACGGAGCTGAAGTGTGCACCTCGGAGACAGCTGGAACTGTGGCGTGCACCTCAGAGACAGCTGGAGCTGTGGCGTGCACCGTGCACCTTGGAGATAGCTGGAGAGGAAGCATAGAACACCATCCCTGATGCAGGCACCTGACGGGGAAGGAGAAACACAGGTAGGTGTCATGTCCATACCACAATAACCAGCAGAAGAACTCGACGGGGAGAGCTCAGAAGCAGACGGTAACTGCAAATGGGTCTCCCCAGCATGAGCAAGACAAGTCCTCTCTAATACTGATGTTATAAAAATAAAGAAAAGGACTTGCCTTAACTCCTGCTCTTCAACTGACGAGGACCCTGGTGTGGAAGCAGCAGTTAGCGAAACCCCAGGAGTGATGGCTACTTCTGGTGGAACACCAGACGAGATGACACCAGATGAGAAGGCAGACGTGGAAAATTATGTTTCAGCTGCAGTGGGAGCCAGCGATGCAGTGAGCTTCAGGGTTGGAGCAGAGTGAGGAGATGTAGGTCTTCTTCTTTTTTCTGTATGACTCCCAAAGACACTAAGCAGTGTCATGTAAGCTATGGAGCATGCTCTCTCTCCAGGGTGGGATTGATGAGGTCCACATGGATACCATCAGGTGGTCTGAGTTCAGGGCACTCTGATAGAACATGATGTATTGTCTTCTCAGGGTTGCCACGAATACAAGCTGGTGACGAACAAAGGCCCCAGCGATGCATGCTGGCTTTGAAACGGCTGACTCCCGATTGCAGGCGGTTGAGTATGACTGAATCTCTGCGGCAATGCTGGGCACCTAGTGGTGGTTTTGTTCTTGAAGTGACGTTGAGCTGCGGTGGTTTTCTTGTCTCTTGTTAAGTGAATCTCCAGCTTTCCAGAAGATTCAAGTTGGAAATTTCAGAGGAGACAGCATATCTACTGAAGGGTTTGCGAGAGCATAGACACTGAGTACCTAGATCTTGGGCAGCTTGGACGCGATGATGTAAAAGATGCTTGTTATCTTCAATGGCCTTCTTCACAAGTATGTGTGTTTGGTGTTTTCTGCGAAGGGAATGGGGAGCAATGCCAGATAAAACAGGCAGGCAATCCACAGGTGTGGCCCAGAGGCAGCCTGTGATTATCCTCATGGTCTCATTGAGTGTGACATCCAGCTTTTAGTGTGATCACTCCTACTCCAGGCTGGAGAGGCATATTCCACTGCACTGTAAACCAGTGCAAGTGCTCCAGCACAGAGTATGCTTGTATAGGCTCCCCATGAAGAACCAGCAAGCCGCCGCAAGAGGTTATTCTTTGATGATACTTTAGCACACAGAGAGACAAGATGGTGCTTGTAGGTAAGTTGTCTGTCAAGTTTGACTCCAAGGTATGTTGGCATGGGGGTGTATGGCAAGGTTGAATCTCCCAGGATGATGTTGAGCTGGCAGTTAGCATCCCTGTTAGTGAGGTGGAATGCTGTAGCAGTAGTTTTTGCAATGCTGAGTTTCAGGGCTCACCGTGCTCACCGTGCGCGGTGAGCGCGCTCACCACTGCGCTCACCGTGGGCTGCACGGTGGCGCAGTGGTTAGCACTGCGGCAGCACAGTTTACCCTTGGCCGGGGGATTGTGGGGATCGTGGGATCGTGGGTTCGATCCCAGCCCCCGACCAACAGTGATCTGTGTGGAGTTTGCATGTTCTCCCCGTGTTGCGTGGGTTTACTCCGGGATTTCTCCGGTTTCCTCCCACATGCCAAAAACATGCATGTTAGGTTAATTGGCTGTTCTAAATTGTCCCTAGATATCTGTTTCCTATAGGCCCTTAGAATAGAGGGTTAGTATTAATGAAAGCGCTTTGAGTGGTCTTTGTGACTAGAAAAGCGCTATATAAGTGCAGGTTAGTTAGTTAGTTAGTAGCTTCCACGTCCTTTGATAGTCAGAGATTGAAGCAATGTCTTCAGTGAGAACTTCCTCCATCTTGGACCAACTGACATTGGAGCACAGCAAAGCAAGATTGTCAGCATAGCCATACTGTAGGGAGGTTATTCATGGTAGATTGCTAATGTACTGTAAATGTTGAAGAAGGTTGGTGCCAGAGCAAAGCCCTGGAGGACGCTATTTCTGAGCCGGCAGAGTCTACTTACTTGTCCATCACTTGTCTTAAGGGTGAAGCTACAGTTTGAGATGATCATGGCAATGAACTGTATGATATGATGGTCAGGAACCATCCACAGAAGCTTCAGAATCAGCCCTTGGTGCCATACCATGTCATATGCTGCTGTTAGACCAACCAGGAGGGCGTCTGCCTTGTGACCTTTTTCATAAGCTTCCTTAATGTCATCTGTGAGCTGTTCAACTTGTTGGATGGTGCAGCGTCCTCTGTGGAAACCAGCCTACTAACTGGGAAGCTGGGGGTCGATGACATTGATGAGTCATTCAAGTGACTTGAAGAGCACACACAGAAGCAAAATGGGTCTGTAATTCTTTGAGTTATCAACTGGCTTGTTGGGTTTTGAATGGCGATGATAGTTGCCTTGAGCCAGAGCTTTGGTATGGCCAGTCTGAACATGCAGGTTGAGTAGAATTCTCTTAACTACTCAATGCAGCAGGGAGCGCAGTTGATAATGAACTGCGTGCAATGTCAACTAGGCCCTGGGCCTTCCCAATCTTCAGCTGACGGATGGCGAAAAAAATCTCTTCAGTGGAGAAAGGTTCTGAGAGGAAACCATCAACAGTGCTTGCCACAGCTCTGAAGTTTCCTGCTTCATAGGAAATGTATGTTCCTTGCTTGCATCTTTGAATTTTCCATTTTCTAAAAGCTGCTTGGCAATAGAGTTTGCTGTTATTGGACAGTTGGTAAGTTTTGAAGACCCGCCAGTGAGGCGGTTAAAGGTTTTCCAGGCCAGTCTGCTTGAGTGGGTGAAGTCAATGCCTTGGACAGTCTCTTTCCAACTTTCCTTACATTTCTCATCCAGACAATCTGTCAGGACAAAGGCCTTGTTTCCTGCCTTGGCAGAGAGGTGTAGGTGACGGAGCACAGCATGGAGAGAGAGGCACTGAAACCAGGGGACGCTTCCTCATCGGCTCAGGCTTCGGTACAGACAGTGAGCTCTCCTCCAGCCCATGGAGTGGCTGTGGGGCTAGAGAGGCTGATGTTGGAGCTGGGGAGAAGTAGACTGGAGCTGGGAATGCTGGAAGCTCCACTGGGGAGTAGCAGCAGAACCCCAGGAAGAGCGACGTCTCCAGGAGCCTCCCCTCCAACCTGGGCCGCCATACGCCCACCAGGTCTCGCTGTATTTCACAGGCTCGACGGGATTGGCAGCCGGCGGTAGGTCGGGGATGACTGGCTGCAGTGAGGAGGAGATGGTGGGTAGTGGTGACAGTGCTGGGAGAGCGAATTCCAGAACCCTGAGTTGAAAGCGCAAGTGCAACCTGGCTTCCAACAGGTTGGTGACTCCCCCTCAACAATCCATCTCATCTTCCCGGGAGGAGCACCTCTGAGCTGCAGCCACTAAGTCACCTATTGCCCAAACGAGCTGCCACTCCCACCGACTCTTTCTCCTTCTGCCAGTCTCGCCTGCAGAGTCCATGTGTGGTGGCGTCGTACTGTCATAGCTTCCTTCAGTGGGCAAGTAAGAGGGACACTCTATGCAGGCTGAACTCCAGTGTAACATGATTTATTAGTGAAAAATAATGAAAAACAACACAACGCAGGAGCTGGAATTTTAAAAAATCTGACTAGGCATAAACTAATTCACAGACAATTGTACAAGACACAAGAACACCGGCAGCGTACACAAACGACGATGCCACACCAGAACACAAACTCAGACAGACTTAAATAGGGTAACTCATAATCACAAATGCAGGACAACTGGGAGAATAATCAAGGGCTAAATGGTAACAAACATGAGGGAAAGTGTCGACAGGTATGGAAAATATGAGGAGCTGGGAACAATAAGTAAACAAACATGTATACACACAAGAGCCAGAACCACACAATGGACAAAAACAAGGTCAGCGAAACACAAAGATCACAGTAATGACAATAAAGGCAAACAGGGAATGATGTAACAGACCAGGGAAACACAGAAGACAATAACAGAGGACCCAGGGGAACACAGAAGACAAATAATGCAAATAATTATCATAAACCAAAACAGGGGAAAACACAGAGAACAGAAATGAATGTAAAGCATGGGCATGGTCCTAGAACCATGCCCAGATCATAATAATAATGATGGATTAGATTTATATAAGATAAGATAAGATAAGATAAGCCTTTATTAGTCCCACAAAGGGGAAATTCCAGGATTGCAACAGCACAGGGATAGCAACACTCAGAGCAACAATCAGAAGGCAAGAGAAAAAACAAGAGCAGCGAGTATACATATGTACACACACACACACACACACACACACACATATATATATATATATACGTATATATATATATATATATACACTACCGTTCAAAAGTTTGGGGTCACTTAGAAATTTCCTTATTTTTGAAAGAAAAGCACTGTTTTTTCAATGAAGATAACTTTAAACTAATCAGAAATACACTCTGATATCTAATATACTGTACATTGCTAAAGTATATTAGATATACAATCAGGCGATGCAATCAGGCGATGCTCACAGGGGATCGCCTGATTGCTGGGGTCTTTCTGCAACTGTGGGGGTTCCCCCCTACAGTTGATAGTGCTATGAGATGACTGTTGTTGTGAAATGGCGCTATATAAATAAAGTTGAATTGAACTGAATTGAATTAATGTGGTCAATGACTATTCTAGCTGCAAATGTCTGGTTTTTGGTGCAATATCTACATAGGTGTATAGAGACCCATTTCCAGCAACTATCACTCCAGTGTTCTAATGGTACAATGTGTTTGCTCATTGTGTCATAAGGCTAATGGATGATTAGAAAACCCTTGTGCAATCATGTTAGCACAGCTGAAAACAGTTTAGCTGGTTAGAGAAGCTATAAAACTGACCTTCCTTTGAGCAGGTTGAGTATCTGGAAAAAATTATTATTTCAAATACAAATCATTATTTCTAACCTTGTCAATGTCTTGACTATATTTTCTATTCATTTTACAACTCATGGTGGTGAATAAGTGTGACTTTTCATGGAAAACACAAAGTAATTGTCTGGGTGACCCCAAACTTTTGAATGGTAGTGTATATATATATATATATATATATATACAGTATATATATATATATATATATATATATACAGACACAGTGCGGGGCATTGTAGCTAGATGGGATAGGTATATAAATATATAAACACAGTGCGGAGCATTGTAGCTGGATGGAATAAATATGTAGATATATAAACACACACAGTGCGGTGCATTGTAGCTAGATGGAATAATATGTAGATATATATAAACACACACAGTGCGGCGCATTGTAGCTAGATGGAATAAATATATGAATATATAAACACACAGTGCGGAGCGTTGTAGCTAGATGGAAAAATATGTAAATATATAAACACACACAGTGTGGAGCATTGTTGCTAGATGGAATAAATATATAAATATATAAACACACACAGTGCGGAGCATTGTAGCTAGATGGAATGAAACAGCACAACCGTCTACTTAGTTATCCTACATGGTATGATTATGTACGCATACATATTCTCACCCTCCATAGCGACCGGTATTTTCCTAGTTGTATACCGGAGGGGACCATTGTGTAAGTCTATTGCGTCTTTTGCATTCAATACTATTAGGTTGTCACGTCTTTTTGCTATCTCTGCGAGCAGCCCTGCTTAGGTTGTACAGTCTGACAGCCGTAGGTAGGAAGGACCTGTGAAACCTCTCGGTTGTGCACCTAGGATGATGTAGTCTGCTGCTAAATGAGCTCCTCAGTGCATTCAGTATATCCTGCATAGGGTGGAACTCGGACTCCAGCAGAGATGACAGTTTAGCCACCATCCTTCTCTCTCCCATCTCCTCCACTGGGTCAAGGTGCTGCCCCAGGACAGAGCTAGCTTTCTTGATCAGTTTGTTCAGTCTCTTCCTATCGGCTGCTGTAATGCCACTGCCCCAGCAGACCACTCCAAAAGTGATGGCTGATGCCACCACCGTGTCATAGAATGTCTTCAGCAGTGCCCCTTGTACACCAAAAGACCTGAGTCTCCTCAGTAGGAACAGCCTGCGCTGTCCCTTCTTGTAGAGTGCGTCAATATTGTGTGACCAGTCTAGTTTATTGTTCAGATGAACACCCAGGTACTTATAGGATGTCACCATCTCGATGTCTGTTCCCTGTATATTTACTGGTGCTGTAAGGGGTTGTCCTTGCCTGCAGCAGTCCACCACCAGCTCCTTAGTTTTTCTCGCGTTGATCTGGAGGCAGTTCCGATGGCACCAGTCCACGAAGTCCTGGATAAGCTCTCTGTACTCAGCTTCATCTCCGTTGGAGATGAAGCCAAAGATCGCAGAGTCGTCAGAGAACTTCTGTAGATGGCAGTGTGTTGTGTTGTGTGAGAAGTCCGCAGTATAAAGGGTTAACAGGAAGGGAGCCAAAACCATTCCCTGGGGGGCCCCCTTGCTACCGATGATCGTGTCGGACACACAGTCCCGGGTTCTCACAAACTGAGGCCGGTTCGTGAGGTAGTCCAGGATCCATGATGACAGGTGCTGGTCCACCCCTGCGAACAGCAGCTTGTCCTTCAGGATCATCGGTTGGATGGTGTTGAAAGCACTGGAGAAGTCAAAGAACATGATCCTCACCGCATTCCCGGGCTTCTCCAGGTGGGACAGAGAACAGTGAAGGCGGAAGATCACCGCATCCTCCACTCCAATGCCATGCTGGTAGGCGAACTGGAGTGGATCCATCGCTGGTCCCACCAGGGGGCGGAGGTGAGCAAGGAGCAGTCTCTCCAGGGTCTTCATCATGTGGGACGTCAAGACCACTGGTCTGTAGCTGTTCAGATCTTTGGGGTGGGAAGTCTTTGGTACAGGTACCACACAAGATGTTTTCCACAGCTGTGGTACCCTCCCCAGCTTCATGCTCAGATTGAAGATGTACTCCACAATCCCACACAGCTGGTCTCCACAGGACTTGAGGAGCTTTGCGCTGATGCCGTCCGGTCCCGACGCCTTCCTCGCCTTGATCTTCCTCAGCTCCGTCCTCACCTGGGTCTTAGTGAGGGTCAGGTTGGGGGGCTGTGTGTTGGGAGTTGGGGGGGGGGTGTTGGTGGAGTGGGGAGTGGGCAGCAGGACTTGATGTCTTTAGAGGCAGCAGTGGTTGTTGTGCAGTCAGTGGGGAGGGCGGTTGGTCAGACCTATTGAAAAACAGATTCAGATTGTTCACCCACTCCCTGCCCCCCGTGGCCTGGGGGGAGGTATTCTGGAGCCCAGAGATGGTTTTAAGGTTTCTCCAGACCCCGCTGATGTCACTCTGTTGCAGCTTGTCCTCCATCTTCTTCCTGAAGTTGTCCTTGCCTTCTCTGATCTTTCTCCTCAGCTCCCTCTGTACGGACTTCAGCATCTCCCTGTTCCCCGACCTGAAGATCCTCTTCTTCTCTCTCAAAAGTGTCTTTATCTCAGGGTTGATCCAGGGTTTGGCGCCTTACATGTCAAGTGACATCTCAAAGTGCTTACTGTGAATCCATTATTCATTCACTCCAGACAGACATTAATAGAGGTAAGCTACTACTGTAGCTATAGCTGCCCTGAGGCAGACTGACAGAAATATGGCTGCCAGTCTGCACCAACAGACTCTCCGACCACTATCCAACATTTATACACATTCATACCCAGTGTCATTGACACTGGAGGTGAGGCAAAAAGTTGCAAATTTAAAAAAAAAAAAAATGCAAATTTACTTGACAAAAGTTACAAATTTACCAGAAAAAAAATGCAAGTTTATGAGAAAGTTTTAAATTTATGGGGAAAAGTTGCAAATTTACAATAAAAGGATGCAAATGGAGGAAAAATGTTTTAAAGGTATGAGCAAAAAATTGCAAATTTACAAGGAAAATGTTGCAGATTTAAAAGAAAAAAGCTGCAAATTTACAAGTAAACAGTTGCAAATTTACCAAGAAAAAAGTTGCAAATTTACCAAAAAAAGTTTCAAATTTATGAGAAAATGGTTGCAAATTTACAATAAAAAGCTGTAAATCTGAGAAAAAAAATTAAATATATGAGGGAAAAAAGCTGCAAATTTACAAAAAAAAAAGGTTGTGGAATTAAAGGAAAAAGTTGCAAATTTATGAGGAAAAACTGCAGATTTAGAAGAAAAAAGAAGCAAGTTTACAAGAAAATAGTTGTAGATTTAACTTTTGTGCTTCAGATGCATTTTATTCTGATGGATTTTATTCTGATATAAAAAAGGTTTATGACGAATGGGGCGGGCAACTCTTCATTTTTCCAGGTTACCCCTTTGATTAATTCCTATGCCTGGAGGGAACCCATGCAGACACAGGGAAAACATGTAAACTCCACACAGGAATCTGCCTCATGTAGGCTACTGTATTTCATTCACAGCTTTACATCATGATGCAGGTGTATAGCGTCTTGTTTATGAATAGATGGAAACCCACATCTGCATTCTGTGCTACTGTTCTTTTCCACATTCAAATTTTCACAGCTGAAGATCTAACTTTTAATTATGTGATTGTATGGTAGAACAATATTCAGTGACAGCTCTGCTGTGAAGCTACATCATGTAGTCAAAAACAATTTTAGCACGAGTCAAACAGGTCAACCAACAGTGCATGCGGAAAGTATTCACAGCGCTTCACTTTTCCACATTTTGTTATGTTACAGCCTTACTCCAAATAGGATTAAGTTCATTTTTTTCTTCAAAATTCTGCACACAATACCCCATAATGACAATGTGAAAAAAGTTTTTGAGATTTCTGCAGTTTTATTAAAAATAAAAAACTAAGAAATAGTGTGTACATAAGTATTCACAGCCGTTGCTCAATACTTTGTTGATGCACCTTTGGCAACAATTACAGCCTCAAGTCTTGTTGAATATGATGCCACAAGCTTGGCACACCTATCTTTTGGCAGTTTGGCCCATTCTTCTTTCCAGCACCTCTCAAGCTCCATCAGGCTGGATGGGAAGCGCTTGTGCACAGCCATTTTCAGATCTCTCCAGAGATGTTCAGTTGGATTCAAGTCTGGGCTCTGGCTGGGCAACTCAAGGACATTCACAGAGTTGTCCTGAAACCACTCCTTTGATATTTTGGCTGTGTGCTTAGGGTAGTTGTCCTGCTTAAAGATGAACCATCACCCCAGTTTGAGGTCAAGAGCACTCTGGAGCAGGTTTTCATCCAGGAGGTCTCTGTACATTGCTGCATAAATCTTTCCCTCTATCCTGACTAGTCTCCTAGTTCATGCCACTGAAAAACATCCCCACAGCATGATGCTGCCACCACAATGCTTCACTGTGGGGATGGTATTGGCCTTGTGATGAGTAGTGCCTGGTTTCCTCCAAACATGATGCCTGACATTCACTCCAAAGAGTTCAATCTTTGTCACATCAGGCCAGAGAATTTTGTTTCTCATGGTCCGAGAGTCCTTCAGGTGCCTTTTGGCAAACTCCAGGCGGGCTGCCATGTGCCTTTTACTAAGGAGTGTCTTCCATCTGGCCACTCTACCATACAGGCCTGATTGGTGGATTGCTGTTGAGTTGATTGTCCTTCTGGAAGGTTCTCCTGTCTCCACAGAGGAATGCTGGAGTGCTGACAGAGTGACCATTGGGTTCTTGGCCATCTCCTTAACTAAGGTCCTTCTCCCCTGATCGCTCAGTTTAGATGGCCGGCCAGCTCTAGGAAGAGTCCTGGTGGTTCCGAACTTCTTCCATTTACGGATGATGGAGGCCACTGTGCTCAATGGGACCTTCAAAGCAGCAGAAATTTTTCTGTACCCTTCCCCAGATTTGTGCCTTGAGACAATCCTGTCTTGGAGATCTACAGACAATTCCTTTGAGTTCATGCTTGGTTTGTGCTCTGACATGCACTGTCAGCTGTGGGACTTTATACAGACAGGTGTGTGTCTTTCCAAATCCTGTCCAATCAACTGAATTTACCACAGGTGGACTCCAATTAAGCTGAAGAAACATCTCAAGGATGATCAGTGGAAACAGGATGCACCTGAGCTCAATTTTGAACTGCATGGCAAAGGCTGTGAATACTTGTGAACATGTGATTTCTTATTTTTTTAATTTTTAATAAATTTGCAAAAATCTCAAAACTTTTTTCACATTGTCATTATGAGGTATTGTGTTTAGAATTTTGAGTGAAAAAAATGAATTTAATCCCTTTTGGAATAAGGCTGTAACATACCAAAATGTGTAAAAAGTGAAGCGCTGTGAATACTTTCCGGATGCACTATAACTCTAAGTGCTAAAGGTGAAGGTGAAGCCTTGAAAACACGATGTTTTCAGTGTGAGACTGGGCCACTAATCAAGTGGGAGTGACAGAAGGTTGCAAAGTAGATTGAACAGTGCCCGGAGTACAAATAAGCCAGGTATTTCTGAAGGTAAACATGGAATATTGTGCTGCAGCGAGGACAATCACTTGACTATAACCAGAGGAGCCAGGCTTCATTTGCTGACAAAACTGTTGGCACATAAACAACTGGGGATGATTGTAGTAAAAGTGTGGCAAAGCATCTCAAATGAGGACGCCTGCTCATTGTGGATGTCAGTCACTTCTGTACCTTCAATGGATTCTTCCCAAAACAAAGAAAGTGAACATTTATCATCAAGTAAAACTGTTCCATGGCATTTAAGTGCCTAAAAAGTGTCTTTAAGGGGTCACTGGCTGCCTTTTCCGTGGATTAATTTCAAATTGTCACGTTATTATGTCATCATTTCCATGTCATTTTACATGACATCTAAAAAGCCATTCTATGATCTCTCCCAGAAAACACTGTGTTTCAGTTATCTTCAGAGTTCAAGTTATTCAATAGCCCGGTTTCACATACGTGTCTTCTGATTATAACAGTACTCATGGGTAACTTTACACCATCTTTGATCTTCCTAGAGCTGATCATCGACTGGCTTTTCTTCGATCCATTTAAATGGTAGTTTTCCGTGTTCTTCCACATCTTTCAGGTTTCGGTTACCATTTTAAAACATTGAAAATTTTAGCTGAGCAGTCTATCATGATCTGGACATGGTCGTTGACCATGTCCATGCTTTCTGTTATATGTTTGGACATGTTGTCACGAATTGCCCTTTAAGGGCAGTAAGAAGACCCAGGCGCTGAACTGTGAGTTTGTGAGATTTAATGCAAACATAAAGTCCAAACAGTGCTCAAACAAAAACTTACAAATGAGGTGAGCAGGGGAATAAGCAGGAAGGACGAGGAACATATGTCCGAGAAGGTTCTTACATCAGAATAGAATCTAGACTGCAGCGAGGAGTGGGTGAAGCAGCAGTTTTTAAATAGAGCATCAAACAAGCAAGTGGTAGCAGGTGTGGATCACATGAGTGGAGGAGTTGTCCTAATTACTTGACGGGTATCAGCTGTGACGGCCCATGAACTTTAACCAATGGCAGAAGTAAATAATGAGCACGGTCAAAGCAAAAGTACAACAGGGAAAGACAAATGGTAACTGACTAGAAAAACAGAATGATACAAAATAAGAGACTGGAGGAAGAGGTGAGGGGCTTATGTCTAACAGATACATAATCGCTCTATTAAAGCAAGAAATCTGTGTGTCTGTGTGTCTGTCTTTCACATATATAGGACATCATAGGATGGCCTAAGATCTCTGCCTGATCATCATAGGACGTCCTATGAACTCAGGCATCTTAGGACTCGCGAAGCCGTCATAAAGATATGATGTCTATATGACGTCATATAGACAAATGTGTCTTTATGATTTCATATAGACCATCACTCACGATGCCTAGAATAATGTGTCTTTATGATGTCATATGGCTCAAAATTGGCAAGGTGAATAAGTCACAGGGCCAGTCTTTACAGCGCGTTTGTGTTTTCTGCACAATAGATTTCTGCAGCCATGGTCAATTCTACGTTGCCGCGGGCAGAGTTGCCAGATCAAGCAATCTTCATATTGTTGGTCAAGATGAAGAAACTAAGCAAAAGTGTCCCTCTCTCAGCAATGTCATTTTTAAAGAGGTGCTGACACAGTAAAAATGTGTAACCTTGAAGAATGCCAGTCTACACTACAAATGTGTAAAATGCCAAGCAAAGCGTTGATTTTCTCCGGGTGCGCCGGTTTCTTGGTTTCTACGGGCATGCACGGGCCTTCCTGAACAGGGTCGAAAGCCACTTTTTGCTTAGATCTATTTTCATGATCCTGCCCATGAACTGGAATTACGAAGCACCTATCCCTCAGCCAGTGGTCTGAATGAAGAAGACGAAGATCCATCAGATGGAGAGCAATAGAATGAGGAGAACTGCTGCACGTCAGAAAAGATGCCATGAACATGAAACACCTCAGGTTCCAGCAGTACGCCCCAGGCTTGACTGTGAACAACATAGCAGTCTGAGACAGGAGGAGACCCTTCAGCAACGGGCATGCAGAAATATTTGCTTATACTTGGTTTCTACGGGCATGGACGGGTATGCACGGTATGTACTAGTATATAAGAACAAGAACTACATAAACAATAAAATGACAAACTCAAAACACACAATGCATCAGGAGCCAACACACAGTAAAACACAGAACTGAGAAAATACAGGAAATAATCAGAAATAAACTGAGAGCATAAGCACGGTGGATACACCACACTCAGCATCATTACAGAGCCCCCCCCCCCCAAGGGGTGGATCCAGACACCCCAGGGTAACATCAAGAAAAAAAAAAAGGGAGAAAGAAACCCCCCCTCCCCCACTTCCTCAATAGGAGTAGAACAATAACCCAACCCAGGAGGGCAGGGGGGGGGGGGAAATAAGACACCTGGTCAGGACCCACACAGGGAAAAAAACAAAAACCTAGGCCCATTGGGCAGGAAAATAGGGCAGTTCAGATGGTCGGCTAAAGTCCCAAACCTGGCAGATGGCGCAGTGGAATGAGTCGGGTGGCCTTCCGGAGTACGTGGGCCACCCAGCTAAGCAGCACAGTCTGTCGGGTGGTCTACCAGAGTCCTTTAACCACCCGAACAGATGGAGTAATCCATGAGGTGGCTGCCCACCGGTGAAACCCGGATGTGATGAAGACCAGTGAACGGGAAAACCAAGCAGCAATGAAGAATGATGAACAAGGGAGCCTGATGACGAGGTTGGTCAACCGGCGGAGACCACGAGCGACAATGGGCAACCCTCGGTGACCTCAGGCAAAGGAACAGGACCCTCAGTGACCTCAGGCGGAGGAGGAAAACCCACGACAGCCTCGAGTGGAGAAGGGAAACCCACGACGGTCTCAGGCGGAGAAGAGAAACCTGTGGTGGAACTGGGCACAGACTGAGGGCCCTCAGCGGCCTTGGACAGAGGCATAGCACCCGCGGTGGCCCCAGATTGGGGAGTAGCAGCATCTGCAGTTTCCCCGGACTTGGGCGTAGCACCTACAAGGAAATGACTGGCATGTGAAAGCACCAGGCTGAGGAGGCAGTCAATCAACGGGGCCATGGATGGAGGCGTCACACTCACGGAGACCCTGGACTGGGGCGCAACACCCACAGAGACCCCGGACTGGGATGAAGCACCCGCGAAGACCCCGGACTGGAGCACAGCACCCACAGAGGTCCCATACTGGGATGAAGCACCCTCAAAGACCTCTGCTGGAGGGGGCGCAGCACCCATGCAGACCTCAACCGGAGGGGCTGGACCCACAAAGACCTCAGGTAGTGAGACTGGACTCACGGAGACCTCAGGTGGGGAGACTGGACCCACAGGGACCTTGGGCGACGAGGCTGGACCCACAAAGACCTCTGGCAGTGAGGCTGGACCCATGGGGACCTTGGGCAATGAAGCTGGACCCACGGAGACCTCTGGCAAAGTTGGATGATCCACGGTGACCCTAGGGAAGAGCTCCGATAGGAGGGATAATGACACCAGATCAGGGTCACAGGCGGGAGTGGAGCCCGGCAAGGTGAGCTCAGGTGCATCTGATGGCTGTACTTGGCCCTCCCCTCCAAGAGCCAGGCAAGATTTCTCCAAAACAGAAAAAGTGAAAACAAAGAAGAGCACTTGCCTGAGCTCAACCTCCACCACCATCCAGGACTCCATCAATCCAGGCAGGGATATCTCGCACCCGGTCCATTGAAGGTCCAACTCTGACCCTACTGCAGTGGCCCCTACAGCAGGCATGGTGGATGGTGCAGTCCCTGAACCTCCAGGCGAAGCGATCAACACAGGTGGCTTGTCCGGCGTGACAGCTGGAGGTTGCCTTACTACTGGTGCTGGACCCCACGTAGCTGAAGCCAGGGGACGCTCAGTCGTCGGCGCAGGCTTTAGGTCACTAGCAGCACTCTCCCTCCGTCTGGACTGTGGCTGTGGGGCTGGGACTAGATCCTCCAGGATCGCAGGCTCCTCCATCATCCGGCGGATGAATCCCGGGACCGGCGGACACTCAGGGGAGATTGGAGGAGACACGGAGGGATTAGGTGAGGAAATATTATCTGCAGCAGGTGGTGAGGACTCAGTGGACTGCATAGGCTGAGCCTTCCTACCGGGAATAAAGCAAGATGATTCGTTTTTAGGGAATAGAGAGTGAAAAACCACTTGCCTGAATTCCTGGGGCACGGTGGTGTCTGCTGCAGCAGGTCCAGTGTCCTCCCTGTCCGTGGCTTCTGTCATGAACCGAGCCGGTTTGTCCTTTGGGCTTGGTTCCATGACTTCCCTCTGTGTGTCTATTTATCTGTGTATTATGTATTTTGTGCTGAGCCGGGATTCTCCCAGGCTCAGTTCCATGGGTTCTCTGTGTACATATTTATTTGTCTATTGTTTTGCCTTTTGAGTTTTCTTGTGGTCTTCCAGTTTACTGTTTAGTTTACTTTTGCCATGTCTTGTTTATTTGCACATCATTTTTAGTCTTGTTCTGAATTTGTTTTCTGTGTTTTCTGGCCGGCAGCTGTGACACAGCTTTCTTGAGCCTGCACTTGTGTGGGCGCTGCCTGTCAGCCTGCCAGTCTGACCACGCCCCCTCTCTTGGCAGTCAGCTGATTCCTCTTTCTGTGATTACTGCCCACTCCCTCACTCAGGTGCACCCAATCACTCTGTCAATAGTGTGTGTATTTAGTCAGTTCATTTTCTGTCGTTCACTGCTGGATTATTGTGTATGTTTGTCATGTGTAGGTCACTGCCATGCTACGCCGTGGTTCCTTATGAAGCTCTGCCATGTTATGCCGTGGTTCCCGTTTGGAGCTTTGCCACATTACGCCGTGGTTACCCACAACACTATACGTCATGTACTTCTGTAAGTTTATTCTCTTTTGCATTCTCTGTTTGTCTGCACTCATTTTTGCGACTGTGTTCTTTACGTTAATAAATTTGTCTGTGGTGAAACCCTGCACGTGAATCTGTCCCCTCTCTGCTGCCTCTCTGAGGCAGCATTCATGACAGAATAATCCAGCCGGAAAAAGATTCAGCGGGTTTCACACAGGCATTATTGTTTTCTTTTGTGAACTGTTTTCCCACTCACCTGTTTTGGGGATGCAAGCATGTCTCCAGCAGGTGAAACAGTCGGGAGGAGAAGATGGAGTCATGATGAGCTAGTGTGGCTGCGATAGAGGACATGACAGCCGATGCCCGCAACTTGTCATCCCGAGAGGACGCGTTGATATGCTGGGGTGGAGTTGCCAACCAGCTGGAGGTCAGACCCAGAGTGAGTTTTCATCCCTGGGTGATCGCTCTCTACCTTCCTTCGCTACCACCTCTGCCGTCAGCCTTCTCCTTGATGTCTCTGGTGCACTGCGCCCACGCCGACAAAAGATGTTTGGCAGTGGGAATTCCAACTGTGGAGGAGGAATGGGTGGCCACGTTCATCCAGGATTACATTGACGAAGCCCACAAAGCCCACGGACTGAAGGAGAAGTGGAGTTGACATGACATGTCAACTTGTCATGTCATGTCATGTCATGTCAACTTTTGTCATGTCATGTTGACATGACATGACAAAAAAAAAACAAAAAAAAAACGCAAGATGGCGGCGCGTGCACAACGCGAGGCTCAGCGTCCTACCAGATTCTGGGGACTAGCAGTGTTATTTCTGCTCATTTCGGGTATGTTCGTTCAGAACAGCTCTGCTTTTACATCTTACACCCGAGATGAGCTTTTGAATATTGGTTTACAAAACAACGATAACGACCTTTTTATCAGCAACCTACGTCTGAATCTACGTCTCATCCCGGAGCTCTGGAGAACTCCCGACGCTCGGCAGGCTTCCCGGCCGACCGGAAGTGCTCGCAGGCGGCGTAAGGACCGTAAACAAAGGAGGGGTAAACGCGGTGGGCTAAGAGCTAAGCTAAAGCTAACACCGCACCGGCTATCGCTACCCAGTATTTTCCTCACTACCCAGTAATGTACGGTCTCTGGCGAGCAAAATGAGTGAACTACGGCTTCGGATCACCAACAATAAGAAACTTATGAACTGCAATATCATGATTTTTACGGAAACATGGCTTCACAGTGGAATACCCGACAATGCTATAGAGCTAGCAGGCCTACACACGCTCCGGGCAGACAGAGCAGCAGTTGACTCCGGTAAGACAAGAGGGGGGGGGATTGTGCATTTATATTAACAAGGCTTGGTGCACGAACTCTGTCACTGTTGAGAGACACTGCTCAGCTAACCTGGAGTTTCTCATGGTTAAATGTAGACCTTTCTATCTGCCACGCGAGTTCACTTGTACCATCATAACAGCCGCTTACATTTCTCCGGATGCTAATGCTAAGCTTGCTATGAAAGAACTGCATGCAGCTATTAGCAAACAACAAACTGCACACCCAGAGGCAGCATTTATTGTGGCGGGTGATTTTAACCACTCTAACCTCAAGACAGTGCTTCCTAAATTCTACCAGCATGTCTCCTGTCACACAAGAGGGGACAAAACATTGGACCATGTTTACACCAATATTGTGGGAGCCTACACAGCAACTCCCCTCCCCCACCTAGGTCAGTCTGATCATTTATCCTTGTTCCTTACCCCCAAGTATGTACCGCTCATCAACCGGGTGAAGCCATCAGTGAGGACCATCAAAGTGTGGCCAGAGGGGGTTGACTCTGTACTCCAGGAGAAGTTTAGGAACACAGACTGGAGTATGTTCACCTCTCAGGCTACCTGTGGCTCCCACATAAACATCAACTCTTACACCCACTCAGTCCAGGACCATATCAACACCACTATTGACAGTGTCACCACGGAAAGACAGATCACCACGTACCCAAATCAGAAGCCGTGGATGAACAGAGAAGTGCGACTTCTGCTAAAAGCACGTAACAATGCCTTTAGATCTGGTGATGCACAGGCCTACAGTTCATCCAGGGCAGATCTGAAGAGGAGCATCAAGAAGGCCAAGCACAGCTACAAGCTGAAGGTGGAGGAACATTTTGGGGACTCTGACCCCCGACGTATGTGGCGGGGCATTCAAGCTATCTCTGATTATAAGCCCAGCAACTCCATACCTATAGCCATGACTGTGCCCTTTCTCAATGAGCTAAATAACTTCTATGCTCATTTTGACAAGGACAACAATGAAAAGAACATCAATTTCCCACCCTCTGATGACCTCCACCATCTGACACTCACCCACACCGACGTCCGTAATGCACTGAGTCATGTCAACGTACGTAAGGCTGCTGGCCCTGATGGCATTCCTGGGCGTGTGCTGAGGGCATGCGCTGAGCAGCTGGCAGGGGTCTTCACAGACATCTTCAATCTGTCTCTGGCCCAGGCCATGGTACCAGCGTGCTTCAAGACCACTTCAATAGTACCAGTGCCGAAACATTCAACACCATCGTGCCTAAATGACTATCGCCCTGTGGCACTGACGCCCATAGTCATGAAGTGCTTTGAGCGACTGGTCTTGGCACAGCTCAAAAAAGGCCTGCCCCCTACACTGGACCCTCATCAGTTCGCCTACCGGAGCAACAGGAGTACAGAGGATGCGGTTTCTACAGCGCTGCACTATGTACTCTCACACCTGGATGACAAGAACACCTACGCAAGAATGCTGTTTATTGACTTCAGCTCAGCATTCAACACAGTTATCCCCTCCAAGTTGCTCACCAAACTTGGGGACCTGGGAATCAGTACCTCCACCTGCAACTGGATCATGGATTTTCTGACCAACAGACCCCAGCATGTTAGGTCAGGCCCCAACCGTTCTTCCGTCATCACACTCAACACTGGTGTACCACAGGGCTGTGTGCTCAGCCCATTCCTCTACTCCCTCTACACCCATGACTGCAGGCCTATGTATGGATCCAATTCCATCATAAAGTTCGCAGATGACACCACGGTGATTGGACTCATCAGGGACAACGACGAGTCAGATTACAGGGCAGAGGTTGAGCACTTGGCTACTTGGTGCGCTGACAATAACCTGCTCCTTAACACCAGCAAAACCAAGGAGCTCATAGTGGACTACAGGAAGGAGAGGGAAGAGACACATGACCCCATCCATATCAATGGCATAGCTGTTGAACGTGTCCCCAGCTTCAAATTCCTGGGGACCCACATCTCGGAGGACCTGTCCTGGTCAGTTAACACCACCAGCCTGATCAAGAAGGCCCATCAGTGCCTCTTCTTCTTGAGGACATTGAAGAAGAACCATCTGTCAACTGACATCCTGGGCAACTTCTACCGCTGCGTGATAGAGAGCACCCTGACCAACTGTATCACACTCTGGTATGGGAGCTGCTCTGTAGCTGACTGCAAGGCGCTGCAGCGGGTGGTGAAAACCGCCCAACGCATCACAGGGACTCCACTTCCAGCTATAGAGGACGTCTACAGGAAAAGATGTCTGCGCCGGGCACGCAGCATTCTTAGGGACTCCAACCATCCTGCTCATGGACTGTTCCAGCTTCTCCCCTCCAGAAGACGCTTCAGAAGCCTTCGGACTAGAACCAGCAGGTTTAGGAACAGTTTCTTTCCAACAGCTGTCACGTTATTGAACTTAGTTCCCCGCTGACTCTCTTACAATCATCTTTTACCATCCTCACCTGTACATAACTGCATAACTACATAACTACATCTAACTTATTGCACATTATTTGCACATAACAGTACTTTTAACTTTCTGCACTGCTGCATATATTTGCATATATTTGCTTAAATTGCACATACTGTTAATTACCGTATATACTGCACAGCTGTCCTTTGCACTTCTGATTGGATGCTAAACTGTGTTTCGTTACCTTGTATTCATACATGTGTAATGACAATAAAGTTGAATCTAATCTAATCTAATCTAAAGTTGCTTGGACACAGCTGCAGGAATTCTGGAGGTGCATCCCAGGCTCTGGAATTATCCGGAGTACGCAGAGCTGTTATCCTCTACATGCTGCAGCAAGCATTTCCAGACCTGAGGAGGGGGGAAAGTTTTTTGCAGAGCCCAAGCAGAGACGCTCTCCACAGTCTGTGGCCATTTCCCCTTCTGCCTCGCCTCCAGCTCCTGGACGCCCACCACCAGTTTCACAGCAGTGGCAGCGCCATCCCAGGGTCAACCGTCAGAGGAAGCCTTCCTCCTCTTTGACACCCACTCCCCCCTCGTGGGGTCTGACTTCTCCCGCAGCAGGGCCGCCCTCGTGCTCTCTGTCCGCCACTGCTGCACTAACAGTTACGTCGATGATTCCTCCCGCTGTCGAGAGGCTCTCCAGGTCTTCCCCGGCTACGCCCACCTCCACATCATCAGAGCCAGCTCCTCCACCATCCTTTGAAGGGGCCAAAATAGCCATTGACACAGAGAGGGATGACTGCCTGTCCACTGCAGCTGTCAACATCAAAGACCGGGATGACAGGCAAGTGTTTTTTAATTCTGTTACATCTTATAATGATAAACCTTGTCTGTCTCCCGGGACAGAGGCCCAGTCCCAGCAGTCTGCTGGGCCCTCTCCTTCACCTGCAGTTATTAACTCTCTCCCAATCCTCTCCGTGTCTCCTCCATTTTTTCCTGAGTGTCTGCCGGCCAAAGAACCAAACCACCGGACAGTGGAGGAGCCTGTGGCTCTGGAAGATCCAGGGCCAATGTCAGCACAGAGTGGACCCCAAGCCGCCATGCTAGAATTGCTACCAGCGTGGGTTATTTCGCCTGGGGGCACCAGGACTGCCACCACCATCATGCCTGCTGCAGAGGCAACTGCCACAGAGTGGGAGCCAGAGCTGGACCTACTAGAGGCCAGGCCCGACACATCATCGGCAAGTTCGACGGAGTCCTGGACGGCGGTGGAACTCAAGCTCAGGCAAGTGATCTCTCTTGTGTTTCTTATGTCGGTTTTGGAGAGATCTTGCCTGGCTCTTGGTGAGGAGAGTCAGGTGCAGCTCTCAGCTGCATCTGAACTCACTTCGCCGGGCTCTACCACTGCTGGCAACCCTAACCACGTCTTTTCTCCTGTCCTTTCTGAACTTTCACCTAGGGTCGCTGGAGAGGATCCACCATTGCCGGGAGTCTTTGTGGATCCAGTCCAGCCAGCAGACAATGTCATGGATCCAGCTTCCCCCGCCACAATCGTCAGGGTTCCTCCGATTGACCACCTCCTGGCTCGGGTGCTCCTGAAGGTCAGATGGCCCACCATCAAGGCAGCAATGGCCTAGCCGGAGCCTATTGCAGGTGCAGCCGTGGTCCAGCCGGGTCCCACCGCAGGTGCAGCTATGGCCCAGCAGGGTCCACAGCGGTGCAGCTATGTCCCAGACTGGAACCCCCACGGGTGCTACCGTTCCTCTTACTGGGACCAGCGACGGCACCATTCCTTCGCCTCCTCTGTCGGACACCATTGTGGTCCCTTTCTCTCCTCCACCAGACATTGTCGGGGATCCCTTCCTCCAGTCAAGCCACCCACCAGTGGGCCTCCCAGTGGTTAAGCCACCTCCTGCTTCACTCCTCCGGTCCTAGTGTCTCAACAGTGCTGGATGGCTGCCCGAAGGACTGAGTCTCTGGGTCGGGGGCCCACCAATTTTGGCAGGCTGACAGACTCAATCTATCGGGCTGTCTGCTGGGTCTGAGACTCTGGGTGGCCTCCTGACCTGTTTTCCCCCTACCTCCCACCCTGGGTTGATAGTTGTTGTTCCTGCTGGGCGAGGGGGGCGTTTTTTTTTTCCTTTTTCTTTTGATGGTACGTTGGGTGTCTGGACTCCACCCCTTCAGAGGGGGGTTCTGTCATGAACCGAGCCGTTTTGTCCTTCGGGCTCGGTTCCATGACTTTCCTCTGTGTGTCTGTTTATCTGTGTATTATGTATTTTGTGCTGAGCTGTCCGCCAAGGTCTCTGCCTTTGACCGCCACCTAATCCACATAGCACTGGACACCCATGATCCCTCCTGCAGGTGGTGAGCCCACTGGAGGGCGGACCCATGTAACTCCTTCGGGCTGAGCCCGGCTGGGTCCCATGGGTGGAAACCCGGCCACCAGATGCTAGCCATTGAGCCCCTCCCCCAGGCTTGGCTCCAGGGTGGGGCCCCGGTAACCCCATACTGGATGGGGTACACTGAAACTTTAGAGGGCTCACACTCCTCAGCCTCCCTGGGAAGGTCTATGCCAAGGTACTGGAGAGGAGAGTCCAGCCGTTGGTCAAACTTCGGATTCAGGAGGAGCAATGTGGTGTTCCTCCTGGCCATGGCACATCAGACCAGCTCTTTATCCTCTCGAGAATTCTCGAGGGTTCGTGGGAGTTTGCCCAACCAGTTTACATGTGTTTTGTGGACTTGGAGAAGGCATTTGATGGTTTTTTGTGGGGGTGCTTCAGGGTATGGGGCTTGTTTTTACAAGCTATTCGGTCTCTGTACGACTGTTGTGAGAGTTTGGTTTGTATTGCCAACACTCGGTTGGACTCATTCCCAGTGAGACTGTTGTGAGAGTTTGGTTCGTATTGCCAACACTCAGTCGGACTCATTCCCAGTGAGAGTTGGACTCCGCCAAGGCTGCCCTTTGTCACCGATCCTGTTCATAATTTTTATGGACAGGATTTCTAGGCGCAGCCAGGGAATGGAGGGTGTCATGCTTGGTGACCACAGGATCTCATCTCTGTTGTTTGCAGATGATGTTGTCCTGTTGGCTTCATCCAGCAATGACCTACAGTTCTTGCTGGGACGGTTTACCATTGAGTGTGAAGCGGCTGGGATGAGAATCAACACCTCCAAGTCCGAGTCCATGGTCCTCAGCCGGAAAAAGGTGGATTGTCCTCTCTGAGTTTGGGACAGGCTCCTGCCCCAAGTGGAGGAGTTTAAGTATCTTGGGATCTTATTCACGAGTGAGGGGAAAATGGAGCGAGAGATTGACAGACGGATCGGAGCAGCATCTGCAGTGATGCAGACGTTGTACCAGTCTGTTGTGGTGAAGAGGGAGCTTAGTCCTAAGACAAAGCTGTGGATTTACCAGTCAATCTTATGTTCCTACTCTCACCTATGGTCACGAGCTTTGGGTAATGTCCGAAAGAACAAGATCGCAGATACAAGCGGCTGAAATGAGCTTTCTCCGTAGGATTGCTGGACTCACCCTCAGAGATAGGGTGAGGAGCTCAGTCATCCGAGTGAGGCTCAGAGTAGAACCGCTGCTCCTCCACATTGAAAGGAGTCAGTTGAGGTGGTATGGGCATCTGATTAGGATGCCTCCTGGACGCCTCCCACTTGAGGTGTTTCGGGCACGTCCCACTGGGAGGGGACCCCGGGGCAGACCCAGGACTCGGTGGAGAGACTATGTCTCCCAGCTGGTCTGAGAACGCCTTGGTATCCTCTCTGAAGAGCTGGAGCAGGTGGCTGGGGAGAGGGAAGTCTAGGCTTCTCTTCTTGAACTGCTGCCTCCGCGACCCGGACCTCTGGAAAAGCGGTGGAAGATGGATGGATGGATGGATGGATGTGCTGAGCTGGGTTCCTCCCAGGCTCAGTTCCATAGGTTCTCTGTGTACATATTTATTTGTGTATTGTTTTTCCTTTTGAGTTTTCTTGTGGTCTTCCAGTTTACTGTTTAGTTCACTTTTGTCACGTCTTGTTTACTGTATTTGCACATCATTTCTAGTCTTGTTCTAAATTTGTTTTCTGTGCTTTCTGGCCAGCAGCTGTGAGGCAGCTTTCTTGGGCTGCACTTGTGTGGGCGCTGCCTGTCAGCCTGCCAGTCCGACCATGCCCCCTCTCTTGACAATCAGCTGATTCCTCTTTCTGTGATTACTGCCCCGCTCCCTCGCTCAGGTGCACCCAATCACTCATTAGTCATTAGTGTGTGTATTTAGTCAGTTCATTTTCTGTTGTTCACTGCTGGATTATTGTGTATGTTTGTTATGTCTAGGTCACTGCCACGTTACGCCGTGGTTCCTTATGAAGCTCTGCCACATTACACCGTGGTTCCCATTTGGAGCTTTGCCACGTTACGCCATGGTTACCTGCAACACGTTACATTGTGTACTTCTGTAAGTTTATTCTCTATTGCATTCTCTGTATGTCTGCACTCGTTTTTGCGACTGTGTTCTTTACGTTAATAAATTTGTCTGTGGTGAAACCCTGCACGTGAATCTGTCCCCTCTCTGCTGTCTCTCTGAGGCAGCATTCATGACAGCTCCGGCAATTGTGGGCCCCCCTGAGAAACATGGAGGAGCCACCCCTGCAACCTCGATGATGGCCAGAGCTGGGGAAGAGACAGCCGGACTCTCAGCAGCGGAAGGAGACGCCAAGAAGACAAGGGTAGCAGCAGCAATAGAGGAGGAGGAAGCTGACGGGACAGCGGGTGAGGAAAAAGTAGAGGAGGAAGCTGCTGAAGAAATTTTTTAACACGGCGAAGAGGAAGCTGCTGACTGAGAGGCAGCGGAGTTCCTCCAGCAGCCTGTAGCTGGGTAGTGGCATCCAGAAACTTGTGTGAGCGTGCCGGTGACGCAGTCCTGGATGAAGAGAGCCGCCCACTGTTCCTTCAGGCTGGGACCCCGGCTGAAGACCCCCCTTTGTTGATTGAAGCCGGGCGTGCTGGGGACATGCTGCCCGCTACTCCGGTAACACAAAAAGGTAGGTGAAACAAAAAAACACAAACTCACAGCAGCTGGGTTACAAACTGGCTGTGGTCTACTGTCACGAATTGCCCTTTCAGGGCAGGAAGAAGACCCAGGGGCTGAACTGTGAGTTTGTGAGATTTAATGCAAACATGAAGTCCAAACAGTGCACAAAAACTTACAAATGAGGCAAGCGAGGGAATAAGCTGGAAGGACAAGAAGCATATGTCCGAGAAGGTTCTTACATCAGAACAGAATCTAGACTGCATCGAGGAGTGAGTAAAGAAGCAGTCTTTAAATAGAGCATCAAACAAGCAAGTGGTAGCAGGTGTGGATCACATGAGTGGGGGAGTTGACCTAATTACAGGAAATAATCAGAAATAAACTGACAGCTTGAGCACGGTGGATACACCACATTCAGCATCATGACACATATATCACTGTTGTCACTCTGTTTTCATTAGTATTCCCTGTTTATCCTTAGTTTTTAGTTCGTCTCTTATTTTGAAAGGTTCCATTGTTTTTTTTTCAAATGTGCTCATAGTTTCCTGGGGCCTTATGTACAAAGAGTACTTACGCACAAAAACATGGAGTACGTCCTTTTCCACGGAAAATTTCAGATGTATCAAGAACGAAATGACTGTGGAAATATGCGCAGCGGCAACTTCATGACTGGCGTGCATACGTTTCTACTGCTACTGGTCCGTTGGTGACACTGAGAGGCAATGTTGGGAGACTGATAATGACGTGAAAATTATTGTACACACCAGAGACACATGAGCTACGTTCCAACCCACAGTGTACTTCAAACTGTATTCCCTACTCACTGCTCCGTTCTCAGGAAATATCAGTAAGTTAACTGCCCTTCACAAAATTTCTCCATTTGAAACACCCTGTAACCATCGGCTCCTCCTCCGTGAGCTACCACGATAACCATGGACATGTACTGATACTTTGGTGGATAATTTATATTTATTAACCTCTTGTGCTCCGTTGTTCCGCGGGCGGGCAAGTCTCTGCGTCCTAGGGTGCACGAGGGCGCACTCGTGCATCCTCGCGCTCTCTCGGACGCATGGTCCTGTTGGTGGTGAAGTAGTTGGTGTTGGCGTCCAAGCGCCACTGAAAAAAAAAAGCTGCAGACACAGCCGCGAACAGATTAGTTCATCTGATTGACCTCCCATTCAACTAATAAGGGCCTTGAATTGGGTTTCTGAAACCTTGAAGAACCAAGACCCAGCAGCATGGAGACCACCCACAAGTGGGACCTGCACTCATTCCAGCAGATAGACGTTTAGGATTCTCTTCCGTCATCATAGACCGACGGAGGCCGACGACAAAGGTCATAAATCATTCACCAAAACCGCAATATTGGAATTATGTTTTGACCGGGATCCACGAGCGGACCAGCGTCGCGTTCGTCTGACAATGGGGAAGAGAAGTTCACCAGGACTCTGCTGCTGTAAAGAGGTAAGGTGTTATAAGCTAAATTATTATTTCTCTCTGAAAACTGTAATCCAAAAATGACTTTTGACCGATCGGTAAATTACAACTGTACAGCACACGAAGTGCGAAGTGCGTGCGCCGTGATAAACGGTTCATTTGCTGTGTTCAGACCGTGAACGCCCCGCCCCCCGCTGCAGAAGAAGAGCGGGGGGGGGGCGTTCACGGTCCGAACGCCCTCGGTCCGCGGGGGGAAGCCGCGCTGACTGTGCAGCGGTCGCCACATAGCCATATGAGTCTATTCTGTCATGTAGCGATGGCCGTCCTCTGTAGCGAGGGGGGGGGACAACCCCGCCCACACACACACACACACAGTAGCGAGGGGGGGGGGAAGCCGCTGTGACAGCGTTGCTGTGGAAACATGCAACGAGTGTAATCCGTCATGTAGCGAGGGCCGAACTCCGTCCTTTGTAGCGGGGGGGGGGACAACCCCCCCCCCCACACACACACACACACAGTCACAGCCCTGAATGTGACCTTTCATTAGAGCCCAAAATGAAGATTCTACATTGAATTATTCAAAAGTTACAGACGTTTTTCCAAACTGTGCCATTTGGCACAATTTGGCACAGTTCCAAAACGCCTGGGAACAGCCTGAGAACAAAGCTGTGTAAAATATTCATTTTTTGTGGTATTGTTACCAAATTTGGATCTCAGCTTGATAACACTTGGTTTTACATTTCTGTTGCATTTTCCAGCCGGATCGGACAGCTGTGTGTTATTTGCAAGCATTTGTATCCAAAAAAACACCGTGGCCAAATTTATTTTCTTCAAGTTCAGTTTGTTTAGATGACTGTAACTCAGTGGCCGGAGCACGTAGAGAGATTATGTTTTTTTTTTGCCAAAAATTTCAAAGTGTTTTCTTTTAAATGAGACCAACCCCATGAAGATGCTGCAAAGGGTTGAAGAACAGCTTTCGATTTACTTTGGGCACATTATTTTTTGGCGTTTTTAGGAAAATTGCCCGGAGTGCAAGGGGTTAAATAACATATTAATACAAGTATATTTTTATTACTTTCAGTTGTTATAAACAATAATCAACATCAGTTTAGCTTGTTAATAATGTTAGCAACAATAGTTTTACTCGTATTTGTGGTGCAATGGCTTATGGGTAATCTTCCTGTCAACTTTCGGTGAAGTGATGTATGGTTGTTCACTTCTTCCCCGCACAGTTCTCAGTTCCCTTTGAAATGAAGACACTTCACTCCCTTCGGCTTGGGATCTCAGTAATAATATGGTGAATACCCTGTGCAGTCCACTTCAGAGTAAGCTTTTGGGCAATCAGAACCCAGCTATGATGAACAAGCATCCAAGTGTGTGCAATTAGATGAGTGGATATAAAAGCAAGTGCAAAGAATTGCAGAAAATGCCTCTAACAACAGAGGATTAAAGGATATTACAGATCACGCAGTGATAAAAGAACGGGTATTTAGAGACAGAAGATTTTTTTGGCTCAGGATGATGACTGGCTTGTCAGTCGGTTTAAGTTTCCACGGGCAGTCTTTGTGGAACTGTGCTCAAAGCTATGGCTGCTCTTGGAGGGCGACACGGTGAGTGCGCTGCACGTCCCAATGCAGGTGCTGATAACTCTGGAGTTTCTGGAAACGGGCACTCCACAGGGAGCTGGCAGACCCATCAGGAATTTCCCAGTCAACCCTGAGCCGAACTATGCCAGCTTTGTGGGATGGCATTATCCGGCTGTCACTCAGGTACATCATATTTCCACACAATGCAGTTGAACAGACCAACATCAAAGCGCAATTTGCAGCAAGAGCCGGTTTTCCTAATGATTCTAATGAATAGTATTGTTGGGAACAAACTACAAGCTGGCACTGTGCAGATGGGTGGCTTCTTGGTGAGTAAATTCATGTAATTGTCCTAATAATAACCCACCTCATGTTCAACATGCCTGTGCACCCCCAAATATCACCCTGTATTCAAGGCTTCATTACAACCCCGTGGTTTGAGTAAGTGACTTTTTTTGCTGATCAAACTAGTTTCACATTGTTCTACCAAGCCCCCAACTGACTCTGTGTACAGTAGTATGTCAATAAATGCATGCGTAAAGTTTAAAATGCAACACTCTCACCAGTTCCCCGGAGCACTTCATTCATTAAGTAGTATACAATCAATGTAAGTTGTATATAACTATAAAGGATGAGATTTGCATTTTGGACATAAAATATGTACTTGTCGAGTCTAATATGATACGCTTTCAACTGACAGGTGACCGTTTTTTGTCTTCTTTTTCATGACCATTTTCCTTTATTCAAACAGCTAATCCCCCCAGCTGGTCCCAAATTGATTGATTTATTCATCATTTAAAATAACATTGTATAAAAGATACAACATGCATTTTAAAATCCCCTGCAATAATGTGGACTGCATCGGGGTGATCTCTTTGCTGCTGCCTGCTGACAATGTGCTGGAGGGGATTGAGTGCTAAGCTAACGTTAGCATCAGGAGGAATGTAAACGGCTGCTAAAATTACTGCATTTAGCTCTCGGGGAAGATGAAAAGGCCTGCATAGAAAGGACATAGCCTCTAAGTCCAGTGAACAGTGGCTATGAATTATTCTGCTGTTTTTACACCAAGTCTGAAGCACATAAGCATACAGCCCTTCCGCCCTCCCCTACTAGAATCAGCGTTGTGGTCAAGACGGTGTGTAGTTTGGCCAAGTAATTCCACAGCGGCAGTCGGGATGTATTCATTCAGTCATGACTTGGTCACAATCAGAATACAACAGTCCCGCATGTAGCGATTATAGGCAATCTCCGTGTGCAGCTCTTCCATTTTGTTAGTGAGGGATCCGGCGTTGGTGAGAAAAATTGAAGGTAATGGTGGTTTGGAGTGAAGGTTGTGTAGCTGGGCACGAAGGCCAGCCCTGCAGCCTCATTTCTGCTTCCTCTCCTTTGGCCATCTGGGCTTGTGGGGCATAACGAACCACAGAGCACCCGGAGGTCTGGTGATCTCTTCAGATGTGGTGGAAGTCACTGGAATGGATGCTGACGATGATGGAGGTGAGTTGGCAACCAGTGCCTACAAGTTCCTGGTGACTGTAGGTAATTAGTCCATCACAGAAGGAGCACAGAAAAAGGCAGAAAAGACACAAGAAGGAGTGCAGTGGACCGGAGTGTCTAGCTGCTGCATGTGAACGCACTGCCATCTTAGTTATAAGAGACATCAACAGTTTTACTTTGGGACAATTGTCCCAAATGTCCCAAATGATTTGAAGTTGAATAAGGTGAAAAAACTTGAAATATATGGGACTGTGATACTCTATTATCATGATATCGTCATTATCGTTGAATGGTGAAAGGATAGAATTGTGACCCAAGTATCGCGATTTCAATCAAATTGCGAGGTTCCTCATGATTCCCACTCCTGCAAAGCACAGTGGTGGATTTGGTTACATGTAAATTAAAATGTATGAATCTTCCATTAGGCACCATTGGGGCCAAAGACCACTGCTTGGAAGCAGCGGGTACAATTGTAACAGAGGAAACAATAAGCAATGACGCAAATTGGATAAGGTCATACCTCAGTGACAGACAGCAGTGTGTAATTGTAAATAATGTTACATCTCCCTTAAAAGCATGCAGTATGGGTGTACCGCAGGGCTCTATTTTAGGGCCTTTGCTGTTTACATTATATATTAATGATCTCCCGTCTGTGTGTAATGCAAATATAATTATGTATGCTGACGACACTGTGGTATATTCTCATGGTAAAATGACTGAAGAGGTGACTGAAAAATTAACACAGGAAATGGAGAAAGTCTCACATTGGTTGAGGAATTCTTGTTTAACCTTAAACGTCGATAAAACTGTGTCAATGTTTTTTACAAATCGCTACAAATCCAAGAATTCTTGTCATATCTTGATAGAAGGACAAAAAATTAAGAATGTGACTGAATTTAAATATTTAGGTGTTACACTTGACTCAAATTTAAGCTTTAAAAAACACATTAAAAAGATGACAAACACGGTCAAATTTAATTGTGCTAATTTCAAACATATCAGAAATTCACTGTCTGCTGAAGCATCAAGTATGTATCTAAATGCTATGATAATTCCACATTTTCTTTACTGTATGACAAGTTGGTCACAGGCGTGTAAATCTGCCCTGAGGCCTCTGGAATCATTATACAAGTATTCTATCAAGATTCATGACAAGAAAAGACGAACGTTCCATCACTGCCCAATCCTGTCCATATATAACCTGTTGAGCTTTGAAAATCTAATCATGTATACAAATGTGTGTCTTTTGTTTAAGATAATCCATAACTCTGCTGCTCCTCCCTTAAAAAGGTTTGTTTTATTAAGTTCTGTAAATACATCTCGGACAACTCGATCAACAGCGCACGGCGAGTGCAGGATTCCTAAGCACAAGACAACATTAGCAAATTCAACATTTTCATGTGTGGCTATGCGACAGTGGAACATGTTACCAACGGAGTTACTTGTAGTAACAGACTATCACACATTTTCGCACTTGGTGAAAAAACAGTTAATCCCTAAGCAAACCTGTGTCCATAATGTACTGTGATGTAAAGGTGTTAGAGTGTGTGATGTTGACAGTGGGACCAATAAGAGTCAGTGGTTGGATGTGAAAAATTGTTTATATGGATGGAGTTATAAAAATGTATTATTGTATGTTTTAGTTCTTATCAATGTTTTGGGTTCTTATCAATGATATTAATGTTTGTTTTAGTTTTTAGTAATGCTTGGTTTTAGTTTTTTAATCAATGTTTGGTTTTAGTTTTTTATCAGTGCTTACTTGTAGTTTTAGCAAATGTCTGCTTTTTAATGCTAACACCAGCCTGCCCAGGGACTACAGGTGGAAATTAGCACTTGTGCTATAACCTGGTACAATGCATCTTTCCTCTTTAAGGTCAATGTATATTGTGCATGTCCCTGCAGAAATAAATAAAGAAAAAAAATGCACTCCACTGTTATAGGCTCTGTGCACTTTTACCTTATCTTATGGATTCTGGGTGAGCACAGCAACATTCTGTTATTCTAATTCTTTGTTTACCTCCACTCCAGAAGCAGCAAGAACCCTAATTGCTTTCAGCTTTCCTCATTACCTCCGCCTGCCTCTGATTATCCCACACTGCTACTTAAGTACCGCTCTCCCTTGTAGCAGCGTGGGATCATTACGTTTGGTCAGCTCTCTGCTGGCCTACTGTAGCTGTCTCCTGCTCCCCAAGCACCCTGTGCACCCACCCAGTGGCCTCGTTTTCATGGTATCCAGCTTCCTCGGGCCTCCCTCACTCTCAGGTGAACAACCTCTGCAGCATTCAAAAAAAAAAAAAAAACCCAAAACACTCCAAAAGGCAGCTCCGTGGAACAGCGGTTAGCACTGTGGCAGCACAGCAAGAAGGTCACAGGTTCAATCCCACCCTTGACCATTATGGGTTCGATCCCTAGCCATTGGTGACCCTTCTGTGTGGAGTTTGCATTTTCTCCCTGTGTCTGTGTGGGTTTTCTCTGGGTACTCTGGTTTCCTCCAACGGGCCACAGACATGCATTTTAGGTTAATTGGCATCAACTGGGGATTCTAAATTGTCCTTAGGTTTGAATGTGAGAGTGAATGGTTGTCTGGTGTATCCTGCTTCCCGCCCAAAGATGCTGGGATAGGCTCCAGCATCCCCTGCGACCCGAAAAGGATTAAGCGGTAGAATATGGATGGATGGATGGTACACTCCAACAGTGTCATCTGGAGGTGGGAAAAAAAGTTACAAATTTTATGAGGAAAACTTCCAAATATACAAGAAAAAAAAGCATAAAATTTAAGAGAAAAAATTCCAAATTTATGAGAATAAATCACAATTTTATGAGAAAAAACATTACAAATTTATGAGAAAAGAATTCCAAATTTATGAGAAAAGAGTTCCAAATTTATGAGAAAAAATTTCAAGTTTAAAAGAAAAAGTTGCAAATTTAAAAGACAAAAGTTGAGGGAAAAATGTAAATTTATGAGAAAAAAGTCGTAAATTATGAGAAAAGGTTGCAAATTTATGAGAAAAAAATCACAAATGTATGAGAAAATTTTTTCAAATTTATGAGAACAAAATTTCAAATTTAAAAGAAAAAGATGCAAAATTATGAGGAAAAAATGTTTCAAATTTATGAGAAATGTTGCAAAAAGTCTGAGAGTGAGCCAGCAAGACGCCCCCCCCCCCCCAACTCCTGGGCAACCCACAGCCCCCACAGAGCATGAATGCCCCGAAGCCACCAAGCCTCAGGACAGCCAGGCATCTGCCCCAGGAGGAAGGGCCAGGGGAGGCTGGGCCACTGGGTGGCCAGTGCGGTGCAGTGCAGTCTGGGGCTGGACTGCCCACCCCCCCACCCACCGGAGCTGCACGCCGGGCCTGGAGCCCCAGACACATGCCCCAGGAGACACCAGGCACCCATGCCCAGGGGAGGTGGTAGCAAGCAGCGGGGAGCCACAGAAGGAGCCAAACCCCCCATGCCGGAGGCAGCCCAAATTTCCAGGTGGTACCACCCTTATCAGCACCCCCTGAACAGCTCACACACTTACACACATTCATCCTCTCTTACTCACTCCCTCATTGACACACTCACACACACACAAACCCATGTTCACCTCCCCAACCCATCCATTCATGCAACCGAATGTTATCTCTCATTTTCTTCATTCGTCAGCTCGAGTATTGGCCATATGTAAAGGTCAAAAATAATTAGCAGGGCACCGCAGGGAATTGAACCCCATCCCGATAAACCAGGAGTACCATTACCAATGCCTTTTGGGTTTTTTTTATTTACATATGGCCATCAAATCTAATTAATTCAACTTAAACTGAAGCCTTCAAATTAAAAGGTAAAGCCCCAATGGTCTTAAAAAGAGAATCCCAACAAATCTGAATCCCTGTGAGCAAGCACTTGTGGGGAGGAAAAACTCCCTTTAAACAGAGAGAAACCTCCGGCAAAACCAGGCTCAGGACGGGGTGGCCATCTGTCTCAACTGGTTGGGAGAATTGGGGAGTTTGACATTAATTCAGTTCAGCTTTATTTATATAGCACCATTTTACAACAACAGTCATGTCATAGCACTATTAAACTGTAGGCGGAAACCCCACAATTGCAGAAAGACCCCAGCAATCAAACCATCCCCTGTGAGCAAGCACTTGGCGACAGTGAAGAGGAAAAACTCCCTTTTAGCAGGAAGAAACCTCCAGCAGAACCAGGCTCAGGAAATCTAAAAGAGGCTTCGACCAGATGTCAGGCCACGGCCAAGACGGATAATTTTTTTCCACACATAAGGAGTTGTAACTTCTTATACAAAGATATAGAGTGATGATAATCAAGTCAGTGGTGGTAATGCACCTGTAAGCTGGTTGCCAACTGCCAATCAAATCTAAAAGAAGAAGAAGAACCAGGTTCAGGGAGGGGCAGTCATCTGCTGCGACTGGCTGGGCGGTGAGGGGATAGAGTAGAAGAAAAAAAGAACAAACATGTAGAGAACAAACAGCACGACAGGGAACAAACATCACTCTATATACTGTATACAGTAATTCAAGAAATCTCTGTGTGTCACGATCATAGGACCTGCTAAAAGATCATAGGATCGCCTATGATGTTCCTACATGATCGCTTATGATGTCCTATGATCTCTCTACATGATGTGTATATAGGCATCACTCACAATCATAGGACTCACTATGACATCATCAAAGATCATAGGACTCGCTATGACATCATCAAAGATCAAATGCAGGCATCATAGGACTTGCTATGCCATCATCAAAGATAACAGACAGACATCACTCATGATTATAGGACTCGCTATGACATCATCAAAGATCAAAGGCAGGCATCACTCATCACTCTATATATAATTCAAGAATATGTCTGTCACGATCATAGGACTTGCTAAAAGATCATAGGACTTGCTATGACATCATCAAAGATCAAAGGCAGGCATCACTCACGATCATAGGACTGTGGTGATTCACTCTGCCTGCCTGTTGACTCATTCTCCACAGCTGCGCGCACACCTGTTCTCCTCATCAGCTGAACTATTTAAGCCGTGCTCCCCTCAGGTCTGCACAGAGTCGTCTTTCTCCCTGGTCTGATGAGACCGTCTCACCACTTCGTCCAATCACCAAGATTACTCTCTACCTCATCGTTCTCCAGAGGCTCCTCCTCTCCGTCCTCGTCTTCCAAGAGAACCACCCCCATCTCGTCGTCCTCCCGGGAGTTCCACTCCCCGACGCCAAGTAAGCATCTCTCATCGCTATCATCTCTCCACACTTGCTCCCCTGTGCACAGGTGGAAATCCCTGGCGGCGGACCGAGTACTTCCTGCACCTCACCACTCCTTCTACCATTCCCTCTGCAACCGGGGCTGAAGACGCTGTCTTCCTGGCCGGAGCCTTTGGGACCTAACCTGAGCTGATCTCCAACTCGCCAACAGTAAGGCTAACAGTACAGCACAGTTCCACCAGTGTGTGATCACTAATCTCCCTGTCTCTGCTTCTCCATAGGGTTGCCAGGCTGTACGGTGCTCTGCTCGCCCTGGCTGCTATATTCATACACACACGCATACACCCCAACACACATTACACAATAAAGATAATTGAGTTGATTTCTGGGTCTGGGTCTGCTTTCTGGGTCTCAAAACATGTCAAGGACTCGCTATGACATCATCAAAGATCAAAGGCAGGCATCACTCACGATCATAGGATTTGCTATGACATCATCAAAGATCAAAGGCAGTCATCACTCATGATCATAGGACTCGCTATGACACCATCAAAGATGAAAGGCAGGCATCACTGAACGAGTGCTGATGTGCTTGCTTACACCTGCTTTCTACGGGTATGCAGAAATACATGCTTATACTTGGTTTCTACGGGCATGCACAGGTATGCACTATGACCAGCAAAAATATTACACTGAGAGTGAAGAAGGATTGTGGGAGGTCCTCCGGCTGTCTAAAACTATTGGCAGCATACGTAACTAAGGGAGGGTTCATGGTCTCTTGATCCAACCCTAACTATAGGCTTTGTCAAAAATTTTCTTGAACACAGAGATGGAGTCTGTCTCCTGAATACAGATTGGCAGCTGGTTCCAAAGGAGAAGAGACTGATAACAGAAATCTCTGCCTCCCATTGTACTTTTGGAGATTTTAGATAGTACATGTAATCCTGCATTTTGGGAGTGTAGTGCTCTGTTAGGATGACAAGGTACAATCAGATCTTTTAAATAACAAGGTGCCTTTTTTTTTTCCTTTTTGGGGGGAAAAAAAGAGAAAAAAATAACAAGGTGTCTGACCATGTAGAGCTTTGTAAGTGAGAAGGATTTTAAACTTGATTCTAAATTCTATGGGAAGCCAATGATGGGAGGCCAGAACTGGAGAGATATGAGCTCTCTTTCTAGTACTTATTACAACTCCAGCTGTGGTATTTTGGATCAACTGAAGACATTTTAGAGACATTTCAGGGCAGCCTAATAATAAAGAGTTATAATAATCTAATCTACAGTAGAACTAACAAAGGTGTGGATTAATTTCTTAGCATCACTCTGAGAAAAGATGTTCCTTATCTTGGCAATATTATGCAGACGATTAAAACAATCTTAGAACCAAGTTTAAAATGCACATTAAAGAACAGATCTTGATTAAAAAAAAACAAAACTCCAATGTTCCTCACAGTACTGTTAGGAAATAGAGTAACCCCATCCAAACTGAGAGTCTGAGTTGGGAAAGTATTTCTAAGGTTTTTTGGGGCCAACTAGCATGACTTCCATCTTATCTGAATTTAACCCTGACACCGCTTTAATTTACTACCCTTTAGGGTCATTAAAGACAAAAATATTCACTTACAAAAAACTGCTATTGTGGAGAGAAGAATAATCAGGCCAAGCATTCAGGGCAGATGAACTTTATTCCCTCTCTCACATCTCTCAGAATCAGAAAACATTGACCTCATGTCGCAGGGACTCTCCTTTATATTACAACACTCACACCCTCTGCTGCCGCATCACAATTCCTATTGTCCCCCCAGTCCCTTAATCCCCATGCGCTTCCATCAGAGGAAATTACTGCATCTCCCTTCCTTCCAGTCTGAGATGAATACCACAGCATTGGTCCCCCAAACCCCCCCCCCCCCGAGTCTCATACTGAGCGTTAACTCTCACGTCCTGTCGGCTTCAGCCTCCGCCCATAGCTACTGTAACGAGGGGTCTTCAGCTCCGCGGCGCTGCTGTTCTAGTGGGGGGTTTCCTGGGGGTGTGTCCGTCTGTGGGTGAACCATGGGGGGGGGGGCAAACATTCAGCATGCTCGTGTGACTGCTCTGATGAATCGTTTACCTGGGGAGTTCTCATGGGGGGAGCTCAAGCCAACATCACCTGCTCGTCTGCCACCACAAAGGCGGGCTTAAGCCTGTCTATATAGATTTTCTCCCGGTGACCCCCCAAGTCTAACACAAAATGTTTGTCCCCGGGTTCCAGCACTCTAAACAGGCCATCGTAGGGTGGGCGCAATGGGGGCCGGTGGGCATCGTGCCTGACAAACACGAACGCCGCGTCCTTCAAAGTTTTTGGCACAAAAGCGCGTGGAAAACAGTGGTGGACCGGGCCAGGTAGCGTGCCTGCGTCTGCGCTATGCCATGAATGCGGGGACGGATGGGTGTTCGGCGCGGGGTTACCTGGTAAAAATTTCCCGGGGAGCCACAGCTGCTGAGAAAAAACAAGCTCTGCTGGAGAAGCCTCTAAATCCTCTTTCGGTGCGGAGCACAACCCTAATAGAACCCACGGCAACAGGTCCACCCAATTTGCATCCGTAAGCGAAGCCCTGAGCGCTGCTTTCATTGACCTATGGAAACGCTCGCATAACCCATTGACCTGTGGGTTGTACGCGGTTGTGTGATGAATTGCAACGCCCAGGTTCTGGGCCATCGTGGACCAGAGGTCGGAAACAAACTCAGGGCCCCGATCAGATGTGATGTCCGAAGGGGTGCCAAAATGTGCCACCTGTGTTGTCAAAAAAGCACGTGCCACGTCTGCGGACGCGGTGGAAGCTAGCGGGACTGATTCTGGCCATCATGTGGTGCGGTCCACCACTGTCAGGAGGAGTGTGAACCCCTGCGATGGCGGGAGGGGGCCCACGAGGTCCACGTGAACATGGTTGAACCTCTTAGCCGGGATATGGAGCCGCTCCAAAGGGGCCTTTGTGTGCCTGTGCACTTTGGCTTGTTGGCACGGTACGCAGGCTGCAGCCCACTCTTTCACCTGTTTGCGCAGGCTCAGCCAGATGAACTTCGCTCCCACCATTTTGACTGACGTGCACACTCCTGGGTGCACCAGGGAGTGAATGGACTCAAAAACGTGGCGGCGCCAAGCGCGTGGGACCACCAGGTACGGGCGTCCTGTGGCGACGTCACAGATTGGGGGGGGGGGGGGGCCCGTCTTGCAGTACCCTGCTCTCCAGCCTTAACCCTGTTGGTCCAGACTGGAGCGCTCACACGTCCGCATCATCGATCTGCTCTGCAGCCATGGCCGTGTAATCTATCCCTACGTAGACTGGGGACACTACTGCGCACGAGAGGCAGTCTGCCACCACATTAAGTTTACCGGCCACATGCTGAATGTCGGTTGTAAACTCCGAGATCGCGGCCAGCTGTCTCTGCTGCCGGCCCGACCATGGTTCTGAAACCTTGGCCATTGCATACGTTAGCGGCTTGTGGTCCACGAACGCAGTGAAGTTGCGCCTTTCCAGCCAGAACTGGAAGTGGTGTATGGCCAGGTGGAGAGCCAGTAACTCTCTGTCGAACACGCTGTATTTACGCTCACTGTTGCGCAAAGTCCTGCTAAAAAAGGCGAACAGCTGCCAAGAACCGGCGACGCATTGCTCCATGATGGCCCCTATGACCACGTCTGAGGTGTTGGTAGTGAGCGCTATCCGAGCTGCCGGGTCCGGGTGCGCCAGCAGTGTGGCGTTTGCCAGAGCTGCTTTCACCTCAGAGAACGCCTGCTCCCGCTCAGGAGTCCAGTCGATTCTGTCTGCCGGTTTCCGTTTCTTGAGTACAATGGCTGCATGAGCTAGGCTGCGCGGGGGAGGAAACGGTTATAAAAGTTAACCATCCCCAAAAACCCCTGCAACGCCCTGACTGTCTGAGGCGGGGGAAAATTCGATACTGCGCGCACCTTGTCCGGCAAGGGTATCGCTCTCTCCGGTGAGATGCGGTGTCCCAAAAAATTGATCCCCATCACGCCGAACTGGCATTTCGCCAGGTTGATTATTAACCCGTGCTCCTCTAACCTCAGGAAAACCGCCCTGAGGTGGGTTACATGTTCGTCCTCAGACGCGCTGGCCACCAGGATATCATCCAGGTAGACGAACACAAACGACAGATCCCGCAACACCACATCCATCATGCGTTGGAATGTCTGTGCAGCGCCTTTTTATCCGAAAGGCATGCATAAAAACTCAAACAGACCAAACGGGGTTATTACTGCCATTTTAGGTATGTCCTCTGCGCGCACCAGGACCTGGTGGTAACCACGGACCAGGTCTATCTTAGAAAAAATACACACCCCGGCGAGGTGAACAGAAAACTCCTGAATATGGGGGATCGGGTAGCGGTCGTGCGCTGTGGCGTTGTTTAATCTGCAGAAATTTCCACAAGGCCGCCACGATCCCTCGGCCTTGGGGACCATATGTCGTGGGGATGCCCATGGGCTGTTTGATCGTCTGATGATGCCCAGCCTTTCCAAGTTGGCAAACTCCTCGCGCGCTGTGGCCAGTTTAGCTGTGTCCGGGCACCGAGGTCGTGCAAAAAACGGGTGGCCCGGTGGTGGTAATAAAGTGCTCCACCCCATGTTTACTGATGGCCGCCGAAAACGTAGGGACCGTGAGTGCTGGGAACTGGGTGAGCAGTGTGTGGAACTTACCACCTGGAGCTATGACGTTGGGTAGCGTTGTTGGCCCAGCTCCTCGAGCTGTACAGGGGAGAGAATCAAAAGACATTGCATTAATCAGGCGTCTGTTAGCAACATCGACTAGTAGTCCATGTGCACACAAAAAATCAGCTCCTAAGATTGGGAAACTGCATGCCGCTATGACAAATGTCCACTGGTACGTACGGCCGTGCAGGGATACAGTCAGTGTCCTTTCACCAAAAGTCTTAATGTCTGAGCCGTTTGCGGCCGTCAGCTCAGGGCTGCTAGCTCCCGCTAGACGGTCGGCGTAGGATGGCAGGATGAGGCTCTTTTGGGAGTCGGAGTCCACGAGGAACTGTCTCCCTGAGTGTGAGTCTGTCACGTAGAGCAGCTTGCTTTCTTCACTGGCGGTTGCAGCTGCTACCGACTGCCGGTCCTGGCATTTCTCGAATGCTTGAATTGGCACAGTGGCACGCATCGGCATGCGTCCTCTCCAAAATGGCGATGGTAGGAGCAAAGCGTGTGGGCAAGGACCGCTCTGGCCACTGTTGGGAGGTTCCGGAGGAAAAGGTGGGCAAATAGAAAATGCCTGTCGTCCGTGCCCATCAACACCAACATCTTCTCCATCAGTTCGACTGCCGACCCGTCTCCTAACTCGGAGTGCGTCAGGAGCCTCTCCACTCTCTCGCAGTCCGAAAGCGTGTAGCGCCGGGTCAGCGCGGCTTTGAAAGCCCTGTATTTGTCGCAGGCTGGGGGCTGTTGGAGCAGGCTCGCTATTTGTTGAGTCATGCGAGCATCCAGCGCAGCGACCACGTAGTAATATCTGGTGTCATCTGCCGTTATTCCCCGGAGCGTGAACTGGGCCTCGGTGTGGAGGAACCAAGACTTTGAGTTGTGCAGCCAAAAGTTTGGTAGTTTGACCGAAATGGCGCACACGTTGCTGGGGCTTCCTGTCCAGGTCATCTCCGGGGTGTTTGCCTCGTGTTCCATTATTCGTCAAGGGTCACCAGTGTGGGGAGAGGAATAATCAGGCCAAGCATTCAGAGCAGAGGAATTTTATTCACTCTCTCACATCTCTCAGAATCAGAAAACATTGACCTCATGCCGCAGGGACTCTCCTTTATATTACAACACTCACACCCTCTGCTGCCTGAGGTCTTGCATCACAATTCATTCTTGCATCACAGTTCCTATTGTCCCCCCAGCCCCTTAATCCCCATGCTCTTCCATCAGAGGAATTTACTGCATCTCCCTTCCTTCCAGTCTGAGATGAATACCACAGCATGGGTCCCCCATACTATCAAAATTTTACAGATTAATATTTTTTCTGTTTTTTTTCTGCACAATTCTCTTAAAAAACTTCAGCCCTGCTCAAAACTGCCAAACATTCAATTATTTTGAAAAATTTTACATTCTGATAATTATTCAACATTTGATAGTTTTGATCATAACTGAAGTTGATCAAAAGATTTAACCCAAAAAGCAGAAAAAAATATTAATCTATACTATTTTTATAGCAGTTTTTTAAGAGGACATTTTTTTCCTTAATGACTCTAAACTGTAGTAAAATTTTAAATCTGATGCAACACAAACACTAATAATTTATCAAAGTCAACATTTTGGATAATCTATGACATATACTGTATAAGACTGATTTAAAAAAGGATCCCCCAGCCACCCAACATTAGTTTTATGGAAAATAACTAATTTCTTGCATTTATTTTTCAAACTTAACAACATTAAGTAATCAAACTGGCATTTAAAGGGTTAACCCTAGTTTGATTACATGATGCTAATATTTTAAGAAAAAACACAAAAAATGAGTTATTTTCCACATAACTAATGTTGTGGGGGCTGGGGGGATTTTTTTTTTTTTTTAAATTAGTCTTGGATATGTCAAAGATTCACCAAAGATTTTGGCTTTGATGTGACGGTGCTTGCTTTGCGCCATCTAGTGGACTGAAAATGCAATTGGTTGAAGAGAGGATGCAACATTTACAAATTAATAAAAGGTTGATCCATGCGTTTAGGGATTGGTGCATTGTCGTTCGTGTCAAGTATCGCAATCCATCACTGAGTCGATCTTTTACCCCACCCCTACTATTAATGCAGAATAATAAGTTGTTCTGACTTTTCTAAGATATTTTTCATAAACTACAAGTTGTCCAAGCTAAATAAAGTTTATCTAATTTACTGGAGCACCATTTTCTTTCTAATTGACGAGCCTTCTGTTTTAAGCTGTGAGTTTCTGTGATGAGCCAAGGAGTCAAAAATCTGATTAGACTTTTTAATTTTTAAAGGAGCCACCATGTAGAGAGTCTGATGCAGAAAGGCTGTAACACTCTCTACCATGTTTTCAATTACAGAAGGAGTAAAATCTGCATAACTTATCTCCATTGTGTTGACACATGGCATTGAGGAAACCATCTGCTTAAATTTGGTAACGGCATCATCTGACAGACATCTACTGTAGTAATATTTTTCTTTAGGAGCCAAATTGTCAGAAATGGTAAAATCAAAAGTTAGTAAGGGATATTAAATCAATCTGATGATCAATTAACAGATCATGGACTAGTAGAGACTTGGGAGTTAGAGACCTAATATTTAACAAACCTCATTTAATTTTCAAATTATGAGGAGGAAGAGAGGCCAAATCATTAAATTTAGAAACTTGATGTTTAATTTGAGTTTTATCAACTTTTTGTTTAATCACTTTGGGATGCTTATATATTATATTTTTATTAACTTTGGGGGGAGTAGACAAAGGTTCTTTGAAGGGGAAGACAGGGGCTAAGTTGAGGGGTGGCGGCTGAAGAGGAGCTGCAGAAAGGGGTGTATTTATCAAGTTATGTTGTATTTGTCTTGGGTTATAATATTTTGGGTAACGGGAGACAGACACAATCTCTTTGGGGTTATGAATTGAAGACTGATCTAAGCAGTGAGGATTATTTTGATTAATATGAGAAATGGAAGCAAAGAAGGGCTGGTTAGCAGACCCAGGAACTTCGGGGTGAGTAAATGCACCAGATTTCAGTCACTGTACTAAAAAACACTGAATGGAATAGAACAGATTGTCCCTTAAAACACGTGCACCAAGTCTATTTGAATGGATACCATCTGGCCTCATAAATGATGGGCGGTTCCAAAACCGGTTGAAATTGTCTACAAAACCAAAGTTAAAAGTAGGACATGTAGAACACAACCAGGTATTAAGGCTGAGAGTTCTGCTAAAATAATTGCAACCTCGTCTGAGAGGTGCCAATGGCCCAGAAATAAACACACGTCTGCCACAGTTCAAAAGAGTGGACAGAAGGCTCCTGAAGTCTCTCTTTAAGATCTCCGACTCTTCATCTGGGATGTTGTTGCATCCAACATGTACAACGGCAGTTTTAATGTAGGGGGATTAATTTAATAGGTCAGGGGTAACAGCCTCAATGTCTGACACTTTAGCCCCAGGAAAAAAAAATTTTGTGACACAGTACCTGCTTCTGACATTCTTCATTATCGAATCACCAATTACCAGCGTCGTCTGGGGGAGCTTTGCTGGTGGCTTCTGAAATGGTGGATATTTTTGCCGTTCTTGTTGCAGTGATGGCGGGGTGATGCGCTCTCTCTCTTCTTTTTGGAGCTGGTGTATAGTTTGGCACACCTAAAGTAGTTTTAATCCGGGGCTTGCGGGTTTGGGCCGCTGCTAAAGGAGGAGGGGCAGCCATGGGAGGATGATCGATGTCCAGGTGGGGGAAATCTTCCAGGGAAAGGATGTCGAATCTGTTTTCCAGCAACAGGGGAAGGGAGGATGCGTGGTCAGTCCCTGATGTTTGCTAGTTGGCCTAATTTAGGTCCAGGGCGCGCATTGAGGCTGTGAAGAACCACCCGGGGCTTTGGGTTTAGCTCCGAGCTGAAGCCAGTGTTTATTGCTGGGGTCCTAGACAGCTGAGGTGACCGGAGCAAGGGTGGAAGTGGATGGCGATGTGCTAATTTCACCCAGGTAAGTAGCCGTCTCTGCTAGCTGCAAATCGGTTGCCGGGGCCGATGTCCGCCCCAGAATTATAGTATCTAGGTGGTGTTCAGCCTTCCGAATCTTATAGAGGTTGGAGAGTCTCAGTTCCAACTCAGAAACCTTCTTAAGGAGGGACACACAGCTGACACACGTCGGGGATGGAGCCATGGCGTTCCAGGTGAGAAGTGGAAAGCTAGCTAGCTAAAAACAGGTTAGCCTAACCTGGTGAAACAGCCCTGCCCGGGGTCTGATTCACCTGTGTGCCTGATCGGGCTTTTGTATTTACTAAGCCAACACTAAGGAAAAAGCTAATATCAGTAAAAGAGAGAGAAAAAAAATTAAAAATGGAGTTAATAAAACAAACAAAAGCAGACAAGATAACGTTTTGACAGCGATGTGACGTTTACAGACGCCGACACGTGCAGAAGAAAAGTCCACAAATAAAAGCCTGGCATGTGTCTCATTAAAATCCAGATGTTTAAAAAACATGTTAAGCAGAGTGACAGTGGCGTCCTCCACTCCTCTGTGAGGCCTGTAAGCAAACTGTAAAGGATCCAATGCATGCTCAGTCTGCTTTAGGACCTCACATCTGACCAGTTTTTCAAAAATTTTAATTAAAATTGAAGTCAAGGCAACTGGTCTAAAATCATTTACCGTTTTAGGACAGCTGGATTTTGGAACAGGGAAAACCACAGCATCTTTCCAGACCTTAGGTACATGTTGTGTCTGTAAGGACTTATTAAAAATGTAATGAGGACTCAGTTCATGTGCACAGGACTTTACCGCGTGCCCACATATTTTATCAGGGCCCTGACTTTTGTTCACTTTTACAGCACAGAACGCCTTTTTAACATCCTGCAACTCAATATTAAAGTGCTGATTGTCTTTGGGTTTCTGTTTCAAATCTTGGGCTTCTATGCTAAAATCAAAGGAATCAAAAAGACCATAAAAACAATTAAGAGCATTAGCCAGCTCTGTGTCTGAATTAATAATCATAATGGTGGTCCCTCGATCTCGAGGATGACATGCATGTGCTGCTATCTGTGGACACGTAGATGGTTCTGCAGACCAAATCTGGACTTGCAGAGCCCGAAACAGATAGGGCACAAGAATTCCGCTGTTGTTGCGGGGACGAACGCTGCTCTGTGGCGATGTTCTTTGGCAGCCTGTGCCTGGTTGCGGCGCTCCTACTCTAGTGAGGCTGACACTCTTTTTATGAGAGCACGCCAGCACTGCCTGTCTTGTGCTTTGTGAACAAGTTCAGCGGGGGGATGTCACACCACTTGAAGCTGTCTTTTAAGGCATCCTTGTAGCGTTTTCAGGGGCGACCTCATTTTCTGTGTCCCTGCAGAAGCTCACCAAACAGCAGTTGCTTTGGGTTGCGGTGGTCCTCCATCCTGATGACATGGCCTGACCAGCGAAGCCATGTCTTCAGAAGCATTGACTCAATGGGGACAGACCTGGCTCTGTCAAAAACTTCTGTGTTGGTGACCCTGTCCTGCCATCGTATGCCAAGGATGGAGCATAAAGCATGTTGATGGAACTTCTCCAGCTGTTTCAGATGTTGCCGATAAACCGTCCATGTCTCACAGCTGTATAGAAGTGAGGTAAGGATGACAGCATTTTACACTTTGAGTTTTGTGGCCGGGGTAACATTGTGATGGTTCAGTACCCTGTTGCGAAGTTGTCCAAGAGCTTGGCTTGCTTTGCTGATTCTGGCTGAGATCTCTTTGTCCAGCGAGCCATCACTGGATATTATGCTTCCGAGATATGTGAAGCTGTCAACAGATTTCAGCTCTGTGTTGTCAATCATGATAGTGGGCTGTGGAGCACTCGAGTTTGGTGCAGGCTGGAATAGCACCTCAGTTTTTCTCAGGCTAAGGGTGAGACCAAACTGCTTTGAAGCCTCAGAGAACTTATTCAGCATAGTCTGCAGATCCTCTGGCTTGTCAGCCATCAGCGCACAGTCATCTGCAAAGAGAGCTTCCTGGATGAGACTGGTGAGCATCTTTGTTTTAGCAGTCAGGCTGCGAAGGTCGAACATAGACCCGTCATAACGGTAGCAAATGTACACACCCTCTTCTAAGTCCTGCACTGCTTGCCTGATGACACAGGTGAAGAACAGATTGAACAGGACTGGTGCCAGAACGCATTCCTGTTTCACCCAGGTGGAAAAGTCAAAGGGTTCTGAATATTCACCACTGGAGAGCACCCGCCCAGTCATACCGTCGTGCAAGAGCCTGATGATCTGGATGAACTTGCGTGGACAACCAAAGCGAGCGAGCACTGACCAAAGGGCCTCCCTACTGACAGAATCAAATGCCTTGGTCAGATCGATGAAGACAGAGTAGAGGTTGAGATTTTGCTCTCGACATTTCTCTGGTACCTGCCTCACTGTAAATATCATGTCAACTGTGCTGCGACCTGAGCGGAATCCACACTGAGCCTCTGGTAGGTTGGTCTCTGACAGCATGATGAGTCTGTTCAGGATGATCCGAGCAAAGGTCTTGCCTGCAGCTGACAGGAGTGAGATGCCCCTGTAGTTTCCACATTTGGCTTTGCTGCCCTTGTTCTTGTACAGCGATACAATCAAGGCATCACAGAAGTCTTCTGGCATCTTCTCTTGCTCCCAGATAAGCTGTATTATGTCATGGAAGACTTCAATAGCTCCTGGACCAGCAACTTTATAGATCTCTGCTGGAATGCCATCCTTTCCAGGTGCCCGGTCGCAGTTCATCTGATTGATGGCCTTGGTAAGCTCCTCGACTGTGGGAGGTTGGTCGAGTTCTTCTGGCTGTTGAGGGATTTGGTCCAGAGCTGTAGGACTGACTGTCGATGGTCTGTTTAAGAGCATTTGCCAGCTCTGTTTCTGAATTAAAACCATATAAAAACACATGATTACTGCTCTCTGTAGGCCTGCAATAGTTTTCATACTAGCCCAGGCTGAACCAAGTTTCTTTGCTGCCATCTTGCTTTCCAATTCTGATTTATAACACAACATGACAAAAATAATTTTTTGGTAAGTTCCATCCATCCATCTTCTTCCGCTTAATCCTCTTTGGGCCGTGGGGGGGCTGGAGCCTATCCCAGCATCTTTGGGTGAGAGACAGGGTACACCCTGGACAGATCGCCAGTCCATCGCAGGGCCAACACTGTGTTTTTTCAACTGATTTAAGACAATTTTGCACCACCGAATCCAAAAATGACATCCGTTTCTCTCGATCAGGTCAGGTTTTTATGTTAAGTTATAAGCAGTTGTACAGCAGTTGTACAGGTGTACTGTAAATTGAATAGTAGACATTGATAAAGGTAAGTACATGTAAATTGAATGTTATGTCATCATTGTTCAAAATTCAGAGAATTTCAAGAAATAAAAAAGAATTTTGTATCATATAAAATACCCGTACATGTAAACAAAAACATAAGAAAACATGTGGCCATAGTTCAAAAAGTTGACCTGATTTTTGGATTCAGCACATCAAAATTGTTCTAAATCAGATAAAAAAAAAAACAACTTAGACAATAAATTTGGTGTTGACCAGTGTAATTCTTTTTTGTTCTTAAAATTTCAGACTTCATCTCTTTTGTGGCAACCTGCAGCTCAGAAACAACCCCTTGTTTAAAGGCAAGTGCTTTCCTCTGTAAGCAGGATTTAACTAATTTAGTAACCCATGGCTTGTTGTTGGGACATATTTTGACACGTTTATATGGAATGATCATATCCCTGGAAAAAGCCCTGTAAGAGCAAGTCACATCCACCAAAGAGTCCAAATCATCCCCACAGGACAGTGTGAATATATCCCAGTCCATATAGTTAAAACATTCCTGGAGGCAGAGCACTGAATCATCTGTCCAGACCTTTATGTCCCTGGTCTTCGTCTTCTCTCTTTTGAGAGCAGTTTTATATGTGGGCAGCAAATGTACACAGTTGTGATCTGAGGAGCCTAAAGGAGGAAGGGGAAGAGATTTATAGGCCCCCTCTATAGAGCCGTAGCAGAGGTCCAATGTCTTTTCCTTCCTGATTGGCCAGGAGACGTACTGAAAAAAGCTTTTAAGTGTCTTCTTTAAAGACACATGATTAAAATCCCCAAGGATAAAATTTGGATCCTCTGGGGAAATTGACTGCAACCACTGTACCACATCAAAGATGGTGCTGGAGGCAGAGGCAGCATCCACCCTCAGGTGAATGTACACAGTCATTATGAAATTTGGGGGAACTTGCGGGGCAGATAAAAACAATATGGATAGAAGTTCCACATCCCTGACATTTCCCCGTTACCTCTTCCTGCCAATCCAAGTGAAGTGGGGCTCCAAAGCCATCAATATCCGAAATAAAGATTCATTCATTCATTCATACACAGGTCCAGGTCCCGGTCATGATCTGTAAGCCATGTCTCCGTGCAAGCCATAACACAGCAGTGTATACAGCGTGTAAGCCATAGATAGATAGATAGATTTGTTTATTTGACAGGGACAGTGCAATAAACATAGACAATTAATCAATGACAATCAATCTGATGTGTTGCACAGAGTGTATAGCTATTAGCTAATTTGCAACTCTTGTCCCTGGATGGGCTTTAGAAAGGAGAAACAAGTAAAAAAAAAAAAAAAAAAAAAGGAAACAAAAGGAATACACAATAACCACATACATCAATGCAAAAAACATAAATACATTATAAATAAACAATTATAAATATTATAAATATTATAAATACACAAATATAACAACCTGACACACATTTGCCTATTTTAGGCCTCCCTCCCTTCGTCACTCACTATAAACAAACACATTCATTCCTTCCCTTCATTCACTCTCACCCTGCAGACAATCATTTCATACATGGGTACATTCTTGTTTATTTTTCAGCCAGTTTTTAACCTTTTTAGTGAATGTTTTAAAGTCCGTTATTATTTTAATTTCATTTGGCATTGTGTTCCAGATGTGACTGCCCTTTATAGAGAAAGCTGTTTGTCCAAATGTGGTTCTGCAGTGGAATATTTTACAGTTATTGTTAACAGAACTCCTGGTGGCTCTGCTGCTGTCCTGTCTTTGGATGAAACCAGCAAGTGGCTCAGGTGCTGATTTATGGAAACATTTGAAAGTTAATTTCAGTAAACAGAGGTCAATGAAACTCTCAAAACTCAATAGGTTGTATTTTTTTAAAAATATTACAGTGATGCCACCTAATGGGCTTTTTGTCCAAGATTTTTAGGGTTTGATTATATAATGAACCTATATGTCTTATTGTGGAAGGGGCTGCTTGAGCCCAGACTGTCAAACAGTATGATATATGAGAAAAAACCATAGAATGCATATACAGTACAGCAGGTTCGTAAGGTATGTAATATCTAATTAATTTAAAGCAGTTCAGATTTTTTTTAACTGTTTTTGAAATTTTCTTTATATGAAGATTAAATTTGAGTTGAGGATCTAGTACAACGCCAAGGTATTTGAATTCTGTAACTAAACTGATGTCATGATCATTTATATTAACTTTAAAACATTGCAGGTTATATTTTTTGATTGAAAAGCACATTGAAACTGTTTTCTGAAGGTTCAGCAATAGATGGTTCTGGAGGAGCCACTCTTGGACATCAACCATACTTGTAGACAGTACATCTGCAGCCTGTGCTGGAGTCATGGCAGCTGTGTAAATAACTGCATCATCTGCATAAAGTTGGCATGTTGCAGCAGAGCAGTGTAGCGGCAAGTCATTAATAAAAATGCTGAAAAGTAAAGGACCAAGAATGGACCCTTGTGGGATACCCATACGGTTATTTAAAAGTGAGGATTTATCCTGGTGAACTTTTACACACTGTTCTCTATTCTGGAGATAAGATGCAAACCAGTCTAATGTATCTGGGGAGAAGTTAAAAGATACCATTTTGGATAAAAGCAAACTGTGGTTTACAGTATCGAAAGCCTTTTTGAGATCTAGAAAAACAGCTCCTACCACATTACCCCTGTCCAAGGACTGTTTGACATTTTCAATAAGGCAACAGTTTGCTGTTTCTGTTGAGTATCCTGGTCTAAAACCAAATTGATGTGGATGAAGAAGTTGACTGTCTTGTAAGTAGTCTATCATCTGTGTAGCTACAACTTTTTCAAGAACCTTAGACAGGACTGGTAAAATAGAGATTGGGCGGTAATTGCATATATCGTCTTTACTGCCTGATTTATGAACTGGTATGACGAAAGCTTTTTTCCAGCCAGATGGAAATGTACTAGACCTAATGGAGAGATTAATGAGATGAGTCAGTGGTTTGATTAATATTTTGCTGTGCGTTTTGAGAAAGGAGGTGTTCATGTTGTAGATATCATTAGTTTTTGAGTTTGACAGTGTTTTAACAATACCAGCAATTAACTCCTCATTTACCTCATCGATGTGAAAAGAATCTGTTGGAAGTATTGAATTTGTGTTGTTGAGCACATTTGGCGGCACAAAGTTTTTTGTCAAGTCTTCCACAGAGCCCACAAAATATGAATTAAATTCATTTGCCAATGTAGCCTTGTCACTGATGGTCTTGCCATTGATTCTAAGTTCCTTTACCCCCTTCTGAACATTTTTTTTATTAGTTAAGTTATTTAAATGCCTCCATAGGGAACTGTTGTTACCCTTTGCATGATCTATCAGTTTATTGTAATAAGATACTTTTGATTTTCGCAGCTCTTGTACCACTTTATTTCTTAAACTTTTGTACACAAGGTGATCATTTTGCAGTTTAGAGGTTAATGATGTTTTCAATGCAGAGTCTCGCCTCTTCATAAGTTTTCTTATTTCATTATTTAACCATGGTAGGTTAATCTTCTGTTGTCTACTTTTAATTTGCTTTGTAAATTTTTCTATGGACTTAGTAATTGTTGCAGTTATAAAGTTACAACAATCATCTACTTCGTTTATTGACATGAGCTGCTCCCAATTTTGATTCTCTAAGAAATGTTCAAACTCCTCATTTTTTGATTTGGGAATAATAAAATTTGGTTTGTCAATATCGACTCCTCCAAAATACTGTAGTCGCTTTTTAGTGAGTTTTCTGACAGCAAGAACCATGTTATGATCTGAGAGACCAGTTACAAGATTATAGGTTCTGGTTATTCGTTCTGGTTTATTAGCAAATACCATGTCAATAAGTGTTCTCGATTGTTTGGTTATCCTGGTGGGTCCTTTGATCATTTGTTTGTAATTAAATTTAGTCATGAGGCTTTTCAGTTTCTGTTTTTCCTTATTATCAGACCAGTTGATATTGAAATCACCCTAAAATATGGTTTCTCTGCTCCTCTCAAGTTGTTTAACCAGATCACTTAATTCATTATAAAAAGAAGAATTGTGTGAGGGTGGGTTGTACAATACTGCGATGTTGAAATTCATTACCGGTGAGAGGCATACATTAACAGCTAAACATTCAAGTGAAGTATTCAAATCAACCAATTGACATTTAAATTTCTCTTTGATGTAAATTAAAACACCTCCTCCCCTCCCTAGCTGCCTGTCTTTTCTAAAACACTGATAGTCCACAATATCGATCATATTGGTGTCAATGTTACTGTGTAGCCAGCTTTCTGAGAGACAAAGATAGTCCAGATTTGAGTCAGACAGCAACACCGAAATCTCATCTCTTTTGGGGATTATGCTTCGTATGTTTAGATGTCCGCCGAGGATCCCCTTTGGTTTAGCCTTTGCGTCACAAAGAACTCGTGCATGATTAACAGTTTGGAAAAATAGATGTTGTTTTTGCTTTTGAACAGCACGGTTTTCGGATCTCGCCTCATTTGTAATTTGTTTAACCGCTCCTGTTTCCAAAAGTTTGGACGTAGCGCAGCTGTTTACAGCAGGATCAGACATGTGAGTCTGTTCAGTGCAATTCGACTCACCCGACTCGCTATGAAGGGCCGTAGATAGAAACAACCAATTCGCCAGCTCAGATGTTTGTGCTAACCCAGTGGTCTGCTGTTTAACAGTGGCAGGTCCAGGGTTAAGGTGAATATCCCCTGCCAGAAGTAGCAGTGCTAACAGTACTTTAACTGTAAAGCCTCTGCCATATTGTGATATTTGCTTACCCGTCATGTTTGCCTTGTTTTGGGAGCTTTTTCTCAGTGCTTTTGCAGACCAGATAGAGTACAGGGTGAAATGTCCATGTCCAAATCCATATAAATAAAACTTTTTAGCTTCACCTTTAGTTGAGTTGGCCGGAAAACCCTTCTTGTTGCAGTTACAGAGACACAAAGACAGTAATAAGAATAAGTATATAGGCAGAAAGTGTCCCATCAGACCACTCCTCACTCCGGTGGCAGCCATCTTTTTTTTTTGAAGTCATACACTCTCATAGAGACCATATATACATTCCCAAAGTGCCCAAGATAAGAGACTACCCCACAATAAATATTATATATAGCATGAATATCCTGAAAAAGCACATAAGGGAAAGAAGCAATATAATTCTTTCAACCAGAGTCACTTCCTGCGCTACAAGAGGAAAAACCTTCTGAGTGTCTTCAATCGAGCATGATGCATTCACTGACTGTCCGGCCAGGAACTCCCGCTAACATCCTCCTTAGCCTGGAAGTTAAGCACCGAACTGTCCGGGCTCGTCCAAGGCCCTCTTGTACGCCTCGAGGAGGGAATGCTCCGTGCCCGAGTAGAGATGGCAGGCAGGTGACAAGTGGAGAGAAGAGGAGCGGCTCTTTGGTTTCTGTTGTCCAGGGGAAACCTACAGCATACAATGCAGCACAACTTAGCCTCCCGTGAACGCACCGTGGCTAACAAACATTCACCACACACACACAGACAGTGAGCACGTTCCTTTACTTAGCTGTTTTATCGCCTCTCATCCAGCACTGCGGCGTCGCTGCCAGCTGGTCACTCTCCCGGTGTCATTCGGTCCCGTGCGCTGCCGCTGTAAATTCCCACACCGTCCTCTCTCTCCGCTGCGGCCCTCGTGGTTCTCTCTTTTGTTCTCCCTGAGGGTGAGGGGCTCGATAGCTTCACCAGCTACTTTTCGCAATTACTCCTTTTTTTGGCACGAACAGGTTTATTCTCCAGCGGTAGTAACAAGAAAAGCTCAAAAACGCCAGCTCTAAACTGTGTTTAACTGCGTTTTAAACAGAAACGGAACTGGGAGCCTCAACTTGTGCGTCCTCACCCTACAGGAACCGGAAGTGAACCCATACATAACACAGCAGCACACATACATAACACAGCAGTTCTTGAAATCCTTCTGATATCTGACATTTCCTTGAATTTCATCCACTTTATTTCTCAGGGATCGTACGTCCCCCATAATGGAAGGAAGAGGAATGTGGTTAAGCTGACGTCTCCTCAGGTTTAATCTTACGCCTCCCCGTTTTCCGCGTTTCCTCCTCTTGTCTCTCTTTTCATTGCTGTGTCCATGAAAGTCTCTTAAAATAAAGTCCGGCAGTTGCGACACAAACTCAGTCACAGACGCTGGATTATCCATGTTTAGCTGCCGTAGCATGTCTCTGGAATATTGCATTCTTACCGGCGTGACAGCGCTGACTTCCCAGGCAAAAAGCCGGAAAGAAAGGAGCTACAATGCAATAACAAGAAGAAAATCCATACTGGTTGAACAAAACAGCTCTTCGTTTTATAGTCCACATACATTCAAAGACAAAAACAGCACATAAAATTACATTAAAACACATTAAAGTACATAAAAACAGAGACTGAAAGACGCCAAACCTTTCACCCACTGCCGGTCGCTGCGTGCGCATGCGACCAAATTAAATGACCAAACAACTAAGTGACCGAACGACTAAGTGACCAAACAACTAAGTGACCGAACAACTATGTGACCAAACAACTATGTGACCGAACAACTATGCGACTGAACACTTAAGAAAGTGAAAGACTAAGAGATAGGATCAAGTCTTTGTTTTTTTAGCTTTACCAAGGTGGTTATCCACCAAGAATGATACACAAATAGTGTTTGAAATAGGACTCCTAGTATTTACTAGTAAAAGCACCTTTTTTTCTTGGCAGTCTTAAGGTGTCTTCAGACCAAATGCGAATGGGCAGCGCAAGTACATAAAAAGTCAATAGAAAGAGGTGAGCGCACATGAACCTTGGGCATCTGCATGTTCACGTCCAATGGATAGCACTAGCATGTAATGGCCTTGACATTGTGCCATCACCGGAGTAAAAGTATCAACACTGGAGAGTAAACTAGTTTGAAAATGAGACTGACAGTCACCTGGAGACAGATGGACAGGGAGCTCTTCAGCTGAATCAGCGTGTCGGAGTTATTTACCCACAGACCCCTGTCATGGATGTGCTAAGATAAGTCTTTATTAGTCCCATGATAGGGAAATTCCAGGATTAAAGCAGCAAAGGGATAGCAGCACTCAGAGCAATAGTTAATAAGATAATAAGAACTGGTTAGCCAAAGCAGCAGATGAATATCTATGTGTACACATATATACTATATACACAGTGCAGGAGCATTGCAGCTAGATGGAATAAACAGAATTACGGTCTGTTAAATTACCCTGCAGAATATGATTATGTACCCAGACAGTATATTTCACATTTGAATCACAGTGTTGCTGCCACACTCAGTAATGATTGTTATTGTCCTAGTTGTGTATTGGAGGGGATAATCTCTATTGTGCAAAGTGGTTACATTTAGTACATTTAATATGACCTCTACAAGCAGCCCTGGCTAGGTTATAAAGTCGGACAGCCAAAGGTAGGAAGGACCTGCGGAGCCTCTCTGTTGTGCACCTAGGCTGGCACAGCCTGCCACTAAATGAGCTCCTCAGTGCGTTCAACATGTCCTGCATGAGGTGGGACTCGGACTCCAGCAGAGATGACAGCTTAGCCACCATCTTCCTCTCTCCAACCTTGTTCACTGGGTCAAGGTATTGCCTCAGAACAGAGCACTGAAACAGAGGAAATCCTTGGATCAGGTAGTTAGATGGTGCAGTCATTTGCTTGGTGAGTCACAGCTGAGCCTGACATCCCTGTACACCAGACAAGTACAGAGGATGGCTACCTCCATTTTAAATGATGACTCCCACCCTTTGCACTGCAACTTTCAGCTTCTTCCCTCAAGATGGAGGTTTGCTGTCCCAAAAAGTAGAACCCAGCGCTACAAAAACAGCTTTATTCCTGCTGCTGTCAAAGAGTTGAACAAGCTGTAACAATATATTGCACATAATTTAGGTACCTATTTATTAACTCCATTTTATATTTACTTATTTTTGTAGGATGTTACTTGGGTTCTAAATATTTTATTGAGTTTTAGACCTTTGAGTTTTTAACCTCTTTGACTAGTTTTTAACTTTTAATATGACTCTTCTCTCTTACCTCTGGTTTTTCTCCCACCTCTTTGTCTTTTTATACCCTGATTGATGGAGCCTTGAGTATTTTTATCATGTTCATAGTCAATTTCATGTGTGCCTGTGTTTGTGTCTATGTTGAATGTAATTTGTGGTTTGTAAATATGGATATCACCAGACTGCAAAACAAATCTACCTACAGGTACAAATAAAGTAACCTGAACCTGAGCTGGCTTTTTTGATCAGCCTATTCTGTCTCACTCCAAATGTGATGGCTGATGCCACCACTGAAACGTAGAAGGTCTTCAGGAGTGCCCCTTGCACTCCAAAGGACCTGAGTCTCCTCAGGAGGAACAGCCGGCACTGCCCATTCTTGTAGAATGCATTGGTGTTGTGTGACCAGTCCAGTTTATTGTTCAGGTGAACACCCAGGTACTTGTAAGATGTCACCGTCTCAATGTCTGTTCCCTGGATGTTTACTGGTGCTGTGGGTGGGTTGTCCTTGCCTGCAGCAGTCCATCACCAGTAACTCAGTTTTCCTTGCATTGATCTGGAGGCAGTTCTGTAGGCACCAGTCCACAAAGTCCTGGGTAAGTCCTCTGTACTCTGCATCATCTCCATCAGAGATGAGGCCGACGATCACAGAGTCATCAGAAAACTTCTGTAGGTTGCAGTGTGGTGTGTTGTGCGAAAAGTCAGAACTGTTCCCTGGGGGGGGGGCGGGGGGCGGTACTGCAGATGATGGTGTCTGACACACACTCCTAGGTTCTCACAAACTTGTCGGTTTGTGAGGTAGTCCAGGATCCACCTTGACAGGTGCTGGTCTACCCCTGCGCACAGCAGCTTGTCCCTCAGGATCACTGTTTGGCTAGTGTTGAAAGCACTGGAGAAATCAAATAACATGATCCTCACGGTGCTCCCAGGCTTCTCCAGGTGGAACAGGGAATGATGTAGGAGGAAGATCACAGCATCCTCAACCCCAATGCCATGCTGGTAGGCAAACTGAAGTGGATCCATTGCTGATTTCACCAGAGGGTGGAGGTGGGTGAGAAGCAGCCTCTCCAGGGTCTTCATTAGGTGTGATGTGAGGGCCACTGATCTGTAGCTGTTCAGCTCCTTGGGGTGAGGGGTCTTTGGTATGGGTACCATACAGGATGTTTTCCACAGCTGTGCTACCCTCCCCAGTTTCAGGCTCAGGCTGAAGATGTACTCCACAATCCCACACAGCTGGTCTGCGCAGGACTTGAGGAGCTTTGCGCTGATGCCGTCCGGACCTGCAGCCTTCCTAGCCTTGATCTTCCTCAGCTCAGCTCTCACGTGGGTCTTAGTGAGGGTCAGGTTGGGGCAGGGGGGGCTGTGTGCTGGGGGGTGGGGTCTGTGGGGGGGTGGCCGTGGACAGCGGGACTAGATGAAGGTGGAGGCAGCAATGGTTGCTAACAAGGCTAGCAGGCTAGCAATGTAAACAGCCCATCATCCAGGTGAATTTTTCTTTTTGAGACAGGGACAATTTTTTCAGGTGAGACCCCATCAAATAATGTAAACATAAGTATGACATGTTTTGGGAATTTTCATAGCAGGTCGAACACAGCTGCAGAAGTTATAAAGGCATTTCCACCTTTCTGCAATTCACTCAGACGGTGAATTCATGTCTATTTGTGTCTTTACATTGAGTTAAAATGTAATCACGTTAGGCAATAAATTTGCCCATTCACACTTGGTCTGAACGCACCTTTAGGCTCTACTTGTCATGGTTCGCTCTGACAGGCATAATTATGGACTCAGGCGCATGTTTAAACAGTCTTAATAGGAAATTAAACTCAGCACGAGGGCTGGAACAAATGACGAGCTGAAAAGGCTGAATAACTTACAGGTAGAACAAAAATAGCATACATGTCATAAATGGATGGGGAATCACCACTTGGAGACTTAAGGCTGCCGTGATGTGGAACAAGAGGCAGTGGTTTTAAATAAGCAGCAAGTAATTAGGAAATAAAATGAACATGAATATCACTGCAGTGCAAAAAAAAAAAAAAGAAAAAAAACTAGCATGGTACAACCATTTAAAGCCTCTTAAGGGCTTTTCAGATCGAGCCAAAGCAATAACAAATGCCATTGGTGTTTTTATAGCAGCGGATCTAAGGCCATATTCAGTTGTTGAGAACACCAGGTTTAAACATATGCTGAAGGTAACTGAGCCCCAGTATTAAGTTCCTTGTTGTGTCCACTTCATCCAGAAAATAATACCATCCTTTTAAGAAAATGCTAAATCTGTTAAAGGAAATCAGTACTGGTTTCCTAACATTAATCCTACTTTAGGTATTACTTATAAACCAAAAATGTGTTTATTCAGTAAAAATAACCCCCTAGAGTTAGTACAATGTATAATTTTATCCCATGAAAACCACTTGGTCAAAACCAATGGGGAGCAGCCCTCACCTGCTGGAAGTGACGTACACTCATTGTTTCTGGGACGAACTGGCAAGTTCCAAGTCAAGTAACTTCAGAACACAATGAATAAATCTTGATATACTAGAATTTTACAGTCGCTACCCATTTGCAGGTCTTGGAGGTTTCCATAGTGACAGCAGGTGGTGATGACGGATTACTGCAGATGAGATTATATAATCCATTATGTAAAAAAAGAACTTCACTTTGGATGAAAATTAATTTTCTTGCTCTACAATAGTAAAAAAAAAAAAACCATGAACAGCAGCTGAAAAAAGCATCTTCTGTCATAAACTCCCTTTTCAGGGCAGAATTAAGGAACCATGCACCAGCTGTGAGTTTGCAGATTTAATAGTGACACAACACAAAAACATGAACAGAAGCTTACAAAACTAGTTGAAGCAGGGGGATACAGGTGAAACCAAAAATAGCAAACAGCTAAGGTAAGAGGAATCGCCAGTTACACCTGGAGAACAAAGCTAGAAACACACACTGAGATTGCGTAGAGAAAACACTGAGGAAAATAAAGAGGAACTTATGTCCTGTTAATGCGAAGGGTGCTGCGCTGGACAATAGCCCACAGCCCCTTAAATAAGGCAAAGGAAATTATGACAAAAGGGAACAGGTGTGTGGAACAGGAGCGAAGATAATTAACTGAAATTCAAACAGCTGAGGACAACCACGAAACTAGCTAGGAGATACAGGAAGTAACAAAGGACACTATCATAGTAAAAGCACGGAGACATGACAGAAGAATACCAACCCAGATTCAGACAAAATACAAAAGACAGACAATTATAATACGCCAACATAGGGCAAGGTAAGGAAATGATGCTCTTGCACAAACTGGACAACTGGCAAACTAAAATCAAAAACATTCAAAGCCAAACATGAAGTCAAATAATAACACCGAGGTGAGAAAAATAATCAAGAATAAACTGATCGCATGAGCACAGTGTATAACTGTGCTCGGCGTCACAACATCTTCGATAACAATAACTGCTCCAGGAAACCTTAATCATCTTCCCACTATTTCCTCTAACTTCAGCCTTTTGAGTACTTAGAGTACGTGAAAGAAGACTCAAATGAGTTTGCCTTATCCATCTGCTGATTAATGCACTGCAATGTGAAGTGATGTTACAGAAACATCAATTTTATTGTTGTCAGTATTTCTTTTTAATCAGTCTAGTGTGTGTTTGCATGTGTGTATATGCCTGAGCATCCGTGTTTTTAAGCCAGTCAGCCAGGGCCGTGTTCGGCATGCATAATGAGCTGGAATGTGTGCGTGGAATGATGATAAGAAGTGAAATGGTTGAGAATCTGTGGGAGACCAAAGGTGAGACTGGTAACCTGTACAATGCGGGCCTCATTAAAGTGTTGCGCCATGTTTGTAGCAGAGCCGCTGGGGCAGAAGATAGAAATGAGAGGAACACTACCCTTATAGTTAAAACACGCTTTTATTCTTTTCCTGAAAATGCCCATGTAGACACAAATTGTAGGCATTGCAGAATACTGTTGAAGACTGCTGTTTGGACATGCAAAAAAAAAAGGATAAAGTTATACTCTACCGAAGACTATTTAGTAAAAATTATACCTTAAAAATGAGCTTTCAGACACTAACCTCTTTATTTTGGTATTTATACACCTTTTTTCTGATCACAAAGGCCACTCAAAGTGCTAAACTACTCACTACATTAACACTTTGTTCTAAGAGCTTAGGGTAGTCTAAAGCCCCTTTTCCACTAGTACCCACTCAGCCCTACTCGCCTCGACCCTACTCGGTTTGTAGGGTTTTCCATTAGTACCTGGTACCAGGTAATTTTTTCGTACCTACTCCAGTCGGGTTCCAACCGTGTTGAGCTGAGCTGAAAATGTGACGTCAACAGACTGCAGGCCACTGGTGGGTCAGGACGTAACTTCATGAGGGCACCGTCTTCTGCAGAATATACAACTGCCATTTGCAGAAAATTCTTCAGCAAGTAAACACGATAGAAATGGCTTTGCAGGTTTTGCGGAAATCTAGACCGTGGTCCAATGAAGAGATGCGGACTTTTCTGTGCTTGGTGGCTGACGATAGAATCCAGAGAGAGTTAGATGGAGTGACCCGCAATGAAAAAGTTTACCAGGAGGTCTCCGAACAGATGGCAGCCCACGGATACAACTGGACATTAAAACAACGTAGGGAGAAGCTGAAGAAAATGAAAAGTGATTACCGGGCCATCAAGGATCACAACGGTCGAAGTGGGGTGAACAGAAAGGATTGGAAGTGGTTCAATGGATGCCATCGGCCAGCCAGCAATGGCGGGGAGATTTGGGGTCGACATGTCATAGTTGCAAACCATGGATGGTGAGTGTTTTGTGATGGTTGACAGCTGTGTTGACAGCTGCGTCTGACACTCATCGCGTCAGAGTACTTTCTTCTCCGTTTTTGTTTTTTTTATTGATTGTTTTTATTGATTTCATTTTTTTTATCTCTGTTTGTTGTTATTAGTTTTTATTTACTCTTACCTCAGTTACTGTTACTGTTACCTTGGTATTGGCCTCGTCTAAAAGTCTGTTCAGACGCACGAGTAGCTGTTTTTGGCTAGCTGCGGGCTATCCATCTCAGCGCCTGGAACGCCATGGCTCCTTCTCCATCATGTACCTGCTGTTTATCGCTCCTCGATAAGGTCTCTGAGCTGGAAACGAGGCTCTCCAATCTTTACAAGATTCGGGAGGCCGAAGACCACATCGACACCATCATTCTCGGGCGATCATTGGCTCCGGTTACTGACTCACAGCTGACGGATACTGCTACTTACTTGGGTGAGCTCAGCACGTCTCCACCTACCTCCACACCTGCTCCAGCCTGCGCAGATGCCCATGACCTCAGCAACAAACACTGGTTTTGTCTCGGTGCTAAACCAAAAGCTTTGCTTGGTCCCTCTCATCCTCCATCCGTGCCCTGGACCTTGGTTCGACCAGCTAATAACCATCGTCGATCGACCAGAATGGGCCGCGCCTCTTCTCTTCCTGTGTCCTTGGATAACAGATTTGATATCCTTTCCCTGGAGGATTTTCCCCACCTGGACGCTGGCCGCCCACCCGTGGACGCCCCTCGTCCTCCCTCCTTTCCTTCAGCAGCGGCTCATGTTCGCAAACCCCAGATAAAGACCACCCAGGGTGTGTCAAATTACACACCTGCTCCAGATAGAAGAAAAGAGTGCATCTCCCCGCCTTCCCAACAACATCATCCTCTTCACAATTCCTCTCCACATCAGAATCCCCCGACAACCCCCCCCCAGACAACGCTGGTAATTGGTGACTCGATCGTGAGAAACGTCAGAAGCAGGTACTGTGTTACTCAATTTTTTCCTGGGGCTAGAGTCTCTGATATTGAGGCTCTTATCCCTGACCTGCTGAATGAATTCCCTCATGTAGAAACTGTCGTTGTGCATGTGGGATGAAATAACATCCCAGATGAAGCGGCTGAGATTTTAAAAAGTGACTTCAGGAGCCTTCTGTCCACTCTCATGAACTGTGGCAGACGTGCGCTCATCTCTGGGACTTTGGCACCTCTCAGACGAGGCTGCTATTGTTTTAGCAGAACTCTCAGTCTTAATTCTTGGCTGTGTTTTACTTGTCCTATTTTTAACATTGGTTTTGTTGACAATTTTAAATTATTTTGGAACCGCCCATCACTTATGAGGCCTGATGGCATCCACCCAAATAGACTTGGTGCACGTGTTTTAAGAGACAATCTTTTCTATTCCATTCGGTGTTTTTTGGTACAGTGACTGGGACCTGGCATGTTTACCCGCTCTGAAACTTCTGGGTTTGCCAAACTGCCCTTTTTTGGTTCTGTTCCCACCTATTGTATCGATCCCATTAACTCAGGTGGCCTTTACCGTTTGGATCAGCCTTTGATTTATAATCCTTCAGAGATTGAGTCTGTCTCCCGTTGCCCTAAATATTGTAACCCAGGACAAATACAACACAACCTGAAAAACACACGCACTTCTGCAGCTCCTCCTTATCCACCACCTTTCAACTTTGCCCCTCTCTCCTCCCTTAGAGAACATTTTTCTGCTCCCTCTAAAGTTAATAAAAAAGTTAAAAAAAAAATAGAATGCATAAACTTTCCAGATTGATTAAACAAAATGTTGGTAAAATTCTAATCCAGCCTCAAATCCCTAAAATTAATAAAATTAATAATTTGGCCTCTGTTCCTCCCCAAAGTTTAAAAATTAAATGTGGCTTATTAAACATTAGGTCTCTATCTTCTAAGTCTCTTCTGGTCCATGATCTATTAATCGATCACCAGATCGATCTACTATCCCTCACAGAGACCTGGCTCGGGCTTGATGATTATGTTGGTCTGAATGAATCAACTCCCTCTGGGTATTTAAACTGTTATAACCCCAGAGGTTCTGGTCGTGGTGGTGGAGTGGGGGCAATTTTCCATTCTAAATTACTAGTTAATGTTAAGCAGAAATTATGTTTTAATTCCTTTGAAGGTTTGGTCCTCAGTGTGGGGCCTGTTGGCAATCTTGGCTTGAAACCAATTTTTTTTGCCATAGTTTATCGTCCTCCCATGGCCTATTCAGAGTTTCTATCGGAATTTGCCAAATTTTTAGTTGATTTAGTGCTGAAAACCGATAGAATAATTATTGTAGGGGGCTTTAATATACATGTTGATGTTGAGAGTGACTGTCTTAATAAGGCATTCAATTCAATTTTAGACTCAGTGGGGTTTTCCCAAGAAGTAAAAAATTCTACCCATTATTTCCACCATACATTGGACCTTGTTTTGACTTATGTTATAGATATCGAAAATCTGGTAGTGTCTCCTCATAATCCTGCACTGTCTGACCATTGTCTGTTAATTTTTGATTTCATTATCTCTGATCACTTATTTCCTAAAGAAAAATACTACTACAGCAGATGTCTTTCTGATGACGTTGTTGCTAAATTTTTGCAGATTGTCTCCTCTATGCCATGAGTCAACACAACAGAAACACTAGAAATAAATGATGGAGAGTCTGCTCCATTCATGATTGATAGCATGGTTGATGGTGTTACTGCCTCTCTGCATCAGACTCTAGATTTGGTAGCCTCTTTAAAAAAGAAAAAGTCTAATCAGAGATTTCTTACCCCTTGGTTTAAATCAGAAACTCATGGCTTAAAACAGAAAACTCGTCAACTGGAAAGGAAATGGCATTCAACTAATTCAGATGAATTCTACTTAGCGTGGAGAAATCATTTCTTAATCTATAAAAAATCTCTAAGAAAAGCTAGCCCATGTGGCTTATATTATTCATATATCCATACCTGCATATGTATAGACATAAGTGGAATGTTTAGAGATTGCATATGTAGAATGACCTCACGTCTCAGAGCAGGACAAGAGGTCTCGACCACCGGCGAAGATCAAGGAGCAGACGGAGTCGCAGCGGTGGAGACCGGATCGAACTTCCTGACCACCCAGGGTCAGGTGGAGGAGAGAGAGGACAATGGAGAGGGATTACGCTAATGCAGGATGTCAGCTTTGATATGCAATGTCTTGACCAGACGTGAGGATGGACCAAAGACGTTCTCCCGCTACAAGCTCATCAGAGGTGACCCAGGCTGACGCCGTCGCCAACGCAGACAGGGGAACGGATGGAAGACGTTCCCCCACAGCAGAATCATCAGAGAGGGCTCAACCGAGCACCGTCCCCAGCCCCGCCGCGAGAACAGAAGAAAGGCGTTCTCGCCCGGCAGACACATCAGAGACGGCCCAGACAAGCGCCGTCACCATCAAACTCCCAGAGTTCTGGCAAAACGACCCGAGCTCGTAGTTCCAGCAAGCTGAGGCTCAGTTTGCACTGGCGGGAATAACGGTGGACGAAACAAAATTCTACCACATCGTCGCCAGACTCGATGCCGCCACATCAAGATGTGCGCGGAGCATGATACAACAACCGCCCGCCCACGACAAGTACAAAGAACTGAAGGCGACCCTCATCGAGAGCTTCGTCCCCTCGGCCGAGGAAAGAGCAGGGAAGATTCTGGCGATTTACGGCCACAGAGGACACAGACCGATGGCCCTCATGGAGGACATGCTGCAGCTGAGGGAGGCAGACAATGACAACTTCCTCTTCCAACATATCTTCCTCAGCACTCTGCCGCCGCACATGAGAGGGACCCTGGCCAACATGCGGTGCAGCACCCAGCGGGACTTCCGCGCGCTGGCCCGAGAAGGGCAGCGGCTCACCAACTCCTGCGGCGAACAGATGGCCACAGCAGCATCTGCAGATCTCGACGCAGAAGCCCAGAGCAGCGGAGATCCGCAGACAACAGAGCAGAGCCCACCCACCATGGCAGCGACGCGACCAAGGCGCAGCAAGCGGAACGACCTCTGCTATTATCATCAACGTTTCGCCGAGAGGGCGTACAAATGCGTGCCCCCCTGCAATTTCAAGAGCTCGGGAAACGACAAAGCCGGGAAACGTTAGCAGCTACGGCTCTCGGCGAGACAAATAAGCTGCTCTACGTGACTGACGGACACTCCGGGAGACAGTTCCTCATCGACACGGGAGCTCAGGTGAGCTTCATCACCCCGTCCAACGCAGACCGAGCAATGGGACCCCGTGGAAACGGAGCGATGGCAGCTAACGGCTCGATCATCGACACCTTCGGTGAAAGAAACCTACCTCTGTCCATTCACGGCCGCAACTATAGGTGGACATTTATTATAGCGGCGGTGAGTTTTAACTTGTTAGGCGCAGATTTCTTGTGTGCACATGGGTTGTTAGTTGATCTTGCAAATAGATGCTTGGTTAATTCATTTTCTTCTATCCCCTGCTCAGCTCGAGTTTCTCCACCACCTGTGCTGGCCAGCGTCACCACAGCAGGAGGTAAGTTTGACCAACTCCTCACCCAATTTCCAGCACTCACAGTTCCCAAATTTTCAGCGACAGTAGCGAAACACGGGGTTGAACACTTCATCCCCACAACAGGCCCACCTCTTTTTGCTAAAGCTCTGCGCTTAGACGCGACCAAGCTCACCATAGCACACGACGAGTTTGCCAGCCTAGAAAAATTGGGCATTATTAGGCGCTCGAAAAGCCCTTGGGCATCACCACTACATATGGTCCCAAAAACCAACAGTTCTTGGAGACCTTGCGGTGATTACTGCAGATTAAACAATGCGACAGCGCATGACCGCTACCCAATCCCCCACATCCAAGATTTTTCACTACATCTGGCGGGTGCGCGCATTTTCTCTAAAATAGACCTGGTCCGCGGCTACCACCAAGTTCCGGTTCAACCGGAGGACGTTCCCAAAACGGCTGTAATAACCCCTTTTGGTCTTTTTGAATTTTTGCGAATGCCGTTTGGCCTCAAAGGCGCTGCTCAAACTTTTCAGCGTATGATGGACGCGGTATTACGCAACCTCCCCTTCGTGTTCGTCTACCTCGACGATATTCTGGTAGCCAGCTCGTCAGAGGAAGAACACGAACAACACCTCACTACAGTTTTTCAGAGACTAGAAGAGCACGGGTTAATAATCAACCCAGCCAAATGCTGATTCGGCGTGTCACAAATTGATTTTTTGGGGCACAGAGTTTCACTAGAGGGGGCAGTCCCATTGCCGGACAAAGTGTGCGCGGTAGCAAATTTTCCACGACCACAAACGGTCAGATCACTACAAGAATTTTTAGGAATGGTGAATTTTTACAACCGTTTCCTCCCCCGCGCAGCTCAACTCATGCAGCCCCTATATGCCGCGCTCAGAAAACAAAAGCCCTCCAACGCGGTCGAATGGACCCCGGAGCGGGAACGCGCCTTCGCGGAAGTAAAAAGTGCACTAGCGAATGCCACATTGTTGGTTCACCCCGATCCCTCGGCCCGCATAGCGTTAACCACAGATACTTCAGACCTAGCCATAGGGGCAGTCGTAGAACTGCATGTTGACGGAACCTGGCAACCGTTAGCATTTTTTAGTAAATCTTTAAACCAAACCGAGCGCAAATACAGCACTTTTGACAGGGAGCTGCTAGCGCTTCATTTATCCATCCGCCACTTCCAGTTCTGGCTGGAAGGGCGGCGTTTCACGGCTTTTGTAGACCACAAACCACTCACTTTTGCAATGGCTAAAATTTCAGAACCATGGTCAGGCAGGCAACAAAGACAACTAGCTGCAATTTCAGAGTTCACCACAGATATTCGACATGTGGCAGGCAAGCTTAATGTGGTAGCAGACTGCCTCTCCCGCGCTGTGACATCGTCAGAGCGCGAGGAAGCAGATTATACTACCGCAGCCGCAGAACTCATGGCCAACGCGGACGCGTACGCGGCCCCAATCCACGTAGGGATAGATTATGCGGCCATGGCAGCGGAACAAAGCAGTGACGCGGACATGCGCGCGCTCCAGTCTGGACCAACAGGGTTAAGACTGGAGGAAAGGGGTTTGCGTGACGGCGTGCCCCCCCTAATCTGCGACGTGTCAACCGGCCGGCCTCGCCCGGTGGTTCCAGCCACGTGGCGCCGCCGCATTTTTGACTCGGTTCACTCCCTCGCGCACCCAGGGGTGCGCGCCTCGGTTAAAATGGTCGCGGAGAAGTTTGTTTGGCCGCGCCTGCGTAAAAATGTAAAGAAATGGGCAAGGACTTGCATGTCTTGCCAACGCGCCAAAATACACAAACACACAAAAGCTCCTCTAGAACTTTTCCGAATTCCAGCCAGAAGGTTTGACCACGTACACGTCGACCTCGTGGGCCCACTACCGTCGTCGCAAGGGTTCACACACCTGTTAACAATGGTAGACCGTACCACGCGCTGGCCGGAGGCGGTCCCGCTGGCGTCAACCACAGCCGCGGAAGTCGCTCGCGTTTTTTTTAACAAACTGGGTGGCGCGTTTCGGCGTCCCATCGGACATCACGTCCGATAGGGGGCCTCAATTTGTCTCAGAGCTGTGGTCAGCCATGGCCAGCAGCTTAGGGGCGACAATTCATCGCACCACCACGTATCACCCTCAGGCTAATGGGTTATGCGAGCGTTTTCATAGGTCTTTAAAGGCCGCCCTCAGGGCCTCACTAACGGATACAGATTGGGTGAATAAACTTCCCTGGGTTTTATTAGGGTTGCGTTCTGCGCCTAAGGAGGATCTAGACGCCTCCGCGGCAGAATTAGTTTTCACACAACCTCTCAGGCTCCCAGGTGAGTTCTTACCAGAACATCCAGAGCCCGGGCACCTACCAGCCCTGAGGCCCCTAAGCAGCACGGGACCGGACACGCTCTCCGGACCCGTACATCACTCTTTTCCGCGGGTTTTTGTCCCCCAAGCTTTGAAAAATGCCGAGTTCGTTTTTGTTAGACACGAAGCTTTAAAACCAACCCTCCGCCCTCCATATGACGGACCATACAGAGTGCTGGAACCTGGTGATAAGCATTTTGTGCTTGATTTAGGGGACAGAAAAGAAACAGTCAGCATTGACAGACTTAAACCTGCTTTCCTGTTGAGCGACGAGCCTGCACGGGTGGCGAGAGCGCCTCGGCGGGGTAGACCCCCTAAGAGAAAAGACTCAGCCCCCCTGCAGGGAACAAATAACCACTCTCCTTCCCAAGCTGCAGATCTCTTACAGGACGGTCCCGCCAGGACGCCAAAGCGGGCCTACAGCAGATTCGGGAGAAGATTAAAACCCAGACGACACATAGACTGATGTAAAATTGTCAAAGAGTGGTTAACTATGTTGTTGGATTGTGCCGTTGCAGTTTTAAGGCTGACTTGTGACATTAATTATACTGTTGTTGTTACCACTGGATTTTTAACAGGATCATGCTGCATAACTGGAAGGTTAACATGACTGCTGAAGATATTTTTCCTTTTTCCTGTCGAGATGTATAACAGTATAATATGTCATGGAGGTTATCTTAAGCTGTAAAACTTAATTTGATTGTCCTTTTCTTAGACGTTTGGGGGGGGGGGGGGGCTGTGGCTTATATTATTCATATATCCATACCTACATATGTATAGACATAAGTGGAATGTTTAGAGATTGCATATGTAGAATGACCTCACGTCTCAGAGCAGGACAAGGGGTCTCGACCACCGGCGAAGATCAAGGAGCAGACGGAGTCGCAGCGGTGGAGACCGGATCGAACTTCCTGACCACCCAGGGTCAGGTGGAGGAGAGAGAGGACAATGGAGAGGGATTACGCTAATGCAGGATGTCAGCTTTGATATGCAATGTCTTTTGTTGAGTGTGGGTATAAGTATGAAGGTCTGACTGCGCTCGACCTCTTCATTCTGCTTCTGCATCAAGATGAGACATGTTAGGGACTGGAAGCTGATAATAAAACTTGATTTATAAAATCACATTGCTTCTTCATTTCAAGCTCCCTACAGCTCAAGCTATTATTCTGCATTAATAGAAGCAAACAAGAATAACCCCAGGTTTCTCTTCAACACTATAGCCAGGCTTACAAAGAGCCAGGACTCAGTCAATCCTTGCATCCCCCCTGAGCTTTCTAGTCAGGACTTTCTGAACTATTTCAATCTTAAAATTTTATCTATTAGAGATGAAATCAGTCAGATTCTTCCTACCGTAAACTCTAGTACATTAACTACTGCAACTCCCTCAATTGATATCTGCTTAGATAAGTTTACTCCAATCGACCTCTTAGAGTTGGATAAAATAATTTCCTCTTCTAAGCCTTCTTCTTGCCTTCTGGACCCTATTCCTTCCAGGTTATTTAAAATTATCTTCCCAATTATTGGTAGCCGTATTCTTCTTATCATTAATTCTTCTTTAACTCTGGGTTATGTTCCACTGGCTTTTAAAACTGCTGTAATCAAACCCTTACTTAAAAAACCGACGCTCGATCCTGGAGTTTTCGCCAATTATCGACCAATCTCTAATTTGCCTTTCATTTCAAAAATCTTGGAAAGAGTTGTTGCTGTGCAATTATCTGACCATTTGCAGGGAGTTGGTTTGTTTGAGGTGTTTCAATCTGGGTTCAGAGCTCATCACAGCACTGAAACTGCCTTAGTGAAGGTCTCTAATGACCTCCTGACTGCATCTGATAATGGAATTGTCTCTGTTCTTGTTCTTTTAGATCACAGTGCAGCCTTTGACACTATCGATCATGCCATTCTACTTGATAGATTGGAACATTTTGTTGGACTCAGTGGAACTCCGTTGCAGTGGTTTAGATCTTATTTGTCTGATAGATTTCAGTTTGTCCATGTCAATGATGGATTTTCTTCCAGCTCTAAGGTCAGTCACGGAGTTCCACAGGGATCTGTGTTGGGCCCTACTCTTTTTAGTCTATATATGCTCCCGTTGGGCAATATCATCAGAAAGCACTGTATACATTTTCACTGTTACGCAGATGACACACAACTATACCTGTCAATGAAGCCCGATGATTGTGATCAATTAGCCAAGTTAAATGCCTGTCTTAAGGACATCAAAGCTTGGATGACTTGTAATTTTTTACTATTGAACTCTGATAAGACTGAAGTCATTGTTGTTGGCCCAAAACATCTCAGAAATTCCTTCTCAGATTATGCCCTTAATTTAGATGCTGCCACTCTTGCTCTGAACAGTTGTGTGAGGAACCTTGGAGTTATTTTTGATCAGGATTTGTCCTTTAATTCACATATTAAAACTGTTTCTAGGACTGCCTTCTTCCATCTGCGCAGTAGTGCCAAGATTAGGAGCATCTTGTTTCTGAATGATGCTGAGAAACTGATTCACACCTTTGTCAGTTCTCGATTAGATTATTGTAATTCGCTATTATCTGGTTGTCCTAAAGTATCTTTAAAAAATCTTCAGTTGATTCAAAATGCTGCTGCTAGAGTTTTAACTGGTTCTAGAAAAAGAGATCATATTTCCCCGGTTCTGTCCTTCCTCCATTGGCTTCCCATAGAATTTAGAATCAAGTTTAAAATCCTTCTTCTTACTTTCAAAGCTCTTAACAATCTGGCCCCCCAATATATAGAAGATCTGATGTTACCTTGCCATCCTAATAGAGCATTATGCTCCCAAAATGCTGGCTTACTTGTGGTGCCCAGAATCTCCAAAAGTACAGTGGGAGGCAGAGCCTTCTGCTACCAAGCCCCTTCTCTCTGGAACCAGTTACCACTCTGGGTCCGGGAGTCAGACTCCCGGAACCAGTTACCACTCTGGGTCCGGGAGTCAGACTCGGTCTCTGTTTTTAAGAACAGGGTAAAATCCTTCCTTTTTAATATAGCTTACGTTTAAGGAGGGTTTTTGTGTCTCTTAACCCCACTCTTGTTCTATTGTTATCTGATCCATACTGCTGGTTGACCTCCAATAATGTACTTGGCATCTTACTGTTATGTTCTTTATGTCTGTCCTTTCCATCCTCCCTATTCCCTCATCCCCAGCCAGTCGCAGCAGATGACTGCCCCTCCCTGAGCCTGGTTCTGCTAGAGGTTTCTTCCTTCCAAATGGGAGTTTTTCCTCTCCACTGTCGCTTAGTGCTTGCTCATAGGGGATCGTCTGATTGCTGGGTCTTTCTGTGACTGTGTTTTTTTCTGCACTGTGGCGCCACAAGACGGCTTTTGTTGTGATGTGGCGCATTATAAATAAAGCTGAATTGAATTGAATTGAATATTGTGCATCTTTTCGCTTATTTATCCTGTTGGTGGCAAGCTCACTTTTTTGAGCAATAACAACACCATTCTCTCCTGGCTAACAAGTGTTAGCGAGGAGCGCTAGCTAGCTAGTAGCCAGCTAGCTAGTAGCCCACTCTGCTGATTCACACTTGCTTCATCTAAAGTATTCACTTGTGAGAGTAAAATGATGAAATATGCTAATCCTAGTTAGAAAGTTTTGTGTACGTGTTGCACTTTGGTGCTGTGCATTAAGTTGTGTGTATTTTCTCTCCAGAATCTGTTTACACATGCCAGGGGTCCGCCTCCCTCAGCATGAATCCCTCCTGCGTCTATTGCAGCACCAGCATCGGAGCCGACACCAGTACCAACCCCATCACCAGCTCCAGCTCCATCAAAGTCTGGCACGACACGTTCAAGTGCTGGTAAGGTGCAATAAACAAAAGATTAACACCCTGTTGTGTTTATGGATACCAATCAAATGGACCCCAGGATCTAAAATCTCAACATATACAAGTGCATTTTCAAACCAGTGATTTTTAAAGTGATTCATAAAATTTTCTAAAGCCTCATAATCGACCCATATACCTATTCTGTGGATTTTCCAAAAACAGTGTTGTCGTGCTGTTTCTTTTCCACCACAAATCCCTGGATTGAAAATGTACTTGTACATGTACAGAGTGGATCCTGGGGTGCTCACTTGTCAGGGGTCCACAACCTGGTCCCAATTTTAGCTGTAGTGGAGGAAGTACTGATATAATTAGTTTTTGAAAAACTGATGTAGCACATGAACTCACATTCGAATGTACTTGCAGTCAACGTGCTTCACTGAAACGATTCAAGTCAGCTGACTGTATTAACTCATTCAGATTTCTGAGGCCACGATAAAAAATAATTATTTTAAACATAACCTGGTGCCTACAAAATCTGCTGTACTGGGGCGCAGCAACATGACAATTGTGTTTAAATACAACAACGAAGCATTTTTGTTACATCCCACCACTGGCTTTCACAAGTGTATTTCCCTAATATATGTTTTGAACTTTCTTTAACTAACCACCATCCATTTCTGTCTTTGGTCTAGGCAAGAGGAAAAGGAGCCACCCCACAACGGATCTTGCCACTGTGTTTGCCTAGATGCATGGTGACGAGGTGCGGCTCCATGAACAGCAGCTTGAACAGTACTGTGAAGCACTTGCCCAGCACATGCAGGCCATCAACCGGCTTGCCGATGATGCACGTGAAGCAAGGGAGCCAGAAGTCGCCTTCCGAAGGGAGGAGATGACACAAACACTGGCCTTCAATCAAGCTTTCCTGGCTGAACTGGGCAAGCTTGTGAACACGATGAGTTGCTGGCGTGGGTGACCCTGTCTCCCCACCCCCAGTGTTTGTTTTTTTTTAACTTGTTTACATATGAAACAAGACAGTCTGTAATTGTGCTGATACTTGTAATAAACCAGTGACTGTGTTTACGTCATGATTGTGTTTTGTCTGTTATGACACTGGTGGGAAAAGAGTCAATAATTACATACACATCCTCTCTTCTAACCAAATTCAGCTGTAAATCAGGTTATATGTCTGTAGTACAGTACATTACCAACTTTCTCCAAAGTTTTAGAAAAAAAGGGCTGCTAGACAATTTTATTGGAGTATATTATGGAGTCTAATTACTTCAACATCCTATAAAAATCTATAGATCAAGGTCAGGTTGTAGTTTTTGGGAGCAGTTATGGACCAACAAAATCTTGTGATGCAGCGAATGATGACATTGTAGTTAAAAAATATTTAGACACATTGTGGTAATCCAGCTGTGGTATGTTTCCATGTTATCTGTGTGTAATGGTAAATAATGAAAGATTTTTCTTCACCAAAATTCTACTTTTCCACCCTGAAAAATTGGCAGTAATGCTAAGGGGTTAAGAAAAAAAAAACAAAAACAAAAGAAAGTTTGTGTTTGCATCACGATTTTCTATTTTGTCTGTCAAGACACCGGTGTGAAAAGAGTAAACAATACAAAATGTTTATCAGTGATGTTGAAAATAATGGCTCATTTTTAAGAAAAAGTAACCAAAAAACAATTATTTTATTTACTGAAGACTGTATTGCTGGATGTGCCAGTGCAGAAGACACTGCACACTTTAGTGATAGTACCAGTATATGGATGAATTTTGGGCCATATTAGCATCTGTATTTTCTAATAATGGGTCAGGGCAGGGGTGTCCAATCATGTGCCATGGAGGGCCAAGACCCTGCAGGTTTTACCTCCAACCAGTGTCTTCAACAGCAGATTCAACCGAATTTCTTCCACTGACTGATGATCAGTGAAAACACCTGCTGAAGAGACTGGGTAGAAGAGAGAACCTGCAGAGTCTTGGCGCTCCATGGCACATGATTGGACACCCCTGGGTTAGGGTTTAATGGGATTTAACATTTTAACACAAACTGCTTTATGGTTCATAATTCTGTTGACAGACTTACACCAAACCAAAAGTGATTTCTCAAACTGCTGGATTGTTCTTAGACAGTTTTTCCAATCTTTTAGTATTTAATTTATGTCACTTGGTGGTAACCTTCACACATAAAAAAGGGGAGACAGATCTGCAAAAAGTACAAAGGTTTATTGCCAAAATTCCCAGTGCAATACTGAATGAATACATGTACAGTACATTGTTGATGCAGAGAATATAGTATATTTATCCAGTATCTTCATGTATCATTTCACTTCATAATTTCTGCATTGGAGAACATTGGGAGCCATGGGATGTGTTAAGCGAACATGCTAAGCTAATGCTAATGCCACAGCTAGTCATAGCTAACACCAATACAAAGGAGTGACTCTGTCCCCGGTTCATCCCACTGACCCGGCATCGGCCCGGTAGATGACAGTTGAGCCTCCAAACTCACTGGAGCTTTTTCGGTCTGCTGGAGAGAAGGACGAATGGAAGGAGCTGTGGGATGTGCTAAGCTAATGTGCTAAGCTAGTGTTATCGCTATAGCTAACGCCACAGCAAATCGTAGCTAACGCCGATATAAAGGAGCGACTCTGTCCCCGGTTCATCTCACTGACCCGGCATCGGCCCGGTAGATAACGGCTGAGCCTCCCGCACAGATTCTTAGAATCTTGTGATTGGCGCTCGGCGGAGGAACTAACTGAGGCCATAGCTGGGCGGGAGCCGGATCGGCGTTCGACTACAGCGGCGGTAGGAGGTGGGGATCAGTGGAAGAGCTACTGGGGCCCCAGCTGGATAGGAGCCAAATCGGAGCTCGATTACAGCGACGGTGAGCAGCGGGACTAGCAGCGGAGGGGGCTAGCTGAGGCCCCAGCTGGATTCGAGGTCAGCTGGATCAGATACCGGCGACACCAGCAGAGATTGTTTTATTATTATCAGGTCAGTAAAAAATGCCACCAAAGAAGGAGGAAATGAAAGAGATTAAAAAATATCTGAACTTCATGTCAGAAGAACTGACCAAAGTGGCCAATCAACAGTCTAAACTATTAGGGCTAATGGAGGAAGTCGGAGAACTGAAATTAACAATTAAGGAAAGAGACAAAAAAAAAATGCAGACTTGGACCGATGTATTGAGGATCTTGAACAATATTCTCGTATGGATGATTTAATTATTAGTGGACTAGACATTAAATACCAATCATATGGCAATGCTACAGCAGGAATGAGAGGTGAGGAGGCTCCCCTAAGTGAATCAGTCTCCCTGGAAAACCAGGTGCTTCAGTTCCTTGAAAGCAGAAACATAAAAGTTGAAGTAAATGCAATTTTAACCTGTCATACTTTACCCAGAAAGGATAATAAAGCAAAGAAATCAATTGTGATGTGCTTTGTGAACAGAAGGGTAAAGAATGATATACTGAGGCAGGCCAGAAAGCTACGGGGAGCAGAAGTTTACCTAAATGAACATTTAACAAAGACTAATGCTGAAATAGCACAGCAAGCACGAATGTTGAAAAGACAAAACAAGATACAACCAACATGAACAAGAAACTGTAGAGTTTGGATCAAACTAAATGGAACACCTGAGGAAGCAAAGGCCATAATAATAAGAGATCTCACTGACTTAAATAAATATACATGAACATTGAGTAAGAAAATTAAGAGACTATGATAATCCATATCCACACACACAGCAAGAACAGTTCTTTTGTGACATATCATGTCAATGTACTTTAAAAAAAACAAAACAAAACAAAAAACTTGTGACTGACTTTAGTAGATGTCAATCATCCCCAGTTGGAGGAAGTCATTTGACACAGCGTGAGGAAATTCAGACTGAAAATACGCCATTATGCTGAATATAAACCACAAGAGATGGAGAATGATATTGATCCTGATAACCACTTCTTCGACAGTTTTCATAAACACTGTGAATATTATAATGAAAAGCAATTCAAAAGTCAAGTGCAATTAGATGGTAAACTATCAATAATACACTTCAACAGCAGCAATCTTAACAAAAACTTTCCACAGATTCAGGACTATTTAAAACAGCTAGATAGAAATTTTACAGCTATCACAGTCTCCGAAACTTAGCTCAATAAAGAGCAGGCTTCTCTGATGGCAATAGAGGGATATCAGATGTTTTATATTAATAGATCTCAAAAAAAGGGTAGTGGTGTTGCACTGTATATTGATGACCTGTATAGGTGTAAACTTGTAAATGGAATGACCTTTGCACTACCAGGGATTCTAGAATGTGTTACTGTTGAGATTGACCAAGATAAAACAAAAAAATCTAATTATAAGTTGTATGTATAGAATGCAGGGAACACTTATTGACAACCTGTTTGTTAATATTATTGATAAGAAAATAGAAAGTGGATTATTGATAAATGACATAAGTGACCATTTGCCAGACTTTGCACTTATCCATGGCCACACGAGGTCCAATACAGAAAAAAAAAAACCTTTAAAATCTTTCAGATACAAATCACAAAATGCAATCAGTTCTTTTAAAGAAGACCTGCTGAAGCAAGACTGGACAAAAGTCTATGTAGCAAACGTAAATGAAGCCTATGACACATTCATGAACATTGTGACCACTCTTTATGAAAAAAATTGTCCATTAGAAAAGAAAAAGCTTAAACAGAAATTTGTTGACAAGCCATGGTTAACCAAAGGATTACAAAAAGCGTGTAAAAAGAAAAATTCATTATATAAAGCTTTTCTAAAGAAAAGGACAAAAGAAGCAGAGCAGTGGTATAAAACATACAAAAATAAGTTAATATATATAATGAGATGTAGTAAAAGAGACTATAACAGTAAAGAAGTGGAGAAAAACAGAGATTACATTAAAAATACATGGACAATATTTAACAATATTCTTGGAAATAAAAACAGAAATACAAGCTACCCAACCAATCTTTCAAAAAAAAAAAAAAAAAAACGACTCAGAGTGTGAATGCAGTCTCACCTGCAGATGAATTTAACAATTTTTTTGTTAACATTGGTCCTAATTTGGCTTGAGAAATACCCATTACGACATCTACAGGTAATACAAGAAGCAAAAACATTTCTATAAAAGACTCCATTTTCATAAAGAACACAGACGAGGGAGAGGTCATTGAAATTGTTATCATTTAAAATTAAAACATCTACGGATTGTGATGGTATTGACATGCTTTTAGTCAAAACTATCATTGAATGCTTAGTGAAGCCACTGATGTACTGTATATTTGTAACCTGTCTCTCCAAACAGATATATTTCCCAGTGCAATGAAAATAGCCAAAGTAATTCCGATATACAAGACAGGTGACAGAGGGGAATTTTCAAACTATAGGCCTATTTCACTATTGCCCCAATTTTCTAAGATACTTGAGAAAATATTCTGTGAGAGAACTGACATCTTCATAATGAAGAATAACTTATTGTGTGAGCGGCAAATGGGTTCAGACACAAGAGGACAACTGCATTTGCTCTAATGGAATTTATAGAAAAAATATCAACTGCCGTTGAAAATAAAGAGTATTCAGTTGGGGTATTCCTGGATCTTAAAAAAGCATTTGATACAGTGGATCATCAATTATTATTAAAGAAACTACAAAATTATGGTATTGGGGGTAGCATTGTCCTGGTTATGTAGTTACTTAAAGAACAGATATCAGTATGTATGTGTTAGTAGTAAAAACTCACAGTTACTGAAGGTTACTTGTGGAGTCCCACAGGGTTCAGTTTTGGGGCCATTGTTATTCAATATGTGTATAAATGATATATGTAAAGTTTTGGAAAAAATGGATTTAATACTGTTTGCAGATGACACTAATTTATTATGCAGTGGAAGCAATTTGGAACAACTTTTGGATACACTCAGAAAGGAATTAGGAAAGCTTAAACTGTGGTTTGATTCAAACAAATTAACGCTCAATTTAAGTAAGACAAAATTTATAGTTTTTAACAACCATCACAACAACTCAGTATCTAAACTCAGTATAAATGGTGTAGAGATTGAAAGGGTATCCGAAATTAAATTTCTTGGAGTAATAACTGATAATAAACTGTGTTGGAAGTCACATATTAATTATATTAAAGGTAAAATATCCAAATCCATCGCAATTCTACACAGAGTGAAATATTTGCTGAATCAACCCACACTCTATACTTTGTATCATTCATTAATACTTCCATACATGACATATTGTACTGAAGTATGGGGAAATACATATAAAACAAACATATATCCAGTCTTTATGCTTCAGAAGAGAGCTATTAGAAAAATAAACAAAGCTGCTTACAGGGAACCAACAAACCCACTTTTTCTTAAATTAAAAGCTCTCAAGTTGAAAGATCTGGTTGACTTTAAAACTGCAGCAATAATGTTTAAAGTGAAGAATTTATCACTGCCCGCAAATACCCAAAAGTTGTTCCAATAAGAGAGAAACTATCATTTCAGAGGAACATGTATATTTCAGAAACCTTCAGTGAGAACTACCACCAAGCAACACTGTGTCTCAGTGCAAGGAGTCAGATTGTGGAACGCACCATAAATCTTGCATCTTCCTCTGTAACACCAACCCTCTCTATGTCCTCCTTCACTATATCCATAAATTTTCTCTGTGGTCTTCTTCTTTTCCTCCTGCCTGGCAGCTCCATCTTCAACATCCTTTGTCCAATATAGCCACTATCCCTCCTCTGCACATGTCCAAACCATCTCAGCCTTGACTCTCTTATTTTGTCTTCAAACCGCTCAACCTGAATTATCCTTCTGATATTCATTTCTAATCCTGCCCCTCCTAGTCACTTCCAGTGAGAAGCATCCTCAGCTGTGCCACCTTCAGCTCTGCAGGCTGTCTTTTTGTCAGTGCCATTGTCTCCAATTCATACATCATAGCTGGTCTCACTACCATCTTGTAAATCTTCCCTTTCACTCTTGCTGTTGTGTTTCTGTCACAAATTATGCTTGACACTCATCTCCACCTACTCCACAATGCCTACACTCTCTTCATCACCTCTGTTATGCATTTTCCATTGCTGTGGATGGTTGACCCCAGGTATTTACAGTATACTCATCTACCTTCACTACCTCTACTCGTTTCATCTTCACCATTACACCTGTCTCCCTCTCATTCACTCTCATGTATTCTGCCTTGCTTTTACTGACTTTCATTCCCCTTCTCTCCAGAGCATACCTCCACCTCTCCAGGTTCTCTTCCACCTCCCCCCTAAGCTCACAAGAGATCACACAAGACATGCTGTGTGTAAATAAGAAAAAAAGGAACAAGAATGACATGGCACTAACAAATTGGTTATCCTGTGGTACACAGCTTATAATACTGTACAGATAGATTGGAGTGATTTAAAGATTTTTTTTTATATTTGTTTCATTTAACTGTGGTCCCAGACCAGCTTAGCTGCATGTTTAGCTTGTTGCAATTGATGATTCGCGTTCATTAAATTTTAAAAGGCCATTCAATTTTGAATAAGCAGCATTACAGCAAGTGTAACCAGATATCCTTGATTATAGACCAGTCAAATATTTCCTTTTTTCAATACTAAGCCCATCATTGTATACCCAAGGTTGCACAGTTTCCCACTGCTGTCATGAATTGCCCTTCAGGTCAGAGAGGTGAGACCCACGCACTTAACTGTGAGTTTGTGAGGTTCGGCTGCACGGTGGCCCAGTGGTTAGCACTGCGGCAGCACAGTTTACCCTTGGCCGGGGGATTGTGGGGATCGTGGGATCGTGGGTTCGATTCCAGCCCCCGACCAACAGTGATCTGTGTGGAGTTTGCATGTTCTCCCCGTGTTGCGTGGGTTTACTCCGGGATTTCTCCGGTTTCCTCCCACATGCCAAAAACATGCATGTTAGGTTAATTGGCTGTTCTAAATTGTCCCTAGATATCTGTTTCCTATAGGCCCTTAGAATAGAGGGTTAGTATTAATGAAAGCGCTTTGAGTGGTCTTTGTGACTAGAAAAGCGCTATATAAGTGCAGGTTAGTTAGTTAGTTAGTTTATTGAAAATAACAAAACATAAGTCCAAACAGTGCACTTCACACAAAATACAAATAAATGGGTAACTTACAGATTAAGCGCACCAGAGCAAGGGCAGGGCTCTGGTGGAGATGAGGAGAAACTCAATCAAGACAGTGGCAACAGGAAATGAAAATGACTGCCCTTAAATAGGGTCAAAAACAAATTACACAAGTAGTGACAGGTGTGGGTCACACGAGAGGGCAGAAGGAAACAATGATACATAAGTGGACCAGCTGCGGGCAATGAGAGAGGAGCGACCGGCTGACAGCTGACAAGGGCTACACCCACATGGAGCACAACCCAGGAAATGCCAGTGACAGCTGTCAACCACAACAATAAGGAATTTAAAGAAAATAACAACAAGTACAGACAGAAATAAATATCAATAAATATAGAATCAGAGCATAACAAAACTAAGACATAAACAAGAAAATGAAAAACAGTGCAAGAATAGCAAAACCCAAAAAAAGCACAAAATACAACAAATATATAAATACAGAGAAAAATCCATGAGACTGAGCAAGGCGAAAACCTCCTGTGCCCAGCTCATGACAATTGCTCTCTCTGACATGTTTACACCTACTTTCTCTTTCCCCTTCACTAAATCCATGTAGCAGTTATAAAGGAGACCTCAAGGAAAAGAAAAATATACCTTGAAAAGTGAAAGGTGGAATAGCTTTCTTTGATGGAAACTATGTGTTGAAATAAATCCACTTTCATCTGCAGTGATGATCATATGGCTCATGATATGATTTCAGTATATGTTATGTTTAAACACGATTTGGAGCCATTTAAATGTTATTAAATTGAAATAGCAGTTTTTTGGAAATGTGTGTAAATGCTAGACCTGATCAGTAATTAGTCTGTTATACTAACTGAAAGGCATAAATCTGGGGCCATGTGTCTTTATTAAAACCATAATGTGACATCATGGAACCTCTAGCCATGATAGCTAATGAGGTGCATGGCAGCTGTGTAGCTGTGTGTGATCTGCAAACGGGTCAAGTTGTTTCTCCTGCCCTGCTTTTAGATATGACCTGACCTGCAAAAAGTGAATGGCTTTCACCCAGAATGCAACACTCTTCTCAGGGAAGACATGCAGTAGATTATCTGTCAAAGAAAAGAAAGACGGGACAACTGCAGGCAATGTCACGAAGGCTGCTAGTTGTGTATTCTTCTAATACAGCGTGCAGTTCCAATCATTTCCTTGTCATTTACATGTCATGATTGCATTTGTAGATGCTATCTTCATTTGTGGGACCTTAATAAGGTTGTGCAGCCATTAAAAAGAAGCACATAATATGGAATGCTATAGGGCATGGATCCCCAAATGGCAGCCTGAGGGCCAAATGTGGTCCACGATGCCCAAGTGTTTGGCCTGTGCCAAGCCTGAAGTGCACCGCTTCATCACACACACACACCAAATGCACTTCAAGCACACAGGGGAGCATGAAAAGTTGGAGAGTTTCTGTCAGTGACCAGTGGGAAACATACACTCCAGCTGACCAGCGCACAGCAGCTTCAGCTCATTCTGAAATATAAAGTGAATAAAAGCATCCAAGTCACCATTAAGGTCAGGATTATTTATTGACTCTAGAAACCAACAGATAATTGCTCCCTTTGTGTGTATTTTAACAGGTTGTAATAATAACCCTCCCAGCACAAACTGGTTGATAAAATGCTGAAAAGATGGCTTTTCCAACCGTCTAAAAAGATTTGGTTGAAAAGCGAAAGATGAATAGCTATCTTTTTCAGGTTGTTGAAAAGGTGTCTTCATACAGACTTCTCTGTATGGTCTAAGCTTGGTTGAAAAGTGAAATATGAAGGAAAACCTTTCCTGGACAGATCACAACACCTACTAGTACCAGGCAGTCTCCCTTCCAAGTACTAGCCAAGATGATCCAGCATGGCTTTTCAGGGCAAGCAAGAACAAGTGTGTCTAGGGACACCTGGGGCCTCATGTGCAAAGGGTACTTACGCTCAAAAATATGGCGTATGTCCTTTTCCACAGAAAATTTCAGACGTATCAAGAAAGAAGTGACCATGGAAATATGCACAGCCCCACGCCAACTGTATGGCTGGCGTACTTACGTTTCTACCATTATTGGTCAATTGGCAACACTTAGAGGTGATGTTGGGAGACTGATAATGATGTGAAAATTATTGTACACACCAGAGACACATGATGAACAAACATCCAATTGTGCACAATTACATGAGTGGATATCAAAACAAATGCAAAGAAGTGCAGAAAATGCCTCTAACAACAATGGTGTTAGCATTATTAGAGGATGTTGTAAGTCACACAGAAGAGAAAAGGTATTTAGAGACAGAAGATTTTCTAGCTCACGATGATGACTGGCTTGTCAGCTGGTTTAGGTTTCCACGGACAGTCCTTGTGGAACTGTGCTCAGAGCTACGGCTGCTCTTGGAGTGCGACGCAGCGAGAAGCCATGTGCTGCCTTTCCCAGTGCAGGTGCTGACAACACTGGGGTTCCTGGAAACAGGGGCATTCCAGAGGGAGCTGGCAGACCCATCAGGAATTTCCCAGTCAACCCTGAGCCGAGCTATGCCAGCTATGTGGGAAGGTATTATCCGGCTATCACCCAGGTACATCATATTCCCATACAATGCAGTTGAACTGGCCAACATCAAAGCACAATTTACAGCGAGAGCCAGTTTTCCTAATGATTCTAATGAATAGCATTGTTGGGAACAAACTACAAGCTGGCACTATGCGGATGGGTGGCTTCTTGGTGAGTAAATTTATGTAATTTTCCTAATAATAACCCACCTCATGTTCAACATGCTTGTGCGCCCCCAAACATCATCCTGTCTTCACGGCTTCATTACAACTCCATGGTTTGAGTAAGTGACTTTTTTTACTGATCAAACTAGTTTTACATCGTTCTACCAAGCCCCTGACTGACTCTGTGTGTACAGTAGTTATGTCAATAAACGCATGCGTAAAGTTTAAAATGCAAGTCTCACCCATTTCCTTGCGCATTTCATTCATTAAGTAGTGTGCCATCCATGTAAGTTGTATATAACTATAAAGGATGAGATCTGCATTTTGGACATAAAATATATACTTGTCGAATCTAATATGATCTGCTTTCAACTGGGTGACCATTGTTACCCACTAATTATTCCAGGCTCTGGAATAATCTCCCCCCTGACCTACGTGCTATCTCTGACCTGACCCTTTTTAAATCAGAACTTAAGACATATTTGTTTAGGATGGCTTTTAATACCCAGTAGTGGTGATATTTGTCTTGGCATTTGTTTTTATTTTATTTTTAGGTTGTTTTTGTTTATGTTATTTGTTTTTAATGCTCTGTGTGTTTTTAATGCTGTTTATTTTTTGTAAAGCACTTTGGTCACCTACGGGTTGTTTTAAAGGGCTATATAAATAAAGTACATTACATTACATTACTAAAAAGGTTCACATTGTCTTCTTTTTTGTGACTGTTTTCCTTTAATTCAACCAGCTGATCCACCTGGCTGGTCACAAATCCCAGCAATCAGCTGACGCTTCTGAGGATGACTGCAGATGTCAGTTGAAACATGTCAAGGTTAAATAAACATCTCATTCTCATCCCTGTCTCAATAAAGGAAAAGAGTAAACTAACCTTAAAAGGGCTGTGAGCAGGCTATTGAATTACCTGTATCCGGCGCTAATGCCAGAGGACAGCGTGCCAAACAAAATGTTTTCTACATGCTTCTACCTCATTCAGGAGCACCTCCAACTCACAGTCTGTAAAATTCCATTAAATCCATTGTTTTTGATTGTGGATACAGAAGAATCAAACGTGCAGGGCTTGTACATATCTATTTGCATACCTACAGTATTTGCATCTAACTGCATATTTAAATGGAGGTGTGTCAAGGGAGGAGTCCAGTATTTCCTCACATGCGTTCAATTTCAAGTAGATTGGAATGTACAAAGGAAATGCGCTTGGATTTCTGCGTATGCACTGTTTCATACATCTTGATTTTTTTTTTTTTTTTGCTTATGGCGTTTTCTTGATTTAAACATACCTCATTTTTCAGTAGGAAATCCATGCAAGTATTTGTACATGAGGCCCTTGGAGCCCAAGGTGTGAGCATCAGTGTTGTGAATAACGCCTAACTATAACACCACTACTTTTGCAGTAACATGCTGTGTAATTAAATTACTGTTTAAAAATTAAGTAATGAGATACAGTTACTGAAATTTGATCAGATGTGTTACTTGCGTTACTCGTTTTATTAATATGGATAGATATTTTTAGTGCAAATGAATACAAACTGACCCTACATAACTAACGCAGCCGTCAGTCAACCTGCTGCAAAAAATCTTGCTCTCTACTGAGCGGAGGAAAAGATGAAGCTACTTTGTTTTTGTGGAAATAGACAGATTATTTTTCCTTTGTCACAGTTAATAATAAAAGCTTAGTGGTGGATTGCGAGCTAAATGCAGTTGAGACCAACTGCAACCTCCAGAAGCGCCTAAGAACAGCAACGAGGTCCTACAAAGCTAGTGCTATGCTATGCTACACTAACACCATGTCAGTGGATTTATGCTATCTGAACACCCACGGCTGAATTTCGAGCACAGGTATGGATCTGGGCAGTTTGTGACCCAGCAAAAATTAAACCAACTGATTGCCAGATACGCCGTTACAGACTGAAGATCTGATAACAGTCATTTTCCATCAGACAACTGAGACTGTGATCCACTGAAGTTAAAACACATTTACTTGCTACCTGGATATTATTAAAAAAATGGATTTGCTCTCTCCTCCTCTCTCCTCTCCTGGACGCCTCCCACTTGAGGTGTTTCGGGCACGTCCCAGTGGGAGAAGACCCTGGGGCAGACCCAGGACTCGCTGGAGAGACTATGTCTCCCAGCTGGTCTGGGAACGCCTTGGTATCCTCTCTGAAGAGCTGGAGCAGGTGGCTGGGGAGAGGGAAGTCTGGGCTTCTCTACTTGAACTGCTGCATCCGCGACACGGACCTTCAGAAAAGCCGTAGAAGATGGATGGATGGATTTGCTCTCAAAAAGACTGGATTATGTCTCTGTCACAGCAGACATTTGGAGTGTGGATAATGGACGTTTTCTTTGGATCACTGCACATCAGATTAAATCCATAATATTAAAGATAAGAAACTGACAGCTTTATGCAGTGTTGCCAGTTCACTCTTTTCCCCTCTCTTTCTCTCCACAAACCCTACTGCTGGCAATTTTGTGTTGATTTTCTTCAGATTTTTCCCACAATAAGAGCTCTCAAGGCAGGATAAAGCAGACTGAACATGTTCTAAAAGCTCTGTCTGAGACAGTCTGTTTTCAGCCTGACATTAATAAGCCCATAATGTAATCCATTAATTAAATTATTCTTGCTATTTGTGCAAGATGATTTAAGTTCGAGTAACCCACGACCTGGCCACGACCACCGAAAGAGCTCTGTGAGTGACCAACCGACTCACCATCATCACCCCTACGACAAAAAGGTGGGGTACCCAGCTTGATCCCCATTTAGAGTGCAGAGGGGGCAAGCTAGGAGCCATCAAAGGCTGCAACAAGTAGGCCATCAGAAGCGGTAACCCCCCCCCCCCACCTTAACAGGAAGGGCAGATATGACTGGTAAAACATGGAGGACTGAATGCATGATATTAAACATACATATAGGCTATGAAATGCAATATCATTTGTGTAACCATTGAAATCAACATATAATCTTTGTATTCATGTACTGTATTTAATCAGCAGGATAATCCATAATCACTCTGTTGATCTAGGTATGTGGCCAGTACGTACATTTTTAGATGCACAAAGGAGGATTATATGAGGTCAAATTGTGAAATATGTTTTTCAGACATGGTTGACAGGAAAAGCAGGCCTGTTGTTATGGGATTGGCCTCAAAAAAGAGGAATAGAAAGTAGCTTGGCTTGGTTTGCGGAAGGACAGCAGTTGGGCTAACTTAAAGGTGAAAAATGTGATATGTGAAGGTGAAGTGCTGACATGAGGGAAACTGCATGATAAGGATAGCTGGGATACGCGTCACGTTGGCACATATGCGGGAAATTATAAGGCAAACATGTGATGTAATGAGTTTTTAAACTGTCCAATCATAAGCGGCCAAAAAACATGGGGAGATATGGGAACTGTCCAATAAGAGCCTACACAAATAGGTGGATGAGCAATATATAAGCTGGATGCAGAAGACCCAAAAATGATCATTTCGGGCGGACTTCAAGATCCATCGTTGGGCAACAGAAGACCGGAAGAGAGAAAAGAAGTCTGTCTTAAGAAATGAGATGATGAGAGAGATGAGATTCAACTTTATTGTCATTACACATGTATGAATACAAGGTAACGAAACGTGACTTGGCATTTGGGCACGCTCTGCAGAGCGCATCCAAGGCCGGGGCAGCCGCTAGGCGCCAGTCATAAAGAAGAAAGGAAAAAAAAGAAAAGAAATGATATGACACAATAGGCGAGAGAAAAAAACATGTTTTATCAAATTGACGCTTAATGGGTAAGCGAAATTTTGATTGCAGGCAAAAAAAAACCTCAATGCATATTTAGCAAACATTTAATGGACAAAAAACCAAAAGACCAAAAGTCAGAGAGAGTCAGTGAATGGATGGGTGTAATTCAGTATTATGAATCAGTGTGTTCGTGTATGTTGAATGCAAGTGGGTGTTTATCAGTTACTGGAGGCAGCAAAATCTCTCCCAGCCCAGATGTTATGTCTTAGTGTCTGAAACTCGGAAGCATGTCCTTGAGGCATGGCAGATGGAAATTTCCTGAGCCAGTCACATGTCAATGAGAGTTCAGATGCAGTCCCAGATTGTTTATGAAAGAGAAGCACAATCTTCTGTTTTGTCTTAATCCAGGAGGAAAATAGACAACAAGGCATCGAATTGAAGGTCTGGTAGACACAGATCACAGAGCATAGAATTTTACATCTCATGCAATCCTGTGTCCATAATTTCCATACTTAGGCTTTAAATCCATTCCTTGGAGGCACCAAAAACAACTCCAGATGTTTCCCTTCTAGAACATGGGTAAACATGTCCGGTAGAGTCCATTCTCTCTACAATGCATGCCAGGTGGAAATTTCCATGTTAATCATTGCCGATAGTTAGTGCACTCCCCCGTCTAGTCGAATTGTTGAGAAGCAGCTATGCCGGGACCGCTTTTAATTAGCTCTTCCAGTTAATTTTTCGATACACCAGGAAAAACTTCAGAGCCAATCAGCAGAAAATCCTGTGATCCTAGCCAAACCAGGTAGATGTTTCCACATCCTCAGTCGAATTATGCAGACACATGCGTTCCAATCCATGGGTCTCTCCATAGGGGCTCCCCCTGGCCCGAATTTATATAAAATGTTGTTAATTTTATTAAAGCCGCTCACCAAATCTATTTTTTTCGTTTGGATCAAGATTCAGCCAGAAGAACAGCGACGCAGACTAGACAGCAAGCTGGGATTCTCAGTTAGGGAGGGAAGGAGGGTAAAAGAGGGGAGCAGCAAAGAAAAAGGCGTCTGTTCTCTCTGAAGGGCAAGAAGAAAAGATCCCATTCCATCAATTCTCTTCTTAAGAACTGATTTCTTCTGCTGCAAAAATCACCACTCAAGTGAGAAGAGGAAGTGCAAGCTTCTGGCTGGCAGCTGGGCGTCCACCCCTCCCCACCACACCCACCCCCTTGGCTGCCTCATCGTGGGCTCGACTCAGAGGACAAGAGTGCCGGAGCTGAGGAGAGGGAGACACGGGGGGACTGGCCAGCTGGCTGGCCTCCAGGCATTTCTAACCATCCTCCCATCATCTTCATAGATTTTTAGATATTTAACCACAAATTCATCAGGTGATTTCACTATTCTAATCATTCAATTATTTTGGGGGTGATTTCAATTTTTTTTTTTGATTAATTGATTTTTCTATGATTTCTGATTAACTGAGTTCTTCTATTTTTGATTCAATTGATTGATTTTTGAACAACATATAACCATTTGGCTGTGCTTTGCAAACTTTTAATAAATCTTACAGCATATTAAAAGACAGTAAAGGAGTCTGTGATCACTGATTCAGAGTCCACATTTTTCTGTTTTTTCAAATGGGTATTTTTCTACAAGAGGTGTAACAGTTTTATGAGCTTTTAAGGGTTACTCTGTGAAGGTAATTTAAAACAGGTCTCCTATAGATCAGTTTTCCTGATCTTAAACAATTACCCAGATTGACAAGAGCAACAAGACCACGGAGGAGCTGCCGTTAATTCAAGGGTGTACCTTGGGCTACTGGCTGGACAGGTCACTCAGTCAGAGCTCTGGGTACAGGTACAGGAGATCATCTTGTAGATGAAGGCAGAGAAGCTGGGTTAATCCTTCACTCACCAGCCACACATATTGTAACTGAATTCCCTGCGGAGAACCCCTTCTGGGGACAGCAGCTGGTGTACTTGACCGTATCCTGAGGTACAAGGTCAGGGTCTTCGACAGTATGCATTTAAAAGTAACGTGAAAGTTACTTTTCCAAGTAACTAGTTACTTTAATCATGCAGTCATTTTAAGTAACTCAGTTAATTTTGAAAAGAAGTAACTAGTAACTGTAACTTGTTACTGTTTTTAGTAACTTGCCCAACACTGGTGAGCATCAATAAAAAGACACAGCAGAGATAGAGAAATTTGTAAGACATACCTGTACTTGTATTCACATAGTGTGTTTTTTTTAAGTGTATAGCACAGCAGCATTAACTAGGGGTGCCAACCGTCCCATTTTAGCCTTGGGCTAAATAAGTTTATCCCAGGCGGGATGTGCGTCGTCCCATATATTGACTGCACTAACCACTAGATGGCACCCTAATGCAACAGATCTTGGCTCTAATACAGGCAAAGTAACAGATTGCTGTGCTGGTCACGCCCTGGTCACCCCTGGAGTCAAGGGTGACAATTAACCAATCAGAGTTCCCGTAGTGAGCATCGCTCATATCTAGTGTAAATACCGGCAAAGAAAATATCTTGGTGATGCCTGTTGCTGTTTGGTCGGTTTTGTGACTTGTAAATATGGATAAACCTTTGAAGAAGAAAAGACTCTGCAGCTACAATACACGATATCTGTGAACTGTGACTTGTCATGTAAGGACTTCTCTCTGGCTGTGCAAAAGAACAAGGGACTGCTGGAGTCAGTCAAGAGCAGCAAAAAATGTTCATAGAAAAAATAGATTTGATGAGTAATGCCTTATGGATTTGAAATGGATAGGTTTTTTTTATTTACTGTAAATATCCACATTTATTTTATGTTTTTTTGTTTTTCACAAAACCTCACAAACTATATCCACTAATGTTTTCAAAATATTGAAATAGCAATATATTTTGATTCAAGATATTTGAAGTATTCATTTTGTTCCCAATAAATATGTTGATACCAGCTGCAGCTTTCCGACTTTGTCAGCAAGTTGACACATGGGCCTTATAATAAAAATCTGAAATTTCTAGGTATACAGTATGGTGTTTTTTTCTTGTAGTATTAAACATGACATTGAATATCAGTATTTTTTAAGGTATTATCAAGGTAAAAAAAAAAAAAAATCCCAGTATTATGGCAACACTAATGTCCACAACATTGTGGCACCAAGTAATAATTAAAACCCGCTGTCCCTTATTTGGCTAAGAGAAAGTTGGCAACCCTGGCATTAACCCTGGTTTCAGATTGTTCCAGATATTGGTAACAAGCACTATGCCAAATGTTGAACTTTAAAAAGAGCTGTTAAAAAATATGTGTCTTTATGAAGCATTTTTAACAAATACTCCCAGTGATTGTAAAAGTGTGTTTGACTTTTGAGAGACAGACCCCCACCACCATCTCAAAATGCCAAAAACCAGTTTGAGGATAAATTTGGGTCAAAACCTGTGGACTAAACAGCCCAGTTATTGGACTATTTTTGGTTAATATAGTGAGGCCCAGCCCAGTTTTCAGCAAATGTTTTCTAAATAGTCTGTACTAGACAGATTAAACACAACCTAATTTTCACCATCTATTTGTGGGCTAAATAAGGCTGGGACTGAGGGACCTGATTTACGGCTTGTGCTGGGGGAGCTGTCTTAAGTTGAAGCATTGATTTCTTCTCTTTATAAATCAAAGAGGACGTGTGACAACATAGTTTAAAAGGGTAGTTTTGCTGAGAAATTGACCCCCTGTTTATATTGAATTGAAAGAAAATGTCATCAACAGATATTTTAACGTTTAAAAGGCACGCATGTAATTTGGCCCTTTGTAAAAACCGATACCCAGTAAGATCATAACACTGAGAAAAGTCCTGATGTAAGAGCTGAAGCCACACCACCGAGGTGGAGCTCAGACCTCAAGACAAAGATTCTGCTACGAGCAGCGAAGGTGCTTGTAAAGACAATGCTGTCGCCTGCACACACATACATGTTGAACCTATCGGTTTAGTGCGAGGCGAGGCTGGACTAATGGAGAGAGAGAGAGAGAGATTTGATTTTTAAAACCAACTTTATTTACAATCATACATAATCACAGACAGGCCGGTGTGAACAAGTAACCAAAAAAAAAAACAAAAACCCACAAACAAAAAACAAAACAAAACAAAAAAAAACCTGTTAAATCAGAGGCTAACCCAAAAAAAAGGACTGAAGTTGATCTCATTTTCTGGCACAGAACAGATTATATTCCTAAAACACCACTTGGAGTTGAAATCCTCTAAATTGTCCATAGCTTTGTAAAATTTAAACTCCATCTGAATTCGGGCTCTAACCATAGAAGTGAACAACACTGTAACCTCTTGACCCTGCACCCTATTCCTGCTCATGTAAATGGCAAACTTTGCTTGACCAGATAAAAAAATTTAAGAGCTGCCATTTCATTGCATTGACCTGTTTGTATCCAGCACTAAATATAAAAATCATGCTGGACCACATTACATCAAAACTCATAAAAATGTTACTCAAAAGGATGAACAGTGGTTTTAGTCTAGGGCACTCAACAAAACAATGAAAAATGGTTTCAGCTGACCCACAGAAAGAGCAGTCTTTACATGTTCTAGGATTGATGTAGGAAATAAAAGAGTTGACGGCCACAGCTCCATGCAGAATCCTCCACTGAGATCACCTGCTCTCTTATGTAGAGGGGATTTGTAAAGGACCCTCCACATGGGCCTGACATTGTCTGTGACCTTCAGTCTCTTCCTCCACACCATGTCCACTCTGTCATTTAACTGCCTTCTATTAAAAACCTTCACACAATAGTAATAAAACAGTTTAGTCTTTGCTGAGTAAAGACTTGTGCATTTATTGCACAACATGGGCCCCTCTGCACCCTCCGATCTCACAGCAAAGCCCAACTCAGGAAATGGGTCACCTTCATCAGGCTCTTCTCTCTTGTAGCAATAGTCCCTCACCATCTTCCTCTCCTCAGTTGTCAATTGGAGCTGCCACAACTCCAAAACTTTGCTCCCAAGGCATGCAGACTTAATGCCAAGAGCTTCAGAAGTTGCCAGAACATTGTCCAGCTCTGGTCCTGCTACATCTATTATCTTACGCAGTGTAATACTGCCAGAGGAAACCAAGATGTGTGTCAGGGCAGGTAGGGACCTGACCTGGAGTTCCAATCTAGCTGTGAAGATCGGGGTTCCTCCAATAGTCAGTGCAGTGAGAGAGCAGGTTCCAATCTCTTCCATGCAAACAAACTCCATATTTTAAAAATGTTCTGATAAAAGGTAGGCAGGGTGGACAAGTTAAAACAGCCAGGATCCATTAAAAAGAGTGATGAATCAAGACCTAGTCCACTGACCTGTCTTAAAATACTGCTGGCCACAGGTCTCCAAACCACATCTTGAGAGCCAGTGAGAAGCTTCTGAATAAACTGGAGTCTGTAGGATGCCACTCGGCTGACCAGGTGAGCCAGTCCCCCCCCCCCCACCCACTTTTGGCAGAAACAAAACACACTGTGGAACCCAGTGCAGCCTGTCCCAGAAAAAGTCAATCATGCAGTTCTGTATTTGCTTCAATAGGTTGTCGGGGGGGGGGGGGGGGCACAGGCAAATTTATGCCACAGTCCACTGGAAACTAAGTTGTTAATTATTAATACCCTTCCCCTATAAGTCATCTGTGGCAACAGCCATTTCCATTTTTCCAACTTCCCTTTAACTTTTTCCATCAAACCCTCCCAGTTTTTATTTACAGTAGCTTCATCCCCTAAAAACACCCCAAGATATTTAAGACCATCTTTTTTCCAGTATAGGCCTCCTGGCAGTGTAAACAACTGCTGTGATTCAAAACGGACTGAAAGGGCTTCACTCTTGGACCAATTCACTTTCGCTGAAGATGCTGTACCAAAATTTTTGACTACTTTTTGTAAACAGTTTACTTCTGTCTGGTTTTTCTGCATAAGCTGAAAGTACCACTTTTTTAACAGAGTTAGATAAAATCAGCCCCTCCATGGTGGACCACATCTTACACAGCATGGGTTCAATGGAAATGACATACAACATGCCTGACAGAGCACAGCCTTGCCTTATTCCCCTCATTACTTTAAAGGGCCTATATCATGCTATTTTAAGCCTTTCAGAGTAAACAATATGCATGTATGTGATAGTATATTACCTTTGGTACACTGGAGAATGAATTTCTTATGAAATATGAGTTATTTTCGCGAGCTACTTTTCCAACCCGGAAGTAAGATGCCTCGATCTCAGAGGCTCCGCCTCTCCTTCTTGTGGCTGCCGCCCATTTCATGACGTAACCCCTGAGCCGGCTGCTGCAGCGTGTCGCTGGGTTCCGCCCACGAAAACAACATCTACAGTAAACTTTAGAAAAGATGGATGAGCATGTTGTGGAGCCTTACACTCTTGACCCAGAGTCTGATCGGGAATTTGAGGTGCACGATATACCACAGCGACCTTGAAGACGTTTACAGGAAGTTTCTGGCTGATAAATGAAAAACTAAGAGAAATGTCTTTCATAGTGTTGTATTTATTATAGAACTTTGTATAGTGATGCTGCTGTCCGCTAGGCCATGTTCACCGTATGGAGGATGGCAGAATCCCCAAAGACGTCCTCTACAGAAAACTGGCGACTGGCAGGAGAGACGCTGGTCGCCCACAGCTGCGCTTCAGAGATGTCTGCAAGAGAGATATGAAGGCCATGGAGATCAACACAGAGCGCTGGGAAGACCTCGCAACGGACCGGTCCAAATGGAGAGGCACTCTGACCAGACAGCTCAAGTCGGGTGAAGAGAAACTGACTGCTGCAGCAGATGAAAAAAGGACCCGCAGGAAGATCCGCCACAGACCCAGCAGCACGGAGACCATCCACAAGTGCGACCTGTGTGACAGGGACTGCCATTCGCTCATCGGCCTGTTTAGCCACAGGCGGTGCTGTTCCAGCAGAGTAGACATCTAGGATTCTCTTCCATGGTCATCATAGACCGACGGAGGCCGACGATGTCCGTATTTGTAGGTGCTCATGTGGGAATTGCCAAACAATGCCCACTGAAGAGGAGAATGTTTGCTGCCAGGAAATTCCAAAGGTAACTGTTGTTTATGTATTTGTCATAGCTAATAGTTCAATACTAAAATGCATTTGCATATACTTATCCTCTATCTGGCGTATAAAAGTACTTATCAAGACAGCTGACTGCAACATGAGGCTACACAATTCAACTCTTTAGCCTCCTGTTATTATTTTAACCTATAATATTATTCTTATGCAGTGTATGGTTAATCACATTTAATATTATGATTTTAGCCTCTGCATTCTGGTCTATTTTGAAATAGAATTGCTCAGAAAGCGATGTAACAATGATTCTAAGACTAGCATTGTATGCAAATAATGATAGCCCCTAGAATTATACTTTGAATTATTACTGTTGGTATTGTGATCTTATTTACAGTTTGATCATAACTTTGTAGTAAACAAGAACTAGACCATATCACACTAACAGGAAATAAACTTCAACCATTTCTGACGAGTAGGCTCGTCTTTAGGAAGGCTGAACAAACTCCTAAATCTCTCACAGCCAAAGACACATTTACGCCACTTAGAAGACATTGTCTTACGTAAAAAAGCAAACAGTTGTTGTCACTGAGCAGATTAGGTGCGAGAGGAACTACTTCTTCACAGCATCAATGCTAAAGTGAAAGAGTTTTGCCAATCACCGCTCTGTTAGCTGCGTGGAGAAAGTGGTTGTGTGCGTTAGCCTGGGGGCGGTGCTGGCAGCACAGGCACTTCCTGGAGTGGGCGGCTCACCCACGTTCATACGTATGAAGGTGGGGACCCAGTCATTATCAGGGACAGGGCAGAGCAGCAGCTCAGAGAGCAGGGTTGAGGAGGAATACTCAGAGATGCGTGAATGGAGCAAAATACCACTTTGGGGGTGTTTTTGGTGAGGAATTAACATTATAACATGCTTAAAAGCTCAAAAAAGTCGATTTTGCATGATATAGGCCCTTTAAAAGGGGCACTCAGTCCTCCATTAATTTTCAACACACTCTCAATGTCCTGGTACAAAACCTTGATCATAGCAATAAGATCAGGGTTGAGGCCAAACCGCTCCAAACTTTTCCAGAGGTAAGGGAGCTCAACCCGGTCAAATGCTTTTTCTTGGTCCAGTGAAATCAAACCAAGGTCTATGTCCAATGAGCTACAGATGGCTAAAATATCCCAAATTAAAGACATGTTGTCAAGAATGGACCTACCGGGCACACAGTAGGTCTGGTCTTGGTGAATGATCTGGTCCATAATGTCTCTCAGCCTGCTGGCCAGGGTTTTGGGGAAAATTTTATAGTCTGTACAGAGCAGGGAAACAGGGCACCAGTTCTTAATCTCCATTAGATCACCTTTTTAGGGGAGTAAAGTGATTACAGCCCTCCTGCAACTGATAGGTAGGAATCCTCTAGTCAGACTTTCATTCAAAACTTCCAGCAGGTCTCCACCCATATCGTGCCAGAAGGCCTTGAAGAAATAAACAGGAAGCCCATCAGTTCCAGCAGCTTTCCCATTCTCCATACTCTGTAAAACGTTGGACAGCTCTTCAAGGTGTAGGGGCTCCCCCAGTAGCAGATTGAAGTCTTCAGAAACTTGGGGAAGTCCATCACAAAAGGAAGCTAACAATTGTCCATTCTCAACATACTCAGACTTATACAGGTCTGAATAAAACTCCACAGCACGTTTCCTGATGTCACCAGGCTTCCTCAGCTCCTGTCCAGATGCTGACCGTAAAGCGTGAATGCACCTGCTCTGCCCATTTTTCTTCTCCAGTCCAAAAAAAAAACTTTGAGGGGGCATCCATCTGGATTACACTCTGGAACCTGGATCTGACGAGGGCTCCCTGAGCCCTGGTGTCCAGCAAGTCCGAAAGAACTTTCTTTTTTGCTTTGAGGACTTCAAAGTATCCTCGATTTCCTGTAGAGTCTAACAAAGACTGAAGCTCTACAATATCACTCTCTAGGTCTTTTATTAATCTGGTTATGTCCCGAGTGACATTGAGTGTGTACTGATGACAAAAAATTTCTTATTTCCACCTTCCCACAGTCCCACCATTGCTGTAAAGAGCCAAACTCAAGACGTTGCTTTCTAAAATTCCTCCATAAGAACCTAAAACTTTTTTAAAACTTGTTGTCCAGAAGCAAGGAACTATTAAAATGCCAAAAGGCACTTCGATACTTAAAATTACTAATAAAAACTTGGCATAATACCAAAGAATAATCAGTAAAACCAGCAGGTACAATAGAATAGTTCGTAAAAATATTCCTTTGATTTTTAAAACAATAAAAACGATCCAATCTTGCAAGAAAAATAAGACCATTTCTAATGTGGGGCCATATGTACTGTCTATCCATATTATGGAAAGACCTCCAAACATCTACCAGATCATGAGTCTTAGTAACTTCCATTAAAAGGCGTTTAGAGGCTGGGTGAGGTTCTATATGATTCCTGTCTATTGAATCATCTGCAGTGCAGTTAAAATCACCAGCTAAGAATACAAAGTCATCTGGGTTGCAGTTGTTTAACTCACTAAGAAAACCCAACCTGTCCGACCCTAAAGTTGGGGCATACACATTGATGAGAGTAAGTGTACACTGACCAAAAACAGTCTGAATCACCAGTAGTCTCCCTTGTACAACTTCAGTGACAGAATATGAAACAGGGGAACATCTTGGGGATAAAAGGACAGCCACTCCCCCACTACTACTGCTACTGTAGCTCAGTACAGCCTGCCCTCCCCACTCCTTTTGCCAATCTGTCTCATTAGATTTATCACTGTGAGTTTCTTGTACAAGCATAATATCAACATTATTCAGGATCATGAAATCAAACAGCATAGCTCTTTTTCTTGCCTCTTTCGCTCCATTCAGATTCAAAGTCCCTACTTTAAAATTGCTCATGGAGGGAGAGGTAAAAAAAAGTCAACAGAACAGTTAAAAGGAACACTAAGGCAGAGAATTTACAAAGCCCCGCCATCATCATCATCATCATTCTCAGCATCATTATTAAACAATTCTTGCTTAAGTCTAAAAGCTACTTTTTTCAGATGGTAATATTCCTGGTGAGTGAAGCTCCCCTCTTTCATTCAGACCCTCACTGTATCAAGGAAGCCCTTTTTATCTGGGAAGTAATTTTCAATTTTTACTCCTCTCATGTTCTTGGTCTTTTGTAAGAACATTTTTATTTTTGCTGCACTGTACTCCTTCTGGACTTGGTGATGTTGGGAGGATCTACAGTCAGACAGCTCACTGTCAGTCATCAGAGGGGGTGAATCTTCACCTTCACTAACCTCTGAAGCTAAGGCTGCTCCCTTGTGCTCATCTGCCAATTTGCATTTTACCCTTTTAGATGATCTTGCCTTCTCCTGTAAAAACTGCCTACCATTTTTAGTTTTTCTCTTAAGCTGAGAAGCATTAAGAGGGGTCTCTCCTTCCTCCAGATTCTCCTCTGCAGCTCCAGCACCGATCACAACTGATTCACAGTCAAAATCACCACACACCATCGTCTCCACTTCCAAAGAACCAAATTAAGATTGTCATTTCTGTTATTCAGGATCATAAACAGCTGTCTTCAGTGAGACACGATATGACTCAGCTCAGGAGACTTGCAACCGCAAGGCAACTGTTTAATAGGAGATACTATCTTGCCATATCTCAGCAATTCCTTCTGCAAAACCTCATCACTAAAAAACGGTGAGACATTTGATAACGTGATCTTTTTAGATGGAAGAGAGAGAGGAGACACACTAACAAAAGTATCGCTGATGACAGCGCCGTTTTCCACAACTGAGTTCACTTTTTCCACAGAGTCCAGAAACAAGACTACTGCCCCATTCATCCGGGCCGCGGATTTTATGCTCTGTGGTCCAACAACTTCTGCAACAGCCTGAGCGCACTCATTCACAGAGAACCGCACTGCACTGGCAATCTTTTTTTTTTTTTTTCCACAATATCTTTATTGAACCTTTTTTTTTTTTTTAACAAACATGATACAAACAATCAAACACTAACACTAAAGTACTACAAAAAAAAAAAAAAAAAAAAAAAATGCCCTAAAAACACCAACAACCACCAACAAAATCAAGTCTTCAACAATGCTCCTCTGTTTAGTCTAGACAATCCAATACATTAGTATACATATTATGTTCACCAGTTTGGAATTTACAAGGTCCACACACATCATTCACCTTCTTCTTCAAGAGTTATGTTTAAATTTTTTACATAATCAATAAAAGGTCTCCATATATTCTCAAACACAATTTCCTTTGATTTCAGTATATATGTTATTCTTTCTAATGGAAGGTTTGTTAACATCTGTCTTAACCACTGAGTCACATCTGGTCTATGAGTCTTTTTCCATAATAGTGCAATACATTTTTTGGCATTAAGCAAACTGAGGTCTATGAATGTTCTTTCACTTTTATTGAAATTATGCTTTTCTGGGTACAGACCCAACAAAAACAGTTTAGGATTCAATATGATTTGTTTTGAGATTATTTTTTCAATTGTTACCCTCACCTCCTCCCAAAACATTCTTATTAATCTACATTCCCATAAACAATGAAATAGGGTTCCTTTACTTTCCATGCATTTTGTGCATGTATCTGGTATATTTTTGTTATATCTATTTAACTCCTCCGGTGTAACATACATCCGCATTAACCATTTGAAATGTATCAATTTAAGGCGTGCATTTATTGATTTGGTTTGAGCTTCTGTACAAGCCAATTCCCATTGTTCCTCCGAAATTTCAATTTGCAGATCTTCTTTCCAGTAGTTTAATCTTTTCAGTGAATTTTCACTTGAAGATAGTGTCAATGAGTTATAAAACTCTGAAATAATACCCTTTCTTTTACTATCTTTCATCATCATTTTTTCCAAGGATGAATAAATAGGTCGAGTGAGAGCTTTATTTTGATTTGATCGAATAAAGTTTCTAAGTTGAAGATATTTAAAAAAATGTGTTCTATTGAGATTAAATTTGATCCTCAGCTCTTCAAAAGACATTATGTTGTCTGCACATGGCAAATATAAATCCTGAATCTTTTGTATCCCTTTTAAATTCCATACTTTAAATACAGCGTCCGCTCTCCCTGGTTTAAAATATTGATTACCCCATATTGGACTAAATTGTGACAATAACTGTGGTTCTTTTAAATAGTTTTTAGCTTCACACCATATTTTGATCATATGCTTTACAAATGGATTTTTAACTTGTTTTTGTAATTTTTTTGCCGAATCTGAGTATATGAATATGGGAAGAGGTAAAGGTAAATTGTATGATTCCATTTCAGTCCAGTGAGGGAGATCATTTGATGAAAAATAATATGTCATAGACCTCAGTTGTGCCGACCAATAATACAACATAAAATTTGGACATTTCAGACCTCCACGATCAAATGGTAAATATAATAAAGACAAACGTAATCTAGCCCTCCTGTTGTTCCATATAAATTCCACTAACTTTTTTTTTATTCTTGAGAATAGATCTAAAGGTGGTGATAAGGGAATGTATTGAAATAAATAAAGTATTTTAGGTAAAATATTACTTTTAAGTATATTGATTCTCCCGATCATCGACATTGGTAGTGACATCCATCTCTGAGTTAACTCATTGATATCTGACATTAAGGCTTCATAGTTGACACTGGCGACTGATTCTAGCTTAGGCATAATTTGGATTCCTAAATATTTAAACTGATTTACAACATTGAATTGATTTACCTCAGGGGCTGGGTAATTTCTCTGGGTCTCATTTAGCATTAATATTGAAGATTTAGTTTTATTTATTTTATATCCTGATATTTCCCCAAAATTCTTTATTAAATTCAACAAGGTTGGAATTGATTTTTTTAGATTCGACATAAACAAAATTATATCATCGGCGTACAGGGAGATTTTATGTTCTGTTGGTCCAACTTTAATTCCATATATTTGTGAATGTAAACGTATCGCTATCGCTAAAGGTTCAATTGCCATAGTAAACAGTAAAGGTGAAAGTGGACAGCCTTGTCGACATCCTCTATTGATTTTTATTGGTTTTGAAATATTGTTATTTGTTAGGATTTCTGCTGTAGCATTATTGTATATTATTTGAACCCATTTTATGAAATTATTTCCAAGTCCAAACCTTTGTAGGACTTCAAAAAGAAAGGGCCATTCAACTCTATCAAAGGCCTTTTCGGCGTCCAATGATAGGAGAGCTGTATCCGGTGCTTCTTTATTAAAATAAATAATATTAAATAGTCTTCTTACATTATGGAAGCCTTGTCTACCCTTTATAAAGCCATTCTGATCTCGATTAATAATATTTGGTAAAATTTCTTGTATTCGTCTTGCTAAAATTTTACAGATTATCTTAAGGTCGGCGTTTAATAGGCTTATTGGTCTCATATTTTCACATTTATTAGAGGGCTTACCTGGTTTTGGCAGCAGTATAATTAAGGCATTATTTATGTATGATGGCAAATTATTATTTTGAAATGCTTCTAAAACCATTTCCAAAAAAGGTTTTATTAATTTATTCTTAAATTTTTTATAAAGGTCAACTGGAAGACCATCTGGTCCTGCACTTTTTCCTGATTTCATATTATCAATGGCTAGCCCAACTTCTTCTTGACTAATTTTAGACTCCAATATCTCCCTGTTTTCATTTGGAATACACGGTATAGATAGTTCGTTCAAAAACCCATTTAGTTTTGTTAAATCAGGTTCATTTTTGGTATCATATAATTTTTCATAGTAATCTCTAAAGGCTCTATTAATTTCTAAAGGATCTATAATTACCTGTCCGTTACTTATAATACTGGTAATTGGTGTTTTAATTTCCAATTGTTTAATCTGCCATGCTAATAATTTTCCTGATTTTTCACCTTGTTCATAAAAAGATTGTTTCAATCTTAGAAGACTCGAGGCAGCTCTATTCGCTGATTTTTTGTCGTATTCAGCTCTCAAAATCAGTAATTCATTCTCCAACCTTGGGTCACTTCCTGCATACACTTTTTCCTGAAGACTTTTTATTTTATGTTCCAATTTAGCTCTCTCCTCTCGAGTCTTCTTAGATTTTGATCCTGTATAACTAATAATATGTCCCCTAATAAAAGCTTTGAAAGCCTCCCACTTTACACATGCTGATGTTTGTGTAGTATTGATGTCAAAGAACTCGTCTATCTGTTTTTCTATATACTTGACAAATTCCTCATCCTGAAGCCATTTATGCTGAAATTGCCATCTACCTGATTCCTTTGTCAATTTTTTATCTACATATATTAGACAACAGGGTGCATGATCAGAAATCACGATGTTATCATAAAAGCAGTTTTGAATCTTGGACCTTAATTCTGTGGAAATCAAAAAATAATCAATACGTGAGAATGTCTTGTAGGTACTGGAATAACAAGAATAGGCTTTAACTTGTGGTTTCATTTCTCTCCATATATCTAACAATCTCAATTCTTTCATAAAATGATTAATAGTCATCCTACATCCAATGTGCGTACAATCCAGTCCTGTTGATCTATCCACACCTGGATTCAATGTACAATTAAAATCCCCTGCTATTATATGTTGCCCTGTAAGTGATGATAAGATGAGAAATAAATTAGCAAAGAACTTCTGATCATCTATATTGGGACCATATAAGTTCACAAGATTTATATTTTCTAATAGCAAAGAACCTTGAATGATTACATATCTTCCAAATTTGTCTCCAATTACATTTTTCACCTGAAAAGGAACTGATTTATGTATGAGAGTCATAACTCCCCTGGCTCGGGATGAAAATGAAGAGGTGAATACACTTCCCTGCCATCTACTCCTAATTCTTTTAACATCCTCCTCTATCAGATGAGTTTCTTGTAAAAACACAATTCTTGAACCCATGTCCTTTATTTTATTCATAACTTGTTTAAGTTTTTTTTAAATTTTGTAGACCTCTGCAATTCCATGAAGTTAAATTAAGATTAACACTTTGGTCCATGATCAATAGAGAGTTTAGGATTACCTTGCAGTGTAAACATGCTCATACAGAGAAGCAAAAACATGAGTGGTTGAACATTCATCCTACAAACTACACACAAACAAATTTCCCCTTCCCACACTTGTGGCAAACCCCCCAAAATCAAAAGAAAAATTCTGTCTCCCGATATAGCCATCGACCGTTCCACACCCACGGGGAACAGCCTAAGCCACTCCTTCTTCATCCTCCCAATCACCCTAACTCTACTGCTTTTAATGACGTAACATTAACTCTCCTCTGTAGTTTTCCAACTTAACTCCAAAATTTTTAACAACTTTGTACATCATAGTTTTTTTGTTTGTTTGTTTTGTTTTGTTTTTTTAATATATAATACAATCTATATTTTGTAAACTTACTATTTACTTCAAGTCAGTCAGATGCCTGTGCAAATGCTTAATTATTCTACCTTATATTTTGTTCATGCTTAGCTCCCACCAGTCTCTTCTTCTTCTTTGATCTTCTTGATGAACTCCTGCGCCTCCTCTGGGGTCTTGAAAATGTGGGTTCTGCCCTCATACGTGGTCAGCAGTCTCGCAGGATAGATTACACCATGACAAATCCCAAGGTTGCGCAGCTCCTTACGTATGGGATCAAACTGCTTCCTCAATTGCTGGATTCCTGTGGCCAAATCTGGGTAGAACCGCACCTGCTGGTCCTGGTGTTTAATCTCTCCTTTAGCACGTGCAGCGTTGAAGATCTTCATCCTGTCTCTGTTGCTAAGAAACTTCATAATTAAGGTCCTCGGCGGTCCCTTATCTCTCCGTGGGCCAATACGATGTGCTTTTTCCAGAACCACTGCTGATTGCAACTCCTCGCTGCCCAGCACCTCCGGAATCCACTTTTCCAGAAAGGAACATACGTCCCGACCTTCTGATTCCTCTGGAAGACCCACCAGCCTCAAATTATTCTGTCTCGACCGAGATTCCAAATCCAAAATATTATCTTCCAGAGATTTATTTTTTTTTTTCCAAAGTGCGCACCTTTAATTGAAGACGGGTGACGTCATCTTCAGCACTAGCGAGACGGAGCTCCATCTGCGCCGTTCGTTCTACACAGTCACCCAATTCCTTTCTTATTCCTTCCAACGCTGTCATAATCCCATCAAATCTAGAGGAAAAGTCCGCTCTCATTGAACTCATGGCAGCCATCAGCGCATCTGCGCCATTCCCCGCAGACATCGCACTGCCGCCAGCCTCCTCCGCCATATATGGAGTTTTGTTTGCTGCGTCACAGACCTGAAAGTCCGTTAATTTGGACTGTTTCGGCGGCTCGCTTTTTCCTTTTCCTGGTTTTCCAGCCTTAGGCTTTGCCGACATATCCTCGCCCAAATGCTGGGATACGTTCTGTCCCAAATGAGAGAGTTATTTGCCGATTTTTTTTTCTCCAGGAGCAGAGCAGAGCGAGACACGTCCGTCCTACGTGGCAGCCATAACCGGAAGTCCGCACTGGCAATCTTAATGCCATGTTTTCTGGTTAACTTAGTGAAATCCATAGTGAACAAACGTTACTTCCCACCCCGTGCACGCTGCACACACTGAGCCGACCAGCAAACGCTGGCCAGCAAGAGAAACCAAAACCAAATAAATAAGCCTGCACCGATCTACACACACAACACAATAAACTTTGCAAAAAAACACCCTAAGAAAACATATAAAAGGATAGAAAAGTCAGAAAAATGTCACTCATTCAGAGGTCCACTCACTCCGACGCCAACTCTTGCTCACCACACCCACTCAGAGAGAGAGAGAGAGAGAGAGAGAGAGAGAGAGAGAGAGAGAGAGAGAGAGACTCACAGGCCACTCTAATCAATCCTGATCAGCCAGAACAATGAAGGTCAACAATGTCTTCCATTCCTGTGTTGTTGGAGTTCAAAACTTGACACACTATATGTGAAGATAAATGACAGAGCCCAAAATGCTATTGGTTTCCAATCAATAACCCCTTCATTACAGACTGAGATCAATGCTTTGACTACATTTCATCTAAAACATTTCATCTAAAAATCAATGATTCCCCTTATGGAAGATTAGCTGATGGCAAAGAAGAATATTGTCCATATTTTGCAGTGTTGGAGGACTCAAGTCCGGCCTGACTTGAGGTCGGTTTTTCCCGGACTCGGCCTTGAGAACTATGGCCTCAGTAACTCGGGCTGAGGCTTACTCAAGGCTATGTAATTTTAACATTATTATTATTATTGTTATTATTATTATTTTTTACTTCTCCAGATTCAATTCTCCTAAAATGATTTTCAGATATTACTTTTTGATGATTAGATGTCAAAATCCACCTCATAATTTCAAGAAATGTAACATTTTTCATAATCTGGCAATGGTTCCTCTGCTGCCGAAGATTTGGTATCACCCAGCCTGTTCTTTCCCTGCTCCTCACCATTGGTCACTGACTAAACAAACCAGGTTTGATAGTTCCAAAAATGAATGTTACATTGCTCATTATAGCAAAAACTTTGGCAGCTCGGTGGCACAGTGGTTAGCACTGTGTCAGCACAGTAAAGGTCACAGGATTGATTCCACCCCTGACCATTGTGGGTTCGATTCTACCCCGCTGACCAGTGGTGACCCTTCTGTGTGGAGTTTGCATGTTCTCCCTGTGTTTGCGTGGGTTTACTGTGGGTAATTTATTAATTTTATATTTACTTATTTTTGTAGGTTTTTTATTTGGGTTCTAAATCTTTAATTGGGTTTTAGACTTTTGAGTTTTTAACCTCTTTGACTAGTCTTTAACTTTTTAATATGACCCTTCTCTCTTATCTCTTTGTTTTTTTTCTCTTATCTCTTTGTCTTATGTCCTGATTGATGGCGCCTTGAGTATTTTTATCATGTTTATAGTCAGCTTCATGTGTGCCTGTGTTTTGTGTTTATGTTAAATATAATTGTGGTTTGTAAATATGGATGTCACCTGACTGCAAAACAAATCTACCTACGAGTACAAATAAAGTAACCTGAACCTGAACCTGTACTCTGATTTACTCCCACAGGCCAAAAACATGCAGGTTAGGTTAACTGGACACTCTAAAGTGGCCCTAGGTGTAAATGTGTGTGTGTGAATGGTGAAGGGTTGGTGCTGCACTGGGGCTGCCTCATCCATCCAGGCGGATGCCCTGTAATTTCCCCATTGTGGGACTAATAAAGGTTTATAAAAAATATATATATATAGTTTATCCCATTTCTTAAGCAAAGATCTCATACCATCAGTGTCCTGCACCTCCCCTTACAGGTGTGTGCCGGTGTCTAGTTGTGCTGTTCTGCTGAGTTCTGGAGGAGGAGCATTCGCTTCGGTGTGTGGTCAGACTTGGCGCCTTCCTTGTTTCCAAACTTGCGGGTGTGCTCTGACCATTTTGTAATAGGTTTATAGAAATAATTCACTAATAATATTGTTGAAGAGTCTGTGATGGTCTGTGGACATTTTCACATATTCACCTGCTCTTGTTTCTGATTAGCTCAGTTGCTGACTGCAGCACACTCACAGAGAGATAAACACACATACTTGTTTATGTACAAGCTAGGTATGTTTTGGGGCGGTGCCTTGACCCAGTGGAGGAGATAGGAGAGAGGAGGATGGTGGCTAAGCTGTCATCTCTGCTGGAGTCCGAGTCCCACCCCATGCAGGACATGCTGAGCACACTGAGGAGCTCATTTAGCGGTAGTCTGTGCCATCCTAGGTGCACGGCAGAGAGGTTCCGCAGGTCTTTCCTACCTATGGCTGTCAGACTTTATAGCTTAACCAGGGTTGCTCATAGAGGTCGCGTTGAATGTATTAAACGTAACAACCTTGCACAATAAATCGTCCCCTCCATTATACAAGAATGGTGACAGGAAAGATTGTGGAATTTACCAAGGTATATCACTGCTAGCCACTGTTGGTAAGATTCTCTCACGTTTACTACTGAACAGACTCAGTGAACACATCTTGCAGAATGTACTACCGGAAACCCAGTGCAGCTTTAGAAGTGGAAGAAGCACAATGGACATGATTTTCTGCTTGAAACAGGTTCAAGAAAAGTGTATCGAACAGAACACGCTGCTTTATGTAGTCTTCATAGACTTCAGTAAAGTCTTCGATACTGTTTCACAACAATGACTTTGGCAGATACTCAAGAAATATGGCTGTACAGAGAAGTTTGTCATCCTGATTGAGGCACTCCATACAGGTATGCAAGCAAACGTGGCAATGAGTGGTTCAGTATCTAAAGACTTTTCAGTAAGCAACGGGGTGAAACAAGGGTGTGTGCTGGCACCTACACTCTTCTCGCTATATCTGGCAGCCATACTTGAGGTGGCCTTCAAAGACACTTCAGAAGGAGTATACATTCAAACAAGGAAAGAAGCAGACTTGTTCAATGTGGCACAGTTTAAAGCCAAGAGTAAGACATCAATAAAGGTAGTCAGAGAAATGCTCTTTGCAGTGCTCTAGTTGCACACAGTGCGGAAGATATGCAATCATTAGTGAAGAAATTTGGAAGAGCAGCTAGCCAATTCAGCCTCAAAATCAACACCAAGAAGACAGAGTGCCTTTATCAACCACCAAAGTTGCAGTTATCAACATCACTACCAGAAGAAATCAGCACTGGAACAGAGCCACTAGTCAAGTGCAAGACTTTCAAGTATCTAGGGAGTACTGTTTCAGAGAATGCTAGGCTGGAGGATGAACTATCTCTCAGAAAGGGAAGAGCGAGCGCTGTGTTTAGAAACTTGAGGGAGAGACTGTTGAACAATTGACATGTGTCTATCCATGTGAAATGCAAAGTGTACAGAGCGACAGTACTGGCTACTGTATTGTAAGGTGCTGAAACTTGGACTGTCTACAGAGTGCAGGTAAAGAAACTCCATGCGTACATGATGAGACAACTTCGAGCCAAAATGAACATCTCATGGAAAGACAAGATAACCAACATAAACGTGTTGAAACGAGCTGGTCTACCATCAATGGAGGACATGCTAATACAGATGAACCTGAGATGGCTCGGACATGTTGAGAGGATGGACCACCAGCGTCTCCCTCGGCAGTTACTCTACTCACAGTTATGTGAGGGCAAACGCAATCAAGGTAGACCAAGGCTCAAATTTAAAGACACTGTAAAAAGAAACTTGAAGAAGTTGGATATAGACAGGAGTTCCTGGCAGCGGAAGGCTAGGGACAGAGTGGCGTGAAGGAATCTGATCAGACCTAAATGAAACCGTAATTGTCACCCACAACAGACTGCTATGATGCAATATCAATCATTACTGAGGGTGACAACACCACTGTTGATTCAAATACAAAATATACTGTCTAGGTACATATTCATATTCTGCAGGGTAACTTAACAAACCGTAATGCTGTTTATACCATCTAGCTGCAATACTCCTGCACTGTGTATATATCTATGTACATACAGTATGTATATTCATGTTCTGCTTTAGGCTAAACAGTTCTTATTATCTTATCTTATTAACTATTGCGGTGAGTGCTGCTATCCCCGTACTGCTGTAATCCTGGAATTTCCCCACTGTGGGACTAATAAAGGCTTATCTTATCTTATTTTAGCTTATCTTAGCTTATCTTAATGGGACTTGTCTGGACCTGTCAGAGCGAACTTAAGTGTAACACTTTAAGGCTACAGGATATTGTGAAGATCCAAATCACTGTTTAGCCCTCCTTGCCATGTTTTTGCTTTTTACTGCAGTCTTTACCATGAGCTGTCCACACAGGCAAGAGAAAATGACGAAGTAGTAACCCAAGGTATGCTGTTCTGACAGGTATGCCAAAATGCCACAACACCAGCTAATTAGCCTTTGGCTTTGAGCATTTTTAGAAGTATCTGGGAGTCCACAAATCAACTGTTTGTTGTTTACAGTGAGGATAACTATTAGACACCAAGACAAAGATGTCTAACTTCATCTGAAAGCACATGGACAGGTGAGTGAGCTGAAGCTAGCCAAATGCTAATTCAAATTAGATCACATATCAAAAAAATGAAAGCAAAAACAGAAAAACAAACAGGAGAAATTAAGTTGAGGGCTCTGTGAATAATTTATGGGCTGATATTTGGATAAACATGCATGATAAGAGAATAAGAGAATATTAGATAAGAGAATATTTTACTATTTTTATAAATATTGCTCTGGTTTTTAAAATAGCATTTACTAGCCTACAAGAGCATAAGTCTAATTTTAAGTTGACGTTTTTCTCAATTTTTACATGTTTAGCATTTTTTAAAATACACACACACAACAGGCCCCAGTTTTATAGCCTTTAAGTATTTTGTAAAGCTTTACAAAATGTTTGCAAATGAACAATCTGATTTTTTTCTACTTTTTCGCCCTCAAAAAATCAAAATGTTTTTTTATTTATCTTTTGCTCTTATTAAAGACAAGCTATCAAAATGTTTTGTTTACCTTGGCTATGGGCACACAAAGGTTGTTGATTTCACACACTGCCATGTCTCAGACCCAGCCGCTTACAAAGTGGTTGTAAGCTTCTAGACCTCTGTAGGATCCTAGTTGTTTCAGAGTGTAAGCTCTGGGACTGTACAGTAATACATGAAAGATGTTTAGATAGGTGATGCTAGCCCACTTCTTCATGTCTTTTGACCAGTTTTGCTTTGGAATGAGATAAGGGGCCTGATTCTCCAAGTTGTTTGAGAAATAATAATTTTTCTCTCTCAAGTAAATTTGGTCTTTATGTTGTGTTAATGACAGGACGTGGTGTGCTGTGTTCATAGTGTTTCTGCAGGCTAGATAACTGTTACCCATCTAGCTGACTAAATTACAAACCTGTCTTTAGTTTATCTGCTTGGTGAGAAACAGCCACAGAGCGGAGTTGTGATATGATATATTAATTAATAATAATTAATTTTTTTGACCACTAGGTGGCACGTGAACACGCAGCGGCCTCTCTTCTCTCATCGTTTTTTTGTGGTTTTTTTGTTTTTTTTTTCTCAATCCACCTTATTCCTGGGGGTGCTGCTATAGGAATGATTATGGGTGGAGCTTCCGGTTTTGGCCGACCTAGTGTTAAATCAGTCAGTAAGAGTGGCGTAGCGGAGGCATTTAAAATAGCATTTTTAAAAGTTTTTCTAATTCATTTTAATGTATAGTCCACATACGCGTTTTGCACTCAAGTGGCAGCTAATTTCAACACTTGTAGTTTTTGTATTTTTGAATGTTTTTGCGTAGTTCTGGTACTTGCTGCTGTTCATGGAGTGATGCTCCTCACAGATAAGCACAGCTAAATCTGTGGCTACAACAGCAATGAGTGGGATCATGCACTGAAAACTAAAGGATTGTTCGTGTGATCGGTGGTGCAGACACAGGACAGACACCAAGACAAGAGCCAGACATGTTTTCACTTGTATGAATGTCACAGATCTGACACTTAACCCCAAATTTAAAACGCCCAAGCATAGTGTTGTGGTTCTTTGTGGCTCTGACTAGACTTTACGTCTGCTCTGAGGTTAATTTGATTATGTCCAACATATTTCAACAAAATGCAGCCGACTTTAATATGGTGGAGACACTGATATATCTCAGAGCTTTTATTTGTTTACAGCGTTAGCATGTTAGCAGCAGAGCTAACTAACGGAGCTACTAGCCACTTTTTAAGGTCATCTTCTCATCCCTCCATAGGCCCTTTTCCACTAGTCTCACTTGGCCCTACACCGCACCACTCAGCCTGCTTTAGGCGCTTTTCTACTAGCCCCAGCACCGGTTAAGCAGGTACTTTTTTCGTACCTGATCCAGGGCAGGGTCTAACCGGGCTGAGTAGGGCTGTGATATGACTTTAAGAGACTGGTCGCCGCTGATTGGTCAGGTTGTAACGTCATGAAAGCGACTTTTTCTGCTGAATTTACTCCACGACCGCCATTTGTAATTGTTCAGCAGTGAACACAGTGTGCCCCTTTAATACGGTATATTATATTAATATACTGTATAATATACTTATATAATAATATACTCCTAATATTATATATTAGGAGGTGCGCAATTTTCTTTCTATATTAGGCGACGATCGCATCCAGCGCGAGTTGGACGGATCTACTTGAAATGCAGGTGTCCGAGCAGATGGCTTCTCAAGGGCACATCCGTACTGCCAAACAGTGTCGGGAGAAGCTGAAAAAGCTGAAAAGCGATTACTGAGCAGTGAAGGACCACATTGCCCGAAGTTCAGCGGATGGAAGGAGTGGAAGTGGTTCGCTGAGAGACATTGGGCTCGACACGTCACTGTCACGGCCACAGTCACGGTCACGGCCCTTGGAAACAGTGGATGGTGAGTGTTGTTTTGGTATTGCGCATCTGTTCGCCACTTGATCCTTTCTGTGCCAAGCTCACTGTTTTTAAGAAATAGGAAGGTTGTTAGATTGTGGGTAATGGTTGTTACTGAGGCTTGCCTATTGTTTTGCAGCCAACTGCAGATTCACGCTTGCTTTGTGTTAAGTATTAGCGCGAACAAAACGCTGAATTACGCTTATTGTATTCCGGTTAAAAACTTGAGAGTGTTGTGTACATGTTGCACTTTGGTGTTAAGTTTTAAATTGCATGCATTTTCTTTCTAGAATCGCATTTCATATCACAGGGGTCCACCTCAGTGGAGATGACTGACACAGCGGACTCTCCTGGCGCTGCGTCTGCGTGTGTGTCTGGCTGAGCGCCAGCTGGATCAGCTCCACATCACCAGCTCCATCTGGATCACGTTCAAGTGCCGGTAAGGTACAATAACCACGATTTTTTTTTTTTTGGTTGAAACAGGTCCAGCAGCGGAAACCAGGGTCGAAAATCCATCCATCCATCCATCTTCTACTGCTTAATCCTTTACAGGTCGCGGGGGGGCTGGAGCCTAACAAGTTATGTACCAAACTGATTAATGCAATTTCCTGTAGCTGCATATTAATTAATTGAAAATGTCTTTTTAAATGTACAAAAAGGTTATTCTTTGGTCTTCACTTATCGGTGTTCCACAACCATTTTTAGGTGTGGTGATTGGTGCTGTTGTAACTCCTGTTTTAGACAAACAAATAAAGCTGATGAACTGCCGTTGAAATCAACATGCTTCATTGAAATGCTTCGCGTCAGCTGACTGTATTAACCCATTCAGATTTCTGCGGCCACACTACAAGCAACTAGTTTAAACATTACCCATCCATCCATCCATATTCTTAATCTTAATCCTTTTAAGTTTTGCAGGGGGGCTGCAGCCGAAGACAGCACCCCGCGTGTTGCAAAATCTGCTCTACTGAGGGGCAGCAACATGACAGTTCAGCTTATATACAGCAATGAAGCATAATGTAATAGTGACATTCCACCACAGACTTTCACCTGTGTAATTCCATAATATATGTAGTGATCCAGCTTTAACGACCATGCCTTTCTGTCTTTCCATCTAGGCAAGACGAAAACAGACAACTCCCATCGTTGACCTTACATTAGCGATGGTCAACATGCATGACGAAGAGATGCGGCTCTTGGAATGGCAACATGACCAGCGGCAAGAATCAGGAGTACATGCAGCATTTGCGACAGGTGGCCGCAGATGTGCGGGCAGATGCACGTGAAGCCCTGGAGCAGGACGCTGCGTTACGAAGGGAAGAGCTCGCAGAGATGTCATCGCCCAGTCTGTTTTTTTGTTTGTAAATTTTGCTTCTGGAATAAAATTGTATTGTTTGCATCAAAAGTCTGGTTTATCTGTTATGACACTGTATGAGAAAAGCCAATAATTACATACACATTCCATTCTCTGTTCACTCCACATGCTGCTGTTCATCAGGTCAGGTGTATAGCCTTCTAATGGTAATTTAATTTTTAACATAACGAAACTTAATGTCTTGGTAGGTTTTTTTTTTATTTTAAACAAATTTGCAATGCTGAATCCATTTCTCTTGATTGGGTACATTTTTTAGGTTATAAGCAGTTGTACAGGTGTGCTTGAACTTGTAGACACTGCTAAAGGTAAGTACGTGTAAGTTGAATGTTGCCTCACCAGTCAAAATTTAATAAATTAAGAAGGAATCTAGCAAAAATTTGGCACTAATAACAGTAGACAAATCGGACAAGGATACACAACTGTGTTTTTGTCGCACACGACTGTTGTTACCAACAAGTGCAAAATTTATATTCCCTTTTCCCCAAAATTAAAAATCAGTTTGTAAGTAAAAGTGGGAGACCTTTACATGGGAAAATATGACATGTATCAGCACATGATTTATAGTTCAATTTGCATTTCCACCTAAGCAAAAGTGGCTTGTCGAGCTGGATTTTTGTGAAAATGGCCTGTGCGGTGTTTCTGCATGTAATTACATACCTGTCAAGTGATATGGTTTCGCCGTATTTTAATACGGGGAAAATGCAATTTTAGCAAATACAGGCGTATTGCCATTTCTGTACGCCAAAGAGAAAAATATACGGGAAAAAAAATTGAGAGTGTGGGGAGGAACACGTCGTGTGTGACCCCCACAGCGTACGGGGCTGTCAGAGCGCTCACCGTGAGCAATTATCACAATAGAAGTGTGGACTCATCATTAGACCGATGGCTTCGCACCTTCTTAACAGATAAGCGTTATGAACAAGAGGACAGGTAGATGGACCATGCACAACATTTTATTTACAAAAAACATTTTTGAAATATGTATGCACATAAATGTGGATGAAATAGACAAGTATTGCATCACAGCATCTCGTATTATATTGTAACGTGCAGCTCGACATGGCGACGTCCCACCGGGAGGTTTGAACTCACGCCTCCCGCTCGGGAGTCCCACACTCTACCTGTGTCGCCAATAGGGTCAACCCACTTGGCAAGCCAAGTAGGGTGCTTATATTGAGTTCGCTACAATATCACCACCCTGCTCCTCTGCTCTCTGTGCCGCTGCCACCACTGGTTCATCTACTGCACAGGTGTCAAACTCATTCCATGGAGGGCCAAGACCCTGCAGGTTTTACCTCCACCCAGTGTCTTCAACAGGTGATTTCTCTGAATTTCTTCCTACTGATTGCTGATCAGTGAAAACACCTGCTGAAGAGACTGGGTGGAAGTAAAACCTGCAGGGTCTTGGCCCTCCATGGAATGAGTTTGACACCCCTGATCTACTGCATCATCCAGTGTAGTGTCAAACGTCTCTCCATGACTCTCACACAGATTGTGCAGAGCACAACAAGTCAGCACCATAGATTTAACCAGTTTCATGTCACAGTCATTCCTCCTTCCTTCTCTCCTCGTCATCAGCCATGTTTGTTGTGGAGGATTCAGTCGCGTGTGTTTCACGTCACGAGGGTGTGGCGCCGCCTGCTGTTCAACAAATCCCACCCACAGCAGGTGTGCCAGCAGGTGCGCCAGCAGTAGTTGAAAAGCAACTGAGGCTGAACCGAACCGAAGTGAGTAGAGCCGGGTTTTCAAATCGGGGTTGATCGGGGCTAGTGGAAAAGGGCCTCATAGTTGTGGGATTTGGTATGAATATATTGCTGTTTTTGAGGTGCAAAAGGCTGTGTTCCTGTATTTTTTATGCCGAAGTCATTGTTTTTTTGACAAGGAAAAGTGTCCCATTTCAATGACAACAATACGTTCTAAGCTAGTACCTGAAGTTGCTACCATAATTCACGCAAGGCATCATGGGACCTAGGAATAAGGTGGGTTCTTCATGTTTTTGTGCAACTTAGTGTTGTTTAAGAGGAGAGGCACCCTGACCAGACAGGTCAAGGCGGGTGAAGAAAGACTGACTGCTGCAGCAGATGAAAAAAGGACCCGCAGGAAGAACCGCCACAGACCCAGCAGCACGGAGACCACCCACAAGTGCGACCTGTGTGACAGGGACTGCCATTCGCGCATCGGCCTGTTCAGCCACAGGTGGTGCTGTTCCAGCAGAGTAGATGTTAGGATTCTCTTCCATGGTCATCATAGACCGACGGAGGCCGACGACAAGTGTTGTTTAAATGTTTAATGTACATATACAATGCTGCGCACAAGCTACAGTCACCATAGCCTTCTGAAGATAAGAAATACAACCAAAGATTATGTCTTGGATCAGAGTATTAGAGGACCTCCGTGGCCTGGGTATTCTCCACCAGCCCTCCACATCCTCAGACTCGACTGCCATGCCCAATCCCAGATGGAGAGGCCGTAGACGGTGTGAGCGGAGACAAAAGAGAGGTAAACAGGTAGGTATCCGAACGAAGCTAACTGCTAGCCCTCACAGACTCCTGATCCCTTCTCTCATTCTGGCCAACGTACATTCACTTGACAACAACAAAATAAACCACATACAGCTCCTGAGATCTACACAATGCGCGGAACTGCTGTATTTTTATCTTTACAGAAACGTGGTTAAAAGACAATATACCGGCTAACATGCTACAGTAGTGACAAACAGTGCTAACAATAGGAGAGAAAACCAGGGGTGGAGGCGTGTGTGTGTACATCAGTGATGCCTGGTGCCATGATTCTGTTGTTGTTCACAGACATTGTTCTCCTTTAGTGGAGCTTATGATCATCGAGTGCAGACCCTTTTACACGCCGAGAGAAATTTCATCGGTTCTACTTGCTGCCGTGTATGTCCTGCCCACCGGCATCGGCGAGAGGAGGGAAGCACTGAAAGTACTCTATCAAGCTATAAGTGAGACACAAACAGCGCATCCAGATGGATTTCTCATCACAGCGGGAGACTTCAACCACGCACATTTAAAGGCCCTCCTACCAAACCTATATCAACATGTAAACTTTGCAACAACACGAGACAATCTGCTGGATCTGGTGTACACAAATCATAAGAATGCATACAGACCCTCCCCCCTTCCCCCCTGGGTCCCTCTGATCATATCACCATCCTGTTAAGGCCGACATACAAACCCAGAGTGAAAGCCATCAGACCAACACAAAAGCAGGTACGTGTGTGGCCAGAGGGGGCTTTGGATGCTCTGAAAGACTGCTTCAGCACCACAGACTGGGACACTTTCAAGCATGCAGCCACTCATAATGGCCACACAAACATAGAGGAGTACACTGAGGTTGTTGTAGCGTACATAGTTAAGATAAGATAAGATAAGATAAGATAAGCCTTTATTAGTCCCACAATGGGGAAATTCCAGGATTGCAACAGCACAGGGACAGCAACACTCAGAGCAATAATGTAGAAGACAAGAAAATAAGAGCAGTGAATATACTGTACATATGTACACATAAATATATAAATATATATACACAGTGTGGAGCATTGTAGCTAGATGCAATAAACAGCATGACCGTCTACTTAGTTATCCTACATAGTACGAATATGTACCCATACATATTGTCACCCTCCGTAGCGACTGATATTGTCCTAATTGTATACTGGAGGGGACCATTTGTGTAAGTCTGTTGCGTCTTTTGCATTCAATACTATTAGGTCACCACGTTTTGTTTTGGTTTTTTTGCTATCTCTCCGAGCAGCCCTGATTAGGTTATACAGTCTGACAGCCATAGGTAGGAAGGACCTGCGAAACCTCTCGGTCGTGCACCTAGGATGATGTAGTCTACTGCTAAATGAGCTCCTCAGTGCATTCAGTATGTCCTACATAGGGTGGGACTCGGACTCCAGCAGAGATGACAGTTTAGCCACCATCCTTCTCTCTCCTATCACCTCCACTGGGTCAAGGCATTGCCCCAGGACAGAGCTAGCTTTCTTGATCAGTTTGTTCAGTCTCTTCTTATCGGCTGCTGTAATGCCACTGCCCCAGCAGACCACTCCAAAAGTGATGGCCGATGCCACCACCATGTCATAGAATGTCTTCAGGAGCACCCCTTGTACACCAAAAGACCTGAGCCTCCTCAGTAGGAACAGCCTGCGCTGTTCCTTCTTATAGAGTGCGTCGGTATTGTGTGACCAGTCTAGTTTATTGTTCAGATGAGCACCTAGGTACTTGTAGGATGTCACCATCTCAATGTCTGTTCCCTGTATGTTTACTGGTGCTGCGAGGGGTTGTCCTTGCCTGCGGCAGTCCACCACCAGCTCCATAGTTTTCCTCGCGTTGATCTGGAGGCAGTTCCGATGGCATCAGTCCATGAAGTCCTGGATAAGTCCTCTGTACTCAGCTTCATCTCCTTTGGAGATAAGGCCGATGATCGCAGTCGTCAGAGAACTTCTGTAGATGGCAGTGTGTTGTGTTGTGTGAGAAGTCCGCAGTATAAAGGGTGAACAGGAAGGGAGCCAAAACCGTTCCCTGGGGGGGCCCCTGTGCTGCCTATTATCGTGTCGGACACACAATCCTGGGTTCTCACAAACTGTGGCCGGTTTGTGAGGTAGTCCAGGATCTATGATGACAGGTGCTGGTCCACCCCTGCGCACAGCAGCTTGTCCCTCAGAATCATCGGTTGGATGGTGTTGAAAGCACTGGAGAAGTCAAAGAACATGATCCTCACCGCGTTCCCAGTTAAATGCAGTGAAGATGTCACTCACTGCAAGACCATCACTGTTTGTGCTAACCAGAAGCCATGGATGACAGCAGAGGTCCACAGACTCCTGAGGGTTTGGGATGCAGCCTTCAGGGCTGGCGACACTGCAGGACTAACAACAGCTAGTGCCAACCTGTCCCGTGGCATCAAGGAGGCAAAACGACAGTACAGCAAGAAAATATCTGGCCACTTCAGCAACACCAGAGATGCATGTTCTCTCTGGCGTGGCATACAGACCCTCACCAACTACAAAACTCCACCTCAGACCTGTGCGAGTGGCATCACACTGCTTAATAACCTAAATGTCTTCTTTGGCCAATTTGAAGCACAAAACAGCACATCAGCACAAAAGACCATACCTCCTCTGAACAAGCAGGCCATGAGTCTGGATCCGGCTAGCGTGAAGAGACCCTCTGCAGGATCAACCCACTTGCACTTTAACCGCAGCCATTTGCACAAATGCCATATCTGCTGCTGTCTGTATATCACTGCAATACTGATCATGTGCAATCCTATCTGTCACTATCTGCACCTACACTACCGCATTGAAATGCACTACGGATATTCATCTCTCGCTGTCTGAATATAGGATTGCTGGGTTTATTTCCTCAAATCATTTAACTAAACTAATCATTTACCTCTATGGAGGTCAGAGTCCTTCACTGTATATAGACTGTACACAGACTGCTGCTGTCGCTGTTTGTTCTTGTTTTTCTTTTTTAATCCAGCCTAATTTCCTTTCTTTTTATAAAACTACTGCATACCTGTGCATGCCTGTACATGCCTGTAGAAACCAAGTGTAAGCATTTCTGCATGCCCGGAGAAAGCAGGTGTAAGCAAGCACATCAGCACTCGTTCAGTGACGCCTGCCTTTGACCTCTGATTGTGTCATAGTGAGTCCTATGATCTTTGATGATGTCATAGCGACTCCTATGATGCCTGCGTTTGATCTTTGTTATGTCATAGTGAGTCCTATGATCGTGAGTGATGACTGCCTTTGATTTTTGACGATGTCATAGTAAGTTCTATGATCTTTGATGATGTCAAAGCAACTCCTATGATGCCTGAATTTGATCTTTGATGATGTCATAGCGAGTCCTATGATCTTTGCTGATGTCATAGCAAGTCATATGATTGTGAGTGATGCCTGCTTTGATCTTTGATGATGTCATAGCGAGTCCTATTATCGTGAGTGATGCAGTCCAAGGACGGATAATTTTTTCACACAAGTTGTTCAGAACTCCTTATACATAGGAACATCATAGGACATCATGTACACGTCATAGGCGGTCCTATGATCTTTTAGCGAGCCCTATGATCGTGACAGACAGACACACAGACAGAGATTTCTTGAATTATATATAGAGTGATGCACAGTACTCGACTGGCTTGGCCTGCTTCCGAAGAGGTATTGGACACAGTCCAAGGACAGATAATTTTTTCACACATGGGTAGTTGTTCAGAACTCCTTCATCTTCTTCTTTTAGGTTTGATTAGCGGTTGGCAACCAGTTTACAGGTGCATTACCGCCACGTACTCCACTCTATATCATCACTCTATCTGGTCAGGAGCTGCCAACCGCCAATCAACTCTAAAAGAAGAAAAAGAAGTGTTACGTGTGGCTCTGGGGAGCCACACAATGAGAGCCGAGGGCGAGCCAGTGAGTTGTGATATTTTATTATAAAAGGGACAGGGGATAAGGGACACGGCCTTGAAGGCCAAGAAGCACAAATACTCATACAAGATGTCGCTTACAGATTATGCAGCCAGACCAGTAGGGAGCTGACACCAGGCGTAGGGGTGCCAAGACACAGATACTCAAGCAGGGTACACTCACAAGTTATGCAGCCAGACGAGTAGAGAGCTGGCACCGGGCGTAGGGGTACCAAGGCACAAATACTCAAGCAGGGTAACACTCACGAGTAATACTGCTAGATGAGTAGGAAGCTGGCACCAGATGTAGGGGTTCCAGCCTAACAGTGCTTAAGTCGCAGCCCCGAATGATTGGAGCTGCTCCTTTTTATCTTCATTAGCAGCGCCTCAGGTGATGAGGATTAATTGGGCCCCAGCCGTCCCGTAACGCTGACAGCTGGGAGCCCGCTGAGACGCTGTCCAATGAGACAGGGAAAAGGAGGGATATGGTCTGAGCGCCGGGCGACCCGGCGTCTCATCCCATGGTGACAGAGCCTCCCCCTCACGGTCGGGCTCCGAAGGACCCGAAACATCCGAGCCCCCCCCCCCCCCCCCCCCACCTAGGGTGGGTGGAAGGGAGGCAGGACCGGAGGGAGAGAAGCAGAGAGGAAAAAAAAAAGACAAATGGACCAAGAACAAATACAGAGTACCAGGGCAAAGAAAAAAAAAAAACAAATACAATACTCTATATCACACAGAAAATAATTAGACCAGGGCACAGATGGGGAAAATACTGAGCATGGTTACAGGTAAACCACACTACTCAATAACACACAAAAAATGTTTAGATCGGGGCAAGGGAAAAAAACCACCATGAAGGTGACGGGAAAAAAATGAAGCAATTACAGAGTACGGTTGAGAGGGAAACAAAACACATTACTCCATAATGCACAAACAAGGCTAAGAACAGGACAAGAATGAGGAAAATGCTGAGTACGGTTAATAAAAAAAACACAATACACAGCGGTACATACATAAATCCACCTAGAGGACAAAAAACTGCACCCGAGTGACCTTAATAGCAACAGAACATAAGCGACACCCGAGGGAGACGGCAGGCAGAGTCCAATAAAGCCGGGACTGTCCGGTGGTCTCCCTGCCCATTGTCCAGCTGGTGAACTGGGGAAAAGGAAATGTTCGGGCGGCCTACCCCAGACCCAGGTCCCAAGAAACAAGTCCTCTGGTGGCCGTACCAGGCTACCCAGAAGCAAACACAGTTCATCGGGGGGTTGGACCAGATCGCCGAACCAGAAGTCTTGCGGGTCGGGCGGCCGCACAAGCGAACCGAACGGGCACGGTAGGCCCCCCGGTGACCGACCCGCATCGCTCAACCACCAGGACCGTTGGGACGGGCAAGAGGTCAAAGCGGACCCTGGTGGAAGAGGCTCGGGGGAGAGCCGATGACAAGGTGGACGAAAGTCAGACCACAGGGAAACAGCCACCCCCTCACCGGACCTGGACAATACTGGTGCAGAACCCATGTCGGACCCCGATTGGGTCTCGGGCGATCCCACGTCGCACACCGCTGGAGCAGAACCCACGACGGACCCCGACTGGGTCGGCACCGCACCAGAACCAACCTCCGACGTCGAACCTGGACCTTCCAGCACCACGAGAGGTGGCAACTCCTCGCCGGCGACCCTGGGAGAAGGCTCAGGAGAGAAAACAGAACCGGGATCAGGATCACCGGCAGCGCCAGAACCCGGCAAGATGAGCTCGGACGCAGCGGACGGCCGCACCCGGCTCATCTCCCCTAGAGACAGGGTAAAGTGCTCAAAGATATGAAGGAGAGAGAGAAAGTAGAGCACTCACCTGATCTCGGGTTCTGACGCCGTCCAGGACTGCGAAGATCCAGGATCCGTCGTCAGAAGGTCGTAGTCAGGCTCCCACTCAGCTGCGTCGGGCCCCGCAGCCGGCACGATGATAAGCGCAGCTTGGGATTCCTCCTGCCCCGGTATCCACGCCGATGGTCCACACGACGTGATGACAGGAGAACCTCGTCCCGCTGGACCGAACCGCTTCTCCGTGGAGACCCGGGGATGCTTGTTCGTCGGCGCAGACTCCACGTAGCAGTCAGTCTTCCTCCTCCGTCCACAACGTAGCTGCGGGACCGGAACCGCAGGCCCCCTCCTCATTCCACGACGTTGACCCGGCGCCGGGGACTGCTCAGCGGAGGGAGACACAGAGGGTGCAGGATTAATGACACAGGTTACAGCAGGTGGTGGGAGTTCAGGGAGCTGCGGACCCCGAACTCCACCTCCAGGAGTATGACAGAGCAAATCGCTAAGTTGATGTGAACAAACTGGGACTTGCCTGTCTCCTGGAGGCTGGGTGGTGCCTGCTGCAGTGGACGTTGCTTCTCCCTCTCCCAGCCGGGCGATAACGGAGGACCCCCTGGGAAACCATCTGGGGGCCGCTCGTGTTGTCTCCAGAAGAGGGCTTGCCAGGCCGGGATTCCAGGCGCACACAGCAGTCGGGAAGCGCGTCGAGGAGGAGGGGGTGACAGCCGAGATGAGCTGGCCCGGATGCGCTGGCGTGACAGCGGGGGGGGGGGGGGGGAGGCTCGGGAGACGAGGCTGTGAAATCTCCTCTCTGACTTGGCGAAGAGGTGACAGCTGCGTGGGAGGAAGGGACCTTGCGAGAGCCCGGAACTGGCTCCGGACGGGATTCGTGCTGAGGCGACTTGGCGATGTGATGACGGCTATTCCCAGGGGGTGAAGCGAAGGAGAGACCCAGGAATCGCCGCTCCTGAGCAGAGACCGAGGCGAGGAGGAGTTCTGTAGCCCTGGACTCCTCTCCACCAATCTCACCGCCACCGCCACATGCCTCAAGATGGTAGACAGGTGCACAGCGGAGCTCGCAACAGCCACTCGGTCCCGGACCTTGACAGCTGTCAACTGCAGATCTTCCGGGGGAATCCCGAGTGACATTGTGCTGAGCGGGGGAAGCCCTCTGGATGGCACGAACTCCCGGGCTAGAGACAGGAACGGGATCCCGAAGCGAGGGGCGACGTCTCCAACTCTTCGGCTTCCTGCCGGGATTTCCCTCCAACCCGCGGAGCTCCTCTCGCTGTGCAGCGACGGCGTCCCTCCTGGCACAGACCTCAGGATGGTAGGAATAGCGAAGGTGACTGTCCAGAAGATTCTCAGCACGGTCCAGATGCCAGCGTCTCGCGTTGGAGGCGTCAAACAGGGTAGCAGTGAAGAGCGTCCCGTCGACATCCTCCAAGATGGATGTCAGCTCGTCCCCCTGGCGCCGAACGTGACTCCTGGGAGACGGCATGTTAAAGCGCTGACACCCGGACAGGAAGGTACAAGTCCACCAACAACTCACGGCTGCCGGCAACTCGTCTGGCTGCGACTTACTGTTACGTGTGGCAGGGTAACACTCACGAGTAATGCTGCTAGATGAGTAGGAAGCTGGCACCAGACGTAGGTGTTCCAGCCTAACAGTGCTTAAGTCGCAGCCTCGAATGATTGGAGCTGCTCCTTTTTATCTTCATTAGCAGCGCCTCAGCTGATGAGGATTAATTGGGCCCCAGCTGTCCCGTAACACTGACAGCTGGGAGCCCGCTGAGACGCTGTCCAATGAGACAGGGAAAAGGAGGGATATGGTCTGAGCGCCGGGCGACCCGGCGTCTCATCCCATGGTGACAAGAAGGAGCTGTAGTCCTTACCGCCACGTAAACATCACCCTATGTATCAAAAGTCAGAATTCTTCTCGTTTGGCAACCTCATCTTCATCTTCTTCACTCTATATCTTTGTATAAAGAGTTCTTAGAAGGAGATCTGAACAATCTTCTTCTTCTTCTTCTTCTTCTTCTTCTCCTTCTTCTTCTTCTTCTTCTTCTTCTTCTTCAAACAGTGAGATTTACATGTCTACATGATGTCTATAACACTCTATCTGGTCATTTTCTTCTTCTTCTTCTTCTTCCTCTTTTAGATTTGATTGGTGGTTGACAACCAGCCTACAGGTGCGTTACCGCCACGCACTTCAATTCAATTCAATTCAATTCAGCTTTATTTATATAGTACCATTTCACAACAACAGTCATCTCATAGCACTTTCAACGGTAAGCAAAACCCCCACAAATGCAAAAAGACCCCAGTAATCAGGCGATCCCCAGTGAGCAAGCGCTTGGTGACGGTGGAGAGGAAAAACTCCCTTTTAACAGGAAGATACCTCCAGCAGAACCAGGCTCAGGGAGGGGCAGTCATCTGCTGCGACTGGCTGGGGGGTGAGAGGATAGAGAAGACGAAAAGAACAGACAGGTAGAGAGCAAACAGCACGACACTGTGAACTCATATATCAACTTCTGTGAGGAGGACATTCTCCCATCGCGCACCAGGGTGAGATATTCTAATGACAAGCCTTGGTTCACAGCTAAGCTCAGACGGATCAGGAAGGAGAAGGAAGCAGCGTTGAAAAGTGGAGACAGGGACTGCTACAGGGAGGTCAAATATCGGTTTAACAGAGAGCTGAGGAGAGCTAAATCTGTGTATTCTGAGAGACTCCAGCAGCAGTTCACTGCTAATGACTCGGCTTCTGTGTGGAGAGGACTGAGGCAAATCACCAACTATCGGCCTCAGGCTTCTAAAGGTCAGGATGACAAAGCCCTTTGTCAAAGACTGTCCCAACACTATGCCCGTTTTGACACCTCGTCAGCTGTGTCCAACTCACCCACTCCACCCAGCTCCACTGCCTCCTCAGCCCCTAATTCATCAAAAGCGGTCCCCCCCCTCCTCCTCCTCCTCCTCCCCCCCTCCCCTTGTCATCAGTGAGCAGGACGTGCACAGACAGTTCTCCAGACTGAACCCGCGCAAGGCCCCCGGGCCGGACGGTGTGTCGCCCTCCACCCTGAGACACTGTGCGAAAGAGCTGGCTCCTGTCTTCACAGACATTTTTAACACCTCCCTTAAGCAATGTCACGTGCCGACCTGCCTCAAATCCTCCACCATCATCCCTGTCCCCAAGAAGCCACGGATTACTGGACTTAACGACTACAGACCTGTAGCGCTCACCTCTGTAGTCATGAAGTCCTTTGAGCGCCTGGTCCTGTCTCACCTCAAGTCCATCACCACACCCCTCCTAGACCCGCTGCAGTTTGCCTACCGTGCTAACAGGTCTGTGGACGACGCAGTCAACCTGGCCCTCCACTCCATCCTGCAGCACCTGGACTCCCCGGGAACCTACGCCAGGATTCTGTTTGTGGACTTCAGCTCCGCATTCAACACCATCCGCCCCGATCTGCTCCAGGACAAGCTGTCCCTGCTCAACGTGCCTGACTCCCTCTGCAGGTGGATCACCGACTTCCTGACGGACCAGAGACAGCATGTGCGGCTGGGGAAGTCTGTCTCAGACTCTGTTAGCATCAGCATTGGATCACCCCAGGGCTGTGTACTTTCCCCCCTACTCTTCTCCCTTTATACCAACTCCTGCACCTCCTCCCACCAGTCTGTTAAGCTGATTAAGTTTGCGGACGACACCACCCTCATCGGGCTCATCTCCAACGTCGACGAGTCCGCCTACAGGGAAGAGGTGGCCCAGCTGGTGTCCTGGTGCAGCCACAACAACCTGCAGCTGAATGCTCTGAAGACAGCGGAGATGATTGTGGACTTCAGGAAAGTCACATCCCCCCTGCCCCCCCTCACCATCACAGGCTCTCCCATCACCTTTGCAGATTCCTTCCGCTTCTTGGGCACCACCATCACCCATGACCTCAAATGGGAGCCAACCATCAGCTCCCTCATCAAAAAGGCCCAGCAGAGGATGTTCTTTCTGCGGCAGCTGAGGAAGCTCAAGCTACCCACCAAGATGTTAGTGCAGTTCTACACGGCCATCATCGAGTCCATCCTCACCTCCTCCATAACTGTGTGGTACGCAGGAGCCACTGCCAGGGACAGACTAAGGCTGCAGCGCGTCGTGCGCACTGCTGAGAAGGTGATAGGCTGCAAGCTCCCATCTCTCCAGGACCTGTACATCTCCAGGACCCGGAGGCGTGCTGGCCGGATCATAGCCGATCCTTCACATCCTGGTCACGTGCTGTTTGCCCCCCTCCCCTCAGGTAGAAGGCTTCGGTCCATTCGGACTAAAACCTCCCGGCACATGAACAGCTTCTTCCCCTCTGCCATCAGACTGCTGAACACTAAGTGACTTTTGACTCTCGTGCACTATGTACAGCAGCTCAACCAGACTCATGTCAATCATCACTGTTTTTCTGTTGCATTATTGACTGCACTATGTGGTACTTCACATTATCTGCTACATGCTAATTTTTTAAAACTGCCTTGACTAGTACTACTCATTATTACTAGTATTATTATTATTATTACTTATTATTACTTATTTTTCTACACTTATTGCACGTTTCTAGTCCTTTAGTTTTTTAGTTTATCCCTTTTTCTCATTATGTTTTTAATGTTGCAGCATGGCACCGAGACAAATTCCTAGTTTGTGTATCACATGAACAATGGCAATAAATCTGATTCTGATTCTGATTCTGATTCTGACGATGGGGACTCAATCTATGGGAGAGAACAAACAGATGTTAATGACCAGCAAAAATATTTTATTGAGAGAGAAGAAAGGAGTGAAGCCCAGTGCATTATTGGAGGTCCCCAGCTGCCTAAACCTATTAGCAGCATAACAAAGGGAGGGTTCAGAGACACATGATCCCTGCCTAATTGTTGGCTATATCAAAAAGGAAGGTTTTAGCCCTATTCTTAAAAACAGATCAAGTCTTACTCCCAAATCCAGATTGGCAGCTGGTTCCACAGGAGAGGAGCTTGATAACTGAAGGCTCTGCCTCCCATTGTACTTTTGGAGATTCTAGGTATTACAAGTAATCCAGCATTTTAGGAGCGTAGTGCTCTGTTAGGATAATAGGGTAGTATCAGATCTTTTAAATAAAAAGGGGCCTGATTGTTTAGAGCTTTGAAAGTGAGAAGAAGCATTTTAAACTTAATTCTAAAATCTATGGGAAACCAATGAAGGGAGGCCAGAACCAGAGAGATATGATCTCTCTTTCTCATACCTGTTAAAATTCTTGCTGCAGCATTTTGGATCAACTGCGACTTTTTTACAGATGTTTTAGGACAACCTGATAATAAAGAGTTTCAATAATCTAATTAGAGCTAACAAAAGCGTGGATTAGTTTCTCAGCATCACTCTGAGACAAGATGCTCCTAATCTTGGCAGTATTACACAAATGATAGAAGGCAGTCTTAGAAACAAATTTAATATGTGAATTGAAAAACAGATCTTGATCAAAAATAACTCCAAGGTTCCTCACAGAACAATTCAGAGAAAGAGTAAGAAGAGTAAGAGTTTGACTTGGAAAGGTATTTCTAAGGTTTTTTGGACCAACAAGAATGACTTCAGTCTTATCTGAATTTAATAGCAGGAAATTACAAGTCATCCAAGCTTTGATTTCCTTAAGACAGGCCTCTAACTTGGCTAATTGATTACTATCATCTGGCTTCATTGACAGGAATAATTGTGTGTCATCTGCATAACAATGAAAATGTATACAGTGCTGTCTAATAATGTTGCCTAACGGAAGCATATATAAACTAAAAAGAATAGGGCCTAGCACAGATCCCTGTGGAACTCCATGACTGAGTTTTGAGTTGGAAGAAAACTCATTATTGACATGAACAAATTGGAACCTATCAGATAAATAAGATCTAAACCACTGCAATAAAGTTCTATTAAGTCCAACGTAGTGTTCTAATCTATTAAGTACTATATTTTGATCGATAGTATCAAAAGCTGCACTAAGGTCTAAAAGGACAAGTACAGAAACAAGTCCATTATCAGATGTGATAAGGAGGTCATTAGTGACCTTCACTAAGGCTGTTTCAGTACTATGATGGATTCTAAACCCAGATTGAAACTCTTCAAATAAACCATTTCCCAGCAAGTGGTCAAATAATTGCATAGCAACAACTCTTTCTAAGATTTTTGAAATGAAAGGCAGATTAGAGATTGGTCTATAGTTAGCTAAAACTCCTGGATCCAGCTTTGGCTTTTTGAGTAAGGGTTTAATTACAGCAGTTTTAAAAGCCTGCAGTACATGGCCTAATGTTAATGAAGAATTAATTATTTGAAGAACAGAGCTACCAATAAATGGGAAGACTTCTTTAAATAACCTGGTAGGAATAGGGTCTAAAAGACGGGTTGAAGGCTTGGATGAGGAAAATATTTTATCTAACTCTAAAAGGTCAATTGGAGTAAACTCATCCAAACAGATATCAATTGAAGGAGTTGTAGTAGTTACTGTATTTAAGTTAACGGTGGGAAGAATCTGACTGATTTTATCTCTGATAGATGAAATTTTATTATTGAAAAAGTTGATAAAGTCCTGACTAGTAAGCTCTAAGGCAGGGGTGTCCAATCATGTGCCATGGAGGGCCAAGACCCTGCAGGTTTTCTCTTCTACCCAGTCTCTTCAGCAGGTCTTTTCACTGATCAGCAATCAGTGGGAAGAAATTCAGTGGAATCTGATACTGAAGACACTGGTTGGAGGTAAAGCCTGCAGGGTCTTGGCCCTCCATGGCACATGATTGGACACCCCTGCTCTAAGGGAATGCTAGGATTGACAGAGTCCTGACTCTTTGTCAGCCTGGCTACAGTGCTGAAAAGAAACCTGGGATTTTTTCAGAAACCTGGAATTGTTCATTTCACTCTATATCATCACTCTATCTGGTCAGGAGCTGGCAACCAGCTCACAGGTGCATTACCGCCATGCACTTCACTCTACATCATCACTCTATCTGGTCAGGAGCTGTAGTCCTTACTGCCACGTACTTCACTCAGTAAACATCACTCTACGTATCAAAAGTCAGAACTCTTCTCGGTTGGCAACCTCTTCTTCATCTCCTTCACTCTATATCCTTGTATAAGGAGCTCCCACAAGCAGCTCCGAACAATCTTCTTCTTCTTCTTCTTCTTCTTCTTCTTCAAACAGTGAGATTTCCATGTCTACATGATGTCTGTAACACTCTGTCTGGTCCCACTCTACATTCTTCAGGTCATCACTCTATCGTGTCTCGTGTCCTTCTTCTACAGCATTCTCCTGTATGCCGTGCATGTATAGTAGTATTGACAATAAAATCTTTGAATCTTAAATCTTGAATCTAAGTAAACATTAGTCCTGTCAGACTAAATGCACTAATCTTCACAAGTGATTAATAACAAAATATAATGAGTTAAGAATAATGGTGGTTAGTCACAGGGGGCCCAATTAAGCCTTATCCACATTCAGCGGCTGCATTAGCCTCAGTTAATACTGCTCAGAGGAAAGGATGGGAAAAAACATTTTACATATTTCCAAGTTTTCTGGCATTGGAATAAACCATTTGAACAATAACAGCTTATTTTAAATCAGGAGCATGAATGTGGCAGCAGGAGGATGAACAAAGAGCGAGGGACAGTTAGAGACAGCACTGATGACTAGAGAGAAAGAGGTGGCACAGGAGGCAGACCTTGACCAGGTAACAATAGTCAAAATTTGCTTGCTTGATTTCTGCCAGTGCTGAAATACTTAACATATAATAGGTATTAAGTAGGTCTGTTGCTTCATAGTAGCATACATTGACCATTACAAGGCTGAATATATGTTTGGTAAATGACTGAAATTCTTTTTACTGCTGTAATTAATATTAGAATGGCAAAAAGTGGTAAATTAGCCTTGTCCTTTTATCAATGACTTTGCACTCTTCCTCCACACTAGGACACAGTGCTCAGCAGTGGGAGATGCAAAAACTATGTTTAAAAATAGTTATTTGATAGTTATGAGGTATACTATTTACACCTGCAAGCTTTTTTAAAACAGTCTTTGATTACTTGGACCCTGGCCCCTGAGTACATCAGTGATGTATTAAATCCTAAATCCTTACGTTCCAAAACGTAACCCGAGATCCTCCAATACGTCCCTCTCAGTAATACCCAGAACCAAATTCAAAACCAAGGTGTCAGGAACCAAGTCGGTTTGGCTTCCCCCAGCTCGGTCCTGATCTCTCTGTAGGTTTTGGTTCTACTGTATATGTGCATTTTTTGTATTTTGTACTGTTCCCGTATCCATAGCCACTGCCTGACCGGCAGGTGTTAAACAGCCTCAGTGACCACGCAGCTGACAGTCTGCCGGTCCAACCACGCCCCCTTGCTCTCTTTAATTCCATCAGCTGTTTCCAGCCCCGGTAATTATCTTGCCTGCGCCTTGCCCAGGTGTTCCCAATTTGTTAGGCCAGTGGTGTGTGTACATAAGCAGCTCTTTGCTAGTCAAACACCGCTGGACCATTATCAGGTCACATGTTCTTTTGCCATCGTGTGCCCGTCACATCTGAAGGGCTTGTTGTTCGTACTCCAGGGGAGAACTGGACTTTTTGGACTGCTCCTACCCGTGAGTAAACTGTTTGCATTTCCCTGTGCGGTTAGCTGCTACGCTTTTCTGTAGCTTTTCTCCCTGCAGCTCAACCGCTACGCTTTGGCTGCTGCCCAGTTTACTTCCCTGTACTAGTTGAGCCACCACGAAGTTTATGACACAAGGGTGACTGGGCCTTTGCTGTTAAAGTCCCAGCTCTTCATGACTAGGTCAGGCAAGCCAAATCTTTGTTAGCTTTTAAATCGCTTTTAAAAACTCACTTTTACAATTGTGCCTTTACTCAATTTTCACTGTGTATGTATATTTTCAACTATTTTATTGCTTGTTTTTATTCTAACTGCATTTTATCTATTTGCATTTTATCTATTTATTTGCTTCTTGTTTGGTTCTTATTATTCTCTCTTGTGAAGCAGTTTGTAACCCTATTTTTGAAAGGTGTTATATAAATAACATTTATTATTATTATTATTATTATGTATCTTGAAATATTTGATGGCACATGTATGATTGCATCCATCATATAAGCCTTTGATCAGTGTGGTGATAACAATATGCACAATAATTAACTGGTCACCAGAGATGGTAATGTGATAGATAATCATCACCATCTTTTCCCTCACAGCCTTCCATCGGCTGTAGGACACATCTGCTCCAGGAACCAGATGGATAAATTCTTCTCTTTTCATAATCATTGTCACCCAGCAGGATCTCAACATTGGTCCGTGTTTACATGGATGTTCTTTTTATAAAAAGAACTTGTTTTTGCAGAGCGCTGTTTATCACACGACATGCATGCCCCAATGAATTAAGATGTTAAACATGGCAATTGTGTTGCTCGTGTTGAATGGAATGGGATTTTGTAATTTCACGTAGTCTCTCATTCAACGGTTTGAAAGCCTATTTGAGCTGCCCTTCAACTTGAGCTCATTCTTTCTACCATGACTTCCTGAGACTATTTTTCGAGAGAAGCCATGCCTAAATCCTATGTAGCAAGAGGGATCTGATGGAAGCAGAATCTACATATGTGTGCTACAAAAAACCTCCACCATCTTTCCTGTTTGCTGAAATTCTTAGATGCATGGCATATGTCATGTCCAGTCCAAGATGGTTGCCAACACACACCCTGTGTTTGTTTGCTCTAGACTCTAGGTGTGATTTTAGCTTTTTATTTTATTTGTTTAGTTGAGTTAGTGTTTATATGCCAGCTGTGTGAGAAAGTGTTTGCCCCTTACAGATTTCTCATTTTTTTGTATGTTTGTCACACTTAAATGTTTCAGATCATCAAACAAATTTAAATATTAGACAAAGATAACACAAGTAAATACAACATGTAGTTTTTAAATGATGTTTATTATTAAGGGTAAAAAAAAAATCCAAACCTACATGGCCCTGTGTGGAAAAAGTGATTGCCCCCTAAACCTAGTAACTGGTTGGGCCACCCTTAGCAGCAACAACTGCAATCAAGCATATGCGATAACTGGCAATAAGTCTTTTACAGTGCTGTGGAGGAATTTTGGCCCACTCATCTTTGCAGAATTGTTGTAATTCAGCCACATTCATTCATTCATTCATTCATTCATTCATTCATTCATTCATTCATTCATTCACATTGGAGGGTTTTTGAGCATGAACTGCGTTTTGAAGGTCATGCCACAGCATCTCAATCAGATTCAGGTCAGGACTTTGACTAGGCCGCTCCAAAGTCTTCATTTTGTTTTTCTTAAGCCATTCAGAGGTGGACTTGCTAGTGTGTTTTGGATCATTGTCCTGCTGCAGAACCCAAGTGCGCTTCAGCTTGAGGTCATAAACAGATGGCTGGACATTCTCCTTCAGGATTTTTTGGTAGACAGCAGAATTCATGGTTCCATTTACCGCAGCAAGTCTTCCACGGTTCTAAAGCAGAAAAACAGCCCCCCCCATAACACTACCACCACAATATTTTACTGTTGGTATAATGTTTCTTTTATGGAATGCTGTGTTACTTTTATGCTAGATGTAATTGGACACACACTTTCCAAAAAGTTCCACTTTTGTCTCATCAGTCCACAGAGAATTTTCCCAAAAGTCTTAGGGGCCATTAAGATGTTTTCTGGCACAGCACCAGGGATGACCGCCAAGCATAGACCTGGAACCTCCAAGACGACGACCAGAACCGACTTGTCACCGGTGACCCTGGGAGAAGGCTCAGAGGAAGAAAGAAAACCGGGATCAGAATCACCAGCAGCTGCAGAGCCCGGCAAGACAAGCTTGGATGCAACGATCGGCTGCACCTGGCTCACTTCCCCAAGAGACAGGCAATAATGCTCCAGCATAGAGAAGAGAAAAACAAAATAGAGCACTTGCCTGATCTCGGGCTCTACTGCCATCCAGGACTTCGGCAATCCAGGTTCCATGAGCTGGAGGTCCACTCCTGGTTCCCACTTGGCTGTGGCGGGCTCTGCAGCCGGCATGATGGTCCTCACAGTCTGGGAATTCCCTGGCGCTGAGGTCCATGCTGAAGGCCCACTCAGAGTGGTGGCAGGGGATCCGTGGCCTGCTGGGTCGGACCGCTCCTCCATGAAGACCCGGGGACGCTTAATCGTCGACGCAAGCTCCAACTGGCAGTCCGCCCTCCTCCTCTGCCCGTGACGTGGCTGCGGGACTGGTACCAGGCTTTCCAGGGCCACAGGCTCCTTCTTCGTCAGGAACCTGGTCACGAGGCGAGGAACAGGAGTGCTTCGTGGTCTGCCCCGTCTTTGGCTTCCTGCAGGACACTCTTCACCAGCTCACGGTGTTTCTGCTGGAGCGCCGATAGCTCTGCCATCCTCTCCCTGCCCTCAGAGTGCTCAGCAAGGCGAGGATGATGATTAACAGCTGCCTCCGTGAGGTCCAGGTACCATAATACATGCTTGGGTGTAGAGTGCTGACGGGCTTTAGCCAGGAGGTCGTCTATTTCCATAAGAGCCTGGCCGAGCTTAAAACCCAGGCTCATAGGGTACTACCTGGTAAAAGACGCTATAATACCCAAAACAAAAAAAAAATGCTGGCATCCGAGAGAAAAAAAAAAAAAATAGAGCCAAAAACAAAACTCACTGTGGCTGGCACCTGGATTGGCTGCGACCAACTGTTATATATGCTCCTTTCAGGGCATAAATGAGGTGCCAGAAGCCAGCAGTGAGTTTGTTATTTTATTAACAAAAAGTAACAAAATAATGTGCCACGAGAGGCAAAACACATACACTATACACGTGACCACGAAGGGTGAAATAACTGAACACACACAGAGAAAACAAACAGTCACTTACATATAATATAGCGAAAGCGAAACCGTGCGCTGAAAAGGGACTGGAGTCAGGGTTAGGGACTCAAGGCTAGATAGGGCGAGGTCACAGCGAGGACTGAGCCTCGACTGTGATCTTGAATAGAGAATAAACTTAACAACAAACAGGTGTGCAAAGATAATCATGATTAAGCGCCAGCAGCTGTAACAGCCTGCGAGCAGACTGACAGGCGGAAGTCCTGCCATGGCACTGTCAAAATAAAAGCACAACAAAACACCATCATCACACACCCGAATACAGAGACAAAAAAGAGAAAATAATAAGTGACTCGAGCGCGGAGCAGACCCGCACTCTGGACCACCACAGTGCCCCCCATTTAAGGGATGGATTCCAAACATCCCCCTGTAACATCCAGGAAAAACGACCCCCAACCCCCCAAACCTGAAATAGCTACCAAAATCAGCCTCGGGGGCGGGGGGGCAGGGGGCGGAGGGGTAATCCAGGCCTGGAGGGAGAGACATTGAAAAGGAAAGAAAGAGGGAAAAAAAAAGAAATAAATAAAATTCTTAGCAAAACTCCCAGCACCCGAAGAAGAGAAAATACATCAATGTACCAACACAAATGTAACATAGCAAAGCCCAAGACTATAAGTGCAAGTGAGGGTGCCCCCCCCCCCCGGGAAATGTCAACCCCACAAAAAATAAAGACAAAAAAAGGCTGAACATTCCAACTTGTACAAACAGATGGTAAATGGCATTCACTTATATAGCACTTATAATCTCATCTCTTGATGACCAAAGCGCTTTACAGATCCTGCTATCCACCCATTCACACACACATTCACACACTGACAAGAGAATAAGGCAAAGAATAACTTATGCAGGTACGCCGACTAAATGAGGAGCAAGATCAGTAAACAATACAGGGTGACTAAACAAAAAAAAGAAAAAAAAATTTGGGTGGCCTACCAAAGTCCCACCACTGCCAGACCGCCAAATAGCATGAGTCGGGTGGCCTGCCAGGGAAAATGGGCCACCCAACCCAGCAGCACAGTCTATCAGGCATCCGACTAGGGCGCTTAAGCCACCAGGCCAGGAGAGGCGGACTGGGAGGCGACTTCCCCACAGCAACGCCCACAGGGACCATGAAGGCGTCAGCAGGAAAAAGGTAAACAGTAGCACCCGCGGTGGTCCCCGTCCGGGATATAGCTGCACCTGCGGAAGGCCCCAGCTGGGCCAGCACAGCACCCACGGGGGTCCCACCCTGGAAAGAGCTGCACCCGCGGTGGTCCCAGTCCGGGACATGGCTGCACCCGAAGTGGGACCCAGCTGGGCCATGGCTGCACCCATGAAGTCCACAGGTGGCAGACCCGAACCCAAGCAGAACTCCGGAGTTACAGGATTTGTCCCAGTGACCCTGAAAGTAGACTTGGGAGCAGGACAAACAGGCACAGGGTTAGGGTCACCGGCAGCAGTGGAACCTGGCGAGGCGAGCGCAGCTGTTGCTGATGGCAGCGACCAGCTCTTTCTACCAAGAGCCAGACAAGATCTCTCCAACACTGAAATAATGAAAACAAAGGAGAGCACTTGCCTGAGCTCAAGTTCCACCGCCGTCCAGGACTTCGTTGATCCAGATGGCGATGACCCAGGCCCGGCATCCTGAAGCTCGAACTCGAGCTCTGCTGCAGTGGCCCCAACAGCAGGCATGATGGTCAAGGCAGTCTCAGAACCCCCTGGCACTATAGCTCACACGATGGCTCACTCAATGGAGTGACAGGAGGTTCATCTCCAGCTGGGGTAGGGCTCTGCTCAATGGAGACCCAGGGATGCTTCATCATCAGCACAGGCTCCAAATGACAGTCCGCCTTCTTTCTCTGTCCAAGTTGTGGTTGCGGGGCTGGAACCAGGTTGTCCAGGGCTGCAGGCTCCTTCTCCATTTGACAGTCTAATCCTGGCACCAACGGACACTCGTGGGATAAAGGAGGAGACACAGAGGAAGCAGGAGATGTGTTAAAGGCTGCAGCAGGTGGCGGGGGCTCAGGGGACTGCGTAACATTAGCCTCACCCCCAGGAATTAGACAAGGTAATTCATCAACTAGTGATAAAGAATGAAAAAACACTTGCCTGTTTCCCTGGGGAACGGTGGTCACTGCTGCAGCAGGCTCTATTCTTTCCTCTCCCATCATATTGATGATAGTGGCCACCTTGGGAAGACCAGGAGGAGTAGCTTCATAAGCATCAGTGCTGGAGGCAGCTGGAGATGAAACCACAAGGCTAGCAACAGCTGGAGTAAGCATCATGCAGGAGGGAGGGGCAGCTGAAGCAGTCCGGGGTAGGGGAGTTGGCGAAACAGCTGACAATGACGACCTGGAGGCTGAAGCTGCTGACAGTTCACTCTGCAGGGGCAGAGAAAACACAGCTGACTGGGAGACAAGGGAATCCTTCTGGCGGCCCGTAGCTGCATCTGAACTGGAACCTCGTGGCGTAATCACCTGGTGACTCTCCTCCTTCCGCTTAGGGACAGCCGAGTCATGGGGAGGAGAAGTGTTCTGTGCCGGGCGGCGGTGTCTTCGTGCTGGAGATGACCCAATCCTTAAATATGGAAAATGTCACTGTTGGGCGGGGACAGTAGCCAGCAGCTTGGCAAACTCAGAATAATTATTCAGACTGGGATAAGCCTCCAAAACCTGACGGCTGCCACCACGCTCTTAAGAACCTTGTCCGGGTTGCAGGAGGAACAAGCTTCAGCCATACGGTCCCCGATGAATTCAGCTGCCCACTGTTCATCATCACTGGGAACTAGTGATGTGCGGATCGATCCTGAAAAATCATTACCTCCGATACCGGATCTTTATGCTCTAAAATCGATTCTCAAATCAAAATATCGATACTTTTGATACTGAAGTCATTTGAGGTAAGGTATATCCTTAACAGGAACACGGTGAAAAGTAACTAAACTACTGAGATGTTGTCTAAGTGACACATGGTTGGTGGGACTACTTTTTCTTCCGCCTGGGTAAGTGCGTCATGCGTATGCGCACCGGCAAGCTGCTCTGTGCTCTCAGTCACAGTCTGTGGACTGGAGTGTGGACACAATGGCAGAATGTAAATGGAGTCATGTGTGGAGCTATTTCAGCTCCACAAACAGCCAAGACGCGGTCTGTGACGTTTGTAGGAAAACAATAAGAAGTTGTGGCAACACAACGAACCTTGTAAAACACCTCAGGTTAAATCACCACAGTGAATATGAAGCATACACAACGATGAGGCAGACAGAAGAGGAGAGCTCAGTGTCCGCCTCAGGTGCTGCTGCCAGGGCAAGACAGACATCTCCGGCGGAATCCTTCCGTGCTACAGGCAGGCATTATCCAGGTACAGAGAAGGAAAATATGGAACTTTAAGTGACGCTAAGCACTGTTGCTGTTGGAGTTGTTCAAATGAATAACTAGAAAAGCACTCGGAGAGCGCAGACCTCCGCCAAGCGCCACGGTTCCCCCCATACAGTGCTTAACATCATAAATATTAATCCTACATTTATTTTGTCTAACTTTATAGATTCCTTGACCATGAAAAAAATGCCATTCGCAAGTGGCATATATTAGCTATACTGTGATGCTTGTTGCGTGTTTATAGCTTCATTTGTTCTTTTAAAAATTTCAAAGGTTCCCTATTTTTTTCATTTTTTTGCATCATTATCCAGATTTATTCCATTTCCTTAGGTCTTAAATGTCTTGTAGAAGCTGTTGAAAACTTGTCCTGTATTATGCAAATTACGGTGATTCCCGTTTTGGAAATCCCAATAAGTAAATTAATGGGTTTTTCTTCTGCATGTTTCCCACTATGGAAAAAAATAACATATTGTATATGGAAATTTCTGTGATTCCCGCTTTGGAAATCCCCTGCTGTCTTTGATATCTACAGTGACAATATTCAAATTAATGGGTATTCCTTCTGTGTGTTTCCCACTATGGAAAAAACATTGTCTATTGTGTATGCAAATTTCTGTGGTTCCCGCAAATAAAATACCCCATCATGTATATTTTTTAAACACAGAACACTTGACTTGTCTAACACTAAAGTGAGACACACACCGTCACATTAACAATAGTCTATAGTGGCATAACATGGTCTAACATTTAAAACTGCATTAAAAATGACAAATACTTAGAATATATGTAAACTAATCTAAGATATTTTCATGATTTTTTTTTTCATTTTTTTAACCTCTTGCACTCCGTTGTACCGCGGACAGGCAAGTTTCTGCGTCCTAGAGCGCACGAGGGCGCACGAGAGCGCCCTCGTGCGCTCTAGGACGCATGATGGAGATGTTGATGTAGGTGGTGATGGCGTCCAAGCGTGCACTGAAAATAAAAGCTGCAGACACAGCCGCGAACAGATTAGTTCATCTGATTGACCTCTCATTTGACTAATAAGAGCCTTGAATTGGGTTTCTGAAACCTTGAAGAACCAATGACTGAAAACTTAGCAAGAAGGACCCGCCTACCAACGCAGCGAGCCAATTGAAGCACAGAAGTTCGCTGAGCTGTTTTGTCTAAAGCTGGGTGAAGAGAGACTGCTTCAGCAGCCACAGGCAGTGCTTTATTATTTTTTTTTTAAATTCCAGCAGAGTGTTTAGGATTCTCTTATATGGTCATCATAGACCGACGGAGGCCGACGACGAAGGTCGTAAATCATTCACTAAAACCGCAATCATGGAATTATGTTTTGACCGGGTCGTGAGACCAGAACCACGAGCGGACCAGCGTCGCGTTCGTCTGACAATGAGGAAGAGAAATTGGCCAGGACAATGTGGCTGTGAAGAGGTAAGGTGTTATAAGCCAAATTATTTTTTTATCCCTGAAAATTGTAATCAAAAATGACTTTTGACCAATCGGTAAATTACAACTGTGCGGCGCACGATGTCCGAAGTGCGTGCGCCGCGGTACACGGTTCGTTCGCTGCCTCTGGACCGTGAACGCCCCCCCGCTGCTACTATTCTGTAGCGAGGGGGGGGGGAGCCGCGGTGACAGCGCTGCTGTGGCCACATCGCCACATCCGAGTGTAATCCGTCATGTAGCGATGGCCGATCTCCGTCCTCTGTAGCGAGGGTGGGGACAACCCCCCCCCCCCACACACACACACACAGACACAGCCCTGAGTGTGCCCTTTCATTAGAGCCCAAAATGAAGCTTCTACATTGAATCATTCAAAGGTTACAGACGTTTTTCCAAACTGTGCCATTTGGCACAATTTGGCACAGTTCCAAAACGCCTGAGAACTACCTGAGAACAAAGCTGTGTAATATATTCATTTTTTGTGGTATTGTTACAAAATTTGGACCTCAGCTGGATAACACTTGGTTCTACATTTCTGTTGCATTTTCCAGCCCGGATCTGAAGCTGTGTGTTATTTGCAAACATTTGTATCCAAAAAAGCACCCAGGCCAAATTTATTTTCTTCAAGTTCAGTATGTTTAGATGACTGTAACTCAGTGGCCGGAGCACTTAGAGAGATTATGACTGTTTTGCCAAAAAATTCAAAGTGTTTTCTTTTAAATGAGATCAACCCCATGAAGATGCTGCAAAGGGCTGAAGAACAGCTTTCGATTTACTTTGGGCACATTATTTTTTGGCGTTTTTAGGAAAACTGACCGGAGTGCAAGGGGTTAACAACACAGAAACTAATTGTTCAATTAGAACAAAACTTTATTTTTTTTTCATTTTCTTTTTTTTCTTTGTTCCTGTTTTTTTTAACATAGCAACAAGCATGTTCCATATCCAAAAAATACAATAACACTGTGGGCTTTTTTTTTTTTGTCCTGTCAGGCAGCTAGGCAAACAGAACAGGGATCTGTCACCCTACTGTGCCAAAACAGATTTACTTTGCCAAGAGGAGCCTATACAGTGCCTAACTTTGCACTGTATATACTGTATATACTAGCAGCAGATGCTAACATTGAGCTGGAGGGTTTTCACATGATACGAGCTGACCGAACACCAGACAGTGGCAAGGCTAGGGGCGGTGGAGTGATAATGTATGTTAACAACAACTGGTGCAGACCGGGACATATCACTGTTAAACAACGACACTGCAGCAAAGACATTGAGTTGCTAGCTGTTAGCATGAGGCCTACATATCTCCCGAGAGAACACTCACACGTGATCTGCATTGTTGTTTATGCAAATCCGACGGCGAACGCTGGGACAGCACGTGACGTCATCCATTCAGTAACCAGCAGGCTGCAGACAGAACACCCAGATGCTCTTCTCCTCATCTCAGACGATTTCAACCATGTTTCACTATCTCCCATTCTACCCACGTTCACCCAGTATGTCACATGCCACACTAGAGACAATAAAACACTGGATTTATTCTACGCAAACACTAAGGAGGCGTACACCTCATCACAACTCCCCCCACTCGGGAGATCGGATCACAACTTGGTTCATCTCCGGCCGGTGTACAAACCCCTAGTGCACAGACAACCTCCGGCCATGCACACTGTGGAGTTATGGTCTGAGGAGACAATGGACACTCTAAAGGGCTGTTTTGAAGCCACCGCCTGGAAGCAGCTCTGCGATCCACATGGTGAGGACATCGATGGCCTCATTCACACCTTCACGGGCTACCTCAGCTTCTGTGTGGACAAATCCGTTCCCACCAAGACCATACGGCGTCACTCAAACAACAAACCCTGGATCAACCCTGAGATAAAAACACTTCTGAGAGAGAAGAAGAGGATCTTCAGGTCAGGGAACAGGGAGATGCTGAAGTCCGTACAGAGGGAGCTGAGGAGAAAGATCAGAGAAGGCAAGGACAGCTTCAGGAAGAAGATGGAGGACAAGCTGCAACAGAGCGACATCAGCGGGGTCTGGAGAAACCTCAAAACCATCTCGGGGCTCCAGAATACCTCCCCCCAGGCCACAGGGGGCAGGGAGTGGGCGAACAACCTGAATCTGTTTTTCACTAGATTTGACCAACCGCCCTCCCCCCTGACTGCACAACAACCACTGCTGCCTCTAAAGAAATCAAGTCCTGCTGCCCACTCCCCACTCCACCAACACCCCCCCACTCCCAACACACAGCCCTCCATCCTGACCCTGACCAGGACCCAGGTGAGGACGGAGCTGAGGAAGATCAAGGCGAGGAAGGCGCCGGGACCGGACGGCATCAGCGCAAAGCTCCTCAAGTCCTGTGCAGACCAGCTGTGTGGGATTGTGACGTATATCTTCAACATGAGCCTGAAACTGGGGAGGGTACCACAGCTGTGGAAAACATCTTGTGTGGTACCTGTACCAAAAACTTCCCACCCCAAAGACCTGAACAGCTACAGACCGGTGGCCTTGACGTCCCACTTGATGAAGACCCTGGAGAGACTGCTCCTTGCTCACCTCCGCCCCCTGGTGGAACCAGCGATGGATCCACTCCAGTTCGCCTACCAGCATGGCATTGGGGTGGAGGATGCGGTGATCTTCCTCCTTCACCGTTCTCTGTCCCACCTGGAGAAGCCCGGGAATATGGTGAGGATCATGTTCTTTGACTTCTCCAGTGCTTTCAACACCATCCAACCGATGATCCTGAAGGACAAGCTGCTGCGCGCAGGGGTGGACCAGCACCTGTCATCATGGATCCTGGACTACCTCACGAACCGGCCTCAGTTTGTGAGAACCCGGGACTGTGTGTCCGACACGATCATCAGTAGCACGGGGGCCCCCCAGGGAACGGTGCTGGCTCCCTTCCTGTTCACTCTTTATACTGCGGACTTCTCACACAACACAACACACTGCCATCTACAGAAGTTCTCTGATGACTCTGCGATCGTTGGCCTCATCTCCAATGGAGATGAAGCTGAGTACAGAGGGCTTATCCAGGACTTCGTGGACTGGTGCCATCGGAACTGCCTCCACATCAACGCGAGGAAAACTAAGGAGCTGGTGGTGGACTGCCGCAGGCATGGGCAGCCCCTCACAGTACCAGTAAATATACAGGGAACAGACATCGAGATGGTGACATCCTATAAGTACCTGGGTGTTCATCTGAACAATAAACTAGACTGGTCACACAATACTGATGCACTCTACAAGAAGGGACAGCGCAGGCTGTTCCTGCTGAGGAGACTCAGGTCTTTTGGTGTACAAGGGGCGCTGCTGAAGTCATTCTATGACACGGTGGTGGCATCAGCCATCACTTTTGGAGTGGTCTGCTGGGGCAGTGGCATTACTGCAGCCGATAGGAAGAGACTGAACAAACTGATTAAGAAAGCTAGCTCTGTCCTGGGGCAGCGCCTTGATCCGATGGAGGAGATAGGAGAGAGAAGGACGGTGGCTAAACTGTCATCTCTGCTGGAGTCCGAGTTCCACCCTATGCAGGACATACTGAATGCACTGAGGAGCTCATTTAGCAGCAGACTACATCATCCCAGGTGCACAACCGAGAGGTTTCGTAGGTCCTTCCTACCAACGGCTGTCAGACTGTACAACCTAAGCAGGGCTGCTCGCAGAGATAGCAAAAAGACGTAACAAACTAATAGTTTTTTGAATGCAAAAGATGCAATAGACTTACACAATGGTCCCCTCCGGCATACAACTAGGAACATACCGGTCGCTATGGAGGGTGAGAATATGTATGGGCACATAATCATACCATGTAGGATAACTAAGTAGACGGTTATGCTGTTTCATTCCATCTAGCAACAATGCTCTGCACTGTGTGTGTTTATATATTTACATATTTATTCCATCTAGCTACAATGCTCAGCACTGGGTGTGTTTATATTTATATATCTACATATTATTCCATCTAGCTACATTGCTCCGCACTGTGTGTGTTTATATACTTGCATATTTATTCCACCTAGCTGCAATGCTCCGTACTGTGGGTGTTTATATATTTGCATATTTATTCCATCTAGCTACAATGCTCTGCACTGTGTGTTCATATATTCATATATTTATTCCATCCAGCTACAATGCTCTGCACTGTGTGTCTGTGTGTGTGTGTATATATATATATTTTATAGTAATATGTACATATGTATATTAGCTGCTCTTGCTTGCTTGTTTTTTTCTAGCCTTCTGATTGTTGCTCTGAGTGTTGCTATCCCTGTGCTGTTGCAATCCTGGAATTTCCCCGTTGTGGGACTAATAAAGGCTTATCTTATCTTATCTTATCTTATATAAAAAAAAAACACTGTGGGCAACATATGTTGGTTACATATGCTCCACAAATATATTGATGTGTGTTTTATTGTATTGTGTGTTGCACGTCTCAAGGAACAAAAGGACTGAGCCTCCGAGAGAGCCTTCGGGAGGTAACGGGAAAGTGTGAGGTTTGGACTTTGTTTCAAGGAGATGACCTGGAGAGATTTCCGGACCACCGGAGACTAAGGGACAATGGTGTGAAGTTCAGAGGAGTTACATTGTGACTGGGATTAAGTACCATGTGACTGTATGTTTGAGTAAACACCATGTGACTGCAGTTTTGATGTCCGGGGTATAAAAGACAGATGTGAGATAATTTATCCTCTTTTTCTGCTTTGAAATTGTTGGAGTATGTGTTTGTGAATAAAGCTGAACCTGAGGAATAAACTCAGTCTCATCCTTCCGCACATCCTCCACAACACGTTTTTTTTAAACACAGCTTAATAACTAAACTCTTCGATTACAACAATGTTTTTACAATGACAGCAAAATGTCATCAAGCACCTTGAAAACTAACACTGAACTGAATAAAACACTTTGTTATCCTCAGAAAATTAACAATCATCTACAGTGACTTGTTAACACCAATCCTGGTTCACATCAAAACGATACAACATTTAAATCGGTCAAATGACAAATACCTAGAATAGAACATGTAAAGTTATCCAACACTAAGAACACAACATGTAGACTCTTCTACAACTAAACTGAGACACACACAATGTCGTGGTCGGAAAAGTAACAGTCCTGTACAGTGACTTGAGGATGCAAATCTTGGTTCAAATAAACATGGTCTAACAGACTTCCATAGTTGGTGGTTGGTCCTTGTACAAGCTGGTAAAACCCAAACTGGTGCATAGTTGTTAAGATCTTATGGCTGGGGGAACTCAGAAGATCTACATTGAAATCACCAAGAACGATGGTCTTGTCATTCCTTGGCAAGGATCTTAAAAGTTGCTTCAGGTTGACATAACGCACGGCTCAGAAGACACACACGCAGGCTCAGAGTGAATTTAACAGCTTTATTTAACAACAAGGATGTGTGGATGCGTGTCTGTGGTATGTGGATGTACTGATGGCGGACGTCAGCGTCAGGCACGGAGGCAGGAAACTGTACAGCCAGACAACCCTGGGGAGAGAGCACAGGGAGAAGGTGACGGGCACCAAACCAGTACAACAGGTAACAAGGGATTTGTTGGCTTACTTGGCAGGGCAGGTGGCAGGCGTGCACAAGGGCGAGTCCAGGAGACAGCAACCTGACAATGCACCTGACAGCAGCAACGAGATGGTGATGCAGAGGCGGAATCCGCCGCCGGGGAAGATCCACCTGTGCACAGGGGAGAAACTGGAACACAAGAGGAGGTATGCTTACGCGGGTAATCTTGCTGGTAGGCGAGGGGGTTCCTCTGAAGCAAGTAGCCGAAGGGAACAGACGGCTTCAGGCCAAGGCCCAGGGCATATAAGCCACTCTGGCTTATATGCCACGCTGCTGACGAGGTGCAGGTGTGCGCTCAGCTGGCGCCGCTAATGAGCGGCGAGTTGTAACAGTACTCCCCCCTCTAGCAGCGCCTCCTGGCGATGGTTTATCGGGGTGCTTCCGGTGAAACTCGGTGATGAGAGAGCGATCCAACACGAACGAGGGGCAAACCCACTGCCTCCATTCTGGACCATAGCCCTCCCAGTCCACCAAATACTGTAGCCCGCGACCCCGGCGTCAGGAGTCCAGATGGTAGAGACAGTCCAAGCTGGATGGCCATCAATCATCCGAGGTGCGGGCGGCGCAGCAGGAGTAGGGCAGATGGGATCAGACACCACCGGTTTCACCTTGGAGACGTGGAAGGTGGGATGGATGCGGAGGGAGGGGGGAGTAGCAACATGCACAGCCACCGGGTTGATAATCTTGGTGACGGGGTATGGACCCATGAAACGTCTAGCCAACTTCCTCCTCTCACCCTTCAGGTTCACATCTTGCGTGGATACCCAGACCGGTTGGCCTACCTGGTAGGCAGGAGCAGGTCTTCTATGCCGATCCGCCGTGGCCTTATTGCGCTCTGCCGTGCGTAAAAGCGCATTGCGCGCAGCTGTCCAGATGGAGCGGCACCGCCTGAGGTGAGCCTGAACCGTGGGGACTGCCGACTCGTTCTCCAGCGAGGGGAACAGAGGGGGGTCGTAACCCAGGGACACCTTGAAGGGGGACATCCCTGTGACTGAGGAGCGAGCGGTGTTGTGGGCGTATTCCACCCAGGCAAGGTGTTTGCTCCATGACGCAGGCTTCGAGACGGTGACGCAGCGGAGAGCAGCCTTCAGCTCCTGGTTGGTCCGTTCACACTGCCCGTTAGATTGGGGGTGATGGCCGGAGGAGAGGCTGACCTGGGCTCCTAATGCCTTGCAAAAAACCCGCCAGACGTCCGAGGTGAATTGGGGACCCCAGTCGGAGACCACGTCAACTGGTATCCCGTGCAGCCTGACCATGTGTTGGATGAGAAGATCTGCCGTCTCCAAGGCGGAGGGGAGCCCCCGTAATGGCACGAAGTGGGTGGCCTTGGAGAAGCGGTCGACGATGGTCAGGACAGTGTCGAAGTTGTTAGAGATGGGGAGACCGGTGACGAAGTCCAATGCGATGTGCGACCAGTGCCTACCAGGAATGGGCAGGGGCTGGAGCAAACCCGCAGGGGGGGAGTTGCCGGCTTTACTGGTGGCACAGATGGGGCAGGCCCCGGCGTAGCGGGCAGCGTCCTTGCGCAGTCACGGCCACCAGAAGGAGCGTTGGAGCAGGTCAATCATTCGGGAGGTCCCAGGATGGCAGGCTAGCTTGGACGTGTGAAGCCAATGGATGACCTCCCCCCGAACGGAGGATGGAACAAAGAGCCTCCCCTCCGGTCCGCCGCCCGGGTCAGGCTCCGATTGCTGCGCCTTCCGGACCTTATCCTCGATCTCCCAGGTAACGGCCCCCACGATGCACGACCTGGGCAGGACAGTGTGTACAGCGCCCCCCGAGTCTTCAGGGGCAAATTGCCTGGAGAGGGCGTCAGGGAGTCCGTTCTTGGAGCCCGGCCTGAATGTGATGGTGAAATGGAACCTCGCAAAAAACAGGGACCAACGGGCCTGGCGGGCATTCAGACGCTCGGCAGTTCTTAAATATTCCAGGTTTTTGTGATCCGGTAGCACCACGAAGGGCAGGACGGCCCCCTCCAGCCAGTGACGCCACTCCTGGAGCGCGAGCTTGATGGTGAGAAGCTCCCTGTCCCCCACGTCGTAGTTGCGTTCCGGCGGGGACAAGCGCTAGGAGAAGAAGGCGCAAGGCCATTTGACCCCATCAGCAGGTGACCGCTGAAACAACACCACCCCCACCCCTGTATCCGAGGCGTCGACCTCCACGATGCACTGCAGAGAGGGGTCGACCTGGCTGAGGACCCGGGAGGATGAAAACTCCGCCTTCAGCGCCTGGAAGGCCGCCGCAGCCTCTTCAGTCCACTGGAACCGGGTTTTAGGGGAGGTGAGATGGGTCAGAGGGCCGACGATGGCTCCAAAGTTGGGCACAAAGCGGCGGTAGAAGTTGGCAAAGCCAACGAATTGTTGCACCTGCTTTCTAGATGTGGGAGTCGGCCAATCTACCACCGCTTTAATTTTAGCTGGGTCTGGGAGCACCTGGTCATGGGAGATGACAAACCCGAGAAATGACGTCTTCTTGGCATAGAACTCGCACTTCTCCGCCTTCACATACAACCGATTCTCCAGTAACCTCTGAAGGACCCATCTCACATGCACCTGGTGCTCATCCCTGGACTTGGAGAAGATGAGAATATCATCCAGGTAAACGAACACAAACAGACCGATGAAGTCCCGGAGAATGTCATTAATCAGGCGCTGAAAGACGGCTGGAGCGTTGTTTAACCCGAACGGCATGACCAGGTATTCAAAGTGGCCGTTCGGGGTACGGAAGGCTGTCTTCCATTCATCTCCCTCCCGGATCCGGACGAGGTGGTACGCGCTGCGGAGATCCAGCTTGGTAAACCAGGTCACCCCCTGGAGGGAGTGGAAGGCAGTGTCCATCAGGGGCAGGGTGTAACGGTCCTTCTCCGTGATGTCATTGAGGGCACGGAAGTCGATGCATGGATGAAGAGAGCCATCCTTCTTGCCCACGAAGAAGAACCCTGCACCTAATGGAGATGATGATGGGCGAATAATACCTGCACTGAGAGATTCCTTAAGGTAGGTGTTCATAGCCTCCTTCTCCGGCGCTGACAGGCTGTAGAGACGTCCCGAGGGAAGAGGCGCCCCCTGGCGGAGATTTATGGCGCAGTCGTAAGGCCTGTGTGGAGGAAGAGACATCGCCTTGGACTTACTAAAGACCGCGCCCAGGTCGTGAAACTCCGCGGGCACCAAGGAGAGGTCCGGGGGCGCGGCATCCTTGACCACGGGAGGAGAAGATGGAGAGCAGGCAGCGGATTGGAGGCAGGTGCTCATACAAAAGGTACTCCAGGCTGTCACCCTTCCGGTCTTCCAATCCAGGATGGGGTTATGGAGACGGAGCCACGGATAACCCAAGATCACCGGAGACACAGAGGATGGCAAGATGTAAAAGGAGATTTCCTCCCGGTGATTTCCAGAGACGATGACAGAGATGGGGTTTGTCCGGTGGGTCACTTTCCCCAGAGATGCATGGGAGAGATTGATGAGGGCGAGAGGAGTTTTAAGGGGCTGGCAATGGATGCCCAATCGGGTTGCCAGGCTTTGTGAAATGAAGCTGCCTTCCGCACCTGAGTCCACCAGTGCATGAGTGAGATGCCCTGTGATGTTGTGGCAAAAACGGATGGGCAGCGACAAATGAGTGAGGGGAGTTGACTGGTTAGCGTCCGCAAGGCCCCCTACAGTGACTCGCGGACCTCCCCATTTGGCTTCTCCGGGCATCGCTCCACCGTGTGCTGGTTGTCTCCGCAATACATGCAGAGACCCAGCTCACGTCGGCGTTGTCTCTCTGCTAGAGGGAGCTTTGCCCGGCTCGTCACCATTGGCTCCGACTCCTCGGAAACCTCCGGTGGCGGTAACGCCAGGGGGCGAGCTTGAGACCAGCGTGACAAGGCCCCCTGCGAGTGAGAAGGCAACTTCCGCTCTGAGGCGCGCTCGCGCAGCCGGTTGTCCAAGCTGATAGTAAGGGAAATTAGCTCCGCCAACGTTTCAGGGATGTCCCGACCAGCCAGTTCATCCCTCAGACCAGAGTTTAAACTGCGGAGGAAGATGCCGCAGAGGGCACGTTCCTCCCAGCCAACCTCCTCCGCTGTAACCCGGAAGTCAATGGCGTAGTCCGCGGCCGATCGGCTCCCCTGCTGAAGGCTGAGAAGACGATTGGTCAGGACACTCTCCATACGGGAGTGATCAAAGACTTCCAGAAAATGTTTAACGAACTGGCCATAGGTGAGGGTGGCATAGCCGGGCCTCGCCATGACAGCATAAGCCCAGGTGAGTGCACGACCCTCCAGGAGGTTACCTATATTGCCAATTCGACTATGGTCTGAGGGGAAATCCCCGGGGACACGCAGAAACACCGACTCACATTGCATAATGAATCCCCGCGCTCCACCGAGCTTACCGCTAAAGCGGGCGGGGGTAGGAATGGGTGTGAGTCGGGCTGGGACACCCGGAGCTGGCTGGACGGCCGCTGAAGCAGCGGGAGCTGCACCTCCCTGACGAGCCTGGGGGAACGGCTGTCGGGGGTCCAGGTGGTCTAACCGGTCAGTTATTAGGGTTAATTGGTTGAGAATCACTTGTTGCTGATGAGCTATTAAATCCACCCGAGCCTCGAGGGTGGAAAATCGGCGTGCGAGCCCGCTGTCCGCCGAGCCGCTCTGCTGAAGCCATACTGACATAACGCACGGCTCAGGAGACACACACACAGGCTCAGAGTGAATTTAACAGCTTTTTTTAACAACAAGGATGTGTGGATGCGTGTCTGTGGTATGTGGATGTACTGATGGCGGACGTCAGCGTCAGGCACGGAGGCAGGAAACCGTACAGCCAGACAACCCTGGGGAGAGAGCACAGGGAGAAGGTGACGGGCACCAAACCAGTACAACAGGTAACAAGGGATTTGTTGGTTTACTTGGCAGGGCAGGTGGCAGGCGTGCACAAGGGCGAGTCCAGGAGACAGCAACCTGACAATGCACCTGACAGCAGCAACGAGATGGTGATGCAGAGGCGGAGTCCGCCACCGGGGAAGATCCACCTGTGCACAGGGGAAAAACTGGAACACAAGAGGAGGTATGCTTACACGGGTAATCTTGCTGGTAGGAGGGGGTTCCTCTGAAGCAAGTAGCCGAAGGGAACAGACGGCTTCAGGCCGAGGCCCAGGGCAGAGTGGCTTATATGCCACGCTGCTGACGAGGTGCAGGTGTGCGCTCAGCTGGCGCCGCTAATGCGCGGCGAGTTGTAACACAGGTTATCGAGGAAAGTAGAAACTGGCACAGAAGGAGATCTATAAATGGTGATGATATTCACCTTTTTAGCCATGGTGGTCACATTAACCGCAGTGTACTCAAGGCCATTGCCTTTCAAATGTATCTGCTTTGGGGCCATCTTCTGCTTAATAACAGTCATCACCCCACCTCCACGTTCCTGTGCAGCAGGTCTGTCTGCTCTGATGACTTTCGCCTCTGGTAGGATTGATGTTACTTGCTCGTGCTGCTTCAAGAACGTTTCCACATAGCAGAACACGTCAACCTGTTGAAGAGCGGTGTACATTTTCAAGTCCTGTTCATGTTCCAGGTACGACCTGATGTTGAGCAGTCTGATATTCAGCTCTCCATGAGTAATTGTGGGTGCATTAGAGGAGATGGAATCTGATGAAGCTTCCTGTCTAAGGCGTTCCATCTCACAAACAACAGATGGATTTGTGCGGATGGCACTGGCGTCAAATCCAAGCAAGAAAAGGCCATTCAAGTTTCTGACATGACTCAGCGCAACATACGCCTGGCCTGGCATGAAGGAGCCCTTTCCCTGCATGGCAACAACAATCTTATCCATAGTCTTGCCTTGGACTCTATGTATTGTGCAGCCCCAAGCTAGTGAGAGAGGAAACTGTGAACGTTTTGCTTCCACTGATCGTCTTCCCCTTCCCGCATAAAACTGCACGTACATTCTTTTGATGGGTACTGCCCCAGGGAAAGATTGCTTGTATTGGCTGTCAGCAATAGCCTGCTTGCCTACCCGTTCACTATCAAATTTAACAAGGATTGTCTGAACGTTGCTTCCACTGTTGTCGATCCCAGTGACTGTGCCACAGACCCCATTGGCCAGACCATCAGATACGTCAATGTTGACAGTTACCATCACCCTAGCGCCCACTGCCACAGACACTACTTCCCTGAGACCACCGGTATCTGAAGCCTTAGTGGAAATGGCAACATCAATGAGGCCTGTCTGTACAACCTTCTTTTTGTCAATAGCCTTAATATCAAAAACTGGGTTGGTCAGCTTCTTCAGATTTTCCACGTTGTGCTCGTCAACCTCTCTGTTCGTCTTAAAGACGTGAAGTGCATCAGCTGGGTAATCAACAGCTTGTTTGGTGATGACTCTGCTCTTAAGCAACGTTATATCATCTTGAGTGCAGGTTGCTGTCCTGACCCTTATCAACAACTGAGCAAAATGCTAATCATCCTTTTGCCGCATGCTTTCTGACAGTTCCATCAATTTGAAGTTTTCCTCCCATAGAGATCCATGAAGTCGGGCGTAGCTATCTCTTGGAAGTCCAAAGACATGATTCTGGCCTACAGGTTGCAGTTGGTAGAGATCACCAACGGCCAAAATACTGACTCCTCCAAATCTGGAATCTGGGTCACAGTTGCCACAGATGTCTTCCAGCCGGCGGTGGATATGGTAGAGTAGGTCAGCTCCAACCATAGATACATCTATTATCAGGAGCTTCAGCTTGCCCAGCCTTGAACAAAGCGTATTTAGCTTCTCATTGCCTGCCGCTTGGTATTGGGTCTGATGCTTGGGTCCACAGCTAAAGCCAAGAGCTGAATGTAGCGTCATCCCCTCAATGCCAAATGCTGCTGTCCCCGTGAAAGCAGTAAGCAGAACAGGAAGTTCGTCAGGCTGGAAATGTCCAGAGAGGGGTCTCAGAAACTTCATGGTTTCATAATGTATCAGCCTTATGACATGGCTCTTCCCAACTCCTCCGGCCCCACTCAGGAAAACTTTGTACTGTGGCATGGGCTGACCATGTTTCAGAGCAAAGATTGCATCTTTGCACCACTTTCGATGAAACATGACCACTTCCATCTGTTTGTTATTCAGTGAGCGCATCATGGCTCTGTACTGTTGTGCGTTCATCATGACTTTACTGAGCTCTGCAGTGAAACGAGCATGAAGCTCCGAGCGATTACTAGATGACTCCTCAGGGGCTAAGTCGATGTTTCTGAGCTGATCTTCTGGTGGGAGCTCTTTCCTGGATAAAGCCTTCTTCTTCTTGTTCTGCTTGTTGAAATTCCACATTTGGAGCTACAGCATCCCAGGCATCTTCGGGAGGCCCCATCCTTTGTAAGTCATCATAGGCTCTATCCAGTTCTTCAGTGCTAACGCTAAACATGGCTTCGTTAGCATGAATAGTAGCCTTGACATTTTCATACTGCTCCTGGTAAGATAGGTAGTCAGCTTTCAGATCGACCACTTCGTCTCGCCATGGATAGTAAAGCATCAACAGGTTCCTGCATCTGTCTTCCCCATCCTTCTTTTCTTTGTGAAACCTGATGACGCAGTGGCACTGACCACTGCGTCATCACCTGCACACACAGTGGCAGGTGACCACATCGGGGATGTGGTCACCTGCATCATTGGAAGCATCTTTCCCACCGGTTGTGTAAGTGGCTGCAAACTCTGCAAGGCACATATCTTCCAAGGCATCAGGCCGCATGGCATAGCTGTGAAGAGGCGACATACAAAAAATGTCTTCATCATCATCGTCCATTTCTTGGAGGACCTTCTGTGGCTTTAGCATGGAGACACGTTTGTCTTTGGGAGCAGTGTTGACAAACACAACTTTTCGACTGGCCCTCTTCAGTGGCAGGGAAAGTATCCTGTAGGCAGCCTCCTGGGCACTAACTTCCCTATTGTTGAAGAAAGCCGATCCCACCTTTCTCAGCTTACATTTCAAGTCTTCGCCTCTGCTCTCTTCAGCCACTTTCTTCAGTAGTTCACTCATGGCCCTTTCGCTCTTCATCATGTAACTGGTGATGTACATAATGCACGAGTATGGGTCCATGATGAACTGCAGGTCCATGTTGGCACACCAGGTTTTGAGGATCATGGGATTATACTGATTAATCCACATCTCTGAGGGCTGATGTCTCAAAACTACTTGTTTCCCTGATTTCATTAGTTTCACCATTTCTTGGTATTGCTGTTGGTTGACCTCTGCCTTTTGTAGGAGCTCTTCAAAAGTAATATTGTCCGGAACATTTTTGTCTTCCATGACTTGGCGGACTTTTTTGAAGATGTCAGCTTTAGTTTTAATCATACGCTCTGCATTCATAGAGTCTTCAACGTCAGGCTGGCGGGCAATCACAGTTTCAGCAGACGGATAATGAGGGAAATGAAATCTGCATGATCCAGTCCTTTGGCATGTTGCAGAGTGTACATGCTTCTGGACTGACAGCACGAGCTGTCTCAAGTCACTCTCTTCTTCCCCTGGAATAGCGCACGTCTGGTGGTGGTCGATGAATGCAGCAATTTCTTCATCAGTGTTCACATCACGTTTTGGCGCATCTTTAATCCACAAGATGGTATGGGAGTGTGGAGAACCCCTTGCCTGAAACTCTATGTGTATCATGTAGTCCACCAGTTGGCCTATGGGATGTGCCCTTCCTCCAATGAACTCTTTGAAGAAAGTATCGAGCCTGTGTTTGAACTGCCGGGCTGCTGTTACTGGGTTACACCTGAGCCAGTTGCACTTTTCCTCCCACAACATTTTTTTGATGTCATCTGCTGCAAACTTTTTGCCATACTGGTGAGCAATACTCTGGATGACTTCTGGCCACTGCATGTCAGCTGCTGACAAGGTGAGGAACCAAGTGGGAATTCCCAGTTGTCGCACCATGGCCAGCAGGTCTAACAATACAGTGTTCCAGTATGCAGGAGAGCCTCGAATGTTCTTCATGAACTTGAAAGCTGTGTCTGTGTGGAGCATGCTCTGAACATTGTCAGAAACCTTCATGAGTCCAGCGTTTATCTTTCTGTTTTGAAACGTCTGTCCACGGGTCTGCCTCCGTGATATCTGAATATCATCGCTGACTTGCTTGGCTTCTACAGCATACTGGGCTGCAAGGAGGTAGTCAATATCACTGGCAAATCTCCCATCTTTGTTCAACAGTCGCTGATTGAAGTACGCCCTTGGTGTTATCTTCTTTTCTCTTTCTTGGCATAATCTTCCACGCCCGAAAGGATACTTGGAAGGATTTGCCAGCTCTTCAAAGTTTCTGCCTGTGAGAAAAGGGCAGGGCTTTTGGTTCTCTCCTGGCGCCAAAGAAAAGGTGCTGTCCCCATCAGCTACTTGCTCTTCTTGCAGCAGAGTGTCATATAGAATCCCTCGCAGTTTGCTTGTGTGCTCAAAGTGAGGCCTGTCTTCCTTATCTTCCAGCATTTGTTTTTTCTTCTGGGCATCTGTTTCCTGAGTGAAATTGGACTGGGCAGTATCTAGTGCAACATAATGCTCCTCACCCATCAGACCAATTGTTATAGTGACGCCACTTCTGCGACCTCGGGGATGAATGTCATGTGGCCATTCAGGAGAGATGGTGTTGATGACCTCGATGTTTAGATTCAACATGTCTGCAACGCCTTGAACTGCAAGATTATCCTCCCAGGCACCATTTCTTAGTCCATCAATGTACATGTAGAATGCTCTACTTTGCTGCTGACTCAGGTTTTCACGCACAGGAGACTGGTGTGGACTGTTGTGCAGCTGCAGAAAGCCAAAGTAGCACTGCTTGAGAGGTGATGTCTCGAGATATTCAATGAGGTTCTGTCGTATGTCAGGCCCACTCATGCTCTGCACTCCAACTGCAGCAAGTTATGCTGAGACAGCATGAAAGAAGCAGTTACCGTCCCCAGGGACATCCTTTATCTTCAAGTTGCGCCTCTTAGCCAAATGTGCCAAGATGAGGTAATTGTTCCAAGATGGCAGCGGTGACAGAGGAGCAGGTGATGCTGGTTCATCCACTTCCATCTGCTTGGGACAGGCTTTAGCTAATGCTTCCCAAAGATCTGGATCATCTTCTTCCCACCTGTTTTCCCAATCCGGGCACAAAATGACATCCTTATACAGAGGGTTGTTCTGCTTCAGTCAGTGGAGTGCCTCCATCACTTTTTTAGGCCGAATATATTCGTGCATGTAATGCCCTCTGTTGCAAAGCTTTCTCTTCAGTTTCAGTGCCACCACCTCTGCTGTGTCAGGAAGGCTTGGCAGCAATGATACCACTGGCTGAAGCTTAGATGGTACATTTACTGCGCTTCCGTGGATGGCTTTCTGTCCTCCTTTTGGCAGACCTACCAGCTTCATAAATGCGATTCTCTGACTGATAAGTCTCAGCTCTAGAGGCCTCAGATCAGCCAGTGGCACTGGTATTTCATCCAGGCCTAAACTATTGATCCATGATTGGGTGGGGACTTTTCCATGCTTCATTGACAAATGACAGGTGTTGCAGACTCAGTACTTGTCGTGTGTAAGCATTCCATTGCGTTTTTTCAGAATATCCTGAATTGTTCCTGTGTTTTTGCTGTACTTTTCATCCTTCATCTCCACAACTGATGATCGGTAATGCAGTCGGTGGCATGAACAGCAGGCATAAATTGGCCCTTCCTTTATCTTAGACATGAAGACTGCTGCACTTTCTTCCACAGTCAATTCTTTATTCTGTTGTCTGCAAACTTGCATCCTATTTTTCTCTGTGATCCTTCGAGCTTCAGCCTCTTCTGCTATTTGTTCTTGTCTATGCTTCTGCATACTTTTCCTGACAGAAGCACGTCGAGCCTCGGCAGCATCAAGTGACTGTTCCTGTCTAAGTCTTTGTATTTGTGCTCTGTCAGAAGCACGTCGAGCCTCGGCAGCATCAGGTGACTCTTCCTGTCTAAGTCTTTGTTTTTGTGCTCTGTCAGAAGCACGTCGAGCCTCGGCAGCATCAGGTGACTCTTCCTGTCTATGCTTCTGCATACTTTTCCTGACAGAAGCACGTCGAGCCTCGGCAGCATCAGGTGACTCTTCCTGTCTATGCTTCTGCATACTTTTGCTGACAGAAGCACGTCGAGCCTTGGCAGCATCAGGTGACTCTTCCTGTCTAAGTCTTTGTTTTTGTGCTCTGTCAGAAGCACGTCGAGCCTCGGCAGCATCAGGTGACTCTTCCTGTCTATGCTTCTGCATACTTTTCCTGACAGAAGCACGTCGAGCCTCGGCAGTCTCATTTGTCTCAGATTGCCTCTTCTTTTTCATGAGATCTACACTCTCTCTTCTTTGTTGCTCCACACTTTTAGTTCTTGAACGAGGCATAACTGCTACAGTTGAACAACTTTCTAATGTAATCTCCTATAATTCACACAGCTTGGTTGAACGACTTTCTAATGTAACCTCCTATAATTCACACAGCTTTGGTCTCTTGGATGCTCTAGCTGTAAATGAACTGACAGTGAAATGAGCTGCTATATTTATAGTATTCACATGTGTATTGTAGCACCTTGGGGAAGCCAGATTATCTAGCATCTCAGACAGGAGACAGCAGATAAGCATGGGAGAACAAAGAGCAGGAGGTTCCTGGTGAGATAGCAGGAAGGAGTCAAGGAGGAAGGATGTTGAATGCAGAGTGATGCAAATGTCATGTTGTGTTTGATGTAAATGCCATGAAACTTAAGAGGAGAGTTTCTGCTTAAATGTTCAGTCTGTTCTGTGCTTGAGAGATGTGAGTGTGTAATAAATTGTCTGAAATGAATCCGCCTCTGATTTCACACACTCCACAGTATTACACAATAGTAAAAGTTGTACCATTGGCATTCCCCTAATAAATATGCAAATTTGGGCGATTCCTGCTTTGCAAATCCCCTACTACGTCAACACAAGCAATATGCAAATTAATGGATTTTCGTCTGCATGTTTCCCACTTTAGATTTCCCCACTATTAGCAATATGCCAATGAAGGGGTTTTCCTCTGCATGTTTTTTTCCCACTTTGGATTTCCCCCAGTATTAGCAATATGCAAATTATTGGGTTTTCCTCTGCATGTTTTCCACTTTTGAATTTCCAAGTTTTGATATCTTGTAGAACCTGTTTGAACTTCTCTTGTATTTTAGCACTGTGGCCGCACATGGCCAAAACATAATGAGCAGCATCTTTGATAAGAACAAAGGGCAGAGTTTCCTTGGAAATAACAGGAAGCTGTGAAATGTGATCTTTTGTGTGTCAGAGACGGCTTGGAGGATCCTTTGTGTGCCAGAGACTGTGAAGGGGATGTTAAGGGATTATGGAAGTGCATGCAGTGTGATCTTTTATGTGAATGCAATGTGACCTTTTGATATGTAGAAGGACCTGAGTATATAAGTGAAGAGTTCTGTTTGAGATGTCCTCTTTTCTACTATGCTCATGTGAGAGAATGTGTAATAAACTGTCTGAGACAAACTTGCCTCATCATTTACACACTCTACACTGGTGACCCAAGACGAAGCATGCAACACGAAGAGAATTCCCCGGAGTCAGCCTCATTGGGAGCCCCCAGCCAAGCGTATGCCGTTACAATCCAGCTACCGGATTTTTGGCAGCACAATCCGCGCTCCTGGTTCCACCTGGTTAAGGTGCAGTTCGTCCGCCGGGGGATATCGGTGGATGACACGAAATTCTACCATGTGGTCGCAAAGCTCGACACCCACATGGTTCAGCATGTGGAGAGCCTGCTGGATCAGCCACCAGCCAGCGACAAATACGGCACGTTGAAGGCCGCACTTATCCAGCACTACACACTCTCGGTTGAGGAGAGAGCAGAGAGGCTCCTGATGCGGACCGGGTTGGGAGATTGCACGGCTATTGACCTCATGGAGAGGATGCTGAGATTGAAGGGCTCGGACGACGACCACTTCATTTTTATCCACCTTTTCCTCCGGAACCTTCCGTCAGCGACGAGAGCGGCCCTGGCCAGTTCACCGTTGCTGGGCAAGTGGGACTACCGTGCACTGGCCCGGGAGGCACACCGGATCATCATGGCCAGCAGAGAGCTCGCGACCACGGCGGCGGCGGCGGAGCTCGGCGCGACGACCGGAGACGGTGAGGAGCCATCGACGGCGGTAGCAGAATCACCCACGATGACAGCGGCGGGGGCCAAGGAATGCGGAGGAGACGCCCTTTGTTTCTACCACCGCCGCTTTGCAGAGAGGGCACGCAAATGTATACCACCGTGCCAGTTCAAGCGCTCGGGAAACGCCAAGACCGGGGTCGGTAGCAGCTGCGGCCCTCGGGGAGGAGAACAAGCTGCTCTACTTGACGGACGCACGCTCAGGGAGGCATTTCCTTGTGGACACCGGCGCCCAGTTGAGTTTCATCATGCCGTCCTACGCCGACCGGCTGGCAGAATCCAGCAGCCCCGAGATGGCAGCAGCAAACGGCTCAGAGATTAAGACCTTTGGTGAGAGGACTTTGCTTCTGTCTCTACACGGCCGTGCATTTGAGTGGACTTTTGTCATAGCAGCATTGAATTTCAATATATTGGGGGCTGATTTTTTGTGCTCACATGGTTTGTTGGTTGATGTCGCTAACAGGCGCCTGGTTAATGCACTGTCTTTTGATTCTATTCCCTGTACAGCTCGAGCGTCCCGGCCAACAGCACAAGCCAACGTCACAGCTGCAAGCGGTAAGTTCCACACACTGCTCACTCAGTTCCCAGCACTCACGGTCCCGACATTTTCGGCAGCCGTTGCTAAACACGGGGTGGAACATTTTATTACCACCACCAGGTCACCCGTTTTTGCAAAACCTCGGCGCTTGGACGCAGCTAAACTAGCCATAGCGCGCGAGGAGTTCGCCAACCTGGAGAGGTTGGGCATCATCAGGCGTTCAAACAGCCCATGGGCTTCCCCGCTACACATGGTCCCTAAAGCTGACGGTTCGTGGTGACCTTGCGGGGATTTCCGCAGGTTGAACAACGCCACAGCGCACGACCGCTACCCAATTCCTCACATCCAAGATTTTTCCATTCATTTGGCAGGAGCGCGCGTTTTTTCTAAAATAGACTTGGTCCGCGGTTACCACCAAGTTCCAGTGCACGCTGAGGACATACCCAAAACAGCGGTGATAACTCCGTTTGGTCTGTTCCAGTTTTTGCGCATGCCATTCGGGCTTAAAGGGGCTGCACAGACGTTCCAGCGCATGATGGATGCGGTGCTGCGCGATCTCCCTTTCGTATTCGTCTACCTGGACGATATTTTGGTATTGATATTTTGGGCTGCACGGTGGCGCAGTGGTTAGCACTGCGGCAGCACAGTGTACCCTTGGCCGGGGGATTGTGGGGTTCGTGGGATCGTGGGTTCGATCCCAGCCCCCGACCAACAGTGATCTGTGTGGAGTTTGCATGTTCTCCCCGTGTTGCGTGGGTTTACTCCGGGATTTCTCCGGTTTCCTCCCACATGCCAAAGACATGCATGTTAGGTTAACTGGCTGTTCTAAATTGTCCCTAGATATCTGTTTCCTATAGGCCCTTAGAATAGAGGGTTAGTATTAATGAAAGCGCTTTGAGTGGTCTTTGTGACTAGAAAAGCGCTATATAAGTGCAGGTTAGTTAGTTAGTTAGTTAGCCAGCGCATCCGAAGACGAACACGAAACCCACCTCACCGCGGTTTTCCAGAGGTTGGGAGAGCACGGTTTAATAATCAATCCAGCGAAGTGTCAGTTCGGGGTGACGCAGATTGATTTTTTTGGGGCACCGCAGCTCTCCCGAACGAGCGGTTCTGCTGCCTGACAAAGTGCGCGCGGTAGCAGATTTTCCCCGACCACAAACGATCAGGGCGTTACAGGAGTTTTTGGGAATGGTGAATTTTTATAACCGTTTCCTCCCCCGCGCAGTGCAGCTCATGCAACCACTGTATGCAGCGCTCAAAAAACAGAAACCCGCGAATAAGATCGAATGGTCCCCGGAGCAAGAGCAGGCGTTCTCGGAAGTCAAGGCAGCCCTGGCAAACGCTGCGTTGTTGGCACATCCAGACCCAACGGCCCGCATAGCGCTCACTACTGACGCGTCAGATGTGGCCATAGGGGCGGTCGTGGAGCAGCGTGTAGCCGGGGCTTGGCAGCCGCTCGCCTTTTTCAGCAGGACTTTGCGCGATAGTGAACGTAAATACAGCGCGTTTGACAGGGAGTTGCTGGCTCTCCACTTGGCTATTTGTCACTTCCAGTTCTGGCTGGAAGGGCGCTGTTTCACCGCGTTCGTTGACTACAAGCCACTAACATTCGCGATGGCCAAGGTTTCAGAACCATGGTCGGGCCGGCAGCAGAGACAGCTGGCCGCGATCTCAGAGTTTACTACCGATATTCAGCATGTCTCGGGTAAACTGAATGTAATGGCAGACTGCCTCTCACGCGCCGTGGCAGCCCTGGTCCGTGTGGGGATAGATTACACAGCCATGGCCGCGGAGCAGGTTAGTGACGCGGATGTGCGCGCGCTCCAGTCTGGACCAACAGGGTTAAGGCTGGAGAGCAGGGTGCTGCAAGACGGTATGCCCCCCCTAATCTACGATGTCTCCACTGGGCGACCGCGTCCCGTGGTACCGGCCGCGTGGCGCTGCCGCGTTTTTGACTCGGTTCATTCTTTAGCGCACCCGGGAGTGCGCGCGTCAATCAAGATGGTAGGAGAGAAATTTGTGTGGCCGAGTCTTCGCAAACAGGTGAAAGAGTGGGCAGCAGCCTGCATGGCATGCCAGCAAGCCAAAGTACACAGACACACGAGGGCTCCCTTGGAGCCGTTTCACATTCCGGCTAAGAGGTTCGACCATGTTCACATGGACCTCGTGGGCCCCCTCCCGCCATCACAGGGGTGCATGCACCTTCTGACAATGGTGGACCGCACCACGCGATGGCCGGAGGTGGTTCCACTGGCGTCAACCACAGCCGAGGAGGTGGCGCGCGCGTTTTTAACAGCATGCGTGGCGTGTTTTGGAGTCCCGTCGGACATTACGTCCGACAGAGGCCCTCAATTTGTTTCCGAACTTTGGTCAGCAATGGCCCGCAGCCTGGGTGTCACAATTCACCGCACAACCGTGTACAATCCACAGGCTAATGGGTTATGCGAAGTTTTCATAGGTCATTGAAAGCGGCTCTCAGGGCGTCACTGACGGATGCAAATTGGGTAGACAAGCTACCGTGGGTTTTATTAGGGTTGCGTTCTGCGCCTAAAGAAGACTTGGAAGCTTCCCCAGCTGAACTCGTTTTTGCGCAGCCACTTCGGCTGCCCGGGGAGTTTCTCCCGGATAATCCTGCGCTGGGCAGCTCCCCGTCTCAGCTGTTGCAGCGTAGCATTGACACAGGCATGCTGCCGGGCCCCGTTCACCACAGTTTTCCACGCGTTTTTGTGCCTAAAACTTTGAAAAATGCGGAGTTTGTTTTTGTCAGACATGACGCGCATCGCCCCCCACTACGATCACCTTATGATGGACCGTTCAGAGTGCTGGAAACAGGGGACAAGCACTTTTTGGTAGATTTGGGGGGTAGGACGGAAAAGGTTGGCATAAACAGACTCAAACCCGCTTTTGTGGTGGCGGACGAGCAAGTGCTGTTGGCGAGGGCCCCTCGGCGTGGAAGACCCCCACGGGGAGCTTCCCAGAGTAGAATTTCCCCAGAACACCTGCAGGGACAGACAAAAGGTTTTCACCCCCAGACAGCAGCTCCCCAGCATGACAGCGCTGCAGAGGCGGTGAATCCTGGTTACAGCAGATACGGGAGAAGACTGAAGCCCAAGCAGCATGTGGATTGATGTGTAGTGATTCTGTCACAGCATACAGACTGTTATTCTTTTGTTCGATCCAATATGCTCGGGAGGAGGGGGGGCCGCACATGGCCAAAACATAATGAGCAGCATCTTTGATAAGAACAAAGGGCAGAGTTTCCTTGGAAATAACAGGAAGCTGTGAAATGTGATCTTTTGTGTGTCAGAGACGGCTTGGAGGATCCTTTGTGTGCCAGAGACTGTGAAGGGGATGTTAAGGGATTATGGAAGTGCATGCAACGTGATCTTTTATGTGAATGCAATGTGACCTTTTGATATGTAGAAGGACCTGAGTATATAAGTGAAGAGTTCTGTTTGAGATGTCCTCTTTTCTACTATGCTCATGTGAGAGAATGTGTAATAAACTGCCTGAGACAAACTTGCCTCATCATTTACACACTCTACAGCACAACAGTTTGTAATATTGTGTTTTACACCAAAAATATTAATCCTACATTTATTGTGTCTATGTTTTCAGATTCCTTGACCATGAAAACATATGACTAGCAATTGGATTCACAATGATAGGATTAGTGGTTCAGTAGTTATTCACGAAAATTGCATTTCCCGTAATGGCGGTTTTCTTCTGGATGTAGCTCCATAGCTTTTAAAGATACAACAAATCCGTTGACACACTACAGATTCCACAGTGTCTTGGCTACATAATGGTGTTTGTTGAGTGATTATTATTATTATTATTATTATTATTATTATTATTATTATAACTTCATTTGTTGTCTTCCTATGACGATAATTCCAAAGGTGCCCTATGAAGTATTCCATTATCCAGATCAGTCTTCGATATATTATATAGAACCTGTGGGCATCTTGTCCTGTATTTTTTTTACCTCCGCCAAGGAGGTTATGTTTTTTTTTTTTTTTTTTTTTTTTTTTTTTTTTCCAAGTGTTCTGATGATTTTTTGGCAGAGTTACATGCACAAAAAACAAAAAAAAAAAAATTTGAAAAAATATTGAAAATGGCCCTATCTCGCAATGTTAAATTAAAAAAAAAAAAAAAAAAAAAGAATCCTTTAAAAAATTCCTGGATCCAGACGGTGATCCAGATCACCACCAAAATGTAATCATCTGTAGGATACCCCATTTCTGACAATCTGTGAAAATTTCATGAAAATCCGTCCATAACTTTTTGAGTTATCTTGCTAACAAACAAACAAACAAACAGACAAACAAACAAACAGACAGACAAACCAACGCTGATGATCACATAACCTCCTTGGCGGAGGTAAATATGGTTATGAAATAAGCAACGAAATAAATACATGCTTCAACAAATAACTGCATGATTTCGTCTTGGAGTAATAGTATGTGTATCACTGAAATAATCTCACCCAGCCTAGCCTTAGCCTAGCTTTATTCATGTAAGGATTCCTAAATAATTCACCATTTAAAGTGGATCACATAGACTAGTTGTCATTAAATTAAACAGAGCAATGACAATAAAACAGCGATGGTGAACTTTGGAAAATATACTAGAAAAGATGAATAAAAAATAACAGTGTATCAATAAAATATATCTATTATTACTTACAATCAGTCTAATTTGCTTTAACTGTTAAATGAATATTTTAAAATGTAGGTATTGACAGACTTGTGCAATTATTGTGGCATTTATTTATTTAATTAAATATTTTACTGGCAATTTCAGTTTGAGTTACCCAGTATTATAAGACAGTAAGTGTTTGTACCTCCTTTTTGTAGGCTATTTGGGGAGACTATATACATAGTTGAACCTAATAAGATTAAGCATTCAGTACAGAGTAGCCCCATCATTTGTTTTTCCCTGTGATTTTAAATCGTTTGAAGATGATTCCCCAAGAGCTGCAACACTCACAAGATCCCTGGGAGAGATGATTGCAAAGGATCTCCAGCCTCTGTCCATAGTGGAAGACCAAGGTTTCCAAGGATTTGTGAGAGCTCTCGACCCAAAATATAAACTCCCAGGAAGAAAAAAAACTGACAGAGACTGTTCTTGTAAAGGTGTTGGATGAATGCAAAGGCAAAGTAAAGGTATCTTTGCAAAATGCTTCTAGTGTTGTACTTACCACTGATATGTGGACTTCTGTGTCCACAGAGGCATATTTAACTGTAACATGTCATCTCATTGAAAACTGGCAAAGGGAGGGAATTTGTTTTGGAAACCCACACTTTCCATGGGCAGCATACAGCAGATAATATCCGTTTAGCACTTAAACGCATCACAGAAGAATGGGGCGTAACTGACAAGGTTGTCACAGTTGTGACAGACAATGGTGCAAATATGGTTGCTGCAGTGCACAAGGCTGGATGGAGGCATCATCCATGTTTTGCACATACACTTAATTTAATTGTAAAGGACAGTTTAAAAACTGTCCCAGAAGTGGTGAAAGTGCTGAAGAAATGCAGTGCGATCATGTCCTTTTTCACCACAGCACACAGGCCATGCAGAAGCTCAGGGGTATTCAACAACAGTTGAAAGTGGCAGAGCACAAGTTAATCCAGTCAGTAGATACAGTACTTGCTGGAATTCAGTTTTTTACATACTGGAGAGGCTCTATGAGCAAAATGAAGCTGTGACCACAGCCCTCTGCCTTTTAGGGAGGAATGCAATGTGCCTAAATGAGGGAGAATTATCCCTCATCAAGCAAACAGTTGATGCACTACGACCATTTGAAGAAGTGACACCGGAAGTTTCAGCTGAAAAGTATGTTTCAGTCTCTAAAGTGATTCCGCTCATGTCACTCATTCACAGGGCTGTAGCAGCCTGTGAACGTCAAGGCAGCCCCCTCGCCACACAACTGGCACAGCAATGTCAGCACAGATTTAGGGGTATTGAGAGTATTCATTGTCTAGCTGCCAGTACATTTCTGGATGTTAGGTTTAAACATCTTGGTTTTCGAGACAAAGACAATGTAGAAGTAATGAAAAAATGTCTCCTCTCTGAAATGCAGGAAGTCTATCAGGCAGGACAGGCAGCTCCCTCTCTAGTCCCAAGCTCAACAGCTACTGTTAGCTCTACTTCAGAGCCTTCTACTTCAGAGCCACACCAGAATCCTGCCCTCCCAGGTTCAGCAATATCAAAAGCAGGGATATGGACTCATTTTGACATGCAGGTTTTGTCAGGACAACATCACCAGTCAGCTGCCAGTGATGTGCTCATTGAAGTATGTCGGTACTCAGAAGAAAAAGTGATTCCCCGAGATAGGGATGCACTGTCCCGTGATAGGGATGCACTGGTTTCGTGGCAAGAACACGAACCAAGCTACCCAGCCCTGAGCAAACTGGCAGTGAGATACCTGGGAATTACTGCCACTTCTGTACTGGCAGAGAGTCTTTTCAAAGGCAGGAGAGGTTCTGAGCAAAAAACCGAAACAGACTAAAGGGGAAGACAGTAAATATACTATTGTTCCTTAACAAAAACCTGTGAATGAGGGAACAACAGTGTCAATGTTGGATGCTGTGTTATTTACATGTTCAGTATTTTCATGTTAACATGTTCATGTAACATGAATTAAGATGCAAGTTTTCATCTTTATAGTAGTTCTTAATACTTAAGCAAGAGTTTATTTTAATGTTTTTATAATTGTACTCATTTTCTTTTTTTTCAGAGTTCGAAACACCATTTTCACATATTTTGTATGATTGTGTCCTCTGGTTTTTCTATTGTTGTATTAGCTCGACTATATTGTAAATGAGGCCGCTACCTCAATATACTTCAGAGTTTAAAATAAATAAATAAATAAATAAATTACTCTGCCTTGTATTCTTAAGGAAGTTATGATTTGAAATACACTACTTTTTTTAGCTTTAAAAGACATATTAGGTGTAGTAGCATAAAATATCGGTATCGATCTCGCCAATACCAGCCTGAATTTTACTCAGTATCGGATCGGAAAGGAAATCAGTGGTATCGAACATCACTACTGGGAACCCCGGCTGCCCTCCTCCTACGGCACGCTGGAAGACGGCTTTCAGAAGAAGCAGAAACTGGGGCTGGAACTGTAGCAGGAACCTGGTCACGAGGCAAGGAACAGGAATGCTTCACCGTCTGCCCCGTCTTAGGCTTCTTGCAGGACCTCTTCACCAGCTCAAGGTGTTTCTGCTGGAGCGCCGATAGCTCCGCCATCCTCTCTCTGCCCTCAGAGTGCTCAGCAAGGCGAGGATGATGATTAACAGCTGCCTCCGTGAGGTCCAGGTACCATAATGCATGCTTGGGTGTAGAGTGCTGACGGGCTTTGGCCAGGAGGTCGTCTATTTCCATAAGAGCCTGGCTGCGCTTTAAACCCAGGCTCATAGGGTACTACCTGGTAAAAGACGCCATAATACCCAAAACAAAAAAAAAATGCTGGTATCCGAGAGAAAAAAAAGAAAAATAGAGCCAAAAGCAAAACTCACTGTGGCTGGCACCTGCATTGGCTGCGACCTACTGTTATATTATGCCCCTTTCAAGGCATAAATGAGGTGCCAGAAGCCAGCAGTGAGTTTGTTATTTTATTAACAAAAAGTAACAAAATAATGTGCCACGAGAGACAAAACACATACACTATACACGTGACCTCAAAGGGTGAAAATAACTGAACAAACACAGAGAAAACAAACAGTCACTTACATATAATATAGCGAGGGTGAAACTGTGCGCTGAAAAGGGACTGGAGTCAGGGTTAGGGACTCCAGCCTAGATAGGGTGAGGTTGCAGCAAGGACTGAGCCTCGACTGCGATCTTGAATAGAGAAAAAACTTAACAACAAACAGGTGTGCAAAGATCATGACGATTAAGTGCCAGCAGCTGTAACAGCCCACGAGCAGACTGACAGGCGGAAGTCCTGCCGTGGCACTGTCAAAATAAAAGCACAACAAAACACCATCATCACACGCCCGAATACACAGACAAAAAAGAGAAAATAATAAGTGACTCTAGCGCAGAGCAGACCCGCGCTCGGGATCACCACACAGAAAAGGCACTTATATTGACAGAGGGAATAATCATGGTAATACAATACACGGGAGGAGACCAATCATAACCAACAGCTGACACGTGAGGAAACAGCTGACCGGCTGGGCTGGGCTGACAACACAGTGGGGATACACACCAAAACATAATCAGTGACTAAGAAGGGAACATAAAGCATGGACAGGGGCTGCAGACCTGTCCTGAACACTACATATCTAGACTTTTTGACTCCAGCCCTAGTCATCCTGAGCCAATACAGTCAGACTCTGATGACTACTACACAGATGATGTTGAAGGTTTTAAATTTAAGCCTTTTTCTACATTTGTTATATGTGATACCTTACGGAAGCTTGATATAAAGAAATCATCTGGGTCAGACTTGTTAGAACCGTATTTTTTGAAGATTGCTGCAGATTTCATTGCTGCTCCCATCTCTTGTATTTTTAATCTCACACTTAATACAAACACGATACCTAGAGTGTGGAAATCAGCATATATAACTCTCTTGTTTAAAAGTGGTGATATGTCCTCTGTTAATGACTACAGACCTATTTCAAATTTGTCTGTGTTAACCAAACTTTTAGAAACACTTGTGAGTAACCAAATGAAAGAATTCATATCGGCAAATGCCATTCTCTCTGAACATCAATCTAGCTTCAGAAAGCAGCACAGTGCCACTACTGCTGCACTCAAGGTTTTTAATGATATTACAGTTTCTCTGGGTAACAGGCCGAACTGTGTAGCTTTATTCATAGATCTCTCCAAAGCATTTGATACAGTGGGGCCATTGTTGTTCAATATGTATATAAAGTAAATGATATATGTAAAGTTTCAGAAAAAATGGATTTAATATTGTTTGCCGATGATACTAATTTATTATGCAGTGGAAGCAATTTGGAACAACTTTTGGATACACTCGGAAAGGAATTAGGAAAGCTTAAACTGTGGTTTGATTCAAACAAATTAACGCTCAATTTAAGTAAGACAAAATTTATAGTTTTTAACAACCATCACAACAACTTAGTATCTAAACTCAGTGTAAATGGTGTAGAGATTGAAAGGGTATCCGAAACTAAATTTCTTGGAGTAATAATTGATAATAAACTGTGTTGGAAGTCACATATTAATTATATTAAAGGTAAAATATCTAAATCAATTGCAATACTACACAGAGTGAAATATTTGCTGAATCAACCCATATTATATACTTTGTATCATTCATTAATACTCCCATACATGACATATTGTACTGAAGTATGGGGAAATACATATAAAACAAACATATATCCAGTCTTTATGCTTCAGAAGAGAGCTATTAGAATAATAAACAAAGCTGCTTACAGGGAACCAACAAACCCACTTTTTCTTAAATTAAAAGCTGTCAAGTTGAAAGATCTGGTTGACTTTAAAACTGCAATAATAATGTTTAAAGTGAAGAATCTATCACTGCCCACAAATATCCAAAAGTTGTTCTAAATAAGGGAGAAACAGTATCATTTCAGAGGAACATGTATATTTCAAAAACCTTCAGTGAGAACTATCACCAAGCAACACTGTGTCTCAGTGCAAGGAGTCAGATTATGGAACGCTTTTGGACCTGAATTAAAATAATGTACAACGCTTGGACAATTTAAACAAAAACTAAAGGAAGAAATACTCCAAACATATATACAAGATGACGTGTAAAATCACATAAGGATTGTCATTGTCACGGTGGCCCTCGCGAGCCACCATAAGACGCCACAAGTCACCGGTGAGTTTGCAATGATGTTTTATTCAGGACACAGAAGGATAACACAAAGCAACAAAGGAATAAGCCACAGTGGGCTAAAACACACTATACAGTGGTACCTCTACTTACGAATTTAATTCGTTCCGGAAGAATTCTCGTAACGTGAAAAATTCGTAAGTAGAGGCGCGTTTTACATGTAAATGCCGTAATCCGTTCCAAGCCCCCAAAATTCGGGCATAAATTTTTTATAAATCGTAAAAACGCATCAAAACATGTAACAAATACATGTTACAATTAGATTACTGCACAATAAACATAAAATGAGAGTTTAAAATGAGAGAAAGAATAATAAAAGAGAAAGAATAATAAAAATTATGTTCATTTACCTTTTAACTGCGATCGTCGGCGTCGGCGTCGGCGTCGGCGTCAGCGTCACCTTTTGCCTTCTTTGGTTCATGTTCTGTCTCATCAGTGGTTTTTGCCTGACGTTTTGTGATGAAACGATCCAAGGACGTTTGCTTTTATCGGCTTGTAAGGGCTTCCTTTTGTTTTAATACCGTGCTGATCGTTGATGTTGTTTTTTTTTTCCCCCAAAACTTTATTAAGAACAAGGTGAAAGTACAGAGTTATAACGTAGATGGTGATAAACATGGCAGTTAACAATTTTTTTTCTCTAAATTGTGTAGTTCAGTCAACAGTCTTACAAGAGGTAAGAAGGATAAAATAAAGTAGTAAGAATAGTAAATAATAATAAGATAAAGCGAGATCAACCAAACGCACCCATTCGTGGCCAATGGGATACCAGGAAGATGCTAGGCGATAGCCAATGGCAGAGCAGCTACAGGTATGTTTACGTTCGGTAAAATACGGGAGCTGCGAGGAGCGCGTACTTTTTTTGCCTTTCGTATCCTGAAATTTTGTTCGTAACTAGAGGCAATATTTTCCCGTTGAGGCGGCTCGTAACCTGAAAAATTCGTATGTAGAGACGTTCGTAAGTAGAGGTACCACTGTACTAGGAACAGGGACTGTAAGGCTGATCAAGCACACTTACGATAGAGGATTAGGATGAGGGATGATCGTAGCCGAGGAATCAAATAAGGAAAACTGACCTCTGAGACATGGAACACTCGCTCGACGTCTGAACATGGGGATGTTTGACGGAGACTGCTGCATCGGGCTGCATTCAGTGACCGCTTTAAATGCCAGCCGCTAATGACCCCTGAATGCAGCCCAGCTGGCAGGCTTTGACAGCAGGAAGCTCCCCCAAGCACTGTCACAATAAGAGCCCGGGGAGCCAGAAGGTACTCACTGCTGTCAAGCCTGACACCCAAGCACCCCCCCACCCCCACCCCCAGGGTGGGCGGAGGGGGAGCAGGCCAGGGGGGAGCGGGCCAGCAAAGACCAAAAAAAAAAAAACATGATGACAACAGGAGCACGTAGGCAGACAGAGGGAGAAAAAAAAAAAAAAAACGACACTCCCATGCACAAATTACAATCAAGGAGGAACGATCACAAGGCAAAATAACGAACAGGATATTACAAATACACAAACCATGATCAAGGCAGACAGGAAAAAATAACAATTACGGAGTGCAACAACAGAAAATACCAAATTCCAAAAGGCAAAAATACACCAACTGTTACGGGCAGTGAATGGACATTAAACAGAGGGAAAACAAACAAAAACACCCGCTAGGAAAGGGTGAAATGCACAATCACAAACACAAGACCCCCCGCACATCCCAAAAGATTACAGACACAATGAAGATGAAAACCCGGGATGACGGCAGTCCTGGTTCTGTGGCATGAAGGCTGATAGTTTGGGGGGCCGCCCAGCATCAAACGGCCATATCGCAGGCAGGGGAGAAAAGGACAGTTCAGGTGGCCTACCCCAGTCCCATGCCCGGAAACACAGAATTTCTGGCAGCCGGACCAGGTCACCAAACAGACAGTCCAGTGGGTCGGGTGGCCGGCCCAGAGTGCTAAATGGGCGCGGCAGTCCTTCAGGCAGCCGACCCGCATCGCTTAGCCACCAGGACCGCAGGGGAGAGAACGACAACGGCTTTCCTGCAGAGGGGAATAGCGAGGGCGAACCGGGCCGAAAGTGAGGAACCCAAACGGCACCTGGTGGAGAAGGCTTGGGGGGAAGATGAGGGTGATGATGATGAAGATGAAGATGAGGATGAAGATGAGCCAGTCCAGTGTCTGGTGGCAGGTGATCTGCAGCTCCCTCACCGACCTTGGATTCAGCTGGCGCTGCACCCGCGTCGGACCCCGACTGGGTCGGCACCGCACCAGAACCAACCTCCAACCCTGAACCCGAAGCCTCTGGCACAGCAACCGGAATCAGCTCCTCACTGGTGATTCTGGGAGAAGGCTCAGGAGAGAGAAAAGAACCGGGATCAGGATCACCGGTAGTGCCAGAACCCGGCAAGACAAGCTCGGATGCAGCGGACAGCTGCACCCGGCTCGCCTCCCCAAGAGACAGGCAAAAATGCTCTAAAATGGAGAAGAGAAAGACAACACAGAGCACTTGCCTGATCTCGAGTTCCGACACTGTCCAGGACTCCGATGGTCCGGGCTCAGACGGGAGATCGTCCTCTAGCTCCCACTCAGCTACGTCGGGCTCCCCAGCTGGCATGATGGCGTCCACAGCCTGAGGACCCTCTGGCACTGACGTCCACGCCGACGACCCGCACGGCGTGGTGGCTGGGGACCCTCGACCCGCTGGACCTGACCGCTCGTCTGTGGAGACCCGGGGACGTTTCTTTGTCGGCACAGGCTCCACGCTGCAGTCCGCTCTCCTCCTCCACCCACGGCGTGGCTGCGGGACCGGAACCAGGCTCTCCAGAACCGCTGGCCCCCTCCTCATCCAGCAACGTTGGCCTGGCATCGAGGACCGCTCAGCGGAGGGAGACACAGAGGAAGCGGGTTTAATAATAGAAGCTACAGCAGGTGGTGGGAGCTCGGGGAGCTGCGAACCCCGAACTCCACCCCCAGGAGTCAGACAAGGCAAATCACAATAATGAGGAGAAGAGTGAACGTGAACTTGCCTGTCTCCCGGAGGGAGGTTGGTGCCTGCTGTAGCGGGCGTTGCTGCTCCCTTTCCCCACCGGATGGTGACAGAGGGCCCCCTGGGAGGATGAGGGGGAGCCGCTCGCGATGGATCTGGGACGAGGCTCACCGAAACAGGACTCTGAGCACACACAGCAGCCGGGGAAGGCGTCGAGGAGGAGGGGGTGACAGCCGAGACAAACCAGGCACGGAGCGCTGACGGGACAGCAGGAGAAGATGACCCGGGGGGAGAGGCTGCGGGGATTCCCTCCAGACAAGGTGCAGGAGTGACAGCTGTGTGAGAGGTGAAGCCCTTGATGCGACCCGGAACTGGATCCGGACGGGGTTCATGCTGAGGCTTAGAGCGGGTGTGACGACAGTTTCTTGCAGGGGGCGAGGCGAAGGTGAGGTCCGGGAATCGCCGCTTCTGTGCAGAAACAGAGGCAAGCAGGTCGGCGTACTGAGGGAAGTCACTCAACTCGGGGTTCCTCTCTACCAGTCTGACTGCCGCCGTCACATGCTTAATTATTTGTGTGGGGTGAACAGCGGAACGAGCTGCCGCCACTCGGTTCCGGATGGAAGCAGCTGTGAGTTGTAGCTTCTCCAGGGGATTCCCGAATGACGACACACTCCGGCGGGGATCACCCCTGGGCGGTGCGAACTCCTGGACCGGAATGGCGACAGGAATGGGATCCGGACGTGAGGAGCAAGGATGCCTCCTCTTCGGCTTCCTGCCGGGGTTTACCTCCAGCCCACGGAGTATCTCGCGCTGTGCGGCGATGTCATCTCTCCTCGCGCTGACTTCAGGGTGGTCGGCGTAGCGGGGAAGATGATTTAACACGTCCTCAGCACGGTCAAGGTACCAGCGCACGTCGCTGTGGAAGTCGAGGAGGGAGGCGGCAATGAGGGTTTCATCGACGTATTCAAGGACGTCTGCCAGCTCATTGCTCTGGCTCCGAGCGTGGACCCTCCACGACGGCATGCTGTCAGCACACAGTACCCAGACAGGAAAGAGCAAAGTCCAATGCAAAAACTCAGCGGGAACAGCGTCTCGGTGTGGCGCCTCTGTTTAGGCATCCTAGTTGCAGTCTACTGTCACGGTGGCCCTCGCGAGCCACCATAAGACGCCACAAGTCACCGGTGAGTTTGCAATGATGCTTTATTCAGGACACAGAAGGATAACACAAAGCAACAAAGGAATAAGCCACGGTGGGCTAAAACACACTATACTAGGAACAGGGACTGTAAGGCTGATCAAGCACACTTACGATAGAGGATTAGGATGAGGGATGATCGTAGCAGAGGAATCAAATAAGGAAAACTGACGTCTGAGACGAGGAACGCTCGCTCGACGTCTGAACACGGGGATGTTTGACGGAGACTGCTGCATCGGGCTGCATTCAGCGACCTCTTTAAATGCAGGCCGCTAATGACCCCTGAATGCAGCCCAGCTGGCAGGCTTTGACAGCAGGAAGCTCCCCTGAGCTCTGTCACAATAAGAGCCCGGGGAGCCAGAAGTTACTCACTGCTGTCAAGCCTGCCGGAGATGACGTATGACCCGAGCGCGGACGAGATCGGTGCTCGGATCATGACAGTCATATCCAGTCTGTCTTGTGTTGTAGCTTAGTTTTTTTTTGTCACATTTTGTCTTAGCTTTGTTCTGTATTGTAATCGCTCTTGTTTTGTTTTTCTTTTGAATTCTTGGATGGAATATGGGTGAGTAATATAAGCTGCAGCTTCAGCCATCACCCATTTTGGATAACTTATGTTGAACTGTATAATCAGAGGAGTTATTGTCTAATTTGACCTTGTTGGATTTTCTTTCCCCCTTTGTTATATTATTCTGTTTCTTTTTTTTAATCTTTACTTTTAATCTATCCAAAATAAAGATTCATTCATTCATTCATTCATACAGTGGATCACATTCTGCTGAAGAAGAAACTGTATAAAACTGGAGTGTCTAGGCAGGTAAACTGGTTCTCTAATTATCTGTCCCAGAGAACTCAGTGTATATGAGTTAATGGTTTGAGCTCAAGCTGGGTTACTGTTGCTGATGAGGTACCTCAAGGCTCGATACTTGACCCACTTTTTGTTTTCTCTCTATATATATACAGTATATGATATAGGGGTATACATGGATGGAACATATATTCATTGCTCTGCTGATGACACTGTCGTATACTGTCATGCACCATCATTAAAGGATGCATTACAGAAATTAAAATCTTCTTTTAATGTTTTACAAGCTCAGCTTCAACCAGATGAAGCTGGTTTTAAATGCAAATGAAACCAAGTTAATGTTTTTCTAATTCCAGAAAACAGCCTTCAGATATTCCCGATATTGTGACTTCTCATTGGAAGAATATTCAGGTAGTTACATGCTTTAGATACTTGGGAATCTGGCTGGATGACTGTCTTACTTTTAAATGTCATATTAAAAATCTGGTGAAGAAACTCAGGCTGAAGTTAGGCTTTTTCTATCAACATAAAGCTTGTTTTTCACTACAAGCTAGAAAGAGACTCCAGGTTTTATCCACCTTTTTACCAGTTCTTGATTATGGTGACCTTTTGTACAGTATATGAATGCCTCAACTAAATATCTCATTAAGCTGGACTCTTTATATCATAGTGCTTTAAGATTTGTTACTAACCTCAGATCTCTAACTCACCATTGTGTTCTGTATTCCAGTGTTGGCTGGCCATCTCTTTCCATGTGACATTTGGGACATTGGTGCAATTTCATTTTCAAAGCCATACTCAGTAATTGTCCGTTCTACATTTGTAAATATATCGTAGAAATTTCCATCTGCTTACAATCTTCAGTCAGAAAATTCACATTTGTTGACTGTCCCAAATGTCAGGACAAAGGTGGGAAAAAAAGCTTTTAAGTATTCTGCTCAAGTCAAATGGAATAAACTCCAAAATTACCTCAATTTACACAACTTAGTAAAGATGTCTGAATTTACCGACCTAATAAATGAGGAAGGATCAGGAACAGTGCTGTGAAAATGTATTTGCCCCTTCCTAATTTCTTGGCAAATTTGTCACACTTTAACATTTCAAATCCATCCATCCATCTTCTACCACTTTTCCGGTGATCCGGGTCGTGGAGGCAGCAGTTCAAGCAGAGAAGCCCAGATTTCCTTCTCCCCAGCCACCTGCTCCAGCTCTTCAGAGAGGATACCAAGACGTTCCCAGACCAGCTGGGAGACATAGTCTCTCCAGCATGTCCTGGGTCTGCCCTGGGGTCTCCTCCAAGTGGGACATGCCCAGAACACTTCAAGTGCAAGGTGTCCAGGAGGCATCCTGATCAGCTGCCCAAACCACCTTAACTGGCTCCTTTCAATGTGGAGGAGCAGCAGTTCTACTCTGAGCCTCTCCAGGATGACTGAACTCCTCACCCCATCTCTAATGGTGAGTCCAGCAATCCTACGGAGAAAGCTCATTTCAGCCACTTGGATCCGCGATCTCATCCTTTCAGTAATTATCCAAACCTTATGATGATAGGTGAGGGTAGGAACATAAATTGAATAGTAAATCAACAGCTTTGCTTTAGAGCAACTTATTATTCTGCATTAATAGAAGAGAACAAGAATAATCCAAGGTTTCTTTTCAGCACTGTAGCCAGGCTGACAAAGGGTCAGGACTCTATCAAATCTAGCATTCCCTTAGAACTTACTAGTCAGGACTTTATGAACTTGTACAATAATACAATTTCATCTATCAGAGATAAAAATCAGTCAGATCCTTCCCACTGTTAATTTAAATACTGAAACAACTACAACTCCTTCAACTGATATCTGTTTGGATGAGTTTACTCCAATTAACCTTTTAGAGTTAGATAAAATAATTTCCTCATCCAAGCCTTCAACTTGGCAACTAGAAACTAATCCACACTTTTGTTAGTTCTAGATTAGATTATTGTAACTCTTTATTATCAGGCTGTCCTAAAATGTCTTTAAAAAGTCTTCAGCTGATCCAAAATGCTGCAGCAAGAGTTTTAACAGGTACTAGAAAGAAAGATCATATTTCTTTGGCTCTGGCCTCCCTTCATTGGCTTTCCAGAGAATTTAGAATTAAGTTTAAAATTCTTCTTCTCACTTACAAATGAGAAATAATAATTGCCAGGCCCCTTTTTATTTGAAAGATCTGATAGCATCTCATCATAACAGACCATTACACTCCCAAAATGCAGGATTACTTGTAATACCTAGAATCTCCAAAAGTACAATGGGAGGCAGAGCCTTCAGTTATCAAGCTCCTCTCCTTTAGAACCAGCTGCCAATCTGGATTCGGGAGTCAGACTCGATCTCTGATTTTAAGAATAGAATTAAAACCTTCCTTTTTGATATAGCCTATAATTAGGGTGGGATCAGGTGCCCCTGAACCCTCCCTTAATTATGCTGCTAATAGGTTTAGACAGCCGGGGGACCTCCAACAATGCACTGGGCTTCACTCCTTTCTTCAGTCTCAATGAAATATTTTTGCTGGTCATTAACATCTGTTTGTTCTCTCCTATAGATTGAGTCCCCGTCGTGCTGTTTGCTCTCTACATGTCTGTTCGTTTCTTCTTCTTCTCTATCCCCTCACCCCCCAACCAGTCACAGCAGATGACTGTCCCTCCCTGATCCTGGTTCTGCTAGAAGTTTCTTCCTGTTAAAAGTGAGTTTTTCCTCTCCACCGTCACCAAGTGCTTGCTCACAGGGCATCGCCTGATTGCTGGGGTCTTTCTGCAATTGTGGGGTTTTCCCCTACAGTTGAAAGTGCTATGACATGGCTGTTGTTCTGCAATAGCGCTATATAAATAAAGTTGAATTGAATTGAACTGTGTGCCAACATTTTGCAAAAGCATGACTCAATTTTGTTTCATAGGTTAATTGGTTGTTCTAAATTGTCCCTAGACATCTGTTTCCTATAGGCCCTTAGAGTAGAGGGTTAGTACTAGTGAAAGCGCTTTGAGTGGTCTTTGTGACTAGAAAAGCGCTATATAAGTGCAGGTTAGTTAGTTAGTTAGTTAGTCATAGCTGGTTAAATACTTTTGTTATTATGTCATTAAGCAGTAAAATGGAAAAAAAAAACCATTTGTGTGAATCAACCATAAGTGTTCTCATGAGAAATTTTGTTTTTGAAATGACGTGTGTGGGCGAGAGACATTTTACAAGAACAACATCAGTGGTTTTATTCTTTTTGAAATCAGTTACGTACATGTCCTGCAGACGCCTTTGTGTAGATGAGTCTTTGTCTGAAAAGGTTAGCGAGGACACCTCACTTGCACTTACTGAGAGAGGAAAAGGCTAGATGTGTCAGTTAAATGCTGCTTCTCTATGTAACAGCGGTGGCGTAGGTGGTGCAGACATTTCCGCTGGTCATCAAAGAAACACGTGTCCACTCATCAAGGTTTCTCTCTTCCTAACACTTTGTGAAAATTTTCCATGAGAGAGCAGTGTGTGGGGTTGACATAATGAAGAAGAGTCATGTCATCGGAGCTGTTGTTCCAATGTTGCAGGGTCTTCCTCCAGGTTTGGAAGGAAAAAATGCAAAAGGCAACCAAATATCAGCTGAGGGCTGACCAACTTTCATTCACTACAGCAGTAACAGTGACCCCAGTTAAATGGTCACAATAAACCGATTACTGGCAATAAACCGATAATGACAATAATCAGTTTTCTCACATTTACACAGTGGTGGACTCTCAGGGCCAGCAAAGCCTTCTTTACTGGCCTAAACACTATCAGAATTATATTTACAACCTACATTCTTATATTTGTTCCATGAGCATGTATTAAATTATTCCCAATAGTCTATTATCTTCATTTTGTAGCTTTTCTTTTGGTTGCATTCCTTCCAGTAGTGTAATGCATGTTGAAGGGTTTTTTTTTGCCAATCTGTCTTAATTCAACACCAGAGAGGCTCAATCGCAGCGCAAACCACACTGGAGGAACACTCAAGACTCAGGTGATAAAGTGAACACAACTTTAATGAAAACACAAATTTCCAAAATACTCAGACTTAGATAAAGGAGCAAGAACTAATGAACAGTGCAAAATAAGACATAATAGACATCTTAAATTGATATAAAATGCAGGAGCACACTGGAGCACACACAGCCTGAGGAGAGAGAAGAGGGAGAGGATTCATAACGAGGGATATCAAGAGAGGGAGCGAGTGAAAGAAAAGAGAAAACAACTTACTGCACTAAGCAGAGGGCCCTGCAGGGAACTCCTGCATGGGGTATAAAAGGATTGGTAGGGTGAGGAATAGGCAGGTTGATCTGGGTGGAGAGTCAGTTGTCTAGTGAGAGGAGAGGATCAGGCAAGCGCATGCAGCCCCGGAGAACACACCGCAGTGGTGGCAGCAAACCTGAAAGGGAGAACACACAAAGATGAGACAACGGGGAAAGTAGCGCCAAAAGCATAGACTGGTTGTTTTTCGGCAGCAATACCCAATGGTCCAGCGGAGAAGCATTCACACACTGGCTCTTAAATATGCTGGCGACCCAGAGGGCAGCAGGTGTAGCCAATCACACAGGTGTGCGGATGATCTCCGGAGCCAGACAGAAACAGTAGCAAAAGGGGAGGGGGTGCGCGCTCGCTTGATCATCACACAATCATATTTCAGCCATCTGTGTTGCCAGGGTCAAGCAAATCTGCCCTGGGCCTTCAGGAGTTAACAGTGCAGCTCTGTAGGTTAAATTAACCATTAAACTTATCCTGTCGCTTTAATCAATCAGATGTCTTCTGTACGTCCAGCGGTATGCATAGAAGGCATCCAAGAACGTCAGCATTTTTGCGTCTTTTGATTGGATGGTTAGACTCCTCCACCCACAATGCAGAGGATCCTAGCTAGCAAAATACCAGTTCAAGGATTTGCTTAAGCAGCTACAATACTGTATACTGTACCTGTTTAAATATAATATCTGTTTTTCCACCCACAGTGGCTGATGGGAGAGGAAAATTATTTGGTTGCTAATATTTTAAAAAATTAAAAAATCAATTTTCCAGATGGACTTTTCAAGAAAAGTTGGTCATTGTGAAGAGAGGTTGGCCAACCCCGAAGCTAGCAGGCTCGTCTCAGCCGGGGAAACGATTTGTCGGTCACTTCGATATTAGCAACGAGTGGTATGCTTGGATTACAGCCTCCGAGGAGTGCTGTAAATTATCTTGCAGGGAATGCCTGTTGTTTGCAACTGATCGAGTAGATACTTGGAGCCAGACAGGGTTTGCAAACTCGAGCTGTCTACTGTCACACCATGATGATTTAGGCAGCATTTGCCAAATATATAAAAATTGGTCTAAAACGCTGGGATACGTTGAAATTTTCACTTTTGGCCGTATGCATCGCGTATCCATAACGACTTGGACATATACATAACGTATTAGTAACTTATATAGAATATTTCCATAACTTGTAAGTAACTTAAACTAACTAATGCTTAGCGTGTTTCCAACATTCACAACTTATGCGCAACAATAGTCTAGCTTCTGCATAGCGCAGTCATGCCAAACTGCTGTTGCGTCCCGATCCATGAATCCTAGGTGTGGGAGAGATCATCTCTGTTCAACCGAGATGATTCTCCCCTTCAGAGACCATGGGGGGGGGTGGGGGGGGGGGGTGCGTGACCAACCTGGCAGAGCTGTCAAATCTGTCTGGTCTGTCACATCTAAAACAGTTAATGTGACACGTCAGGAGCATCACATGACAGTTGTCACAACCTGGCTCAAAGGTACATGAACTGGTGGTAATAAAAAGTTTAGTTTCAATAAAGTGAAAAAAAAACAAGATACTGCATGGAGTATGCTTTTGCTGGGAGGCGCAGCCAACAGGAAAGTGTGATTTATCATGGAAAACAGCTGTGCTCTGTGCTTCAGGAGATCAGCTGATTGGATCCTCCGCCTCCAGTGTTCTGATATTTTGGAATATCTATCAGAACAACACTGGACAGCTGATGGTACAGACCCGTCAAATGGAAAAACCCTGACAGGTCCCGTTATACAAACAAATATGTGTGTATGCGCTGCAGGCAGAGCTCTGTACGGGTTTTTTCCTGTGAACCAACGCTGCAAATATGCCATTTGCTCTGTGAATGTGGGATATATCAGCTATATGCTGGATTTGTCAGAAAATTTTCAGCATGCTGAAAATTAATTTTCAGAGGGCTCGGCGAACTATGCCTGATTCGATGTACACTACCGTATTCTCCAAATTTTTCATACGTTTTGGCTGCCTAAATCGTCTAGGTGTGACAGGGTCTTAACCATAGTAGCAACAAGATGCCAGCTGCACACTTACAAGCAACAGTATTGTTAAACATTTGGGGAAACAAAAGTGGATCTGCAGCTCAGTGAACAAGTGCACAGGGAAATGGAGCTGGTGGCGAGAGGATACAGACCAAAGACAGATATTTTTTTCACACATAAGGAGTTGTTCAGAACTCCTTATAAAAACTCCATATATAAAGATATAGAGTGATGACAATCAAGTCAGTGGCGGTAATACACCTGTAGGCTGGTTGCCAACCGCCAATCAAATCTAAAAGAAGAAGAAGGTAAAGATTTTTAAAATTATAATTTTAAGTTAAAGTTATCTTTAACATGCTTTGTGTGGACGGCCCTATAGGCTATTTTTATGGTGTTTGGTATGAATGGCACTTAAATCGGGTAGATCACCACTGAAGGCCTAGTTGTAAAATACACCGTCCACCACTGCATTTACATGCACTGAATAAACAGATTATTGGAGGGTTAACCATTTGAGTTAATGGCCGCAGTTACATTTCCTTTATCAGATTATTCTGTTTAACATGGCCACTTGAATAATCAGATAACTCCAGAAATAGAATAGAATAGAATAGAATAGCCATTATTGTCATTGTACAGCTGCACAGTACAACGAAATTGTGGGTGCTCCACCAGGCTACTGTGCAATAAAGTAAGAGAGAAGGATTAGATGAAAATACAGTTACTGTACTGCCTCTGCTGATTGGACAGTCAGCTAAACTCCTTCCCCACATCAAGACTCTGAAGACACAGTTCTCGGTCCACAGGTTTAATGATACAGGGAAAGGTGAAACTGTAACATACAGTACAAGGCATGATCACTCTTTAACCGTTATACAGATATTACAACGAAAATATATGAACTCAGCTTCTAATACAAATCATATTTTATCTTCCCACAAATTATATGAATTACTTTGCCTTTTAACTCAAATACAATATGAAATTATGTTCACAACAACTCCAGCCGCCACAACGAATTGCTTTCCCTCCAAATTATCTGTCAATGTCCTCCAACCGATCCAACGGCTGTTGCCAACGTAAATTGCGGGAGACCACTTTTAGCGTCTAAAGTCATCAAACCCAACATAACCTCAAACAAATCATCCAGAAATTCACACAAACAATAACAATTAATACATACCCACGATGCTACCAAGGGCAGAGGATGTATGTGACTGTTGCTGAAGTTAACTGACGGCGGTAAACACACACAACTGACTTTCTTCTCAATACTCCGACCGACTTCCTGTTTACAGTTAGTCGGAGCCGAAGGTGACGTCACCTTCGGCTGCGAACTACGCCGATTCTAAGGTGAACCCAACACAATATTACAACGCGATATTTAACATTAATTAAGAATATAAATAATATTCCACCTTAACTTTTAACATTAAATAGCTATCAGAACAGTTACAGAACACACAATTAAACACATGACTCAAATAAGCATAGCCCACGATTCTGGAAATATACACAGGTATGGCAGTGGCTTCATGGATGGAACTATGTACATAAGAGTGCGGAGTGCAGAACACACATTTGAACACATAATTGAGTAAAATGGCCCAAGGATTATGGAAAATATATATACATAGTAGTGGTTTCACGGATTGGTCAATATACATGAAAGTGAGGAATGCAAAGACAAGTGTGTTATTGTGGTAATTAAAAAGGTCCTCAGTTCTGTGCATGTGAGCGTTCGGAGGGAGGGGGTTAGGGCCTCTGACTGTTTGCAGTTTGGACGGCCCGGGGGAAGAAACTGTTTGTCAGTCTGGAGGTGTGGGACCTGATTGATCTGAACCGTCATCCAGAGGGAAGCAGCTGCGAATCAGCTGGAAGGGTTAACTCTCCACAGAGCGGACAGGACAGCTGTGTCGGGTAAGCTAAGAGGTGGGAGCCTGGCTGTTTACATTAATAACTTGTGGTGTCAGGATGCAAAGGTGATCACCGTTCATTGTACACCTAACATCGAGTACATGACTGTGAAATGCAGACCGTTTTATCTGCCACGGGAGTTGGCGGCTGTCTTGATTGCAGCAGTCTATGTTGCTCCAAGTGCTAATGTGAGAGAGGCTATGAGTGACTTGTATCACAACATCAGTTCGCTGCAGACAGCTCACCCAGATGCTTTTATCATCATTGCAGGTGATTTTAACCAGGCAAGCCTCAAGTCTGTTTTACCTAAATTCCATCAGCATGTGAACTGTGCTACTAGGGGCAATAATACACTGGCTCACGTGTATACAAACATCAGGAACTGCTACAGAGCAGCTGCTCTCCCCCATATTGGAAACTCTGATCACCTAGCTGTTAGGCTTGGACCTGTATACAAGCCAATGGTGAAACAAATTAAACCCATTTTCAAAGAAGTGAGATTGTGGCCTCAGGAGGCTATTCCAATATTACAAGACTGCTTTGATGACACACAGGGGGAGATCTTTAGAGAAGCTGCAACAAAGGACGGAGTCACTGATCTGCAGGAATATGCAGTCTGTCATGGGTTACATAAATAAATGCATAGATGGCGTAACTGTTATCAAAAGCATCAAGAAAAGAGCAAATCAGAAGCCCTGGCTGAATGGAGAAGTGGGCTCCTTGCTTAGGGTGCAGAATTCAGCTTTTAAGTCAGGAGACACTGCTGCACACAGGCTGGCAAGACAAAATCTGTACCGGGGCATCTGGGAGGCCAAGAGACGGTATAGGCAGAAGCTAAACAACCATTTTATGAACAATAAAGACTCACGACGGTTGTGGCAAGGTTTTAATACAATTGCTGAAAATAAGCCCCTCCCCCACAGGCCAGTCACAAGGATATCACACTCCCAGACAGGCTCAATGACTTTGATGCATGTTTTGAAGTTGGAAATGGCAGCAATAATTGTCATATGTGCACCTTTACGTGGTGCACGGAGGGAAAAAACAACCCAGTCACTGGACTGTGAGTTTGTGAGTTTAATTGGCAAGAACAGAAACAAGTGCAAAGTGAACAAGCTATGAAATAACAAAAGGGAGTCACTTACCAGGATGGCATGCCAGAGCGAGGTAGGGCTCTGGTGGAGACGAAGGCGAAACAGTCCTTTAAAGAGACAATGAGACAGTGACAAAGAACATGGAAAACAATCTACTTTAAATAGGGATCCAACTGATTATAATGAGAAACAGATGTGGGCTAACCTGAGTAAGGGAAGGCAGTAATGACTAACAATTGAGAACAGCTGATAATCATAAAGAGGAAGAGCGGCTGCCGCTAAGACAGGTGAAGGAGGGGCAGCTGGCAGTTTGACAAGAAGCAGGGCACTCCCACACGAGACTGACAACCCTGCCCGCTGTCAAAAGAGAAAAAGGAAACTCAGGAAAAAACAAAAATAAAATGACATCCAAAATAATACATATCAACCACTGCAGAAATCAAACACAACAGGAAAATAACAAGTGAACCTAAATACAGGAAATAGATACTGATCAATACAAAGATAACGGAGGGTGGTAAAGAACACACAAGACATTACAGCATGGTAGACCAATATGAATAAACAGGAAAGTCATGTACTGAGTTTGGGGGGGGAAATCCCAAACTAACATCAAGGAAAAGAAAAAACCTGCCCCCCCTCCCTTCCCAGCAGGAACTACGACAATCTACCCAGTATGGGAGGTGGGGGGAACAGGCCAGAAGGGAACAAAAAACAACCTACTCTGGGCTCACACTGGAAAAAACACGCAATTAGCACCCCCCTCCCCAAGTCCAAAGGCTAAAAGGCTCGGGAGGCCGTCCAGAGTCCCAGGCCCAGCGGATGGTATGGTGCACCCAGTCAGGTGGCCTACCAAACTCCCAGGCCAGCTGGACAGCCTGGTGGAAGGAGTCAGGTGGCCTGCCAGGAAAAACTGGCCAACCAACTGCACAGTTTATCGGGCAGCCGGCCTGAGTTCTTCAGCCATCAGCATAGGCGAGGCAGCCAGGGAGGCGGCTCCCCTACAGGGAGACCCACCACTGGAGAGGAGAGCCGAGGAGGGGGAGAGCCGAGGAGGGGGAGCCCCGACGTTGTCTGATGGCGAGGAGGAGGGATCCATGATGGCGTCCGGCAGTGAAGAGGAAAGAACCACAACGGCATCCGGCAACAAGGAGGAAGGAATCATGACGGCGTCTGGCAGCGAGGAGGAAGGAACCACGGCGGCGTCCGGCAGCGAGGAGGAAGGAACCATGATGTAATCAGGTCAAGGAAGATGGGGGGACCCCAATGACCTCTGACTGAGGAGGAGAAGAGGCCACCACACTCTCGGTGACCTTGGGCTGGAGCTTAGCTGCACCCACGGTGGCTCCAGGCTGGAGCTTAGCTGCACCCATGGTGGTTCCAGGCTTGAGCTTAGCTGCATCCACGGTGGCTCTGGGCTGGAGTTTAGCTGCACCCACGGTGGCTCTGAGCTGGAGCTCAGCTGCCCCTGCGGTGGCTCTGGACTAGGGCTCAGCTGCCTCCGCGGTGGCTCTGGGCTGGGGCTCAGCTGCCTCTGCGGTGGCTCTGGACTAGGGCTCAGCTGCCTTCGCGGTGGCTCTGGGCTGGGGCTCGGCTGCCCCCGTGGTGGTTCTGGGCTGGGGCTCAGCTGGACCCGCGGTGGCTCCGGGCTGGAGCTCAGCTGCACCCATGATGGCTCCGGGCTGGAGCTCGGCTGCACCCACGGTGGCTTCGAGCTGGAGCACAGCTGCAGCCAAGCTGGACTCTGGCTGGGCCACGGCTGCACCCACGGTGGACCCCGGTTGGGCCACAGCTGCACTCACGGTGGATCCTGGCTGTGCCATGGCTGCACCCACGGTGGACTCCACAGCGGTGGAAGCTGGACCCTCAGCAACCTCGGGCAGTGAAACTGGATTTTTGGAGGCCTCGGGTTGTTCCGGATCATCTCCGGTGACCCTGGGGGAAGGCTCAGAGAAACACAGAGGAGGAGAATCAGGGTCACCGGCAGTGGCAGAGCCCAGCGAGGTGAGCTCAGGTGCAGCAGGTGGCTGCACCCAACTCCCCTCACAAAGATCCAGGCAAGATTTCTCCAAGGCAGAGAAGAGAAAAACTAAGGAGATCACTCGCCTGAGCTCAAGGTCCACCGCCGTCCATGACTCCGTCGATCTGGTGGATGGCGACATCTCGGGCCCTGTCTGTTGGAGGTCCAGCTCAGGTGCTGACTCTATTGTGGTGGTCTCCACAGCAGGCATGATGGTGGTTTGCAGTCTCAGGACACCCAGGCGAGGAAACCAAGCAGGAGGCTGGTCAGCTCGGGGTCGGCTCTGTGCTGGCACTGGAGGTGGAGTTTCCAGGGCTACAAGTTCATCTCTCATCTGGTGGCTCAGTTCTGGGGACCGACGGGCACTCAGAAACAGATGGAGGGAACACGGAAGAAAGCAGATGAGCAAATAGTTACTGCAGCAGATAGTGAGGACTCAGGAGACTGTATATTCCTGATCCTCTCTACGGGAAGCAGACAAGGCATATTATCATAAGAGATAGGATGAAATGATACTTGCCTGTCTCCCTGGAGTTTGCTGTTGTCCGCTGCAGCAGGTGTACATCATCTCCTTCGTGGCTATGACAAGCGTAGGCCCCCCTGAGGATTGTTGAGGAGCCGCTTCAGCAATCACAGAGACGGCGGTTGCCTGGGAACAAAAAGAAAACCTCTTGGCAGCAGGAAAGAGTGCTGAAATGGAGCAGGGAACAGCAGCTCCCAGCTCCACTGCCTCCTCAGCCCCTAATTCATCAAAAGCGGTCCCCCCCCTCCTCCTCCTCCTCCTCCCCCCCTCCCCTTGTCATCAGTGAGCAGGGACGTGCACAGACAGTTCTCCAGACTGAACCCGCGCAAGGCCCCCGGGCCGGACGGTGTGTCTCCCTCCACCCTGAGACACTGTGCGAAAGAGCTGGCTCCTGTCTTCACAGACATTTTTAACACCTCCCTTAAGCAATGTCATGTGCCAACCTGCCTCAAATCCTCCACCATCATCCCTGTCCCCAAGAAGCCACGGATTACTGGACTTAACGACTACAGACCTGTAGCGCTCACCTCTGTAGTCATGAAGTCCTTTGAGCGCCTGGTCCTGTCTCACCTCAAGTCCATCACCACACCCCTCCTAGACCCGCTGCAGTTTGCCTACCGTGCTAACAGGTCTGTGGACGACGCAGTCAACCTGGCCCTCCACTCCATCCTGCAGCACCTGGACTCCCCGGGAACCTACGCCAGGATTCTGTTTGTGGACTTCAGCTCCGCATTCAACACCATCCGCCCCGATCTGCTCCAGGACAAGCTGTCCCTGCTCAACGTGCCTGACTCCCTCTGCATGGTGGATCACCGACTTCCTGACGGACCGGAGACAGCATGTGCGCTGGGGAAGTCTGTCTCAGACTCTGTTAGCATCAGCATTGGATCACCCAGGGCTGTGTACTTTCCCCCTACTCTTCTCCCTTTATACAACTCCTGCACCTCCTCCCATCAGTCAGTTAAGCTGATTAAGTTTGCGGACGACACACCCTCATCGGGCTCATCTCCAACGACGACGAGTCCGCCTACAGGGAAGAGGTGGCCCAGCTGGTGTCCTGGTGCAGCCACAACAACCTGCAGCTGAATGCTCTGAAGACAGCAGAGATGATTGTGGACTTCAGGAAAGTCACATCCCCCCGGCCCCCCCCTCACCATCACAGGCTCTCCCATCACCTTTGCAGATTCCTTCCGCTTCTTGGGCACCACCATCACCCGTGACCTCAAATGGGAGCCAACCCTCAGCTCCCTCATCAAAAAGGCCCAGCAGAGGATGTTCTTTCTGCGGCAGCTGAGGAAGCTCAAGCTACCCCCCAAGAAGTTAGTGCAGTTCTACACGGCCATCATCGAGTCCATCCTCACCTCCTCCATACCTGTGTGGTACGCAGGAGCCACTGCCAGGGACAGACTAAGGCTGCAGCGCGTCGTGCGCACTGCTGAGAAGGTGATAGGCTGCAAACTCCCCATCTCTCCAGGACCTGTACATCTCCAGGACTCGGAGGCGTGCTGGCCGGATCATAGCCGATCCTTCACATCCTGGTCACGTGCTGTTTGCCCCCCTCCCCTCAGGTAGAAGGCTTCGGTCCATTCGGACTAAAACCTCCCGGCACATGAAACAGCTTCTTCCCCTCTGCCATCAGACTGCTGAACACTAAGTGACTTTTGACTCTCGTGCACTATGTACAGCAGCTCAACCAGACTCATGTCAATCACCACTGTTTTTCTGTTGCATTATTGACTGCACTATGTGGTACTTCACATTATCTGCTACATGCTAATTTTTTAAACTGCCTTGACTAGTACTACTCATTATTACTAGTATTATTATTATTATTACTTATTATTACTTATTTTTCTACACTTATTGCACATTCTAGTCCTTTAGTTTTTTATTTTATCCCTTTTTCTCATTATGTTTTTAATGTTGCAGCATGGCACCGAGACAAATTCCTAGTTTGTGTATCACATGAACAATGGCAATAAATCTGATTCTGATTCTGATTCTGATTCTGATTCAGCTGCAGACCAGAGGAAGCTGGTAATTCAGCCAGAGAAGAAGGGGAGGAAGGCTGCACTGCTGAGCAAGGCTTCAGTGTCGGCGTCGGGAGAATGGCTGCCGAGGAGGTGGGAGGATTCCTCCAGCGGTCAGTAGTGAGATGATGTTGCTGTTTTGGAGCAGGAGTAGGTGGACCAGAGGAGGTGGAGAGCTTCTGCCGAGGTGAGCGCCTCCGCGATGGCTTCAGTTCAGCGGAAGACACCCCTATCTTCAGTCCGGGAAAGGAGCGCTGACGCGCGGAGACTTTGGACAGGAGGTCCACATATCGGGAATATCTCCAGAGCCCAGGGTGTGCCTCAAGAATTACCATCGCTCCATTCAAGCTCTCCAAGGTTTTCTTGGGACCGCGGGCGGCGAGGGCTTCATCCATAAAACTCTGGATAAAGTCCACCGCCTATTCCTCTTCCAGGGTAGGAATCCCTGCTGCCAGCCCTCCTTTGTTTTGTCGAGGTCGGCGAGCCCAGGACATGATGTGCTCCAGAACAACAGGTGGGTGAAAAAACACAAACGTGAAAAAAAATGCATGAAACTCACAGCAGCTGTGTTGACATCTGGTCACTGTCTACTGTTATACGCGCACCTTTACGTGGTGCATGGAGGGAAAAAAACAACTCAGTCGCTGAACTGTGAGTTTGTGAGTTTAAATGGCAAGAGCAGAAACAAGTGCAAAGTGAACAAGCTATGAAATAACAACGAGGAGTCACATACCAAGATGGCACGCCAGACTGAGGTAGTGTTCTGGCGGAGACAAAGAAGAAACAGTCCTTTAAAGAGACGATGAGACAGTGACAAAGAATATGGAAAACAATCTACTTTAAATAGGGATCCATCTGATTATAATGAGAGACAGATGTGGGCTAACCTGAATAAGGGAAGGCAGTAATGACTAACAATTGAGAACAGCTGGTAATCATAATGAGGAAGAGCGGCTGCCGCTAAGACAGGTGAGGGAGGGGTAGCTGGCAGTTTGACAAGCGGCAGGGCACGCCCACACGAGATTGACAACCCTGACCGCTGTCAAAAGAGAAAAGGGAAACTCAGGAAAAAACAAAAATAAAATGACATCCAAAATAATACATATCAACCACTGCAGAAATCAAACACAACAGGAAAACAACAACAGAACCTAAATACAGGAAACAGATACTGATCAATACAAAGATAACGGAGGGCAGTAAAGAACACACAAGACATAATAGCATAATAGACCAATATGAATAAACAGGGAAGTCATGAAACTGAGTTTGGGGGGAAAATCCCCAACTCAGTACATGACAAATAATGATGAGGTGCAGACACCTCTGTCATCATCATCATCCACTGAGCAGGCATTTCAGGTGACAGCCGCCCAGGTTAGAAGAGTCTTTGCCAGGGTAAATTCACGCAAAGCAGCAGGACCTGACAACATTCCTGGGTATGTGGTGAGGGAGCGTGCTGAACAGCTGAAAGATGTCTTTGCAGACATCTTTAACACCTTTGTCTCTCAGGGTGCTGTGGCCACCTGCCTGAAGAGTGCCATCATAATCCCCGTGCCAAAGAAACTAAACCCTGACTGCCTTAATGATTTTCGTCTTGTGGCATTAACACCAATAGTGATGAAATGTTTTGAACGGCTTGTTTTGCAGCAATTAAGGCCCAGCTCCCTCCAGAGTTGGACCACCTGCAGTTTGCATATAGAGCTAATGATTCAACCGAAGATGCCATCTCCTCTGTACTTCACCTCACCCTATCACATCTGGAGGAGAGTAATACCTATGTTGTGCTCCTCTTCATTGACTTCTCTGCATTTAGTACCATCATTTCAGGGCAGTTGATGGAAAAACTATGGTTGCTGGGGGTGGACCTTAGCACGTGTGGCTGGATTCTCAACTTCCTGATGCAGAGCCAGCAGCGAGTCAAGGTGGACAGTTCTATCTCAAACATCAGAACTGTGAGTACAGGATCTCCTCAGGGCTGTGTCTTGAGCCACCTGCTGTTTATCCTGCTCATTACCTCCGCCAGGCCGCAGGCCAGGAGGAGGTTATGTTTTTGCCAGCGTTTGTCTGTTTGTCTGTCTGTCTGTTTGTTAGCAAGATAACTCAAAAAGTTTTGGACGGATTTCGATGAAACTTTCAGGCGTTGTTGGAAATGGTACAAGGAAGAACTGATTAAATTTGGGGGATGATCCGGATCACCGTCTGGATACAGGAATTTTTTAAAGGATTCTTTAACATTGTGAGATACGGCCATTTTCAACATGTGTGTAGGGGCAATGGAGGGCGCTGGTCGTAGTGTCTGAAGAACACAAACTCCGCATTCTTCAAAGTTTTAGGCACAAAAGCACGCGGAAAACAGTGGTGGGCAGGGCCCGGCAGCGTGCCTGTGTTTGCGCTACGCTGCAAAAGCTGAGACTGGCAGCTGTCCGGCGCCGGATTATTTGGCAGAAATTACCCGGGCAGCCATAGTGGCTGCGCAAAAACAAGCTCTCTGCCGGGGAAGCTTCCAAATCCTCTTTTCCCGCGGAGCGCAACCCCAATATAAAACCCACGGCAACCTGTCTACCCAATTTGCATCCGTCAGTGAAACCCTCAGTGCTGCTTTCAGTGATCTATGAAAACGCTCGTTCATGACTGTACTGCCACATTCAGCACCAGTAACATCATTAAGTTTGCTGATGATATGAATATAGTCGGTCTGTTTAATGAAAACAATGAGTCTGCGTACAGAAGGGAGGTGGACCAGCAAACAACATGGTGCAGATTACATAATCTTCACCTTAATGTGGAGAAGACTAAGGAGATGGTGATCATCTGCAGGAAGGTGAGCAAGTGCCATCACACACCACTGTCTACTGGGGACACTTTTGTGGAAAGGGTGAACAATGTTAGGTTTCTGGGGATTTACCTGGCAGATGACAGGACCTTTAACACCAACACCACAGCCATTATTAAAAAGGCTCAGCAGTGACTCTACCCTCTCTGGCAGGTAAAAAAGGCAGGTCTTCCCACTTAGCTCATCATCCCTTTTCACAGAGGCACCCTGGAATCTGTCCTTTCATATGGCCTGACTACCTCATTTGGGAATTGCACAGCTTTAGAGAAGCACCAGCTGAATAAATGTTAAATGGCATTCACTTATATAGCGCTTTTATTCTCATCTCTAGATGACCAAAGCGCTTTATAGATCCTGCTATCCACCCATTCACACACACATTCACACGCTGATGGCAGCATAGGGTTATATAGGCAGAATAGGGTTGTAAAAACAGCCAGTAAGATCAATGATGTTCCCCTCCTCTCCTTGGAGGAGATTTACAATAAACGCTGTGCTAACAGGGCTGTTAACATCATTAAATACTGCTACCATCCTTCCCACAGTTTGTTTTTTCTTCTGCCCTCAGGGAAGAGGTACAGGTGTCTTCAGGCCAGGACAGCCAGAATGTTGAACAGTTTTTTTTCCACATGCAGTCAGGATTATAAATGGACTGTGCCCTATTCAGGTTGTCCAAACATAACCGATTTATTCATGTACATGTAAACATGGTCAATGTGGAGAGGTTGCAATGACAGTGGTAGGCCAGCGCAAAACTCCCTAAAGGGGCCCCCACCTCTCACTCTCTCAAGTACCAATGCATGTCTTATGTAAACAAACAAGTGAGAGCAGCTGTATCAAAATGAAGCAAAGTTATCAGTCTTGCAATGGCAAAGGAAAGAAGAAACGGAGGAAGAAGAGAAAAAAAGCAAGCCAGTGGTTAGTAGCACAAATAATCAGTAGCTAATTTAGCTCAGGACAGCTTAGTGTGTCCTGTCTGTGCTGGTCCTGTTGTGACCGTGTTGACACAACAAATTTTTAAAGAATGTTTACATTTCACATTTTTCTGTTAGTGTCAGATTACACTGGTCAACACCAAATTTATTGTCTCAGTGTTTTTTTAGCTGATTTAGGACAGTTTTGATGTGCTGAATCCAAAAATCACATTGGTTTTGCTCAATCAGGTCAACTTTTTGAATTATGGCCACATGTTATTTTATAAGTTTTTGTTTACATGTAAGGGTATTTTTGCTTTATATGATGCAGAGTTCTTTTTTATGTCTTGAACTTCTCTGAATTTTGAACAATAATGACGTAACATTCAATTTACATGTACTTACCTTTATATAAGGGTAAGGACATGCACAGTACTAAGTACAGGTTTTTACTTAGCACCTGATTGAGAGAAGCGGATGTCATTTTCGGATTCAGCGGTGCAAAATTGTCTTAAATCAGATGAAAAAACACAGACAACTTGCAAAAACATATTTTTGTAACCCTGTGTTATTTATTATATAAGGGTGATGAACACTGATTGAAGGGGCCCCTGTGAATTTTTGCCGAGGATCCCAAGAGACTCTAGAATAACCATCAGTCACCACCTCCAGCTGCACCTACTGTCTTTTTGTCAGTGCCACTGTCTCCAAACCAAATATCATAGCAGGTCTCACTACCGTCTTGTAAATCTTCCTTTTCACTCTATCTTGTGCTAGCCTTCTGTCACAAATTACCCCTGCCACTCATCTCCACCCTGCCTGCACACTCTTCTTCATCTCTCTTGTGCACTGTCCATTGCCTTGGATGGTTGACCCCAGGTATTTAAACTCATCTACCTTCACTACCTCTACTCCTTGTACCTTTACTGTTACACCTGCCTCCCTCTCATTCACTCACATGTGTATCATCTGTGATCATGTGAACAGTGTTTTTGGATTTCACATCTGTATGATCATAAAGTTCATGGTGTCACCCCAGGGTGAGATGGTTCTATGTTCAGCTGGAGCCTTCTTGTGAAAATGTTCTCAACATTTATAAACTGTGGGATTCCTCCAACAGTGAAAAAGCATGCATTTTAGCGCAATAATGTAGGAGATTTCTAATAGGGTCATATGTGTGGATATCAGTGGAGTCAGATAAACCGAAACGAGGGTTAGCAGTTTCTTTAGGATGACACCCTGGTGTGTTGAAGTAGTTATAATTAGTTTATGATTTTCATGTCTACTAAAGCACAAGGCCTGTAGGATGTAAAGTTCATCATCCTTCCCAGCCCAATAACGTTTGTAGGGTTTGGCACAGGTATAGTGTGGCCGACTACTGATCAGAGGGTCAGGGGTTTGACTCCTGCTCTGTCTGCAGTCTGCATGTTGAAGTGTCCTTGAGCGAGGCACTGAACCCCCAGTTGCTCCTGGTGGGTCAGGCCAGTGCTTGTGTATGGCAGCTCTGCAGTCATCAGTGTGTGAATGGGTGGATAGCAGGATCTGTAAAGCTCTTTGGTCATCTGGAGATGAGAAAAAGTGCTATATAAATGCACACCATTTACCATTTTTCCACAGCCAACAGCATGCAGTGGACTGTGCACATAGAATTGCACCTATTATGTATGTGAAAGGAATCAGTGCCCCATTCAAAAGGTGGTGCCGGAGCATGACTGTGTAGGCAGTGGCCTGGTCCCAAGTGGTTAGCATATGCTGACACGGAAAGCATAAACTTGGCTTTTGTCTGCATGTTACATTCCCCTGATGGAACTAGGAGATGATGGGAAGCAACAGTAGAAATTGTAGCCAGGTTAAAGGAAATGAACGGGGCTTTCAGGTTTAAACGAAAATCATATGGGAGTGCAAATAAAAACAAACATCAGCTGAAAAGAAAATCCTCCACGCAAAAGGATCTAGGGACAAAAAAATGACACCTAAACTAAAACCTACGCAAACGCCCAGATAACCGGACTAGTGACAAGATGTTAAATTCCAGCATAAGGCCCGTTCTTCAGCTGTTTCCTGACACAGCAATCAGCAGCAGAGGCTCTGAGTGAGCAGGAAGGAGAGAACACACAGGGGGACAATCAAATCTGTGTGCTTCAGTTTAAATTTTTAATGATGCCAAAGCACCAGAAATACACATCTGCTGTTTGTAAAAACATGAACAAAGAACCTCTATTGTGTGTGTGTGAGTAGGTGTGTGTTTATGTGCAAAAATGATGGCATAAAACATTTTAGACTGATAGGAAACCAGAATATGCTATAATCTAATATCCGGTGAACAAAAGAGCTGTAAACCAGGCACCATAAAAGCTTTATTTTCCTGGAAAGCGAACAGCTAATCCACAGTGACATCTGAACAATAGCATGTTACAGTAATTGGGAAGCAAAGGCATTTTTCTCACATTTTCATATATCTAATAAAGAACTGAACGCTTCCGTGCACTTCCTCATTGCACCACCAAGTCTCTGTCTTCATTCCTCTGTCAAGACAATACATCACATGCTTTCCCAGCCAGACTCCTACTTCTATCAGGCGTGACTTTTGTGCCACATGGTCACCCATCAAGGCACTTCTCTCCATCCTCCCTTTTATTTAACTTCCTTTGGCATCACAGACAAATGATTTCACGTTTCATTAATGAGGTGCTTCATCTTCACTTTTTCTCTTACCGTGACATGTTTGATAATTATTGATTTGGACTTGGTGCAGCAGGGGCAGTCTGTGCACGGCGCGCTCCGCAGGAATCATTCAGCTGGTCAGCGCATATTAGCCGTGACTTGTTTACAGCGCGCCTGTCAAAACAAGAGGCCAGATTACTGCGCTAATGGCTGCGTTGCACACAGCCAGGACAGAAAGTAATCAATAGCGCTGCTGCTCAAAAGTAGGAAGACAGAAATGGTGGAACATTGTCTGACAGGTTGAAGAGCATAATAAACCCACAATGCGGACTTGTTGGGGGATTTTTTTTTTGTTTTTCTTTCAAATAGTGGACATCTAAGGGATAATACCGGTATTCAAAACACAAAAAGAGAAGGTAATAGCTCTTTATGTCTCTCTGTCCTGCTGTTGAAGATTCTACAAAACGCGTTAATAGGTTTTAGCTATGAAAAAACACTGCCAAATGCTTTTGTTTTTTATGCACTTAGGTGCTCAGGTTATATAGTCTATCACCATTTGTGCGGGTAGGTGAGAGCGAGTCAATATCCAGCCCAGCTACAGGGGCTCTTCTGTACTTTATACAACACACCGAAAGCCTCATTGCACTCCATGTCCACAGCATGTGCTACGAAGGAACGTAAGGCCCACTATGCCTTGACACACTCTCAGATGAGATTGTAGCAAAAAAAAAAAAAAAGAAGCCATATCACCATTATCCAAAGAGAGAGCTGATAGAGCAAAGAGATGGAAGTGAAGAAAGAGCACTGGGGAAACAAGGGAGCAGGGAAGTGGAACCTGGAGAGAGATTCTCTTTATGGATTACCTTTTCCTTGCATCTATCAGTACTGCCTACACAAAAGGGATGCACACACACGTACATGCACTCCAGAAAAACACTCACCCCAATCATTATTCCACGGGAGGGGAAGGATAATATAGCCTGCCTGTTATGTCCGTAAAACGGGGCACGATAATGAGGGGAGTGGTGAACCGAACAGGACTTTATTGCATGACTCACAGTATCACCAACGGACGCTCCCGCTGGGCAGAGAGGTGGACAAAGAGGCTGTGCCTCTTCCACATCAGCCTTTTATACCCCGGGTGGTGGTGGAACCGGAAAGGTGGAGCCACCACCAATAACATACAATAATACAACACATTAATATAATAAACACCACCACACCAACCCACTTCAAAAGTCCAAAACACATGCACACTAATTAGGCACTCCCAAATTTAGTGCCCAAATCACACTCTAACAAGAAACAAGATAAGTAGGCCTATCCATGCACACACAAACAACTAAAACTAGAGGGGGACAGGTGGACTACTGTCCCACCCCCACACGGCCAGATGGATAATTCTGCCATCTTTGTTATACTATAGTCCACAAAAGAAAGATTGCTGTGTTCCTATGGTAAATGGTAAATGGAAAATGGCATTCACTTATATAGCGCTTTTATTCTCATCTCTAGATGGCCAAAGCACTTGACAGATACTGCTATCCACCCATTCACACACTGATGGCGACAATACTGTACTGTACTGTACTATAAACAAAAATATTCCCACAAACAAATATACATACAGGTTATGCCCTCAAACCTGAATTCAATAAACCACTTAATCACCATATATGTCAATATACACATCAACCCCACAACCTGGGCAGCCCACGCCACAGCCCCACATGCTAAACACGTCAGACAATCACTCAACACCATGGACAGCTCACATAGCAATTTTGTGTATTAACCATATTGACACACTGCCTACATAACCAGAACAATGCACACATTAATATTTAGCAATTCACACAGTAAAACATATCCCCAAACAAGCTAACACAAACATCACTTGTTTTTTTTTGTTGTTTTTTTTTTTGCTTTTTCACATGGGCAATTAATAATAACACACCACAAACACATTGCCCCCTTTAACTTATCAGTCACACTCCATGGAGAGCCCACCCCCCGGAGACCCGTCAGGCGGGTCCCGACCAGAGCATCGCCTCTCCTTGGCACCCGGAGATGACCCATGCTGGTACTGAAGCGCCTCACCTTCCTCATAAACATGCCACAGCTCGTTGGGATGTCTCTCCGTACCATCTGTCAGCTGCAGGTAGCCGTCCTCCCGGACAGACGCCACCTGTAGCCGTCCCTGGTCCTCTTGTCTCCTCTGCTTCCTGTGGGCTCCTCTCAATCGGTCCTCCGCTCTGGATCGAACAAAATCAGCAACCCCCAGAGGAGCCCTACTCGGCTTCCAGTGTTCCTGTGTGGCCCGTCGTTTAACCGTGCCAGCCGGTCCTGCCCCGCTCACTTTCATTTTAGATGGCAGAGAAGCCGTTGTGACCCCCTGCTTCTCGGTACCTCCCAGCCGAACTCCAGAAGCAGAATGGGTCAGCCACTCGGCCCCATCCACGGTCACGGCCATCCCATGGCGCTGCCCAGTTCCCTCAGCTAGGGCAACTTGGGCTCTGGCACAGGAACTCTCCCACAACGGCCCTGGAAGGGGTTGGTCCTGTTCACCTTCCAGATTACTAGGCCAAGGTTCATCCAATAGTGGATCATCTACCACTGCCAGGATTGGTCGGTCCCATAAACCATAGCCCAACCACTTCCCACCCATGCCGCTGTTGATGGAAAACCCTAGCCCATAAAAGAGATCAAAGCCCATCACATTTTCACCCATACCAGTCACCAAAAACTTCAGGCTAGCGACCACCGATTATTTATAACAGGCCATCAGCTCCACCGACACTACGATGGGCAGCCTCCATTCTCCATAGCTGCATACTGGTTTCAAATGACCACTCAGCTGATGATATGGGAAGAAACTCCTCACAGTAGGCCAACTCAACGCCAACCACACTGCACCACTGCCGGCATCACACTAAGCCGGTGCTTAGTGTGGTGCTGTTTATTATATTAATATGTTGTATTATTGTATGATATGGGTGGTGGCTCCACCTTGCCAGTCCCGCCACCACCCGGGGTATAAAAGACTGATGCGTAAGAGGCACAGCCAATTTGAGCGTCTGTTACTAATACTGTGAGTCATACAATGAAGTCTTGCTTAGTTCACCACTCACCTCATTGCTTTACAGACATAACATTTGGCGACGAGGATAAAGTATGGATGCAGGCGCGTTGTCTTTTTGGACGTTTTTGGAGACTCCGGGGGAGCCTCCTGTGCCTTGGACAAGGTGGTTTGCTACGTTTCAGAACTATCTGGTGGCACTAAACATCGGCGAACTGAAGAAGGTACGAGCAAGGCCAATTTTGGTCCATAATTTGGGTATGGAAGGACAACGTATCCTTTCGACTTTGGGAGCTAGTGATAGCTTTGATGACATGGGTGAGCAAATGGCGCGACATTTTCATGCGCCTAAAACATCATCGTCAGAAGGGTCCAATTTCAGCAGCGCCTCCAGCGGGCCGGCGAATCAGTGCAGCACTACATTGCAGACCTACAGTAGCTGACTGGGGACTGCCAGTTTGGGGAGTTGGAGGAAGAAATGGTCTGCGACCAGCTGGCGGAGCACATACTGTGTTCGTCAGCTCATTCGAGATTGCTTACACACTCCGGTGAATTAACTCTAGCCATGGCTGTGGAGATAGCCAAGCAGTGTGAAGCGGCAGACAAATTATCACGACATTGGTGAGAGAGCTACGCTACACCGCTATGACTCACAATCGACGACGCAGGCTGTAGATCCGAACAGCAAAGACCGCGAGCAAGAGGAATGTGCTGCAGCTGTAAAGATGACGTCTGCCCTGGGATCACCCAAATGCTCGGGTTGTGGGTCCACTAAGCACCGGTACAAGGCTAGACAGTGTACGGCAAGAGGTAAACGCTATGGCAAGTGTGGACTCCTGCATCACTTTGCCAGGCCTGTAAGAAGTTCGAACGAAGGGAATGGCAATGCAAAGCAGACACCCCTGCTCCAACTCCCAGGGTTATCCACACCGTTTCCCCGGACACCGATGGCCGTACGTATTGTATGGTGGAACTGGACGGTGTGGAGTTACCATTATTGGTGGACACGGGCGCAGTGTGGTCGGCGTTGAGTTGGCCCACTGTGAGGAGTTTCTTCCCATATCATCAGTTGAGAGGTCATTTGAAGCCTGTATGCGGCTATGGAGAATGGAGGCTGCCCATCGTGGGGTCGGTGTAGCTGACGGCCTGTTATAAATAATCTGTGGTTGCTAGCCTGAAGTTTTTGGTGACTGATATGGGTGAAAATGTGATGGGCTGTAATTTCTTTTATGGGCTGGGGTTTTCCATCAAAAGCGGCGTGGGTGAGAAGTGGTTGGGTTGCGGTTTATGGGACCAGCCAATCCCGACAGTGGTAGATGATGCAATATGGGACAAACCTTGGCCTAGTAATCTGGAACGTGAACAGGACCAATCCCGTCCAGGGCCGTCACGTGAGAGTTCCTGCGCCAGAGCCCAAGTTGCCCTAGCTGAGGGAACTGGGCGGCACCATGGGATGCCCGTGACGGCAGATGGAGCCGAGTGGCTGACCCATTCTGCTTCTGGAGTTTGGCTGGGAGGTACCGAGAAGCAGGGAGTCACAACAGCTTCTCTGCCGTCTAAAATGAAAACAAGCAGGCAGGTTGAAAGGGCTGGCACAGTTAAACGACGGGCCACACAGGAACACTGGAAGCCAAGCAGGGATCCTCTGGGGGTTGCTGATTTTGTTCGATCCAGAGCGGAGGACCGATTGAGAGGAGCCCACAGGAAGCACAGGAGACAAGAGGACCAGGGACAGCTACAGGTGGTGGCTGTCCGGGAGGACAGTTACCTGCAGCTGACAGATGGTACGGAGAGACATCCCAACGAGATGTGGCATGTTTATGAGGAAGGTGAGGCGCTTCAGTACCAGCATGGGTCATCCCCAGGCGCCAAGAAGAGGCGATGCTCTGGTCGGGACCCGCCTGACAGGTCTCCGGGGGGTGGGCTCTCCATGGAGTGTGACTGATAAGTTAAAGGGGGCAATGTGTTTGTGGTGTGTTATTATTAATTGCCCATGTGAAAAAGAAAAAAAAAAAAAAAAAAAAAAAAACAAGTGATGTTTGTGTTAGCTTGTTTGGGGGTTTGTTTTACTGTGTGAATTGCTAAATATTAATGTGTGCATTGTTCTGGTTATGTAGGCAGTATGTCAATATGGCTAATACACAAAATTGCTATGTGAGCTGTCCATGGTACTGAGTGATTGTCTGATGTGTTTAGCATGTGGGGCTGTGGTGTGGGCTGCCCAGGTTGTGGGGTTGATGTGTATATTGACATATATGGTGATTAAGTGGTTTACTGAATTCAAGTTTGAGGGTTTAACCTGTATGTATATATGTTTGTGGGAATATTTTTGTTTACAGTAGGAACACGGCAATCTTTCTTTTATGGACTATAGTATAACAAAGATGGCAGAATAATCCATCTGGCCATGTGGGGGTGGGACAGTAGTCCACCTGTCCCCCTCTAGTTTTAGTTGTTTGTGTGTGTATGGATAGGCCTACTTATCTTGTTTATTGTTAGAGTGTGATTCGGGCACTAATTTTGGGAGGGCCTAATTAGTGTGCATGTGCTTTGGACTTTTGAAAGGAGGGGGATGGGGTGGTGTTTATAATATTAATATGTTGTATTATTGTATGTTATTGGTGGTGGCTCCACCTTTCTGGTTCCGCCACCACCCGGGGTATAAAAGGCACAGCCTCTTTGACCACCTCTCTGCCTAGCGGGAGCGTCTGTTAGTAATACTGTGAGTAATACAATAAAGTCCTGTTCGGTTCACCACTCCCCTCATTATCGTGCCACATTTTATGGATATTACACTTAATGGACCCACAGTCCAAACATTTGGATGATCCCGGGGCGGACCTCATCTTTACAGCTGCAGCGCATTCCTCTTTCTCGCTGTCTTCGCTGTCCGGAGCCACAGCCTGATTCGTCGATTATGAGTCATGGCGGCATAGCTCTCTCACCGAAGTCATGTGATAACTTGTCCGTCGCTTCACACTGCTTGGCTATCTCCACAGCCATGGCTAGAGTTAATTCACCAGGGTGTGTAAGCAATCTCGAATGAGCTGACGAACACAGCATGTGCTCCGCCAGCTGGTAGCGGACCAGTTCTTCCTCCAACTCCCCAAACTGGCAGTCCCCGGACAGCTGCCGTAGGTCTGCAATGTAGTGCTGCACCGACTTGCTGGCCCGCTGAGGCGCTGCCAAAACTGGACCCTCCTTACGATGACGTTTGTAGGCATGCGAAAATGTCGCCCTCATTCGCTCAACCATGCCATCAAAGCTATCGCTAGCTCCCAAAGTTGAAAGGATACGTTGTCCTTCCATACCCAAATTATGGACCAAAATTGGTCTTGCTCGTACCTTCTTCAGTTCGCCAATGTTTAGTGCCACCAGATAGTTCTGAAATGCAGCAAACCACCTTGTCCAAGGCACAGGAGGCTCCCCCGGAGTCTCCAAAAATGGCCGAAAAGACGACACGCTCACATCCGTACTTTATCCTCATCACCAAATGCTATGTCCGTAAAACGTGGCACAATAATGAGGCGAGGGGTGAACTAAGCAAGACTTTATTGTATGACTCACAGTATTAGTAACAGACGCTCCTGCTAGGCAGAGAGGTGGTCAAAGAGGCTGTGCCTCTTCCCCATCAGCCTTTTATACCCCGGGTGGCGGCGAAACCGGAAAGGTGGAGTCACCACCCATAACATACAATAATGCAACATATTAATATAATAAACAACACCACACTGCCCCCATCTCACAACGGGCTGAAGCAGCAGAGAAAATCAAATTGGAGATTAAGGAAGTGGACACACTTGTCCTTCAGTTCCTGGACCAGATCTCATCTAACACATCCTCCCAGGAGCATGCGTGTGTGAGTGTGGGAATGTGAACGACAGAGATCTAAAAGAAGGAAAACCCCAAATTTTTGAGGGGAGAACGCTGAAACATTTACAGTCTGGATGCTGGTGTGTATTCAGTGGGTTTACAGTGTTATGAGAGGACCGTTGTTATGAAATGGGACTATATAAATAAAGTTGAATTGAACTGAATTGATCTGAACTCTGCCCAGAATTAAAGCCAGGAGAAACTCCGAGGCAAAACACACAACGATCTGCAGGCTTTTATATTTTGCTCGGGCTGACCTGGCAACATTGTTGTAACAATATTCATGGGCCATTATTATGATGTGACTCTAGAGAATTGCTTTAGAGACCTTTAATGAGCTGCAACAAGATGCACTGCATTTGAAATGTGTGGTTAGTTATTAGGCAGGGAGGAGGACATTTTTACATTAGCTTATGTTTGACCCACTGGCGAGGGAAGAAAGAACTCCTGCACATTGTCCCCTTTATGTGAAAATTCAATGTTTTGTACTGAAATGGGGGAACAAAGAAAATAGCACTGAGGTCAGTCTGTGAGCCGTTGAGTGCTGCAGCCTGCACAGATTCAGTTAATTAAATATGTACCACACACACACCAAACACCTGTTAGTCCATGGACCAATTATTCATATAGTGCATTTAGACTATGTAGGCAACTTAAACAGCCTTGGCTGCATGTGCGTGAGCTTTTTATCACAGGAAAACTCACTCTGCACATTAAAATCCAATTAATTTAATTCAGTTCAACTTTATTAAACTTTATCTCTATAGTGACAATTCACAAAAACTGCTGTCTGACTGCACTTTCTACTGTAGGGCAAGTACCCTACAATTGTAGAAGAAGACCCCAACAATCAGATTATGAGCAAACACCTGGCAGCGATGAAGAGGAAAACTCTCTTTTAACAGGAAGAAACCTCCAGCAGAACCAGGTTCAAGGACAGGCAGTCATCTGTTGTGAATGGCTTGGGGGGTGAAAACAAAAAAACAAAACACAGATATGTAGACAATGAGCAACACGATGGGTACTCAATTTGTGGGAGAGAGCAGACAGATGATAATGAACAGCAAAAAATCTTACAAAACGTACTGAGTGAAAAAGAAGGGAAAGTCCAGAGCACCATTTGTCTTCTGAAAGCATGTCCATGAGTCAGATCTTAAAAGCAAATTTTGAGATAAATTTGTCAATTTTTATTTTTCCATATGACTTGCCAGATTTTTGTTCCATTAGTTTTATTAAAAGACCCATCCATCCATCCACTTTCCCTAAGTTCAAGTCCTGAAGGCAGTAGTTTGAGCAGAGAAGCCCAGACTTCCCTCTCCCCAGCCACCTGCTCCAGCTCTTCAGAGAGGATACCAAGATGTTCCCAGGCCAGCTGGAAGACATAGTCTCTCCAGTGCGTTCTGGGTCTGCACCAGGATCTCCCCCCAATGGGACATGCCCAAAACACCTCAAGTGGGAGGCGTCCAGGAGGCATCCTGATCAGATGCCCAAACCACCTCAATTTACTCCTTTCGATGTGGAAGAGAAGCGGTTCTACTCTAAGCCTCTCCCAGATGACTGAGCTTGTCACCCTATTTCTAAGGGTGGGTCCAGCAATTCTACAGAGAAAACTCATTTCAGCCACTTGTATCTGTGACCTCATTCTTTTGGTCATTACCCAAAGCTCATGGCCATAGGTGAGGGTAGAAATGTAGATTGACCTGTAAATTGACAGCTTTGCTTTAGACCTCAGCTCCTTCTACACCACAACAGACCAGTAGAACATTCGCATCACTGCAGATGCTACTGCAATCCGTATGTCAATCTTTCGATCCAGGTGCTGATTCTCATCCTAGCAACTTCACACTCAGTAGAAAACTGTCCCAGCAAGACCTGTAGGTCATTGCTCGATGAAGCCAACAGGACAACATCATCTGCAAACAGCAGAGATGAGATCATGTGGTCACGGAACATGACACCCTCTGATCCTTGGCTGTTCCTAGATATCCTGTCCATAAAAATTATGAACAGGATCGGTGACAAAGGGCAGCCCCGGCAGTCCAACTCTCACCAGAAACAAGTTTGACTAGGTGTTGGTAATATGAACCAAACTCCTGCAATGGTTGTATAGGGACCAGATAGCTCGTAACAACAGGCCCGATACCCCATACTCCCAAAGCACCCCCCGCATTAGACCATGAGGGACACGGTCAAATGCTTTCTCTAAGTCCACAAAACAAATGTGGACTGGTTGGGCAAACTCCCACGAACCCTCAAGGATTCTCGAGAGGGTACAGAGTTGGTCCGATGTGCCACGGCCAGGACGAAAATGGCATTGCTCCTCCTGAAACTGAGTTTCAACCAATGGCCAGACTCTCCTCTCCAGTACTCTGGCATAGACCTTCCCAGGGAGACTGAAGAGTGTGATTTCCCCCTTAAGTTGGAACATACCCTCTGGTCCCCCTTCTTGAAGAAAGGAACCACCACCCCGGTTTGCCATGCCAAAGGCACTTTCCCTGACCTCCACATAATGTTGCAGAGGCGTGTCAACATTGACAGCCCTACAACATCCAAAGCCTTGAGGTACTCAGAACGAATCTCATCTACCCCCAGTGCCCAGCCACCAACGAGTTTTTAACCACTTCACTGACCTCAGCCCCTGTTCTGGATGAGTCTTCCCCCTTGTCCTCAAGTTCTGCTTCTTCTGTGAAAGGCGTGTCAGTGGGATTGAGGAGATCCTCAAAGTATTCCTTCCACCACCCAATGATATCCTCAGTTGAAGTCAGCAGTACCCCATCCGCACCATACACAGTGTGGACAGGGAGCTGCTTCTCCCTCCTGAGTCGTCGGACAGTTTTCCAGAATCTCTTTGAGGCTGACCGAAAGTCTTATTCCATGGCCTCACCGAACTCCTCCCACACCCAAGTTTTTGCTTCAGCAACCACCCGAGCCACAAGCTGCTTGGCCTGCCAGTACATCTCAGCTGATTTGGGAGACCCACAAGCCAACCAAGCTCGATAGGACTCCTTCTTCAGCTTGATGGCTTGATGGCCCCCTTAAAGGATATTGGTAGTAAATTCATGGCCACTTCAAACAAAACAGAACAAAACTGGCTTAATTGAACAAACTGGCCTATTTTTTTTTTTTTTTTTTTGTCTGTTCTCTTTTTGTGATAGCCTGCCATTGTTTGTTGTGGTTTACTTCAAAGTGGACTACTTTTTCTTTTAATTATTTTTCCCACATGTGTGAAGTGGTGTGGAGTGGTGGCTTAGTTGGTAGCGCATCCGCTCCACAACCAAGAGGTTGTGGGTTCAAATCCCAGCCGGGTCATACCAAAGACCATATAAAAATGGTACTTTCTAGATTGGCGCTTAGCATAATAGAATGAGGAAAGGAAAGTTCATGCACAGAGCTACCAGAAGAACCAACCCCTCCACTGTAGGTTTCACTACTTACAGTAGCTGTGTGGCCTAGGGTCTCTGAAACAAAGATAGGCACCGCCCATACACTACAAGTTGTGGCATGGGATCAACTTAACATATGAGAAGAACTGAAATATTGGCCTGTGTAGTTTGGTTTTCAGTTAATTTCAAAGAAGGCCATATAAGACATTTTCCATGTTGCTTCAGAGAGCAACATATAATAGCAATAAAGTTCCATCAGATTCCTTCACTGTTATTGTATGAATTCATAAATGCCACATAAACTACATTTCTTGTATATTCAGTGCTACATATAAAATTTAATAAGCAGCATAAACTTTATTATAAAGGTCAAACAGTGGTTATGACTCTCAGCACAATTCTATTTTAGTCAGAGAGAGGAAAAGTGTCTCAGGTTGCTGACCCCTGGTCTAGGGAGTCCAGTGTGTGGTGCCACATGGAAAGCTATTGTCTTAGCTCTCAGCGTGAGCAAAACAGGGTACACACTGACCACACATGGTGTCATCAGCAGACAGTTGTCGTCTCCTGACCTGTGGTCCCCCTTCAATCGTTACATCTGGACTTCCACCAAGACAGCATGGTCATATGGGTCCCACCAAAGGTTAAATCTGGGCTCTCTTATGGGTCCCATGTGAGTTATTCCATGGGTTCCATGTTGGCCCCATCTGTGTTTGCCCACATGGACTTTACCTGTTTACCTATTTTCAACTTATTTTCTCATAAATTTGCAATTTTCTTGTAAAGTTGTGACTTTTTCCCCATAAATTCACATTTTTCTTGAAAATTTCAAACTCTCACATAAATTTGAATTTTTTTTTACTATAAAGTTGTAACTTTGTCCTCATAAAGTCAGGATTTTTTTTCTTGTAAATTTCCAACTTTTTCTCATAAATTTGTTAGTCTTTCTTGTAAAATTGACATTTTTCTTGCAAGTTTTCTTTTTCTTGTAATTTTGTAACTCTCATAAATTTGCCACTTTTTTGTTGTAAATTTGCCATTTTCTTGTAAATTTGTGACATTTTCTTTAAAATTTGAACTTTAAAACTTTATTTAAATTTCTACTTTGTTTACCATAAAATTGCAATTTTTTCCCACTAATTTTTCATTTTTTCCTCATAAATTTGTAACTTTTTTCTTGCAAATTTTCTATTTATTTACTCATATTTGCTATGTTTTTTTAATTTGCAACTTTTTCTAATTTTTTCCTCATAAATTTGTGACTATTTTTCTTTTAAATTTGCTAAATCTTTCTTGTGAATTTGTAACTTTTTCAAGTAATTTTCCTTTTTTGTTGTAAATTTATAACTTTTTTCTCCTAAATTTTACATTTTTTTTCTCATAAATTTGCAACAATTTTTTTGTAATTTTTTACTTTTTTCTCAGAAATTTTCACATTTTTTTCATAAATTTGCAATTTTTTTCCTCAGAAATTTCAATTCAATTCAGCTTTATTTATATAGCACCATTTCACAACAACAGTCATCTCATAGCACATTCAACTGTATGTCATGTCCGCTGCATAACTCCGCAGCGAACAAATGAATTAGTTCCACCCCAACGTGAAGTAATGTAACGTGTTTATTAACAAAAGGGAATGTATACACAATGTCCATATAACAGTCACAAATAGATGATGAGACAACCGACTACTAGCTTTGTTGGCGGGGAAGAAAAGCCAAGCGTGCTTCAGACAGAACAGGAGTGGAGAGAAAGGCAATGATAAAAGGACATACATACGCGTAGGAGCGGAAAGGCTCTGGAATAATTACACAGATCAGTCCAGGGGAAAAAGCCAACTGTCCATGAGCCAGGAAGTCCAGAGTCGACTTAAGCTGCCACACTGACTGATCACACTGCTTCCCCATAAGTACACCATACACTAACAAAGGCAAGTGGACACAGCTGTGTGGCAAGCAAGTGTGTGACTAATTGGAAGTGTGTGTGTGTGTGTGTGTGTGTGTGTGTGTGTGCGTGCGTGCATGTGGTAATCGAATACAGCCAGTGAATGTCTGGCGAGAGAAGGTGGCGTGACCGCAGGACTGGCAGAGTGCCAGGCTCAAATAATCTGCCAGCTGAAAATAATAAGCACAATCAAAGCCTTACAGCCACAAATTATGACGGGGTGAAAATGACCCCACACATGACAGAGCCCCCTCCCCAAGGGGTGGAACCAGACACCCACTATACGAAAAATACCCCCCCCAAGAGAAACCCTGCTCCCCCTGCCCACCCAGAAGGCCAACACAACTAACCAGGGCGGGAGGTGGGGGGAAACAGGTCAGGAGGGGTTTAACCAAGGGAAAAAGAAAAAAAACAAACAAACACCACAATACGACACTTCGAACACAACACCTCCCAACCCCAAAATCACAATAACCCCTCCCCAACCCAAGAGTCCCAACTCTCAGGGGGCCAACCACTGTCCCAGGCCCACAAACATCCATGAACCAGGCCAGGTGGCCTGCCAAAGTCCTCCAACGCCCGCTGGATCACCAGGCAAAATGAGTCGGGTGGCCTACCTGGAAAACTGGCCACTGACCCCAATGGTACAGTTTCTCGGGCAGCCAACTAGGGTTCCTCAGCCACCAGGCCAGATGAAACGGGCCGGAAAGCGGCCCCCCTACCAGGATACTCAGACCTTCAGGCGGCCTGCCCACATTGTTGATTCACCATGACCAAGGGGAAAGGCAAGGGGGCAGCCTGCCCACCGGGAGACTTGGAGGTGGGTGGCCAGACCAGGGAAGGGAGACCCCTGCGGTCACTGGTGGCAGGACCTGGTAGACCATGACAATGCTCAGCAGAAAAAGAATGCTCACCCACAAGGCCACTGGAAGGGGAAAGGAGACCCTGGTGCCCTTGGACTGGCTGGCGGCATCCTCAGTGGTCCTGACTTGACGCTGAGCCCTTGTCGCACCCGCGATGGACCCGGGCTGGGCTATGGCTGTACCCGTGGTGGTCCCGGCCTGGGACAGCATTGCACCAGCCGTGCCCTGCATCCGGGGCCTCATTGCTCCTTCGGTGAGTCCCAATTGGGCCAGTGTAGCACCCACGGTGGACCCCGACCGAACCATGGCTGCACCCACGGTGGAGCCCGGCTGGGCCACTGCTGACCTCCATGCCATCTTGACCCTGGGCCAGCAAACCCGTCCAAGAACCCAAGCCAGGAGGCGGTCGATCACACCCCCGGAGACGTGGGCTGAGGCGGAACCCAACCCACGTCCTTTGGCAGACAGGGAGCTGGATCCATGGAGACCACAGTGGGGATGGCAGCAGCCACAATTACCTCCGGTGATGAGCCTGGATCCTCCGTCTCGTTCGCCGATGTGGACCTCTCTCCAGCAACCCTAGAAGAGGACTTAGACACAGAGGAGGAGGAGTCAGGGTCGCCGGCAGCGGCAGAGCCCAGCGAGATGAGCTCAGGCGAAGCGTGTGACTGTAGCTGGCTCTCCTCACCTGGAGCTAGGCAAAAATGCTCTATAAGAAAAAGGAGAAAAACAAAAGAGAGCACTTGCCTTAGCTCGAGCTCCACTGATGTCCAGGACTACGACGATCCGGGTGACGTCTCTACGGGCTCGGCTTCCTGGAGGGTAGTATCAGATCTTTTAAATAAAAAGGGGCCTGATTATTTAGAGTTTTGTAAGTGAGAAGAAGGATTTTAAACTTATTTCTAAACTCTATGGGAAGCCAATGAAGGGAGGCCAGAATCGGAGAGATATCTGAGATAGCTGAGTACAGAGGACTTATCCAGGACTTCCTGGACTGGTGCCATAGGAACTGCAAGGAAAACTAAGGAGCTGGTGGTGGACTGCCGCAGGCAAGGACAACCCCTCACAGCACCAGTAAACATACAGGGAACAGACATTGAGATGGTGACATCCTACAAGTACCTGGGTGTTCATTTGAGCAATAAACTAGACTGATCACACAATACCGACGCACTCTACAGGAAGGGACAGCGCAGGCTGCTCCTACTGAGGAGACTCAGGTCTTTTGGTGTACAAGGGGCGCTGCTGAAGACATTCTACGACACGGTGGTGGCATCAGCCATCACTTTTGGAGTGGTCTGCTGGGGCAGTGGCATTACAGCAGCCGATAGGAAGAGACTGAATAAACTGATCAAGAAAGCTAGCCCTGTCCTGGGGCAGCGGCTTGACCCAGTGGAGTAGATAGGAGAGAGAAGGATGGTGGCTAAACTGTCATCTCTGCTGGAGTCCGAGTCCCACCCTATGCAGGACATACTGAACGCACTGAGAAGCTCATTTAGCAGCAGACTACATCATCCTAGGTGCGCAACCGAGAGGTTTTGCAGGTCTTTCCTACCTACGGCTGTCAGACTGTATAACCTAAGCAGGGCTGCTCGCAGAGATAGCAAAAAAACGTGACGACCTAATAGTACTGAATGCAAAAGACGCAATAGACTTACACAATGGTCCCCTCCAGTATATACAACTGGGACAATATTGGTCGCTACGGCAGGTGACAATATGTATGGGTACATATTCATACTATGTAGGATAACTAAGTAGACGGTTATGCTGTTTATTCCATCTAGCTACAATGCTCCACACTGTTTACATATTATATATTTATACTGTATGTACATATGTACACTACCGTTCAAAAGTTTGGGGTCACCCAGACAATTATTTTGTGTTTTCCATGAAAAGTCACACTTATTTACCACCATGAGTTGTAAAATGAATAGAAAATATAGTCAAGACATTGACAGGTGTAACGGAGTCAAAAATGTGCTTTAGGTATTTCTTTTCCTCAGTTATGTTTTTCTTTATATTGTTGTGAATTTTATTTTACTTGAGTGTTTTATTTTGGCAGTGCACTTTGCACATCCGCTCTTTCTGAACCTCTGAGGCTCCGGTAGTCAGTCTTTCCCCACAGTATCGCGTTGCTTTGCTGTGGGTAAGTTGTGTCCAAAATGCTGCTGGCACCATATAATTGTATTGTTCGTTAGTCTTATCATTTAAACTGTAACCTTGGTTTGTAATTGTTCGTTATTAATTTGACATGTCACTGTAGTGTATTTTTTTTTGTTATTTGTGTTATAAATAAGTGTTTTATAGACATTTCTGCGCACATTAGGAGTCCGATAGGCGCCATTTTAGGGTTTGGCGCCAATATAGGCTCTATGGTGACTCCAGGAGCTTATATCATTGTGTAACCCATATTTTTTGTAAATGTAGGAGCCTGTGTGGGATCGAGGTACAGACGGAACGTGATGTAGTTTTGTTTTATTTCTCTAACAGGTATGTTTGTTTCTGAAAAATTTTATTATTTGAAATGTAATTTATTTTTGTATTGTGAAGTTATTTTGGAGCTCCTTTCCAGACAGTATCGCGTTGCTTTGCTGTGGGAGCCTGTGTGGGATCGAGGTACAGACGGAACGTGATGTAGTTTTGTTTTATTTCTCTAACAGAAATAAATTGTGGAAACAGCAGTCTGGTGTCATCGTGGTCCCTATGCTGCACACACTTGTTTTGATGTTCCCGATCACAGCCGCTTAAGGGTGCCCCAGAAAGAAGAACCGTTACGCTTGTGACGAGATCCGTTACACTGGTGACGTGACCCGTGGATCTTCAGATCAGCTCGACGCCGGTCACCGTGGATGCTGCATCACCATATTGGGTCTACACTGGGACGTATATGTGGTCAGACATATACAGGACTATTTAACTGATATATGCCACTTTGTTTTGGAGTTAGTCACAACGCAAGAAAATTTCACTTTGCAAAGTAGTTCAAAAAAATAAAAAAGAAAAGAGACATGGATAATTATGCAACACTGGTTTTGACAAAAGGAAGAGGTGTTTGGCGCAGCAACATTACTAATAGTAGAGATGTGGGACATTCGAAATTCATGAATAGTGGTGGGGATACGGGGTTAGGTCAGAGCCCAGGTTGTATTCCTATTGGTGAGTTCATGAGTGAAGGTCCTCATGTTTCCACACCCTGCAGTAATGTCGGTGCCATTGAAAATTTTACAGACATGGTAGGGCAGCTTGGTGCTCAAATTGGTGAGTCTATAGTCACTAAATTAATGTCTGCTGGTGTTGTGAATATGACCAGTGACAACCAGACTTCTCCTACTGATCGAACAGCACATTGTGATGTTACCAAATGTGACCCTCCACATGTGACTGTCCATGTTAAGTCAGACAGAGAGCTACGTACATTTAGAGGTGACAGTACTGACAAATATTCAGTTCGGGACTGGATTGACTTGACTAAGACTGAACTCAAGAAGAGAGAGATTCCTGTGTGTGAGCAAGCAGGAGAAATAATGAGTCATTTATTGGGCAAAGCTAAAGATGTTGTGAAAGTTGCCCTGCATAGTGACATGGAGCTAGATACTAAAAAGGAACCTGATATAATTTACGATGTTCTTCTCCGTTACTTCTGTGATGCCTCCTCACGTCTTCCGCTCGCAGATTTTTATGCAACCCTGCCCAGGCACAGAGAAAACCCAGTGGACTACTGGATAAGGCTGAATAAAGCAGCAGACCTGGCTCTCGAGGGCCTGCGTAGACAAGGCAAGCAGACTGAGGACATGAGCAAAGAGGTTGCTATCATGTTTGTTAAAAATTGTCCTGATCCTGATCTGTCTTGCACCTTGAAGTGGAAACCACCTCATGAATGGACCTCACGTGATGTTCAGTTGAGAATTGACGATTATCAGAGAGAGGTTAGAGCTAGTGCCAGAGCACCTGATGGTCCACAGCTAATGAGTCACACAGCTACTGTAACATCTGACAAACCCAGGTTACCATCTTCAGCCATGACCATGCCAGAACAGTGCCACACCCCAGTCATTCCCTCTTCACTTCCTCAAACCCGACAGTTTACATGTCAGGGTCCCTCTCCATTCCCCATCTCTGACCCTACCCCAAACACACTCAGCTCAGATTGTGCTAGTGTGCCGGTTGTTGCTCAAAATCTCCAACAGTCAGAGGAGAGGCTCCTTGGTCGTGTGGTTAATATGTTTCAGGAAATGATGGAGAAGTTGCAGCAGTGTACAATTCCTCACCCGACTGAGAGCAACAGATTTAAACATGTCCCTCGTCAGAGACGCCCCAGAGAAGCAACTTGTATGGTCTGTAATGACACACATCACTCCACCATTTCACATTGCATGTCTGAGAAACTGTGTTTTACCTGTCTTTCCCCTGGTCATACCAGACTGGCCTGTCCCAACAACAACTGTCAGCCGCCTTCTCAGTCTCAGGGAAACTAACTGACCTGTACTTGGAGGGAGGCAGTGCAGGTCTCAACTCAAGCTCCCACTGCAGTGACACATCTGATGCTGAGTCGACTTTTGCATCGGTGAGAAGCTCATGTGATAATGTAGTTGTTGTGTATCAGAACATCCACATAATTGGCAATAGTTCCAGCCTTTTCTACACACCAGTTGCTTTTGGTGGTACAGTGATAATTGATGGCATGCTGGACAGTGGCTCCATGGCCTGCAGTATCAACGAGGATGCAGAGAAGAAACTGAGAACTGCTGGAGTGATAACAAATGAGAACCAGATTGATGTGGATGTGATGCTGGTTGGGTGTGGTGGACAGCGTGTCAGGCCAAAGAGTGCTTTTGACATTGTGATGGAAGTGTATGGTTGTAAAATGCTAGTTCCCACTCTGGTTGTCTGTGGTCAGCATGATGAGTTGATTATTGGTACCAATGTCATAAAGCACATCCTACACCATTCAAAACAATGCGAATCCTATTGGAAAACAGTGTCTAGCCCCTGGCCAACTGCAGAACCGGAAGCTGAGCAGTTCTTGTCTATGCTCACTGGTTTGAACCCCTGGAAAGGAAATGACATTCCTGACAAAGTTGGTACTGTCAGATGTAACTCAGCCACCTACCTTGAACCTGGGTGTGAGTACCTTGTTTGGGGTAAATTGCCTAAAGACACTGTTGTATCTCCAGGCAGTACAGTCATGACAGAGCCCACATCTTCTCGTTCAGCTCCTAGGGGTGTCCTAGTAGCTAAGATTGTAACTCCTATGTGGTGTGACAGGTGGGTCCCGCTCAAACTCATCAACACGTCCAACAAGCCTGTGTTGTTACGGCGCAATGCGAAGCTAGCTGACGTCTACACATGCGTAGCCCTTGAAGACATGGACGCGGCTGAGCAGTCTAGTGTACCAGTGACCTGCTACACACAGTCTACAATGGCATGTGATGCTGGTATGGAGTCTGTAAAAGAAAAACTCAAGTCAGTGGGGCTTTGTGACATAGACATCAATTCATGCCAAGTGTCAGAGGACTGCAAAAAGAGAATGGCTGACTTGGTACTTCAGTACGAGGATGTCTTTTCACGCCACCACCTAGACTGTGGAGAAGCTAAGGGCTTTGTACACCGCATACATTTATCTGATGATAAACCATTCAGACTCCCATACAGGCGTGTACCCCCTAGTCAGTATCAGAAATTAAGACAGGTGCTAAATGAAATGGAGGAAAAAGACATTATCAGGAAATCGACTAGCGAGTATGCATCTCCCTTGGTTCTTGTGTGGAAAAAGAATGGCGACCTCCGCATCTGCACGGATTTTCGCTGGCTGAATAAGAGGACTCTGAAAGACGCTCACCCTCTCCCTCACCAGGCAGATTGTCTGGCAGCACTGGGAGGTAACTGTCTCTTCAGCACAGTGGATTTAACATCCGGCTTCTACAACATGCCGCTTCATGAGGATGACAGAAAGTATTCTGCTTTTACCACTCCAATGGGCTTGTATGAGTACAATCGCCTGCCCCAGGGATTATGCAGTAGTCCTGCTAGTTTTATGCGCATGATGACTGCCATTTTTGGTGACCAGAATTATTTGACTTTGTTGTGCTATTTAGATGATCTGCTGATTTTTGCATCTGATGAGGAGAGTGCATTGCAGCACCTTGAGATGGTGTTCAGCAGGCTGCGTAGGCACAACTTGAAGTTGGCACCCAAAAAGTGTTTTTTCCTCAGGAGGTCTGTGAGGTTTCTTGGTCACGTAATTGATGAGAATGGTGTTTCAACCGACCCTAGTAAGGTTGAGAACATCGCAAAAATGACTTGTGCTGACCTTATGGACACTGATGGTGTGACACCATCCCAAAAAAGACTTAGATCCTTCTTGGGGATGGTTAATTACTATCAGCATTTTGTGCCAGGATATTCTGCCATTGCCAAGCCATTGTTCAGCCTGTTGAAAGGTGGGAAATTTAAAGGCAGATGTAAGAAAACCAAGATGGTTTGCAGAAAGCTTAGTGCTTCTGATTGGACCCAAGAGCACATACATGCCTTTGAAAGTCTCAAATCTGCACTTGTTAACACTGTGGTCTTGGCTCATCCTAACTTTGACCATCCCTTCATGCTTTCAACTGATGCATCTCTGGATGGGATAGGTGCCGTTCTGTCCCAAGTCCAGGAAGGTGAAAGTCATGCCAGACCTATTGCTTTTGCCAGCAAGTCACTGACACAGTCTCAGAAAAACTATCCAGCGCACCGACTGGAATTTCTGGCTTTGAAATGGTCCATCACTGACAAGTTTAGTCATTGGCTAAAGGGTCACAAATTCACTGTTTGGACTGACAACAATCCTTTGACTCACATATTGACAAAGCCCAAGTTAGACTGTTGTGAGCAACGCTGGGTAGCCAAGTTGGCTGCGTATGACTTTGACATAAAGTATGTTCCAGGGCGGCAGAACATCGTGGCTGATGCATTAAGCCGTGTGCCTTTTGTCAAGGAAAATATTGGTCACAGACTGTTCAATGAGCCATATGTGAAACTCCTCAGTGAAGTCAAAAATGTGTCTACTGCCTCTGTTCAGGATGCTTTTCGTTCATCCAGTGGTCACGTGGATGCGATGTGTGACAATGCTCATACCTCCCGGGTACACACTCAGATTGTGAATTCAGAGGAAGTGTCTGCTGTGATGCAGTCACACATTGAGTGGGATGCTGGTCCGAGGGCCCGGGCAATTGAAACCTTGCAGTTTTTGCCCCAGTTAATTCCACCAGGTCAAGACCCGTTGCCTGCCTATTCTGAAAAGGCTTTGCGTGACAAACAGTTGGAGGATGGAATTCTTTCTCGCGTCCTGTTTTATGTTGAAAGACATCGGAGACCCTCAAGGAGAGAAAGGGTGAAAGAATCATTTTCAGTGATTAAATATCTGAAACACTGGGATAAGCTATCTGTGAGCAATGGTGTTCTGTACAGAGTTTCAAGAGACCAGAGAACCAAGTCCAAACGGCTTCAGTATGTTGTCCCAGACTCACTTAAGGATGAGGTCTTGAAAGGCATGCATGATGATGCTGGTTATCAAGCCCAGTCGCGAACCCTCAGTTTATCCAGACAGAGATTTTTCTGGCTGACCCTTGAGAGAGATGTTAGAGACCATGTCAGACACTGCCAGCGTTGTGTCCTCAGCAAGTCAGCTGAACCTGAGGGACGAGCTCCCTTCGAGAGCATCTTGTCATCTAGACCACTGGAGCTGGTCTGTGTTGACTTTTGGTCAGCTGAAGACTCTAGGAACAAGTCTATTGATGTCCTAGTAATAACAGATCACTTTACCAGGATGGCTCAGGCCTTTCCTTGTAAGGATCAAACAGCTAAGCAAGTGGCAAATGTTCTGTGGAACAAGTACTTTTGTGTCTTTGGGTTCCCAGAAAGAATCCACAGTGACCAAGGTCCTAATTTTGAAAGTCAATTAATCAGTGAACTCCTCAAAGTGTCCGGTGTCAGGAAATCTCACACTACCCCTTACCACAATGGGAAATGGGAGTGTCGAACGGTTTAACAGGACACTGGGTGGGATGATTAGTGCACTGTCCCCTGAGGTGAAAGCTAACTGGCCACGACGATTGCAGACTTTGACATTTATGTACAACTGTACAGCCCATGAGACGACTGGCTTTCCTCCTTTTTACCTCATGTATGGCCGTGTGCCCCATTTGCCAGTAGATGTCATGTTTCGTTCTGTTCTTCGCGATGCTGATGTAACCAGTTACGACAAGTATGTGGCAACTCTCACCTGTGAGCTTAAAGAAGCAATGATGGTTGCTCAGGACCGTGCTGCTAAGGAGCAACACAGACATGCTAATCTTTACAACAGGAAAGTGACAGGATCCAAGATTGAGATTGGTGACAGGGTGCTTTTGGCCAACAGAAAGGAGAGAGGCAAAAAGAAAACTGCTGATAAGTGGGAATCAACTGTTTACACTGTAATGGATGTGAACCCACAGACCCATACATACAGGATTTGTGACACTCTTACTGGACGGACAAAAGTGGTCCACAGGAATCTGTTGATGCTGGTAAATTTTCTTCCTGTGGCGGATGTGTGCGATGTGTCCAACCATGGTTCATCCACCTTAGCTACAGACGTTGATGATGAGGGAGACACATCTGTGGACCTCTTCGACGGAGAGAGTGAGGCTGGTACAGGTGAGCCGTCTTCATGTGGAGAAACACGTGAACCATTAGTTGATCCAGAACCTGTTGACTCTGAAAGGAGAACTGTTGAGTGGATCACGCAGCTCACTGAACCATCTGTGTCACAGGTAAACGTTTCTGATGTGACAAGTGTGTCCTCTGACCCCCAGAACTCGTCAGTTGCGCATGTTGCTCAAGGTGTAGATCATCCCATGTCCTCTGACTCTAGACCTGTGACTACAGCTGCTACTGATACTCATGGTGGACAAACACTTGACAGTCAACTAGTTTCGGTTCCTGACTCCGAGAGACAGACAGACACTCCCCTTGCTCGCTGTACTGTTGACCAGACGTCACGTGCACATTGTCACCGTCCGAATGCACAACCTCAAATCAGGTCAAGATTTGGTCGCCTGATTAAACCTGTTAATAGACTAGTGCAGACAATGTCCAGGCAAGATGTGGTTCGTGACAAGTTTAATGTTAAGGCTGTTTGTAGGTCCATGTTTCAGACCCTGACTGATTAAATGTCACATGTGTGGACTATGATTTTGTGGACTTAGCTTTGTTTTTTTTTAATGTTCGGTTATTTTATTTTATTTTATTGTTCAAGAGCATCTGCTACACTTATAGTTGGGGTTTTTGGTGGGGTGTACAAGGCACTCCATTACCAGTGGTTGGGTTGAGAGATAAGCGCTGCTCTCATGCCACTTCGTCCTTGTGTGGGACTCTCTGTCAAATGGTGTTCTTTATCTAACCCCGGGTGTTTTGTGTATTATAGTGAATTCTGTGTAGCTATGGCTCAAGTTCAGTAAAATTCAGTGGGGTGGGTGTAACAGAGTCATAAATGTGCTTTAGGTATTTCTTTTCCTCAGTTATGTTTTTCTTTATATTGTTGTGAATTTTATTTTACTTGAGTGTTTTATTTTGGCAGTGCACTTTGCACATCCGCTCTTTCTGAACCTCTGAGGCTCCGGTAGTCAGTCTTTCCCCACAGTATCGCGTTGCTTTGCTGTGGGTAAGTTGTGTCCAAAACGCTGCTGGCACCATATAATTGTATTGTTTGTTAGTCTTATCATTTAAACTGTAACCTTGGTTTGTAATTGTTCGTTATTAATTTGACATGTCACTGTAGTGTATTTTTTTTTTTGTTATTTGTGTTATAAATAAGTGTTTTATAGACATTTCGGCGCACATTAGGAGTCCGATAGGCGCCATTTTAGGGTTTGGCGCCAATATAGGCTCTATGGTGACTCCAGGAGCTTATATCATTGTGTAACCCATATTTTTTGTAAATGTAGGAGCCTGTGTGGGATCGAGGTACAGACGGAACGTGATGTAGTTTTGTTTTATTTCTCTAACAGGTATGTTTGTTTCTGAAAAATTTTATTATTTGAAATGTAATTTATTTTTGTATTGTGAAGTTATTTTGGAGCTCCTTTCCAGACAGTATCGTGTTGCTTTGCTGTGGGAGCCTGTGTGGGATCGAGGTACAGACGGAATGTGATGTAGTTTTGTTTTATTTCTCTAACAGAAATAAATTGTGGAAACAGCAGTCTGGTGTCATCGTGGTCCCTATGCTGCACACACTTGTTTTGATGTTCCCGATCACAGCCGCTTAAGGGTGCCCCAGAAAGAAGAACCGTTACGCTTGTGACGAGATCCGTTACACAAGGTTAGAAATAATGATTTGTATTTGAAATAATAATTTTTTCCTTCAAACTTTGCTTTCGTCAAAGAATCCTCCATTTGCAGCAATTACAGCATTGCAGACCTAACATGATTGCACAAGGGTTTTCTAATCATCCATTAGCCTTCTGATGCAATGGGCAAACACATTGTACCATTAGAACACTGGAGTGATAGTTGCTGGAAATGGGCCTCTATACACCTCTCTAGATATTGCACCAAAAACCAGACATTTGCAGGTAGAATAGTCATTTACCACATTAGCAATGTATAGAGTGTATTTCTGATTAGAAGACCCAGACATTAGCCCTCTTGTGGCCACTTGATGGTCCCCCTATGGGTTTTCTAGCCAAAAAGGCCAAATGGCCCCTCTCTGGGTCTTCTAGTGTTAAAGTTATCTTCATTGAAAAAAAGTGTTTTACTTTCAAAAATAAGGAAATTTCTAAGTGACCCCAAACTTTTGAACGGTAGTGTATATTAGCTGCTCTTGTTTTTCTTGTCTTCTTGATTGTTGCTCTGAGTGTTGCTATCCCTGTACTGTTGCAATCCTGGAATTTCCCCATTGTGGGACTAATCTTATCTTATCTTATATGATCTCTCTTTCTAGTACCTGTTAAAACTCTTGCTGCAGCATTTTGGATCAGCTGAAGACTTTTTAAAGATGTTTTAGGACAACCTAATAATAATTGACTAACTTAATTGAATAACCTGATTTTTGTGACTTTTTTCTTGTAATTACCTATGGTGCAAGTGTTACAGATGGGTTTAAAGCATGTAAACAGATAACCTGCTCACCTGCACCACAGGTAAAGTCCATGTGGACAAGCACAGATGGGGCCAACATGGAACCCACAGACAAACCCACACAGGACCCATAAGACAGCCCAGTTAAACCTATAGTTTAACACATGGCAGTGGCTAAGGAGGTAGAGCAGGTCGTCCAATAACCAGATGGATGGCGGTTCAAATCCTGCTCTCCCCAAATATCATGCCGTTGTGCCCCTGGGCAAGACACTTTACCCACCTTGCCTCCAGTGTCCATAAAACTGTGTATAAATGTTCGGTGGTGGCCGGAGAGGCCGTTGGTGTGGATTGGCAGCCGCATTTCCATCAGCCTGCCTCAGGGCAGCTGTGGCTACATTAGTAGTTTGCTACTACCATTGTCTGTCTGGAATGAATGAATAATAAAAGTGCTTTGAGTGGTCTTTGTGACTAGAAAAACGCTATATAAGTGCAGGTTAGTTAGTTAGTTAGTTAGTAATATATCTATTTGTAAAAGTGTCTATGATAAAGCACTATATAAATCTGATGCATTATTATAGTGGAGCCCACATGGTTATGCTGGCTGGGCAGCCGATCCTAGCAGCATTAGACTGCTACAGTTTGACAGTTAAGATTTTATTTACAAGTGACAGAGAAAACAAAAATGGCAGTGGCAGAGGTGAAGATGCTAAGACCCTCAGTGGGAGTGACTAGGAGGGACAGGATTAGAAATTAGTATATCAGAGGGACAGCTCAGGTTGAGCGGTTTGGAGACAAAGTAAGAGAGGCAAGGCTGAGATGGTTTGGACATGTGCAGAGGAGGGATAGTAGATAAGATAAGATAAGATAAGCCTTTATTAGTCCCACTACGGGGAAATTCCAGGATTGCAACAGCACAGGGATAGCAACACTCAGAGCAACAATCAGAAGGCAAGAAAAAAAAAGCAAGCAAGCAAGAGCAGCTAATATACATATGTACATATTACTATAAATATATATATATATATATATATATATATACACAGACACACAGTGTAGAGCATTGTAGCTGGATGGGATAAATATATGAGTATATAAACACACAGTACGGAGCATTGCAGCTAGATGGAATAAATATGTAAATATATAAACACAGTGCGGAGCAATGTAGCTAGATGGAATAATATGTAGATATATAAACACAGTATGGAGCATTGCAGTGTAGCATCATCGTCTCCTCAAACCAAGACAGAAGATCACTTCTCTCCAGTTTACAGGAATTTCACTTTATTCATTACACAGGAATACCACTTTTCTGCCTTTTCAGGAATATCACTGGCTTTTATGTCGACTCATGCAGGCCTCTTCCGGACCTGACCAAAGATGCTTGCTTTCCCAGGACCCCAATGTAAACAGTTGCCTCTTGCAGAGATTGTAAGGATCAGAATTTGCTTTTAAAGGCTCAAAGGAACATAAAACTCAGGAGACCAGACCTCTCAACGTGAACACTGCATTTGATAACGTACCTTTTCACAGGAAACCAATGTTCTTAAAAGAGTCATAAACCGCTTAATCTGACGGGTTTATAGCACGATACTATCCAGGTCTTCGCCCAGATACTAAAGGAAATCATCTACAGCTCAACAGTACCTCCTAGCGGATACCTACGGAATGTGTTTTCATTATGTAGGATGACTTTTAATTTGTTCTAAACATTAAGTTTCTTTCAGCTTATCCTCTGGATCCTAAGGACACTGAAAATCATCACTCTTTTATCACCAACCATGGTTTGCTGCATGTTTTGCTGCATTTTGATCTAAATGTGAATGCATGTATTATAATTATGTATAAGAAATGTTATATTCATGAGTGTTATTGGAGTAATGGTATAAATGCATGATCACCAAATATTAGCCAAGTCATTTAATTTAGTTAGATTTTATATTGAGTACCTAATTTCATAAGAACTGACTGAGTGTTGATTTTCCCTCGGCAATTTCATGGGATGGTGTCTTCATTTGATTGGCTGCTCTCAAACAAAGAAATGTTCTCACATTGGATAGCAGCCATTTCAAACTGCTTCTGAAAAAGTCGATTGGTCAGTCTTGCGATCGACATCATCAGTTTTACGACCCGGCGAGGTAACTTTAAAAGAGAGAAGTTAGATTTGAGCTTAGTAAGAGAACAGTAAGAGAAAAGTAAGAGAGAAAAGAACAGGCAGGAAGATTAGCAAGAAGCAAGATAGAGAACGGTGATAGAATTAAGAATTAGAAACACAGAAAGAAGAAAGAAAGAGATTTTGAGAAAGATTAGGAACTAAATTAAGATTAAAGAAGCAGAATAGTAATCTAGATCTCAGAAGAAGATTTTATTCCACCGTTTCAAGGCCCTGTGAAGTTTTATTTTATTCTCTGTGAAGTTTGTCAAGTCTTTCTGGTTACTGAGGAGAAACCACCTTTTTCTTTAGAGCTCGTCCTTTTAGAGAATCAAATTCTCAAATTTTTTCCTTCACTTCAGAAGCCATTCTTATCCTAGTAAATGTTTTTCTCATTTTTTTCATGACTTTTCACGCCATTAAAGTGGACCTTTAATTTGCCTAATTTAAAGTGAACAGAGACTGAAAAGTTTCTCCTTCAGTTTTTGGGTCGATCCCGCTACAAGAGATCTCAAATTTGGACTCTCTTCCAAGGACTTTTCACGCCGCCCTGAGACAAACCATCCACAGCTGCCACTGTCTCCTTGAAGGGCCCCCCAGCTGAGTTATCACCTCCACGGCTGTGAGGACAGCAGCCGCTTCCTCCGACGTCTTAACTTCAAAACCCAGCGGTACCGACCTGCGGAAACGTGGACCTACGGCTGTTGTGTGAGTGAAACTCTTATTTCTCCTATCTGCTGGGTTAAAACGTGATGTCCTAACAATTAAATTACAATTGAATATGGCCCGTATTTCAGGGCTCAATTAGTCTCTCAGCCACAGGATAGAGCTATCAACTGAAGGAAAACTCTTAGTCATTTTTAAGTAACTGCCCTTAAATTTTTGTAGATTAATTCAGAATTCATTTTTAGATAATTAGCTTATGAATTTTCCCCTATAAAATTGTGTTGTTTTGTTAAAACATTCCAGCCTCATTTACCATTGAAACATAAGTCTGGTTCCTCCTTGGTTCTGCAGAGGTGTAACGCTGGATTTTATGTTCAGCAACCCAATATCAGTTGATGTGATATTTTACGCTGTCATCATCTGAATCTGTTTATTCATCATTTGAACATCATGCCATGTAACCTGAATGAGTTTAATAAAAGGGTGAATGAGAGAAGTTGAAGCGTTTTCCTTTCGCATATACATGTTTCCTAATCACGGCAGGACAAAAACTCACTGAAACTTTGAGACTGATTCATTAAGTAATTTAAGGTACAAAATTAATTAAAATTAAAGTTAATATTATTGTCCATTAGGACTGGTGCCCCTTTTACGAGTGCTTTTATTTAATTTAGCGGGTGTAGAAGTGATGGTTTAACTCCGCCCCCTTTCACACCCACTATTAAATAAAATAAATAATTCCTGTACCTTATGACAAATATTTTTATAGGCAATTCACCCTACAGCAGCTAGGTGGAAAAAATATGTAAATATATAAACACACAGTGCGGAGCAATGTAGCTAGATGGAATAATATGTAGATATATAAACACAGTGCGGAGCATTGTAGCTAGATGGAATGAATATATAGATATATAAATATAAACATAAACATAAACACACCCAGTGTGGAGCATTGTAGCTAGATGGAATAAATATGTAAAGAAAGATATATAAAGATATATAAAGATATATAGATATATAAAGAAAGAGGAAATTGCAAGGGATAGAGTGAGATGGAGGCAGATGATCCAGTTGTTATGTTTTAGAATGAGGCGTGGACAGCAGATATCAACCGTACTGTCCTTTATTCAACACACAACTGAATTTTACATAGAAGGGTGGCACCCCATAGTGCCACGGCGAGTTCGCCACGCCATGACACCACCTATGGCGAATTACCAAGTCCAAACACCCCCCCCCTTGAAAAACCCTAAAGAATTTTGTACAACTACCTGGGCATCCTAAGTCGGACCCTCAGAACCATCGAGAACATCAGATGGCCCCAGTGCACTTCTAATTCTGAGCCCGCACATGTCAGCCTGCAGCATCCCACCTTATTACACAACGACGTATCCACTGGTTTGGCCATGCCCTCCGCCTCCCACCAGAACATCCGACAAAAGCTGTCCTCATGTTCGACCCCAGCTCCTTAGGATAGAAAAGACCTTGGGGCAAGCCATGCACCAGATGGTTCAATGTGGTAGAGAGAGACCTCCGACAGCTCAGAGTCGCTGTTGACAGCGCAGAGGAGCTGGCCCAAAACCGGGAATGTTGGCATGCATTGATTAACCTGATTGGCTCTACGCATCTTGATGGCCACCCAGCCCTCACCCAACAGGAACAGTAAGCAAATAAGCACCTGGGCATCCGAGCAGACTACCGGTAAGCCCCGCATGACCAAGTGGATTATTCTGCCACTGTTGTTGGTCACGTCCTGGACCATTTTACTCATTTGCGTGTTCTGCACTACACACACTCTTATGTACATAGTTCCAACCATGAAGCCACTACCGTACCTGTAAATATACTCTAGTGGATTTAGATTAATGGGTTTAGAGGTCCCAAAAGCCAGTTTAGGAAGCTTGGGATCAGACCGCCACCTGATCCACATAGCACCGGACCTCCATGATCCCTCCTGCAGGTGGTGAGTTCACTAGAGGGTGGACCCATGTAACTACTTCAGGCTGAACCCGGCCGGGTCCCATGGGCGGAAACCCGGCCACCAGACGCTAGCCAGCGAGCCCCTCCCCCAGGCCTGGCTCCAGGGTGGGGCCCTGGTAACCCCATACCAGGCGGGGTACACTGAATCCTTGTTCTAGTATTTATTATGAGAGTCTGTTTGGACTTCTGTGCTAACCACAGTCTGTCCATAATGAACACCATATTCAAGCATAAGGGTGTCCATATGTGCACCCGGCACAAGAACACCCTAGGTCGCAGGTCGATGATCCATCCATCCATCTTCTACCGCTTTTCTGGAGGTCCGGGTCACGGAGGCAGCAGTTCAAGCAGAGAAGCCCAGACTTCCCTCTCCCCAGCCACAAACACACCACAAATCCACTTGCTCTGATGTTTGTGGTTTAAATGAGTTGGTTTAAGCTTAAAAAAAAAAAATCAAACAAAGTCTTCTTACATGGTAATTTAAAGAAAAAGAGTAAAATAAGAAAAAGTGAACTTCAAAGAAAAGAAAAAAAAGGAATTTTCACAGAGCACCGGCTCTGGGCCTACTTGGAAGACAGAAAAAAATGGGAGAGCAGAGAAATCTGCTCCTTGCAGCTTGACCACCGCCCCAAAACTGAACAGAGGAAAGATTTTTTTTGGATGTGACAGAATTTCACTGATTTTCATGAAACCGGAGCTGAGCCAATTACATGGAGTTTTATTCAACAGAAGTCCTAAACTCGACCTAAAAAGGAGATGCAGTCAAGCCTGGAACTCTACTGGTCAGTTAAAGTCCAGCTGTGGTCTCCCAAAGAGCAGAGAGAGGAGGGGGAGAGATATTTGATATGAGAAGTGAGAACCCCCTTAAGACACATATGTTGCTGAATAACGCATAAATTCCTTAAACTTTAGTGAGTAAGATATTCTTCTCAATAATAAGGGAACATACAATGCCGCTACATTGTAAATTAATTTGTGATAATAAGCATGGGCGGCGCGGTGGAAGAGTGGTTAGCACTGCGGCAGCACAGCAACTCACCCTTGGCCAGGGGATCCTGGGTTCGATTCCAGCCCCCGACCAACAGTGATCTATGTGGAGTTTGCATGTTCTCCCCGTGTCTGCGTGGGTTTACTCCAGGATTTCTCCGGTTTCCCCCCACATGCCAAAAACATGCAAGTTAGGTTAATTGGCATCAAAACTGGGGATTCTAAATTGTCCTTAGGTATGACTGTGAGAGTGAATGGTTGTCTGTCTCTCTGTGCTGGCCCTGCGATGGACTGGCGATCTGTCTAGGGTGTACCCTGCCTCTCGCCCAAAGATGCTGGGATAGGCTCCATCCCCCCCGCGACCTGAAAAGGATTAAGCGGAAGAAGATGAATGAATGAATGAATGAATGAATGAATGAAAAAGCATGCAAAAATTAATTTCTTCCTAAAAACAAAGCAACACATATTAAATCATACCAATAAAAAATATTTCACCACAATTGTCCATCCCAAGAGTTCAACCATGTCTTCAGTAGCAGCTATTCTCTTCTCTCTCTTTCTGGCATCCTCGTCTCGAAGAGGCAATGGTTAGCGCTTCAAGGGTTGGAGCAACACCTGGAATGACTATACAGCACAATCCTTGAGTGGCAGTCTTTGGAGCAGTTGGCGCAGATGAAGATTGATGGTGCACGTGCTGATGCTGCACGTTTTTTCCTCGCCGCACGCTTCGTCGCCATTTGGACTCTTGTGTTCGCTTCCATCTTGAGAACACCCTCTTTGACACTGTGGCGCCAGGTGGCTCGATCTTTGGCAACAGCCTCCCAGTTATTGGTGTTGATCTGCGCACACCGCATGTCGCGTTTGCAGACATCTTTAACCCCTTGCACTCTGGTCAATTTCCCTAAAAACGCCAAAAAATAACGTACCCAAAGTACATCAAAAGCTGTTCTTCAACCCTTTGCAGCATCTTCATGGGAGTGGTCTCATTTAAAAGAAAACACTTTGAATTTTTTGGCAAAACAGTAATAATCTCTCTAAGTGCTCCGGCCACATCTAAACATACTGAACTTGAAGAAAATAAATTTTGCCTGGGTGTTTTTTTGGATACAAATGCTTGCAAATAACACACAGCTGTCAGATCCGGGCTAGAAAATGCAACAGAAATGTAGAACCAAGTGTTATCCAGCTGAGGTCAAAATTTTGTAACAATACCACAAAAAATGAATATATTACACAGCTTTTTTCTCAGGTTGTTCGTTGTTCGTTTTTGAACTGTGCCAAATGGCACAGTTTGGAAAAACTCTCAAAAGTCTATAACTTTTGAATGATTCAATATAGAAGCTTCATCTTGGGCTCTAATGAAAGGTGACACTCAGGGCTGTGTGTGTGTGTGTGTGTGTGGGGGGGGGTTGTTTATTCATTCATTCATGAATGAATGAACAAATAAGCCCCCACACACAAAGAAGCATGCCACGTAAAAAATGTGTGGCTTTTTTTTTACAAGAAAAAATAACCTACAGTGCACTAAAAATTATACTAAAATATCTGTAATGTAGAGGATAACAACTCCCACCCCCCCCCCCACCCTCAGCTACAGAGGACGGACATCGTCCATCACCACATGACGGACCGCGGCGTGTGCCGCGGTCTACTACGCACAGTTGTACTAAAATATCTGCAATAATATCTGCAATCCACTACAGAAGAGTAGCGGGGGGGGGGGGGTGCCGTTCACGGTCCGGACGCGGCGCACGTACCGTGTCCAGTCCGTGCGCCGTGCACGGTCTACTACGCACAGTTGTACTAAAATATCTGCAATAATATCTGCAATCCGCTACAGAAGAGTAGCTGGGGGGGGGGCGTTCACGGTCCGGACGCGGTGCACGGACTGGACCCGTGCGCCGCGGTCTTCATGTTACGATGACGCACAGTTGTGATTTACCGATCGGTCAAAAGTCATTTTGATTAGAATTTTCAGGGATAAAGAATAATTTAGCTTATAACACTTACCTGTCCACAACAGCAGTGTCGCTGGCAAACTTCTCTTTCTCATTGTCAGATGAACATGACGCTGGTCCGCTTGTTACGGACTCGTGGTTCTGGTCACGCGACCCGGCCAAACCATAATTTCATTATTGCGGTTTTGCGCTTCCATGATTGCGGTTTTGGTGAACGATTTTTCAAAACAAATAAGAACAGTAGTAAGAAAAAAAGGCCTATGAACGCCTATGTGTCACCCAGCCTTACACAAAACAGATTTTATGCAAGGGACGCATGCTTTCGAACTTCTGTGCTTCAATTGGCTCGCTGTATTCGCAGCCGTTGGTAGGCGGGTCCTTCTTGCTAGGTTTTCAGTCATTGGTTCTTCAAGGTTTCAGAAACCCAATTCAAGGCTCTTATTAGTCGAATGAGAGGTCAATCACATCTAAACCAATCAAAGCACTCCTTTGGCTTTCTGTTTGCGGCTGTGTCTGTAGTGGAAGAACGGAAATGCAGCTTTTTTTTTCAGTGCGCACTAGAGTGTGCGTCCTAGGGCACCCTCGTGTGCTCTAGGATGCAGAGACGTGTCCGCCCGCGGTACACCGGAGTGCAAGAGGTTAAAATGCAACAGCAGTTGGCCCACATGGAGGACGCCCACCCGCAATTGTCCATAAAGGATTTCTCTTGGCAGACGGTCAGGCTCCATGATGTGCACGTGGCCAAGCCACCGGAGTCGTCTCTGGCTGAGAAATGCAGGGATGCTTGGCAAGTCAGCACACTCAAGGACCTCAGTGTTGGGGACTCTGTCCTGCCACTTGATGTGCATAAGGCGCCGGAGACAGCAGAGGTGAAACCCGTTTAACCACTTCTCCTGCCTGGCATAGGCTGTCCAGGACTCGCTGCCGTACAGGAGAGTGGACAGGACGCAAGCTTGGTATACGAGTAACTTGGTCTTCAAACTCAGCAGATTGTTGTTCCACACACGCTTGTTGAGTTTGACCATGACAGCAGCTGCTTTGGTGATTCTGGAGCTGATCTCGGTGTCCAGCGAGAGCGTGTTTGAAACAGTGGACCCTAGGTAGGTGAAGGTGTCCAAAACCTCCAGCTGTGTGTTGTCAATGGTAATGACAGGAGAGGAGACAGCATCTTGTGCCATGATGTTGATTTTCTTAAGGCTGATCATAAGCCAAAACTTCTTGCAGGTGTGGGACAGTTTGTCGGCCAGGTGCTGCAGGCCCTCCTCACTGTGCGATGCTAGAGCAGCGTCGTCTGCAAACAGCAGCTCACGTATGAGGACCTCGTAGACTTTGGTTTTAGCACGAAGTCTTGCAATGTTGAGGAGTTTTCCATCTGATCTTGTGCGGATGTAGACACCTTCAGGACAGTCGGCGAAGGTGTAGTGGAGGAGCATTGAGAAAAAAATCCCAAAGAGAGTCGGTGCTAGAACGCAACCCTGCTTCACTCCACTGCTGACTGGGAAGGCATCTGAGGTGGCTCCATCAAAGGAAACAGTACTATGCATGTCCATGTGGAAGGAGGAGATGATTGCAAGGAGCTTTGGGGGACAACTGATCTTTCGCAGGATCTGGAAGAGCCCACTTCGACTAACTAAGTCAAAGGCTTTGGGTGGGTCCACGGACGCAAGGAACAATGGCTGCTGCTGCTCTCAACACTTCTCCTGCAGCTGACGGAGGGAGAAGATCATATCCACTGTGGATCCTCCGGCTCTGAAGCCACACTGGGACTCAGATAGACTCGTGAAGCGAGGCTTTGCAGGTGCAACACGGTGACCCGGGTGACGACTTTGCCAACTATGCTCAGAAGAGAGATGCTGCGGTAATTGTTGCAGTCACTGCTGTCGCCTTTGTTCTTATACAGTGTGACTATGTTGGCATCTCTCATATCTTGGGGAATGCGACCTTGCTCCCAGCAAAGGCAGAGGAGATCATATAGTGGTTGTAAGATGGCTGTTTTCCCGTGTTTCAGAACTTCTGGGGGGATACTGTCTTTCCCTGGAGCCTTGCCACAGGCGAGGCAGTCTATGGCTTTGCTGAGCTCTTCCAGTATGGGTATTTCGTCAATCTCTTCCATGACTGGTAGGCCAGGCAAGGCGCCGAGGGCAACGTCTGTCACAATGTTCTGGGTTGAGTACAATTCAAGATAATGCTCAACCCAACGCTGAAGTTGCTTGCTCTTGTCGGTGATGGCTTCACCTGTCTTAGCTTTGACAGGTGCTGTTTTGATGCTTGTGGGCCAGATAGCTGTTTTGATGCCCTCATACATTCCTTTGGCATATCCGCAATCGGCAGCTACCTGGATGTTGGTGAACAGGTTCTGCCAGTACTCATTGGCGCAACAGCGGGCAGTCTGCTGTGCCTTGCTCCTTGCTGCTTGAAGGGCGTTGCGTGTGCCAGGGCAAGGGTTCTGCTTGTGAGCCAGCAGTGCTTCTCTTTTGGCCTCTGTGACTGGCTGCATTTTGTCCCAGTGAGCCTCAAACCAGTCAGCATTCTTGTGTTCTTTCTTTCCGAATGCGGTCATGGCTGAGTCGTAGATGGCGTTGCAAAGGTGGTTCCATTTGGCGTCTACGTCACCTGGGATATCGGACTGGAGGTGAGCTTCAAGTTTCCTCTGAAAGCTGTCAGCGAAGGTCTGAGCCTTGATCGGATCAGAAATTCCGCAGGTGTTGATGCAGAAGCGGCGCTTAGTCTTGGCATGGTGGATCTTCCTTGGCTTCAGTCTGACCTTACTGGCAACAAGGGAATGATCTGCATCACAATCAGTGCTGTGATAGCTTCTCGTGTGAAGAACACTGCTGAGGTCGGCTCTTCTGGTGATGACAAGATCTAGCTGATGCCAATGACGGGACCAGGGGTGTCTCCAAGACACTTTCTGCAGCTCTTTCCACTTGAAGTAGGAGTTTGTAATGCAGAGGCAATGATGACAACAGAATTCCAACAGCCTCTGTCTGCTCTTGTCCATCCTGCTTATGCCAAAGTGGCCAAGACAGGATGGCCACACTTGCCAGTCTGCTCCGACACGAGCACTGAAGTCGCCTAGCAAAAATAAGCCTTCAAAGTGGGGGATTCTAGATAGCACTTCCTCTAGAGCCTTGTAGAACTGATCTTTGGCTTCTGGAGTGGACGTGAGGGTCAGGGCATACACAGAAAGGATATTCACAAAGCCCGACGATGTCTTCATGTGGAGGGTGAGGATTCTTTTGGACTCTCCTGTAGTGGTTTCTGTGGTGGCGATCAGTGAGTTCCTCACTGTAAAACCTACACCATGCTTCCTGGACTCGTTCTGGGACAGGCTCTGCCAATAAAAGGTGTAGTTTGATTCTCTAAGAGAGCCACTGTTGGCCAGGCGGGCTTCCTGAAGGCAAGCAACATCGATGTTAGTCGTGCCAGTTCCTTATTGATGATGGCGGTCTTGCGAGAGTCATCCATTTGTTGGAGATCAGCAGTAAGTCCGGGGCACATGGTGCGAACGTTCCAGCTTGCAAACTGAAGAGCTGGAGTCTTCGTATGTTTCTCCTTTTGACTGCCTGGTGCAGATTGACGCTTGCTTGTCGGGAGAGACCCCTAAGTTCTTCGCACCCAGTAGAGCAGGCAAGCCATGGCAGGGCGGCACCTTACTGGCTGGGGGCTGCCTAGCTTGAGGCAGGCGGTAGCTGCCCAATGAAGCTGCGAAGGCTTCTCCCACCGTCAGACGAGACCCCTGGTGCTCCTCCCTACGCCAATGGGTTGGCGCTTATAACTGGTAACTGCTTCGTCCCGTGTTGTGCCGGAATCTTGCAACGCCGCTGGAGTGGCCTCTCAAGTTTGTGCTAAAAAGCCTGGGAAGGGTAGTATGGAGACACTGGGCTGCCCATACGTCAATGTCCCCTTCTCAGTGTCACTGGCTGAGTCCAAAGGAAAGAATGATCCAATACAGTTTGGGACCAGTTCCACTACAGGAGTTGCCGGAAGTAGTGCTGAGCATCTGCCAACTGCCTTAGGGATCCACTCCGGATTTATCCTCGAGGTTTACTCCCGAAGCCTTTCCTGTAATCAGGTATAGCCGCAAGGCAGTGGAGGTTTAAAATCAGAGTTTACCTTCTCCTAGGTAGTTTGCCGGCCAAGGCTAACGGGCACCACCTGCCCAGATTTGAAATCAGAGTGGTCCTTCTCCTAGGTGGACTGACACCCAAGTCTGACGAGCCCCACCTACCCGGAGCAACCTGGTTTTAGCGCCAGAGACTCACTGACATCCTCTGTCATTTAGTGAAAACAGGGTCGGCACGAGAAGCCAGACAGTAGGATTTGGTTAGGAGAGGCTATTGGAGAGACGTTGTGCTATGAGTAGGGTATTTCAGTGGAAATGTAGGTGCTCATTTCTGCATTCCACCCCAGCACGTCCTAACCCATTTAGACACCCATTTACAGTGGATTCTGTCTTGAGAGAAAGAATATGAATTTATTTCTATTCTCCCACCTATTTCTCCCACCTATACCTATTTCTTCTCTCCCACCAGAGAACAAAACACTGGATTTACTGTATGCCAATGTCAGAGATGCATATAGTGCCACAGCTCTACCCCCCATTAGTAAATCAGATCATTGCATGGTCATGTTAACACCCAAGTACGTTCCCCTTGTGCAAAGGCAGCCTGCTTATACACGGACTGTGAGGAGGTGGACACAGGAGGCTGCTGATGCACTGCAGGACTGCTTTGAGACGACGGACTGGAGCGTACTCTTGGAATCACATGGGGTGGACATAGACAATATGACCGACTGCATCACAGAATACATTAGATTCTGTGAAGACATGACCATGCCAGCTCAGACTGTACACTGCTTCTCCAACAACAGACCATGGGTCACCAGTGACCTGAAAGCACTTCTGAACAAAAAGAAGAGAGCTTTTAGGGCTGGAGACAAGGAGAAGCTGAGGGGAGTGCAGCATGAGCTGAGAGAGATGCTGAGGAGGTGCAAGGACAATTATAGGAGGAAGCTGGAAGAGACACTCAGGCAAAACAACGCTAAAGATGTGTGAGAGGGAATGAAACAAATAACTGGGTGCAAGGGGAGTGTCAGGCAGCCACCTGGGAGCCAGGAGAGAGCTGAGGAACTCAATCTGTTTTTTAATAGGTTCAACTGACAGTCTGTCACCCGAGCAACACAACCAGACCCCCACGCACCCCCACCCACCCACCCTCCTGTGCAGAACCTCTCTCCATCTCCCCCCTCCTTCTCCTCAGGGGGCACCAGGACCCTCCCTCACTTCACGGTGACTACAGATCAGGTGGAGAAACAGCTGGAGAGACTCCGTCAGCGGAAGGCTTCGGGCCCTGATGGCATCTCCGCAAGGACCCTGAGGACCTGTGCCAACAAACTAGCTCCGGTACTGAAACACCTGTACAACCTGAGCCTGAGTCTGGAGAAAGTAACGGTGCTGTGGAAGACATCCTGCCTGGTTCCTGTCCCCAAGAAGTCATCTCCATCAGATCTGAATGACTGCCGACCAGTTGCCCTCACATCTCATGTGTTGAAGGTCCTGGAGAGACTGGTCTTAGCCCACCTGAGGCTGCAGGTGAAGACGCGGCTGGACCCTCTGCAGTTTGCATATCAGCCCCATTTAGGAGTTGAAGATGCTGTCATCTACCTGCTGCAACGAGCCCATCTGCACCTGGATGGTGGAGGAGATACTGTGAGAATCACTTTTTTTGATTTCTCCAGTGACTTTAACACCATCCAGCCACTGCTGCTGGGTGAGAAGCTGCGGGGGATGGGGTTGACAGCTCTGTGATCTCCTGAATTACTGACTACCTGACAGGCAGGCCACAGTTTGTCCGGCTGGGCAGTGTCTTGTCTGGAGTGGTGGCTAGTGATACGGGAGCTCCACAAGGGACTGTGCTCTCTCCTTTTCTTTTTACCTTATACACCACTGACTTTCAGTACAACACTGAGTCATGCCACCTGCAAAAATTCTCTGATGACTCAGCTGTTGTGGGATGTATAAGAGGAGGAGAGGAGGGGGAGTACAGGGCACTGGTAGACAGATTTGTGGAGTGGACGGAGCAGAATCACCTGAGGTTGAATGTTAGCAAGACCAGAGAGATGGTGATTGACTTCAGGAAGAGGAAGGCTCCTTCTCAGCCACTGCAGATTAGGGGGGAGGATGTGGGAGTGGTTGAAGACTACAAATATCTGGGTGTCAGGATCAGCAGCGGGTTGGACTAGAGATCCAACACCGATGCTGCGCATAAGAAGGGGATGAGCAGACTACTTCCTGAGAAAGCTGAGATCCTTCAACGTGTGCAGCAGGATGCTGGAGCTTTTCTACCAGACTGTTGTCACCAGTGCCATCTTCTTTGCTGCTGTCTGTTGGGGTAGTAGTATCAGGGCCAGAGATACCAACAGACTTGACAAGATTAATAAGAGGGCTGGCTCTGTAATTGGTCTCAGACTGGAGACCTTTGAGACAGTGGTGGAGAGGAGAACACTAAATAAACTGCGATCCATCATGGACAATCCTGATCACCCCCTCCACCACACACTAGATAGACAGCGAAGCACTTTCCCCAGTAGACTACTACAGCTTCATTGTTGAACGGCCAGGTACAGGAAATCTTTCCTGCCACATGCAATTTCACTGTACAATAACTCACTATGATGTTGTATTCTGGCATACAGTAGCTATGCTGCCACACTGCACCTTACAGACTAACTGGTACATCACTTTTTCACTCTGCTCCTGATAGTCCTTCTTTGTGCAATGGGATGATTCATGTGTTTATACGGGTCATCATATATTAAGCTATGATGTATATAGGTTTTATAGTCGTGTTAGTTTTTACTTTCCATGAGTAATCCCTTTGTCTGTCATATGTGTGTTTCTGTTGTTTGGTTGTCAACTGTCATGCTGCTGTTACACTGTAATTTCCCAGTTTGGGATCAATAAAGTACATCTATCTATCTATCTATCTATCTATCTATCTATCTATTTGTCCATAATTCATAAATTCCACTGCAAAGAGAAAAAAAATATTCCTGATTCGTCCACCAGATAGCACTGTGAAACTGTCTGGTTGTTTACTGGAGAATCTTGCCTCCCAAGTCTGGATTATATCAACCATAAATCTGTTGATTTGGGGCATTCCTTTCTGGAGAAGGGATTAACTTCCACTTTATGGCCAATGGGTAGTGTTACAGCTCTGGTCCTTGGGTGAGAGAAGCAGTTCATGACCAGATTTTTGAGTTGAAACAATTTTTCTTCAGCAAAGAATGATTTTATAGATTGGAACCCAAGGTCAACGCTACAATACCTATGGGTTATTTTTATTTTTATTTCAGTCGTATGTTTAATTGTGTGTTCTGTAACTGTGTTTAATTCAAATTCTACTCTCTTACTTTATTGTGCAGTAGCCTGGTGGCGCACCCACAATTTCACTGTACTGTACAACTGTACAATGACAATAAAGCCTATTCTATTAGTAGGACCGGGAGGGAGCATCCCGTTGTGGCGTGAGGCATCACTCTGTAATGTAACAGGGTGCTCTGTAATATGGCTGAGAACAGGAACCCATCCGCCAGGTGTGCCAAGACCATTCTTGAGGGCGTGGTTGAATCTCTCCATCCCCTCATTCCCCAGCGGGTGGTAGAAGTTGGTGTTAATGTGCTTGATGTCCCTTTCGCTCATGAATGTCTCAAAATCTGTTGAGGTGAATTGTGGTCCATTGTCTGTTGTGATGGCAACTGGCACGACACAGCGGGCGGACAGGGAGTTGTGGAACTCGCTGACTACGTCTGTGGTAACTGAGCCGGTGGGCAACACTTTGGGCCATTTTGAGAGGAGGTTGCATGCCACTAATAGAAAGCGTTAGTGCTGGGGGGTGCTATGTAGCTCACCGCATATGTCCAATTGACATGTTTCCATGGGGCTGATGGCCACGGTAGTGGTTGCAGAGATGGCGGTGGTGGCTCGCCAGTTTTCCCACTGGCCAGCAGGGCATACAGTCCTTCATCATGTTCTCCATGTCCTTGTCGATGCCCGGACACGAGACCAAACCTCTACACCATTGTTTGACTCTGAAGACACCCAGGTGGCCCTTGTGTACCATGGTCAGGATGCGGCCCCTTAGCACCTCTGGAATCACCATGCAGTGGCTTCTTGCTACACAGACGTCGGTCCAGCACGACAGATCGTCCCTGACTCTGTGAAAGGGTGCAACTTCCCCCTGCATGTCGGAAGGCCAGCCCTCACGATTTAAAGTACGTAGTCGGGTCAGAGTCGGGCCTTGTTCGGATGCCGCCTGGAGCTCTTGCAGGGAGACAACATTTTGAATTGGCCTGTGCAGCATGTGAATCAGTTTTGACTTCAGGGGATCTCGATCACTGTTCGAAGTGGAGTTAGGTGTGGCTCGGGACAGGAGGTTCACCACTACATTTTCTCTGCCCGGCGTGAACTGAGTGTTAAAGTCATATGCTTGTAATCTATCTGTCCAACTATAGATGTGCAGAGGCTTATGACCTGACCCCGATGTTTCCAGCAGTACCGTGAGGGCTCTCCTGGGCTGTCCACATTGTGAAGTGTCATCCATATAGATACATGTGCCAGCATTCACACACCCAAATGCATGCCAGTGCCTCCCTTTCTCCTACTGAGTACTTCTGCTTGGCCGAAATAAGTGACTTTGAGGTGAGCGCCACTGGGCGCTCCATTCCTCCTTGCAGTTGTGACAAAACGGCTTGACCAATGTGTTGGAGGCGTCGCACATCACGATCGTGGGACTTTGTGGGTCGAAATGGGCAAGTACTGGTGGAGAAGTGAGCTGTTTCTTCAATTGGCTGATGGCGACTGAGCACGCCAGGGTCCATACCCAGGGTACATCCTGCTTTAGGAGGATGCATAGTGGCTCTATCATCTCTGAGTAATGGGAAATGAAGTACCCATAAAAATTTACCATGCTCAAAAAGGATGAGAGTTGTGTGGGGTATGATGGCTCGGGTAGCTGCAGGACTGCCTTAACGTTTGAGTGCAGGGGGTTCAGGCCCTTGGCAGACAGGCAGAAGCCCACAAACTCGATGATCATTGCTCTGAAAACGCACTTCTCCCTATTGAGTGCGAGGCCGTGTTCGCCAATATCTCCATGACCTTGTCAAGGCAGGAGTAATGGGAGGCCGATGTTGCGTCGTGCACCACAATGTAATCCAAGTACACCACCACCCCTGGGAGACCGGCGAAGATGGTAGCCATGATCTTTTGAAAGCAGCTTGGGGTGGATCTAAGGCCGAAAGACATGCGGGTGTACCTGAATACCCCCATGTGGGTGATGAAGGCTGTTAGGTCGCGGCTTTCCAAGTGAAGGGGAACCTGCAGGTAGCCCTGGTGGAGGTCCAGTTTCGAAAAGACCTTCGAACCATGGAACGCTGCCATCAGCTCCTCCGTTGTGGGCAGGGGATATTCATCGGGAATCACCATTGGTGGCCTTGTTCACCATTCTGAGGTCAACATACGGTCGCAGGCCGCCCGTCTTCTTCTTCACCACCACCAAGTTAGAGATCCAAGGGGATGCGTCGATCCGCTCAATGAGGCTGCATGTCCACCAAATGTGTTTTTTTCAGCTGTGGGCAACTATTTTCTATTCATTCTCTATGTAGTCCAGCATCTACAGTGCTGAGTGCCCTTGGCGCTGAAACATTCTTGGTGGTGGCCACTTTTTGTCACAGTGCTCAGGGTGCTCAGAGTTAAAAAAAATTTCAACTTTTCAAACTGCAGCTGAGCTCGTCAATGTCAGTTCTTTCTAAGCAGCCAATCAGAATACGGAAGGGCGAGACATAGGACGCCGGTACAGTCTGTACTCAGACTCCTGTTTTCCGTGTCATTATATTTTGCATCCAGAGCTGTTACCAATGCTAGAATATGTTTCTTGTCCATTGGTATTTAGAGACTGCTATTAAAAAAAAGTAGAAAGTCTGACCATAGGAAAAGTGGAAGTGCTGAGTTGTGAGTGAAAAGCTGTTGCTGCAATACAGGGCACAGACTTTTTTTTTTCAAGCGCACAGTGCACAAACGCTGAAAAAATGACGTTCAGGGTGGTGGGGCAACAAAAAATGCATTTGGTGGACACGCAACCTGATGCCGGTGTTTAGCAGTTTCCGCAGTTCGGCTATGACGTCATCCCGTAAAGCAAGGGGTAACTAGCGGAGAGGTTGAATTTTCAGAGAGCCCTTCGGGTCAGTGAGTGGTCAGTGGTTGAAAGAAGTAAGGCAGCCCAGTCCCATGAAGAGCGCTGGGCAACGGTGCTGCCGGGATGAAATGACTGCCAGAATGGTGGCACCCATTGAGTTGGTGATTGAGAAACCCAGCTCGCTGATTAAATCAAAGCCTAGCTGGTCATCCCCCTTGCACATCACATGGAAAATGAATGAAGGAACCGCCTTGGAGTTGTATCGCACAGTAAAGCTGACCGTCCCCACCATACCGATCTTGGCGTGGCCGTAACCGAATAAGTCCGCTGTGTCAGCTGTAATTGTTTTCCAGGGAACACTTTCCTGACCATAGACATGCTCAGGAGGGACCTCGAGGCCAGCAGCAGCAGCAGCATGTCAATGCCATCCAGTTCCACTACGCACCACCTGAATGGCCAGTTTTTCGCGCCAACTGAGTGAATGGTGCCTGTGTCGGGTGAGCGGGCCATCATATCTGTGATGGTTGAGTGACAGACTCTAGCAAAATGGTTCAATTCCTTACAGCGGTAGCAGTTCATCCCTTTAGCTGGACAGGCAGTAGATTGGATTTGGTGCCTAAGTGAACCACAGCCTTCGCAGGGTGGGCACTCACCCACGCCAACCCGTTTCCTACCCTTTTTCTTCCGGTTGTGGTGGGAGGAAGTGGGGCTGGCGTGTTGTGCGGTGGCAGCGATGTCCTGTGTTCGTGGGGTCGGACAAGGCACTTGTTGGCTAGGCGGTGGTAGTTGGGATAATAGCTGTTCTTCTGCCTCCATTTGGGATGCCATTCTCACAGTCTCATTCAGTGTTAGCCTGTCTGCTGTCAAAAATAGCTTACTCCGCAGCCTCATGGTGTTGGTATTCTCCACTAGCTTGTCATGTATTATCTCTTCCACCAACCTTCCATAAGCGCAGGTGCTTGCTAGGTCCCAGAGGTCTGCTACAAAATGCCAGACTGACTAACCCTGACGTTGGTGGCGCCGATTGAAAAGTGCTTTCCGTGCCGTCACACTGCTTTCGTCAGCTTAAAGCATGTTCATCATGGCCACAGTCTTTGTATGTGTCCGTAGGGCCCAGAGAGTGAAACATACACTGTCCTTCAGTGCCAAGATTGGTGATTAGCATCCCCTTTAGCTTCCCATCACTAGCATCGTTCAAGCCGGCAGCAGCAATAAAGCCCTGGAACATCTTATTCCAGTGGGGCCAGGGGATCGGTGGCTCACCTGGCAGAGTGAGGAACAGCTGTGGGGGTGCCAAGCATGCTTTCATGTTGGAGTTATTTGGGTTTATCCTTGTCGCCATTTGTTATGTTTAAGAATGAGGTGCGGACAGCGGCTATTGCCCATACTCTCCTTTATTCAACACACAACTGAACTCCGTAAAGAAGGGTGGCACCGCACGGCACCATGGTGAGTTCACCATACCATAACGCCACCTATGGCAAGTCACCAAGTCCAAACACTGCACCACTGTGGTGAACCCTAAAGGGAACAGATGAAAGTTGATACAGTTGATAGTGCTATGAGATGACTGTTGTTGTGAAATGGCGCTATATAAATAAAGTTGAATTGAATTGAATTGAATTGAATTGAAAGAAGAAGACAAAGAAAAATTAGCCAATTGTATTCCTATGCAGAAGGTACCTATTGTCTTCATATGGTGACACAATGGACTTATTAGCAAGAGCAGTGACATAACAAGGAGCACGGTCACTGCTGGAAAAGGGTGTGTTTAAACCAAACCCACAGCTTTTTTTCTTTTAATGTCTAACCCTAATCAGTGAGAAAAAAAGTGGAAATGGAAACAAACAAAAAGGGCAAAAACTTGCCTTTCCTTTCCTCAAAGGCAACCAGAGAATTGTTTGTCGGTGCAGTGCCCCTAGCATTTTAAAGGGATAGTTCAGTAGTTTTGAGCAGAGTTATCGAATTACTTTACCTTCAATAGACGAGACACCACTATCACAAAATTATTCATACTGCTTCACCTCTGCACCAGATAGCACTTTTAACAATATACTTTCAACCAAATAATGTCTGTATTACAAGGTGGCCGTGCACTGCGTCCCTCTGCTGAAAAGTTGTGACTGATGCCAGCAGAGCGATGCACCACAGAAATGTTTCAGATAACCTCTGTTCAAAGCTACTGACCTATCCCTTTAAACTGCACCAAAGTATACGTACATTTGTTTTCCTCGTTGCCTAGCAGCAATGTTGGACATGCACAGAATGCATATCTCCAAGGACTGCAGCGTGGAGATTACGGCATGCGTGAATAGTGTTTTGTTGTCTTCCCCGCACTCACAGAGAAGCTTCCATTTTTTCTATTTCATTAAATAGACGGTTTCTGTTCAACTCAGTACAGGTGAAGTAATCATCTCAGTCTGCACTAGTGTGATTTTCTTTTCTTGACTCAGGAAAAAAATGACTGTAATTCATAGGCAGTTCGGGTTTTTTCTGTCAAATGCATAATCAGTTCTGTCGAGAAAAACATAAAACCTCAATAACCAGTAACATAAAATAGGAAGGGGCTAATGGGAAAAGAGGATTAATAAGAATGGGGGATTTTTTTTTTTATTCTTCTAAAGAATTAGATGAAAAAATCCTGAGATATGTTTGGAGGTTAAGGAGAGAAGAACTCGTTTAACAAAACACAGTTACATTTGTTAAATAGCAATACTTGTCACTCAAAAGCCTGATTTGGGGTGGCAATGTTGTCAGTTAAAGCGGTGACATATTGAAGAGACTGGGTGATGATGACACTCGGTGTGAAAACACTTCCTCTGCACGCCCGCTATCGTTCTGAATGAGAGGCAAGCTGACATGATGGCTGCCATCTGCTCTGCATGTCTCTACACAGTTTTCACACAAATTGAAAGGGCCACGATCGCCTCAGAGGCAGCAGTGGTAATCAAGCTCTTAAGGAGCATGAGGCAAAGCTGGACTGACTTAAACATGCAATTCTCAGCAAATTAGTTCACTGGCAACACTTAGATTTGATGGATCTGTTCATAAATTTTGAAATCCTTGGTGGTTTATGCAGTCAAACTGAGAACGGTGCTCATAGTCAATCCTTCACAATCTACTGCTTTTGTTTTTGTTTTCTGTGTTGGACAGATCATTCTCTCCAATGACAAAAAAGCTTATCTGATTAATCAAAGTGATAAAAGTAAAGCCATTTATTAAGCCAACATTTTCAAAGCATTATGTTAAATTAGTTTCATCCACAGTATCACAAAAAGTTGGAAAACAAAATAACAGGGTGAGAAGATGAAAACAAAACCTGACACCTCTATAGGGCTTACATAGATAATGTACTTAGGGAAATTTGAAATATATTGCTTTACATGCTTCACATATGGCATTAACCACATTTACATGGCATATTGACAAACTTTTATGAACTTTAGCTAGCATTTACCAGTGTAGCACTCAGCGTTGGCAAACTTTTGCCAACTTAGGCTAGTGTATGTGTAGCTGTTGTTAGCTTAAGTTAACTTAAGCAATCAAATACTCAGTGCAGGTCAGCTGACATCAGTGTCAGGTGACGCTCTTATAAAGATCAGCGTTTGTGGAGGCTTCCCTGCCATTCTGGACCTGTTTTTTGTGCGGATTCACACTGCAACGTTTGGACCAACTTGTACTGACATTTTGGAAAACGTCTGGTTCTGCTCGCAAAAGCTGATAAAAGTTAATGATGGTTGGTGTTTGTTGGCAAATGCTGGCGAAAGTTATATGCCTTGAAAATTTTCAGCAAGCTAAAAATTTTGCCAACATTTGGAAATAAACGTTGGTGAAAGGTGTGCTCAGTTTGTAAAAGTTCCTGAGCGGTGGGCTAAGTTATCCAGAGTTCGCCTAAGTCCACCAGATTCTCCTTCTCACCCCCTCCTTCTTTTGAGTGTCCCCCTCTCCTTGTCCTCTCCATCGAAGATCTGTTTCTCATTATCCTCTGTAGTCTGCTCTCTGAGTCAGGAGACCAAAAAACTTATTAAAAGGGTTTGCATGCCTGACAAGACATGTTCAACTAAAATACATGAATACAAAAATATTAAAGAAAAGAAACAAAAAATGTAAAGAATAACACATTAACGCCCACTTTAATAAAAATAAACAGTCCAGCAGAGTGGAATTCCAACAGAACTGAAGGAGAAAATAGACGATGCTAAAAGAGGCAGCATGCATGATTGAAATGCTGGTGGAAGCAGATGTTTTTAGACCGAACCTCACTTCAGACATGCACGGACAAAAGAGAAATGGATAGAAGGGGGAATTTAAAAAAAAAAAATAGATAGATAGATAGATAGATAGATAGATAGATAGATAGATAGATAGATAGATAGATAGATAGATAGATAGATAGATAGATAGACAGACAGACAGTGGTGTGAAAAAATGTTTGCCCCTTCTCATCTTTTTGTATGTTTATCACACTTAAATGTTTCAGATAACAAACAAATTTAAATATTAGAGAAAGATAACACAAGTAAATACAAAATGCAGTTTTTAAATGAAGGTGTTTATTATTAAGGGAAAAAAAATCCAAACCTACATTGCCCTGTATGAAAAAGTGATTGCCCCCTAAACCTAATAACTGGTTAGGCCACCCTTAGCAGCAACAACTGCAGTCAAGCATTTGCGATAACTGGCAATGAGTCTTTTACAGCGCTGTGGAGGAATTTTGGCCCACTCATTTTTGCAGAATTGTTATCATTCAGCCACATTGGAGGGTTTTTGAGCATGAACTGCCTTTTTAGGGTCATGCCACAGCATCTCAATCAGATTCAGGTCAGGACTTTGACTAGGCCACTTCAAAGTCTTCACTTTGTTTTTCTTAAGCCATTCAGAGATGGACTTGCTGGTGTGTTTTGGATCATTATCCTGCTGCAGAACCCAAGTGCACTTTAGCTTGAGGTCACGAACAGATGGCCAGATAGTCTCCTTCAGGATTTTTTGATAGACAGCAGAATTCATGGTTCCATTTACCACAGCAAGTCTTCCAGGTCCTGAAGCAGCAAAACAGCCCCAGACCATCGCACTACCACCACCATATTTTACTGCTGGTATGATGTTCCTTTTCTGAAATGCTGTGTTACTGTTACGCTGTATGTAATGGGACACACACCTTCCAAAAAGTTAAACTTTTGTCTTTTCAGTCCACAAAGTATTTTCCCAAAAGTCTTGGGGATCATCAAGATGCTTCCTGGCAAAACAGAAACGAGCCTTTAAATTCTTTTTGCTCAGCAGTTGTTTTTGTTTTGGAACTCTGCCATGCAGGTCATTTTTGCCCAGTCTCTTCCTTATGGTGGAGTCATGAACACTGACCTTAATTGAGGCAAGTGAGGCCTGCAGTTTGTTAGATGTTGTTGTGGGGTCTTTTGTGACCTCATGGATGAGTCGTCGCTGTGCACTTGGGGTAATTTTGGTCAGCCGGCCACTCCTGGGAAGGTTCACCACTGTTCTATGTTTTCGCCATTTGTGGATAATGGCTCGAACTGTGGTTCGCTGGAGTCCCAAAGCTTTAGAAATGGTTCTATACCTATTCCTGAATTTCTTTGGATCACAGCATGATGTCTAGCTTTTGAGGATCTTTTGGTCAACTTCACTTTGTCAGGCAGGTCCTATTTAAGTGATTTCTTGATTGAGAACAGGTGTGGCAGTAATCAGGGCTGGGTGTGGTTAGAGAAATTGAACTCAGCTTTCCAAAGATGTGATAAACCACAGTTAATTTATGTTTTAATGGGGGGCAATCACTTTTTCACATAGGGCCATGTAGGTTTGGATATTTTTTTACCCTTAATAAGACACACCTTCATTTAAAACTGCATTTTGTGTTTACTTGTGTTATTTTTGTCTAATATTTTAATTTGTTTGATGATTTGAAACAATTAAGTGTGACAAACATACAAAAAAATGAGAAATCGGGAAGGTGACAAACAATTTTTCACACCACTGTATGTAAAATCTCTCAAAAATGTGACAGCCCAGAAGAAAAAAAAATCTCCTCATTGAAAAATTTACTGTTCTTACTTTTCTGCTCCATGCATAATCATTCTCCAGGATTTTTTGGTTCTGCTTCTATTGTGGGGAATCAAACAGGCTGATGTGGTATTAAAAAGTACATTACATTTAACAGCATTTTATGTTATTTTAATGGAGAGAGTTGTAACAGTCAAAATATAATCACCCGTCATTTTATTTATATGATGATACACTAAATAGTTTTTTTTTTTTTTTTATTCCACCACATTCACATTTTAATTGCGGACTTAGGGGCAGATTTACTGACTGTCATAAATTTCCCTTTCTAGGGCTGTTGAATGACACCAAAGGCTCACTGTGGTTTTAGCACATTTATTAACATAAAGACAGACATACTACACGCTACATATACAAATAACGGATAGCAAGGGTGCTGGAAGATGGTGGGGGCTCAACGTCGACAAGCAAACAAAAGCCTGGGAGCACCGGGCAAAAAGGGGAAAGACTGACCTGGACGGAGTTCTCCCATTCTCCCTGACAGCACCCAAAACACTCAGCGTCAGACGATGTAACTACTGAGGACATCCAACAGCAAAGGAAGGACACGACAATGGGAACAGGTTGTCGTGCCCTTCATCGTCAATCATCATCATCAATCATAATGACACAAGAGCAACACAACCCCTAAAATGTAAATAACAACACCACAAATACAGAATGACAATAATTAGCAGGAAAAACAATAAAACAAACAGAAAGGAAAAAAAATAACTAAAACAGGAGACTGGGCACGGCGCCCACCTGTGCCCCGGATCATGACCGTGGCTCCCCCTCAAGGGGTGGGTCCCAGACACCCCAGGGCAACAACAAGAAGAAAAATCCCCCCCCCCCCACACACACACATAGCAGATCCCCCCAACAAGAAAAACAACCCACCCCGGGAGGGAGGAGGGGGAACCCAGGCAAGGAGGGACGGAGACACAACAAAAAGACAAAAGAAACCAAAAACACTCATGATCCACAACCTGAACCAATGTAGCGGCCCAGGACTAATGGAACCCCGCTGACCACAGCAGCAGCTCGGGTGGCCCCACGATGCAGCCCGTCTGGCAGTCTCCCTGAGTCCTGGAGCCAGCTGTTCAGACAGTACAGCCCGTCGGGTGGCCTCCCTGAGTCTATGAGCCACCCAGCCCCTTGGTGCAGTCTGTCTGGTGGTCTTCCAGAGTTCTGGAGCCAGCTGCGCAGACGGCATAGCCCACCGTGCAGCCTCCCAGAGTTCATGGGTTCACCAAGCCACTGAGCCCAACATGCCCCATCCTAGAAGCGCCAGGTTAGCCCCCAACAATGGCTGCTGGCCAATGGTAGTGCCCGATAATGATGGTGGCTGACCAACAGAGGAACCAGATAGGGGAAGGGGTTGCTCAGCGCAGCCCTTCGATGAGGACAGGGGATCTGAGATGACTTCAGACAAAGGTGTAGCACCAGTGGCGGTCTCGGGCTGAGGTGCAGGACCCACAGAGGCCTTGGGCTGAGGCGCAGCACCCATGGAGGCCTTGGGCTGAGGCACAGCACCCACGGAGGCCTCGGGCTGAGGTGCAGCACCCACAGCAGTCTCAGACTGAGGTGCAGCACCCACAGAGGCCTCGGGCTGAGGTGCAGCACCTGCAGAGACCTCGAGCTTGAACCCAGCACCCACGGCGGCCCCGGACTGGGGTGTAGCATCCATGGCAGCCCCAGACTGGAGTATAGCGCCCACAGCGAAAAGGCTGACCTGCGAGAGAACCAGGCCAAGGAGACGATCGACCAGCAGAGCACCAGCTGGGGGCAAGGAAGGAGGGCCCACGGTGGTCTCGGACTGAGGCGCAGCACCCACGGAAGTCCCAGCCTGGGGCCCCGCGCTGGGTCAAAGCACCCATGGAGGCGTCAGACGAAGGTCTCACACCCACGATGGCCTCAGACAAAGGCGTTGCACCCATGGTGGCCTCAGACGAAGGCGTTGCACCCACGGTGGCCTTCAACGGAGATGTCACAGCCACGATAGCCTCAGACGGAGGCGTAGCACCCGTGGTGGCCTCGGGCAGGGAAGTCGCACCCATGGTGGACTCTGGCAGGAAGGCAGGACCCCTGGAGACCTCAGGAGAAGAGTCAAAGAAAGCACAAACAATCACCGGTTCAGAGTCACCGGCAGCAGTGGAGCCCGGTGGGGGAAGTTCAAGTCTGGCTGACAGCAGCACTTGGTTTCCCCAGCCAAGAGCCAGACAAGATCTCTCTAGGCTAAACAAGGAACCTTGCCTGAGCTCAAGCTCCACTGCCGTCCAGGACTCCGACGACTCTGCTTCAACGACCCAGGACTCTGGCTGGAAGGTAGGCGGGACCCCCGATGGAGCGGCTGGCACAGGTACACCTCCGGACACAGCGGCTTCAGCAGGAGATCCTTTGACTACTGACGCTACCTCCCATGCTGCCGGGGCCAGGGGAAACTCCTCTGTCGGCTCAAGCTCCGGAGCATAGGTGGCATTCCCCTCCCATCCTGAATGTGGCTGCAGGGCTGGGGCTGGACTCCACACAGCTGCAGGTTTCTCCATCACACACCGGCTCCCCACCAGGACCAATGGACCCTTAGAGGATATAGGAGAAGGAGCGGGAGAAACGGGCGAGAAGAGAATTACAGCAGCTTTTGTTGAAAGCTCAACCAAGTCAGCCTGCTGCTGCTGAGCTTCACCACCAGGAATAAGGCAAGATATTTCATTTTCGGGTGTTGAAAAATGAAACAATTCTTGCCTTAATTCCTGGGGCTTGGTGGTAGCCGCTATGAGGCCGGACGATGTCTCCCCGGGAGCTGTGAAGGTTGTCTGGTATGATGGGCGGAGCACCGGAATTGGGGAACGCTCTGCCATCAGTTCAGACTCTGTTCTGGTTGATGGCGCTCCCTCCAGTTGTGGCAGAAACTCAGGGAGGAGCCACAGCTTGTAGTCCAAGATGAGCTCCTTCTCTGCTGCAACCATCTGTTCGCGCTCTTCTAGCTCCTCCGTGCTAGGTCCATCTGGGGGCACGAAGGCTGCGTACCCGATGCAGCCGGCTGCAGGACACTGCTCGACGGAGGGAGACGGGACCGCAGCTGGATAGTGGTCCCAGGCTCGGGGCTTCCGTCCCCGGGAGCATCTCCTCCGTGGCACAGGTTCAGGTGGCGGAGGGGCTCTCCTTAGCCCACAGAGCCAGTGTTGAGCATGGTAAATGGAGGTGAGAAGGACTGCCACTTCCAGGACGCTCCAGAGGCTGAGGAATGCCTGGATCATCTGTGTCATGCTGTCCCAAACCTGCAGCTCCTCCTTGGGAGTGTGGGTTAGGTGAACATCTGATACGATGTCCTGCAACAGTCCAACAGCCCAACACTCCTCCTCATACAGCCCAACTCCCCCACAGTCCGTGCGACTAGACATGCTGGAAGAAAAAACCCGAACATACTACGGGAGAACAGAAAAGGGAGAGGGAGAAAAAAAACAGCAAAAACACACAGTGGCTAGTGTCCACACCCTGGTTGTGTCCTTCTGTCATAAATTGCCCTTTCTAGGGCTGTTGAATGATACCAAAGGCTCACTGTGGTTTATGCACATTTATTAACGTAAAGACAGACATACTACACACTACATATACAAATAATGGATAGCAAGGGTGCTGGAGGACAGCGGGGACACAACGTCGACAGGCAGACAGAAGCCTGGGAACACCAGGCAAAAAGGGGAAAGACTGACCTGGACGAAGCCCTCCCATTCTTCTTGACAGCACCCAAAACACTCAGCGTCAGACGATGTAACTACTGAGGACATCCAACAGCAAAGGAAGGACACGACAATGGGAACAGGTTGTTGTGCCCTTAAATACCGTTTGCTAAATAAGAGGCAGGTGTGGATACATGAGTAGCAAACAAAATACAATCAATGACAGCTGCACAGCCCGCAAACCAGTTTGATAGCTGGGAGCTGCACAGCACTGTCAAAATAAAGCACTCACCAGAAACCATAATGGCACAAGAGCAACGCAACCCCTAAAATGTAAATAACAACACCACAAATACAGAATGACAATAATTAACAGGAAAAACAATGAAACAAATGAAAACAATGAAACTAACAAATGAAACAATGAAACTAAAACTGGAGACTGGGCATGGTGCCCACCCATGCCCCGGATCATGACAAAGGCAGTGCAAATTAGCGAGCGTGCAAATTAGACAGAGAGCCTCAGGGAATGGTCAATTTTTGCCAGTGATCTACTAACAACATGCAAAATTATGAACACAGATGTGACATAACGCACGGCTCAGGAGACGCACACACACAGGCTCAGAGAAGTTCAAATAGTTTATTAGCAACAGGAGTGAATGGATGTGTGTCTGCGGGATGTAAATGTATTGGTGGCGGCGTCTGCTTCGGGCACAGAGGCAGGAGACCGTACAGCCGGCAACCCTATGGGAAAGAGCACAAGGAGACAGGGTGACGGGCACACACCAACACAGGAGGAGAATGAGCGAGAGAGGAGCTTACTTGGAAGAGACAGATGACTGGCACCACAAGGACGGAACCTGGTAGACAGCCACCTGCGGGGCTCGATGCAGCAGCGAGGAATGGCGAGGGAAAGGCGTTGTCCGCCGCCGAGGAATCCACCTGTGCACAGGGGAGCAGACTGGGAAGGAAAAAGGTAAGGGTTTCTTACCGATCTGATGGCTGAAGAAGTAGCAGTATTCACAGCAATAGTGAAGAGCGAAATCTGACGGCTTCAGGCCGAAGCTCAGGGCGAGGCGGCTTATATTACCCGCCGCTGATGATGTGCAGGTGTGCGTGCAGGTGGCACCGCTGATGAGCGGCGCGGCGTGACAGTACTCCCCCCTCTAGCAGCGCCTCCTGGCGATGGCTTCTCTGGGTGCGCTCGGTGGAAATCAGCGATGAGCGAGGGGTCTAACACAAACGACGGGGGCACCCACTGTCGATGTTCAGGCCCATAGCCCTCCCAGTCCACCAAGTACTGCAACCCACGACCCCGGCGCCGGGAGTCCAGGATGGAAGAGACGGCCCAGGCCGGATGGCCACCAACCATCCGGGGCGCGGGTTGCACAGCAGGAGGAGGGCAAAGGGGGTCGGAGACTGCCAGCTTCACCTTGGACACGTGGAAGGTGGGATGGATGCGGAGGGAGGGGGGAATAGCCACACGCACAGCTACCGGGTTGATGATCCGGGTGATGGGGTAGGGTCCCATAAAGTGCTGTGCCAGCTTCCTCCTCTCGCCTTTCAATGTTACGTCCTGGGTTGACACGTAGACTCGTTGCCCAACTCTGTACGCCGGGGCAGGTCTTCTGTGCCGGTCCGCCACAGTTCTGTTGCGCTCCGCCGTGCGTAAAAGCGCATTACGCGCAGATGCCCTGATGGAGCGGAACTGCCTGAGATGCGCCCTAACTGAAGGGACAGTTACCTCACTCTCCTGCGCCGGGAACAGCGGGGGGTCGTAACCCAGGGACGCCTTGAAGGGGGACATCCCTGTAGCAGAAGAGCGAGCGGTGTTGTGGGCGTATTCAACCCAGGCAAGATGGTTACTCCAGGACGTGGGTTTGGATGCTGTTACACAGCGGAGCGCAGCCTCCAGCTCCTGGTTGGTCCGCTCACACTGCCCGTTGGATTGGGGGTGATGGCCGGAGGAGAGGCTCACCTTGGCTCCGATGACGTTACAAAACGATCTCCAAACCTCAGAGGAAAATTGGGGCCCCCGGTCCGAGACCACGTCCACCGGAATCCAGTGCAGCCTGACCACGTGTTGGATGAGGAGGTCCGCCGTCTCCAGGGCAGTAGGGAGACCTCGCAGGGGGACGAAGTGTACCGCCTTGGAGAAGCGATCCACGATGGTCAGGATGGTATCGTAGGAGTTGGAGACTGGGAGTCCGGTGACGAAGTCCAGGGCGATGTGCGACCAGGGCCTGCCAGGGACGGGCAGGGGCTGGAGCAGGCCCGCTGGAGGGGCATTTCCTGACTTGTTGATGGCACATATAGCACAGGCCCGGGCGTAGCGGGCAGCATCCCTCTGCAGGCCCGGCCACCAAAAGGACCGCTGGAGGAGGTCTATCATCCGGGAGGAGCCAGGGTGACAGGTGAGCCTGGAGGTGTGTAGCCAGTGGATGACCTCTCCTTGAACCGCAGATGGCACGAATAGTCTTCCCTCTGGTCCGCCGCCAGGGTCAGGTTCCACCTCCTGCGCCTTCCGGATCTTGCTCTCTATGTCCCAGGAGATGGCTCCAACGACGCACGACCTGGGCAGGATGGTGTGGAGCGCGTCCTCCGACTCCTCGGGGGCGAATTGCCTAGAGAGGGCGTCGGGCAGGCCGTTCTTGGAGCCAGGCCTGAAGGTGATGGAAAACTGGAACCTGGAGAAGAACAAGGACCAACGCGCCTGGCGGGCGTTCAGGCGCTTGGCAGATTGAAGGTATTCCAAGTTCTTGTGGTCCGTCAGGACCACGAACGGCAGGTCCGCCCCCTCTAGCCAGTGATGCCACTCTTGCAGCGCGAGCTTGATGGCGAGGAGCTCTCTGTCCCCCACGTCGTAATTTCTCTCCGCCGGGGACAAGCGCCGGGAGAAGAAGGCGCAGGGCAGTTTGGTGCCGTCGTCAGGCGACCGCTGGGATAGCACCGCCCCCACTCCCGTGTCCGAAGCATCCACCTCCACGATGCACTGCAGCGCGGGGTCGACCTGGCGAAGGACCCGGGAGGAGGAGAACTCCGCCTTCAGCGCCTGAAAAGCAGCTGCGGCCTCTTCGGTCCACCGGAACGGGACCTTAGGGGACGTGAGGCGGGTCAGCGGTCCGACGATGGTGCTGAAGTTTGGGACAAAGCGGCGGTAGAAGTTCGCGAACCCCACGAACTGTTGCACCTGTTTCCTCGAGGCAGGTGTAGGCCACTCTACCACCGCCTTCACCTTCTAGCCAGTGATGCCACTCTTGCAGCGCGAGCTTGATGGCGAGGAGCTCTCTGTCCCCCACGTCGTAATTTCTCTCCGCCGGGGACAAGCGCCGGGAGAAGAAGGCGCAGGGCAGTTTGGCGCCGTCGTCAGGCGACCGCTGGGATAGCACCGCCCCCACTCCCGTGTCCGAAGCATCCACCTCCACGATGCACTGCAGCGCGGGGTCGACCTGGCGAAGGACCCGGGAGGAGGAGAACTCCGCCTTCAGCGCCTGAAAAGCAGCTGCGGCCTCTTCGGTCCACCGGAACGGGACCTTAGGGGACGTGAGGCGGGTCAGCGGTCCGACGATGGTGCTGAAGTTTGGGACAAAGCGGCGGTAGAAGTTCGCGAACCCCACGAACTGTTGCACCTGTTTCCTCGAGGCAGGTGTAGGCCACTCTACCACCGCCTTCACCTTCTCTGGGTCTGGACGCACCTGGTCGTGAGCGATGACGAACCCCAGGAAGGATGTTGTTCTAGCATAAAATTCGCACTTCTCAGCCTTCACGTATAGCCGGTTCTCCAGCAGCCTTTGGAGGACCCGCCTCACATGGACCTGGTGCTCGTCCCTGGACTTGGAGAAGATGAGTATATCGTCCAGGTAGACGAACACAAAGAGGCCGATGAAGTCCCGGAGGACGTCGTTGATGAGGCGCTGAAAGACGGCAGGAGCGTTGGTCAACCCGAACGGCATTACCAGGTATTCAAAGTGGCCGTTCGGGGTACGGAAGGCTGTCTTCCACTCATCTCCCTCCCGGATCCGGACGAGGTGGTATGCGCTGCGTAGATCCAGCTTGGTGAACCAGGTCGCCCCCTGGAGGGAGTGGAAAGCGGTGTCCATGAGGGGCAGGGTGTAACGATCCCTCTCCGTGATGTCATTTAGGGCCCGATAGTCAATGCAAGGACGGAGGGATCCGTCCTTCTTTCCAACGAAGAAGAACCCTGCCCCCACGGGTGATGATGATGGGCGGATTATCCCAGCACTCAGCGACTCTTTTAGGTAGGCGTTCATCGTCTCCTTCTCCGGCGCCGACAGACTGTAGAGCCGACCAGAAGGTAAGGGTGCCCCCTGGCGGAGGTTGATGGCGCAGTCATAGCGCCGATGAGGAGGGAGAGACATGGCCTTGGTCTTACTGAATACCATACCCAGGTCGTGAAATTCCAGGGGCACCAGAGACAGGTCCGGGAGTGCAGCATCCATAGGAGGGAGAGAAACGGACGGAGAGCAGGCAGCGGACTGAAGGCAGGTGCCCATGCAGAACGTGCTCCATGCCGACACCCCGGCTGACTTCCAATAAAGGACAGGGTTGTGGAGGCGTAGCCAGGGATACCCCAGGATAACGGGCGACACAGAGTTGGGCAGGACGTAGAAGGTCATCTCCTCCCGGTGGTTTCCTGAGATAATCACCGGGACAGGAACAGTCTGGTGCATCACTCTCCCAAGGGAGGCACGAGAGAGGTTGACCAGGGAGATTGGGTCTCTCAGTGCCTGGCAGCGGATGCCCAATTGGGTTGCCAGGCTTTGTGAAATAAAGCTGCCTTCTGCGCCCGAATCCACCAGTGCGTGGGTGAGATGCCCAGTGGGATTGTGGCAGAAACGGACGGGCAGCTTCAATTGTGTGTGAGAGTTTAACCGATTGAGATCCGCAAGGCCCCCTACAGTGACTCGTGGACCCCGCCGACTGGCTTTCCGTGGGCAAAGCTTCACCGTGTGTTGGTCATCTCCGCAATACATGCAGAGATCCAACTCACGGTGGCGTTGTCTCTCCGCAGGTGAAAGCTTTGTCCAGCCCGTCACCATCGGCTCCGACTCCTCGGGGCACGATGGTGGCGGCGCCGCCAGGGGGCGAGCTTGGAACAGGCACGGCGAGACTCCACGAGGGCGAGAAGAAGACAACTTCCGCCCCGAGGAGCGCTCGCGCAGCCTGTTATCCAAACTAATCGCTAAGGATGTCAGCTCTGCTAGCGTCTCAGGAATATCCCGCCCAGCCAGTTCATCCCTCAGATCATCATTGAGGCTGCGGAGAAAAAGGCCGCAGAGGGAGCGTTCCTCCCAACCTAATTCCTCCGCCGCTACCCGGAAGTCGACCGCGTAGTCCGCTGCCAACCGGCTTCCCTGCTGGAGGGCGAGAAGCCGATCGACCTGGACCGTCTCGGTAGGAGTATGGTCAAAGACCTCCAGGAAGCGCCTCACTAATTGGTCATATGTGAGGGCGGCATAACTGGGCCTCGCCATTACGGCGTAGGTCCACGTTAAAGCTCGCCCCTCCAGGAGATTCCCGATATAACCAATTCGGCTATGATCTGAGGGAAAGTCTCCGGGCACACGGTGGAAAACGGACTCACACTGCATAATAAACCCCCGCGCTCCACCGAGCTTACCGCTAAAGCGGGCGGGGGTTGGAATGGGTGTGAGCCGAACCGGTGCACTCGGAGCCTGCTGGACGGCCACTGGAGCAGCAGGAGCCGCGCCACCCTGACGAGCCGGGGGGAACGACTGTTGGGGGTCCAAGCGGCCCAACCGGTTAGTCAAATTTAACAATTGATTAAAAATCACCTGTTGCTGATAGGCTAATTGATCCACTCGAGCCTCGAGAGTGGAAAACCGGTGTGCGAGCCCGCCGTCTGCCGAGCCGCTCTGCTGAAGCCGTACATGACATAAAGCACAGCTCAGGAGACGCACACACACAGGCTCAGAGAAGTTCAAATAGTTTATTAGCAACAGGAGTGAATGGATGTGTGTCTGCGGGATGTAAATGTATTGGTGGCGGCGTCTGCTTCGGGCACAGAGGCAGGAGACCGTACAGCCGGCAACCCTATGGGAAAGAGCACAAGGAGACAGGGTGACGGGCACACACCAACACAGGAGGAGAATGAGCGAGAGAGGAGCTTACTTGGAAGAGACAGATGACTGGCACCACAAGGACGGAACCCGGTAGACAGCCACCTGCGGGGCTCAGTGCAGCAGCGAGGAATGGCGAGGGAAAGGCGTTGTCCGCCGCCGAGGAATCCACCTGTGCACAGGGGAGCAGACTGGGAAGGAAAAAGGTAAGGGCTTCTTACCGATCTGATGGCTGAAGAAGTAGCAGTATTCACAGCAATAGTGAAGAGCGAAATCTGACGGCTTCAGGCCGAAGCTCAGGGCGAGGCGGCTTATATTCCCCGCCGCTGATGATGTGCAGGTATGCGTGCAGGTGGCGCCGCTGATGAGCGGCGCGGCGTGACAAGATGCAGACACTTCATTTCAATAATGCCCACCCATCCAGCAAGAGCACCACAAAATTGCACAAAGGCACAGCTGATGAGGAAGCAGGTCATCAACAAAGGCACAGCCAGTTCGGTGGAGCATAATATAGTTTTTTTAAGCTTTTTTAAGTTTTTGTTTAAGTGCAAATGTAACGGGTCCCCTTTTTGGGCGCCCTTAAACGGCTGTGATCGGGGACACTAGTGTATACGTATGGGCGGCATAGGGATCACGATGACACCAGACTGATGTTTCCACAATTTATTTACTCCTGTTGGAGAAATAAAACAATATACATCACTCTTCGTCTGTACCTCGATCCCACACAGGCTCCCCCAGCAAAGCAACGCGGTACTGTCGGGGAAAGGGAGCTCTAAAATAATTTTACAATACATAAAATAAATCACATTACAAATGAGTAAATTTACCAAAAACAAACATACCTGTTGGAGAAATAAAACAACATACATCACTCTTCGTCTGTACCTCGATCCCACACAGGCTCCTACATTTACAAAGATATGAGTTACACAATGGCACAAGCTGCCAGAGTCACCATAGAGCTTATATTGGCGTGCAATTCTAAAATGGCGACTAGTGGACTTCTAAGGTGTGCCAAAAAACATCCATAAAACTCTTATTTACAATATAAACAACAAAAAATATACTACAGTAGCATGTCAAATTAACAAGGAACAATTACAAACCAAGGTTGCAGTTTAAATGATAAAACTGATGAACAAAACAGTCATTTAATGCCAACAACGTTTAAGCACGACTTACCCCCAGCAAAGCAACGTGGTACTGTGGGGGAAAGGAGAAACTACCGGAGCCTCGGAGGTACAGGAAGAGCGGATGTGGGCAGTGTACCGCCAAAATAAAAGCACTCAAGTAAATAAAATTCACAATAATATAAAGGAAAACATGACTGAGAAAAGGAATGTTTAAGGTGCATTTTCAACTCCGTTACACAAACCCCAGTAAAACCCCTTATATTTGTTTTGTGGAGAAGTGTGGAAGGACGAGGCTGAGTTTATTCCTCAGGTTCAGTTTTATTGACAATCACATTCTCCAACATCCAAAAACAGAAAGAGGAAGGCATCCCCCAACATCTGTCCTTTAAATACCCCAGGACATCAGAGCACACAGTCACATTGTCTTTTTAATCCCAAATCACCATGCATCCCCCACCAGGTCTCCTCTTCTCCACCTAAAGTCGTGGTGGTCAGGAAATCCCTCAAGGCCATCTCTTTGCATACAAAAGGCCAGACTTCACATCCTCCTGTTACCCCTAGGAGGTTCAGACCTTTTGTTCCTCTGAGACATGAAGCAAACAATAAGCATACAGTAATATACATGTGAAGCATATGAAACCCCATATGTGCACCACATGACCCCCCCCCAAACGTCTAAGATGGAGCAACCACAGATTGCATGTCATAATAAAATCACTACATATCAGTCCACGTGCCGCTTGGGTCTCAACCTTCTTCCGTATTTGCTGCAAACAGGCTGTACCACTTCCGTGGCATCTTCCTGCTGTGGAGTTGCTGCCTGGGGATGAGAACTGTTAGTCACCCTCTGTGGGTGTTCTGGGGAATGCTCTCTAGGGGGTCTGCCACGCCGAGGAGACTTAGCCAACTGCACAACTTCGTCAGCTATCACAAAAGCGGGTTTGAGCCTGTTAATGCCAATCCTTTCTTTTCTGCCCCCCAAATCTAGCAAAAAATGCTTATCCCCTGTTTCCAGCACTCTATATGGTCCGTCATAAGGTGGGCTTAAAGGCGGTCGATGGGCATCATGTCTGACAAAAACAAACTCAGCACTTTTTAAAGCCTTAGGCACAAAAACACGCGGAAAACTGTGGTGAACGGGGCCAGGTAGCATGCTCGGGCCCATGCTATTTTGTAACCGCTGAGCCGGGGAGCACTCTGGCGCTGCATCATCTGGGAGAAATTCCCCGGGCAGCCGAAGTGGCTGTGCGAAAACCAGCTCAGCTGGGGAGACTTCTAAATCCTCTTTAGGTGCAGAACGCAACCCCAATAAAACCCATGGGAGCTTGTCCACCCAATTTGTATCCGTAAGCGACGCTCTGAGAGCCGCCTTCGGTGACCTGTGAAAACGTTCGCATAACCCGTTAGCCTGCGGGTTGTACGCGGTCGTGCAGTGGATCGTTGCCCCCAGGCTGCGGGCCATCGCTGACCAAAGTTCGGAAACAAATTGCGGGCCTCTGTCGGACGTAATGTCCGACGGGACTCCAAAACGCGCTACCCATGCCGTTAAAAATGCGCGCGCCACCTCTTCGGCTGTGGTTGACGACAGCGGAACCACTTCCGGCCAGCGCGTGGTGCGGTCAACCATTGTCAAAAGATGAGGGCACCCTTGTGAGGGCGGGAGGGTGCCTACAAGGTCCACGTGGACATGATCAAACCTTTTAGCTGGGATGTGAAACGGCTCCAAGGGAGCTCTTGTGTGTCTATGGACCTTGGCCCGCTTACAAGCCATGCAGGCTGCCGCCCACTCTCTAACTTGTTTGCGCAGGCTCGGCCATACAAATTTCTCTCCTACCATTTTGACCGACGCGCGCACCCCCGGGTGCGCCAGAGAATGAATCAAGTCAAAAACGCGGCGGCGCCACGCGAATGGAACCACAGGACGCGGCCGCCCAGTGGAGACATCGCAGATTAGGGGGGGCATACCGTCTTGCAGCACCCTGTTCTCCAGCCTTAACCCTGTTGGTCCAGACTGGAGCGCGCGCACATCTGCGTCGCTAACCTGCTCCACGGCCATGGCTGCATAATCTATCCCAACGCGGACCGGGGCCGCGCACACTTCCTCGTCGCTAACCTGCTCCGCGGCCATGGCTGCAGAATCTACCTCCACGCGGGCTGGAGCCGCCACGGCGCGCGAGAGGCAGTCCGCCACTACATTAAGTTTACCCGCCACATGCTGGATATCGGTAGTAAACTCCGATATTGCGGCCAGCTGTCTCTGCTGCCGGCCCAACCAAGGTTCCGAAATCTTGGCCATCGCGAAAGTCAGCAGCTTGTGGTCAACGAACGCGGTGAAACGGCGTCCTTCCAGCCAGATCTGGAAGTGGCGAATGGCCAAGTGGAGAGCTAACAACTCCCTGTCGAATGCGATGTATTTTCGTTCGCTGTCGCGCAGGGTCTTACTGAAAAAGGCGAGCGGTTGACAGGCTCCGGCTACAAACTGTTCCACGACCGCCCCTATGGCCACATCTGACACGTCAGTAGTGAGCGCCATGCGGGCCGCTGGGACTGGATGAGCCAACAACGCAGCGTTTGCCAGGGCTGTTTTGACTTCAGAAAACGCGTGCTCTCGCTCCGGAGACCATTCAACTTTATTTGTGGGTTTTTGTTTTTTTAGTGCAGCATACAATGATTGCATGAGCTGCGCTGCGCGGGGGAGGAAATGGTTATAAAAATTCACCATTCCCAAAAACTCCTGTAACGCTTTGACCGTTTGTGGCTGGGGAAAATTTGTTACTGCGTGCACTTTGTCAGGCAGAGGGACCGCTCCTTCTGGGGAGACGCGATGCCCCAAAAAATCAATCTGCGTCACCCCGAACTGACACTTCGCTGGGTTAATTATTAACCCGTGCTCTGCCAACCTCCGGAAAACTGCCGTGAGGTGGTTTTTGTGTTCGTCTTCGGACGCGCTGGCTACCAATATGTCGTCCAGGTAGATGAACACGAAAGGGAGATCGCGCAAAACCGCGTCCATCATGCGTTGGAACGTCTGCGCCGCGCCTTTAAGCCCAAACGGCATGCGCAAAAACTCGAAAAGCCCGAAAGGAGTTATTACCACTGTTTTGGGTACGTTCTCAGCGTGCACTAGGACCTGGTGGTAACCGCGTACCAAGTCTATTTTAGAAAAAACGGGCGCCCCCGCCAAATGAACTGAAAAATCTTGGATGTGCGGGATCGGGTAGCGGTCGTGCGCTGTAGCGTTGTTCAGCCTGCAGAAATCACTGCAAGGCCGCCACGAGCCATCAGCTTTCGGGACCATGTGAAGCGATGAAGCCCATGGGCTCTTCGAATGCCTGATGATGCCCAACCTTTCCAGGTTGGCGAACTCCTCGCGCGCTATGGTCAGTTTAGTTGAATCCAAGCGCCGAGCTTTTGCGAAAACGGGTGGACCGATGGTAGTAATAAAATGTTCCACCCCGTGTTTAGCTACGGTCCCCGAAAATGTTGGAACCGTGAGTGCTGGGAACTGAGTGAGGAGTGTGTGGAACTTACCACCTGCAGCTGTGACGTTGGCTTGTGCTGTTGGCGGGGCCACTCGAGCTGTACAGGGAATAGAATAAAAAGAGAGTGCATTAACCAGGCGTCTGTTAGCAAGATCTACCAACAAACCATGTGAGCACAAAAAATCAGCCCCTAACATGCTGAAATTGACTGCCGCTATGACGAAAGTCCACTCGTATGTACGGCCATGTAAAGACAGAAGCAGAGTCCTCTCACCGAAGGTCTTAATCGCCGAGCCATTCGCTGCTAACACCCGGGGACCACTGGAGGGTGCCATCCGGTCAGCATAGGAAGGTGTGATGAAACTCAGCTGGGAGCCCGTGTCCACGAGGAAATGTCTCCCCGAGTGCGCATCTCTCAAGTAGAGCAGCTTGTTCTCCTCTCCGAGGGCCACAGCTGCTACCGACCCCCGGTCTTGGCATTTCCCAAGCGCTTAAAATGGCACGGTGGAATGCACTTGCATGCCCTCTTTGCGAAGCGGCGATGGTAGAAGCAAAGGACGTCATCTGCTCCGTGTTTCCTGGCCCCTGCTGCCGCTGTCGTCGGTGAGTCTGGTGCTGCAGCCTCTGGCCCCCTGACCTCTCCAGACGTTGCGCCTGGCTCCGCTGCCGCAGCCGTAGCCACACGCCGTTTATTGGCGTCGACGAGTCGTTGCGCCTCCTGGCCCAGCTCGTGGTAGTCTCGTCGGGCCAACAGTGGTGAACTGGCCAGGGTCACTCTCACCGCTGACGGTAGGGTCCTGAGTAAAAGGTGGGGGAAGATGAAGTTATCATCTTCAGAGTCTCTCAAACTCAGCATCTTCCCCATCAGGTCTGCAGGTCTGTCGCTCTCAAATTCAGTAAGCACCAGGAGCTTCTCTGCTCGCTCCTCCACCGAGGGGGTGAAGTAGCGGATGAGTGCAGCCTTTAACGTGCTGTACTTGTCACTGTCCGGCGGGTGGTTGATCAGGCTCTCCACTCGCTGGGCTGTGTGGTTGTCCAGCTTTGCAACCACATGGTAGAACTTTGTGGCGTCTACCGAAATCCTCCAGAGGTGGAACTGTGCCTCAACTGCGTTAAACCAGGAGTGCGGATTGTTCGGCCAGAAGTCTGGTAGCTGAACTGTGGCTGCCTTCGTTTGGCTGGCTCCTGACGAGTCTGGCTCGGGAGATTCGTCTCCGCTCATGATATATCGTAGGGTCACCAGTGTGGAGAAGTGTGGAAGGACGAGGCTGAGTTTATTCCTCAGGTTCAGTTTTATTGACAATCACATTCTCCAACATCCAAAAACAGAAAGAGGAAGGCATCCCCCAACATCTGTCCCTTAAATACCCCAGGACATCAAAGCACACAGTCACATTGTCTTTTTAATCCCAAATCACCATGCATCCCCCACCAGGTCTCCTCTTCTCCACCTAAAGTCCTGGTGGTCAGGAAATCCCTCAAGGCCATCTCTTTGCATACAAAAGGCCAGACTTCAGTTCAGACCTTTTGTTCCTCTGAGACGTGAAGCAAACAATAAGCATACAGTAATATACATGTGAAGCATATGAAACCCCATATGTGCACCACAGTTTGTCATATATCAAATTTTTGATTTTCATTTCACATGGCAGACTCCTTTGTTTAATATGTACATATTTTATGGATACAATTCATTGTTTAGGAAAGCTTTTTTATTTTGTTTATTTGACCTTTATTTTACCAGGTAAAATATTTGAGAGCAATTCTCAACAGGGATGTCCTAGTGTTTCATTGTATCTACTTAATGTTTGCTTTTATTCTTGTTCTTAATCCTATTTGTGGTGATTTTGCCCCGAGATGTAAAGTGCATTTTAGGCTATATATAAACAAAAACCTCTGCCAGCCGATGTCCAGTGCAGCACAACACCAATCTCTGTGAGATTGTTTCTGTTCATATTAATCTGTTCTGTCATGCCAAATCAAGTCACGCGTGGAGAGAAGCTTCTCTCTCTCTGGCCCCGCGCCCTCAGTTCTTGCTGTTGTCTCAGCACTGGTGATCACTGTCATCAGGTGCAGATGAATTAAGACAAGCTTTTTCTAGACGTTAAATCCCGGCGCATTTACCAGGAGAATGACAACCGCAAACCTTAGTAAATCACCTTGCACCAGTCATTTAAATACTCCCCTCCCTCACATTTGCGAGTTGACATGACAACTCCCACAAATACATATGCAATGAGGCCAGGCGCAAAATTAATACAGTCCACGCCTTTACCGCTAATTTTGCCCTGCGCCCTTTAGTAAATCTCAACAGTAGTTTTTTTAACACCAAAACTGTCACGAACCCAGCCAAACCCGGCCTCCAAACCCAGCCAAACCCGGGTTTGGAGGCCAAAATGTCTTCCATTTTTGTCGGCATAAAGAACAGGACAGACTTAGGTTAATTATGTGACAGACCGGAGAGGAAACATACTCTGCCACCAGTTTCAGAAGCTTGCTGTCAAGACTGTCTACACCAGGTGGTTTACATTTGCTGTTTTTTACTTTATTTTGTATTTGTTCTGTACTTACTTTTTGTAATTTGATCCCTCAGGTGTCACCATGGGTTGAGATGCCGTCTCGGCACTGAGCCCATGTTTTCCCTCATCCCTGCCTCCCATTGAGCAGCGTCTCAGCTGGCCCCCAGCTGGCAGCATTATGGACGGCTGGGGCCAATTAGTCTTCATCAGCTGGGGCGCTGCCAATGAGGATAAATAGGAGCAGCCTCGATGACTCGGGGCTGCGACATAAGCACTGCTAGGCTGAAGCCCCTTCGTCTGGTGTCAGCCTCAATTCCCCTTGCAGCATTCCGGTGTTTGTATCCCGCTGTGAGTATGCACGTCTTGTTACCCCCACGTCCGGTACAAGCTACCTACCCCTGCGCTGTGCAGCCTGAGAATGTACGTCTGTATGAGTGTCTGTGCTCTCCTCATCCCTTATCCCTTACCCAGAATAAAACATCTCGACTCACTGGCTTGTCCCTGGCTCTGATTGCCCGGCTCCCTAGAGCCGGATATGACAGTATGTCGCAGCCAGAAGAGTTGCCGGCGGCCGTGAGTCGCTGTGGAAATGTACCTTTCTGTCCGGGTGTCAGCGCTGCTAGCATGCCGTTTCCCAGGAGTCACTTCCGGCGCCAGGGCGACGAGCTGAGGTCCATCTCGGAGGCTGTCGACGGGACGTTCTTCACCCTGCACGACGCCTCCAACGCGAGACGCTGGCATCCGGGCCGTGCTGAGGAACTCCTGGACTGTCACCCTCACTCTCTGTACCATCTGGAGGACAGTGCCAGGATAGACGCTGCAGGTACACAGCAAGAGAAGCTCCACGGGGTGGATGGAAATCCCGGCAGGGAGTCGAAGTGGGCGACGTCTTTCCCCGCTTCGGAGTCCCGTTCCTGCCGCTATTCCAGTCCGGGAGTTCGCGCCAACCAGAGGACTTCCCCCGACCTGCGTCACGTCACTCGGGATTCCCTTCAAGGAGCCGCAGCTGACAGCAGTTATGTCCGGGGTCGAGTGGCTGTCGCGAGCTCTACTGTGTTTCCTGTCACCACCTTCAGGCATGTGGCGGCGGCAGTGAGATTGATGGTGAGGACTTCAGGGCTACGAAGCTTTCCCGTGCTCGACGCCTCCCTCGTCTCGATCTCCGATCTGGAGCGGCGAATCCTGGGTCTCCCCCTCGCTTCGTTCCCTGGGAGTAGTCGTCATCACATCGCCGAGTCACCTCTGCACGAACCTCGTCCGGATCCAGTTCTGGGTCATCGTCAGGACCGTTCCTCCCACGCAGCTGTCATCCCTTCGCCTCATCAGTGTGGAGATTCTACAGCCTCGTCCCCTGAGCCTCGTTCCCCCGCTGTCATTCCTGGACATTCGGGCTGGCTCACCCCGGCTGTTTCCCCCTCCTCCTCGACGCGCTTCCTGACCGCTGTGTGTGCCTGGAATCCCGGCCTGGTGAGCTCTCTGCTGGAGACAACGCGAGCGATCCTCAGACGAATTCCCGGGGGGTCCTCCGTTATCGCCGGGCGGGGAGAGGAAGAAGCAGATTCCACTACAGCAGGCGATACTCAACCTCCAGGGGGCAGGCAAGTCATTGTTTTTTCACACCTGCTTAATGATTTGCTCTGTCACATCCCTGGAGGAGAAGTTCAGGGTTCGCAGCTCCCTGAACTCTCCCCACCTGCTGTAACCTGTTTTCCTAATCCCGCATCCTCTGTGTCTCTCTCCGCCGAGCGGTCCCCGGCTCCGGGTCAACGTGGTGGGATATGGAGAGGGCCTGTGGTTCCGCAGCTACATTGCGGACGGAGGAGGGGGACTGACTGCTGCGTGGAGTCTACGCTGACGACTGAGCGTCCCTGGGTCTCCACGGAGGAGCGGTTCGGTCCAGCGGGACGAGATTCTTCTGGCTTCACGCCGAGTGGGTCGTCGGCGGGGTTACCTGAGCTGGAGGGATCTCAAGCTGCGCTGACCATCGTGCTGGCTGCGGGGCCCGACGCGGCTAGATGGGAGCCTGACAACGACCTCCTGACGACGGATCCTGGATCTTCGCAGTCCTGGACGGCGTCAGAACCCGAGATCAGGCGAGTGCTCTCCTTTCTTTTCTCTCTTTTTATCTTTGAGCACTTCAGCCTATCTCCAGGGGAGACGAGCAGGGTGCAGCCGCCCGCTGCGTCTGAGCTCGTCTCGCCGGGTTCTGGCGCTGCCGGTGATCCTGATCCCGGTTCTGTTTTCTCTTCTGAGCCTTCTTCCAGGGTCACCGGCGAGGAGTTGCTGTTCCTCGTGGTGCTGGAGGGTCCGGGTTCAACGTTGGAGGTCGGTTCTGGTGCAGTGTCCAACGTGGGTTCGCCCGAGACCCAATCGGGGTCCAACGTGGGTTCGCCCGAGACCCAATCGGGGTCCAACGTGGGTTCGCCTGAGGCCCGATCGGGGTCCGACGTGGGTGCTGCCCCAGTGTTGTCCAGGTCCGGTGAGGAGGTGGCCGTTTCCCTGAGGCCCGCCGCCCTCGTCATCGGCTCTCCCCTGAGCCTCTTCCACCGGGATCCGCTCTGACCCTTCGTCCGTCTCAACGGTCCTGGTGGTTGAGTGATGCGGGTCGACGACCCGACCCGCAAAACTTTCGGTTCGGCGATCTGGTTTCCCCCCACTGGTCTGTGTTTGCCTTTGGGCGGCCTGGTTCGGCAGCCGTTGGACTGGATTCCTGGGATCTGGGTCCAGAGTTCGCCGTCCGAACATTTCTCTTCCCCTGATTCGCCAGCTGGACAATGGGCGGGGAGATCTCCGGAGCCATCTCGGCTATTTTTGGACTCTGCCTGCCATACACCTCGGGTGTCACTTTTTCTTTTATCGTTATTAAGGTCACTTGGGTGTAATGTCTGTCCTGTTGGTGGATGTGTATTTATAGTGCTGTGCGTTTTCCTTCCCTCGTACCCAGCATTTTATTTTTTGTACCATGTTTTTAGTCTCGTTTTTTCATTGTAGAGTTATGTTTTGTTCCCTTTCAGACCATACTCTGCAGTTGCCCATTCATTCCAGTCACTTTCATTTCTTTAGGTGACTGTGGGTATTTATATATTCATGTGTGTGGGTTTTTCTTTGCCTGCACTCAGTATTTCTTTTTTATGCCCTGTTGGTTCATTATAGAGTCATGTGCCTTGTTTTCCGTAACACCATGCTCTGTAATTGTCCATTTGTTCCAGTCACCCTCACTTTTCTTGGTGACTGTGTGTATGTACTTATATTGGTGCTGTGTATTGTGTTTTCCCTTTATTTGACCATACTCAGCATTTTTTGCCCTGTACCTTTTTGGTGGTTCTTTTTTTTTTTTCTTGCTCTGGGTCACGCATGGTTGGTACTCTCTGGGTAGTATGTAACCGGCGTGCTGACCCAGTTCTTCTCCCCATCTGTACCTGGGTTAATTATTCTGTTGTCAGTATTGTATTTGGGTTTTTCTTTCCCGCTACCCTACATTGCCCCATTGGTGTTGTCCTTCCCTTGGCTTCTTCCCCTCCGGTCCGCCTCCCTTCCTCCCACCCTAGGTGGGGGGGGGGGGGGGGCTGGGATGTTCCTGGTCGTTCAGGAGCCCGACCTTGAGGGAGGGGCTCTGTCACCATGGGTTGAGATGCCGTCTCGGCACTGAGCCCATGTTTTCCCTCATCCCTGCCTCCCATTGAGCAGCGTCTCAGCTGGCCCCCAGCTGGCAGCATTATGGACGGCTGGGGCCAATTAGTCTTCATCAGCTGGGGCGCTGCCAATGAGGATAAATAGGAGCAGCCTCGATGACTCGGGGCTGCGACATAAGCACTGCTAGGCTGAAGCCCCTTCGTCTGGTGTCAGCCTCAATTCCCCTTGCAGCATTCCGGTGTTTGTATCCCGCTGTGAGTATGCACGTCTTGTTACCCCCACGTCCGGTACAAGCTACCTACCCCTGCGCTGTGCAGCCTGAGAATGTACGTCTGTATGAGTGTCTGTGCTCTCCTCATCCCTTATCCCTTACCCAGAATAAAACATCTCGACTCACTGGCTTGTCCCTGGCTCTGATTGCCCGGCTCCCTAGAGCCGGATATGACATCAGGGATCAGATCTTGGACCCTTTATCTTTTTAATCTCCACTTTGCTCCTTCGCAAGATTATCCACTGGTATGGCCTCAGCTGTCACTCCTATGTTGACAATATCCAGTCACGTATATCTCAGCTAACTCTCCCCCCATGGCGTGAAACAGATCAAATTAGAATCCCTGCTGCAAGACAACTTTCTCACACTAAACATGGACAAAACTGAAGTCCTACTGGGTGGCCCTAAATCACTGCAGCAAATCCACCTTTACTCTTGCCATTGATAGTGTGCTTCTCAAACCAGCTGTCTGTCAGAAATCTTGCCCTTTGTTTAACCTCTTGTACTCCGGTGTACCGCGGACGGGCAGGTCTCTGCGTCCTACAGCGCACAAGGGCGCTCTCGTGCGCTCTAGGACGCACGAGGGCGCTGTGTCCTAAGAACGCACTGGAAAAAAAAGCTGCATTTCCGTTCTTCCACTACAGACACAGCCGCAAACAGATCGGATATGATTGACCTCTCATTCGACTAATAAGAGCCTTGAATTGGGTTTCTGAAACCTTGAAGAACCAATGACTGAAAACCTAGCAAGAAGGACCCGCCTACCAACGCTGTGAATGCAGCGAGCCAATTGAAGCACAGAAGTTTGCAAGCTGTTTTGTGTAAGGCTGGGTGAAGACAGACTGCTCCAGCAGCAGATGAAAAAAGGACCCGCAGGAAGAACCCCACAGACCCAGCAGCACGGAGACCACCCACAAGTGCGACCTGTGTGACAGGGACTGCCATTCGCGCATCGGCCTGTTCAGCCACAGGCGGTGCTTTTTTTTTTTTTTTATTCCAGCAGAGTAGATGTTTAGGATTCTCTTCCATGGTCATCATAGACCGACGGAGGCTGACGACGAAGGCTGAGTGACACACACGCGTTCACCAGTCTTTTTTTAATTACTACTGTTATTTGTTTTGAAAAATCGTTCGCCAAAACCGCAATCATGGAAGCGCAAAACCGCAATAATGGAATTATGTTTTGACCGGGTCACGAGACCAGCGCCGCGTTCATCTGACAATGAGGAAGAAGTTCGCCAGCTACGCTGCTGCTGTGAAAAGGTAAGTGTTCTAAGCTAAATTATTCTTTATCCCTGAAAATTATAATCAAAATGACTTTTGACCGATCGGTAAATTACAGCTGTGCGTCATCGTTGCATGATGGACCGCGGTGCAACGGGCGATGTCCGTCCTCTGTAGCGGGGGGGGGGGGGGGACAACCCCCCCACACACACACAAACACACACAGCCCTGAGTGTCACCTTTCATTAGAGCCCAAGATGAAGCTTCTATATTGAATCATTCAAAAGTTACAGACGTTTTTCCAAACTGTGCCATTTGGCACAATTTGGCACAGTTCAAAAACGCCTGGGAACTACCTGAGGAAAAAGCGGTGTAATATATTCATTTTTTGTGGTATTGTTACAAAATTTGGACCTCAGCTGGATAACAATTGGTTCTACATTTCTGTTGCATTTTCCAGCCCGGATCTGAAGCTGTGTGTTATTTGCAAGCATTTGTATCCAAAAAAACACCCAGGCCAAATTTATTTTCTTCAAGTTCACTATGTTTAGATGACTGTAACTCAGTGGCCGGAGCACTTAGAGAGATTATGACTGTTTTGCCAAAAAATTCAAAGTGGTTTCTTTTAAATGAGACCAACCCCATGAAGATGCTGCAAAGAGTTGAAGAACAGCTTTCGATTTACGTTGGGTACGTTATTTTTTTGGCGTTTTTAGGGAAATTGACCGGAGTGCAAGGGGTTAACTTTGACATTTACCCCCATTTCTCATGGAGCAGCAAATGCCAGCAAATGTAGCAATTTTTGCATTTTGTTTGGGTTCGGTTGTCAAACAGTTTGCAAACAGTTTTTAAGGTCCCAAACAGATTTTCTTGACGTCAAAAAATTAGAAAACTTAATTTGTTTTTGCAAATGCAATTTTCCACTAACAGTTGCAAACATTTGCAAACAGTTGTAAATGGCTGTAACACGTTTGCAAATGGTTGTAACAAGTGCCATTAAAGTTCTTTTTGGTTTGCCAAGTAGTGGACACTAGCAACTGTTTCAGATCCTTTATGATAAAACTACTGCTGACCTGAAAACTGTGTGCGAACTGTTTTTGCCACTTTTTACGAACCTTGACGACACCCAAAAAGCGCAGCTTTCTTGACCGTTCCGCAGCATTTGCTGCTCCATGCGATACTAACTAGATTTTCAGCAATATTCATCAGAGAAGTCCAAATCCAAAAATCCAAAAATCTCCATGTTCGTCAACATTTGCCACTCCCTGAGATACTACCCTTAGTGACTGGTTGGAAAGAAAACCTGCAGGGTCTTGGCCCTCCATAGCACAAAATTTAAGATTCCTGCTCTAATGTAATCCAAGTCTTCTAAAAAAAAAAAAAAACAGCAGAAAGAATTAAGAGTGTTTTCACACCTGAAAAATCGCCACATTTATCAACATTCGCTCCTCCGTAAGATACTACCCTTAGATTCAGTCTCCCACCAAAAGTGCCTGCTATCACCTGCAGAACATAGATTGCCTCCATCCATCTCTAGCTTGCCATGGCACACGAACGCTGATCCATGCATTCATAATGTCCCACACAGACTATTGAACCTCACTCTTCATTGGCCTCACAGTGAAATGTTTACAGTCCAGTGCGCTCTGCACATCACCCCACCCTCTCTCAGCTGCAGAGGCTATCTCATCATGTATTAAATTAAAAATCCTCCTGCTCACCTTCAGATCTCTCTATAACCTTGCTCCCTCCCACCTCAGTGAACTTCTGACTCCCAGCTCTTCCCCTTATTCACTTCTGTTCTCATGCAACAATCTTCTAGCTGTCCCACGTACCAGACTGTCTAACTGAGGGGGTGGAGAGGTATGCCTTTTAGTGCTGCTTCCCCCTCAGGCATGCTCTCCTTCAGCCTGCCAGCGACTATCTATTAACTATTCTCTATGGTAAATTCAGATACATAAATGCATCATATTATTACATGCTTCCGGGCTTATGAAATGCATTTATTTATGCAGTAAAGAAACTCAAAGAAGCAGCACCTACAACTAGAAAGTACTCTGGGGAAAAACGACTACACAACATTTAAGTTCTAGATCCATTTTTTCGTTTTGTTTTATAAACTCCACATAGTACTCTACATACTCATAGACACCCACATCCCATCTATGTTGCAATTTTTTCAAGTTACATGCAAATTTCATTAAAATCATTTCATTAGTTTTTGTATTATCCAGGCAGACAGATCAATGAATGGCAATGGAAACATGTCAGTATAAAACACAAACAAGAAGATACAGTACATTCTCGTCACCTCAGGGCATCAGTTAGTGCATTTTGCAGATGCTGCCTGGATTTTCTATTTATGCATAATGTGTCTTTGTGTGTACAACAAAGCCTACAAGATTCATGGTAACTTTCTCTATTGGACTCATTACCGCACTGCCCTGACCAACTCAAACGCTTTAACTTTTCCAAATTATATAAAGAATTTAGCAATTCATCTTTATTTTCAGGTATATAATAATAATGTTTCTCAGCCACTTGCTGCTTTATTCCCAAAACATCCATGTTGACAGGACTGCATCACTAGGTCAGTTTCTCGAGCACTAATTTCAGTCCTGGCCTATAAAAGTACTTATAATACGAAAACACTAAACTTTGGAATAAAATCCATATCATATTCAAACAATATTGTGTAAAACACATTAGTGGCATATAAACAATATTTACAGGAAGGAAATGCATGCAATCAATAATTTTTATTCTTATTTCCTGTTTTACCTGCATCACATCTTGTGAAATAACTGTTTGAATTGTTTTGAATGTTAATGTTTTTTTTCTGATGATAGGGATTTTTTTTATGTTTTGCAGAACAGGAACCTGCTGTAACTAAGTCAGGTCAGTTGATTGCAACTTTTGTTACTTTTAACCTTTCCTGTATCAATAATAATAAAGTGTATCTACAGGATGACGAGCATATATAAAGTATTGGCCAATAATCATATTGGGATTTTTTTTGCCCACTGTGACGACGAGACTGCAGTCGGTGCTGTCTGCGTCCAACAATGTACGTGCTCTAACTTGACAGGGAATGAGGCTACAGCCACCAAACTTGGTACACCTTAGGACCTTGGGACTAGTATCTATGGCTGTATTTTGGGGGTCAAAAGATCAAAGGTCAGAATGCCACACTATAGCTCAACAGCAAAGATAGCTAGGGCCACCAAACTTAGTACACAGGTTGACCTTGGGATCCTAACCTAAGACTATTTTTTGAGGGGTCAAAAGGTCAAAGGTCAAGGTCTGTATTCCTTCTGCCCTGTTACTATAGAATGAGTAAAACTAGGGTTGCCAAGCATGGTGCACAGGATCATCTTGGAGTCTTGAACTGTGACTAAGGGCTTTGGACTGCAAGGTCAAAAGTGTGGTCGAAATGCCAAATGAACTGTATCTCAAGGACACCGAAAGCTGGAGCTATCAAACTTTGTACACAGGTTCAGTCTGACCTCTGACTATGGGCTTGGGGTCAAAAGGTCAAAGGTCAAGTTTTTAAATCTACTGGGTTGCAAAAGGCACAGGTCTGCATCTTGGTTGAGTGCATTCTAGTTTTAATGTAAGACTGAGTCAGATTTGGGGGGAGGAGTTAAGTATGATCAGTTTTACAATCAATCAATCAATCAGACTTTATTTATATAGCACTTTTCATACAATCATATGTAACACAAAGTGCTTAACATGAGACATTAAATAAAAACAAGTGCACACACACACACACACATACACATATACTTACACATTTTCTCTCAGTCAAAGTCTAAGGGTTAAAAGGACGACACTGAAACTGAGAACTGAGGAATTCGGGAGGCGCTATCTCACTTTCAGCAGTTTGTAATGGGAAACACTAGCAACTGAGTAAAATCAATCAATATATACTGAAAACAGTCACAAAAATACACATAAATTAATAAATAACATATGTCAAAAAATTAGAAGATAAAAATTAAAAAAAATATTGTTTACAGTTTTTATGAGTTTTTGTCATATTTTTCCTTTATTTCATAATAAAATAAATCATTTTTTCCATTGTCGAAGTTGTGGTTGGGTTGAGTAAATGGTAAATGGCATTCACTTATATAGTGCTTTTATTCTCATCTCTTGATGAGCAAAGCGCTTTACAGATCCTGCTATCCACCCATTCACACACTGATGGCGGCATGCCACCTAACATGGTGCTTCCAGACCCACCAGGAGCAGGAGCACCAGTAAATTAAAAGTTGTAAGACAATAAAATAGAAAGAACCCCAAGATGGGTGAATACTGTGGCAAGGCACTGTTGCTTAGAACTACTGAAAGTTGACGTGATCTTGTGACCTTTGATTCTGAGCAAAATCTGGATGCAGACCCACCTGACAATCACTGTGTGCGAGTTTGGTGGATATCCGAGCAATTGCCTGGAACCATTTTTTGTTAACTATGGACGGACAAACAAAGGGACAGAGGGACTCTATGCCATGTGATTATCGCAGTTTGCCTTTGCCACAAAGAGCAAAAAACCAGCAAACATTTGTCACTGTAAAAAGTTAAGATTATTTACCTTTATTGAAAATTGATACTGACATTTCCTGACCCACAATGCCTTCACCAAGCAGGGTAAGGCAATGCATCATCAAAACACATACAGTGTATCTTCTTCTTCTTCTTCTTCTTCTTCTTCTTCTTCTTCTTCTTCTTCTTCTTCTTCTTCTTCTTCTTCTTCTTCTTCTTCTTCTTCTTCTTCTTCTTCTTCTTCTTCTTCTTCTTCTTCTTCTTCTTCTACTTCTTCTTCTACTTCTACTTCTACTTCTACTTCTTCTTCTTCTGGCTGCTCCCTTTAGGGGTCCCCACAGTGGATCATCTGTCTCCATCTCACCCTATCCCTTGTATCTTCCTCTGTAACACCAACCCTGTCCATGTGCTCCTTTACTACAACCATGAATCTTCTCTGTGCTCTTCCTTTTTTCTTCCTGTCTGGCAGCTCCATCTTCAACATCCTTTGTCCAATATACCTGCTATCCCTCCTCTGCATATGTCCAAACCATCTCAGCCTTGCCTTTCTTACTTAATCTCCAAACCGCTCAACCTGAGATGTCCTGCTGATATACTCATTTTTAATCTAGTCCCTCCTAGTCACTCCCAATGAAAATCTTAGCATCTTCAACTCTTCCACCTCCAGCACCACATCCTGTCTTTTTGTCAGTGCCATCATCACCAAACCATACATCATAGCAGGTCTCACAACTGTCTTGTAAATCTTCCCTTTCACTCTTACTGCTACCTTTCTGTCATAAATCACCCCTGACACTGGTCTCCACCCACTCCACTCTGCCTGTACTCTCTTCTTCACCTCTCTTGTGCATTTTCCATTGCTTTGGATGGTTGACCCCAGGTATTTAAACTCATCTACTTTCACTACCACTACTCCTTCCATCTTCACCGTTACACCTGCCTCCCTCTCATTCACATTCATGTATTCTGTCTTGCTTCTAGTGACTTTCATTCCTCTTCTCTCCACAACATACTTCCACCTCTCCAGGTTCTCTTCCACCTGCTCCCTACTCTCACTACAGATCATAATTTCATCTGCAAACATCATGGTCCACGGAGACTCCTGCCTGACCTCATCTGTCAGCTTGTCCATCACCATGGCAAACAAGAAGGGGCTCAGAGCTGATCCGTGATGTAATCTCAGCCCCACCTTGAATCCATCCATCACTTCTACAGCGCACCTCACCACCGTCTCGCTATTTCTGATGGAACCACTGACCTGAGATATTCACCAGATTTCAGTAACTACCCAAGTAATCCATACATACAAAGAAATCATGGCAAGTGTGTTCACAAAACAAGTTATATTTATTAAAGTGGAATGACACAGGGAACAAGTATTAAACTTACTTAACTTACTTAATTACTTAATCCTCACCTGGCCACTTAAGTGACCATTGCGGCCAATCGTCTGAAGGCAGGGCGATCTTGGACTAGACCAATGAGGTCAGCCAGAGGTCTTATCATTGCAACCTGGGTCGTCCAGGACAGTCTGAGCCGGCCTCAGGGGCAATGCCAGCCCGGGATGGGGGGGGTGCTGGTGGTGAGGGCCTGGTTGGCCAGTGCCCCGTCTTCCAGCCTGGCTACGTGGCCGAGAAGCTGCAGCCTCCCTCTTCTGATGATGGTGGAGATGGGGATAGAACAGTCAGCCCTCCAGTAGACCTCATCGTTTGTGGTGTGGTGGAACCATCGGCATTGAACACATGAAGAAAAAAGACGTGCAAAAAGGCATAGAAAGCCAAGAAACCAGCTGAAGCCCATCAGAATTTAGGAAGCATCCCATCCCCCATCAGTGCAAATTAATTTCAGCTGGTTAAGTCCTGACTGATAGCCTTTCAAAAAGTCTGTGAATGTCAGATTGTCACACCACAAAGAACTCATGATGGGTAGAAGCAAAGAGCTCTCTCTAGACCATCACAACATTATTGTTGCAAAACATAATGATGGAATTGGTTAGAAGAAGTCATCTCTATTGTCATTCAGTCCATACAGCCAATCATGTACAGTAGAACAGAATTACATTTCTCTTATCTACAATGTTAATCACACGTAGAATCAAAGGGGTCGCTGCCATGCAAGGCGTCACCACAAACAAGTTATCCTTCTCCCATTCTATTACACTGAGCACCAAGTTAGAAGGCGAGAAGTACCATTTGTATATGGTCTTTGGTATGACCCGGCCGGGAGCCCCAACCTCCCGGTTGTGGGGCGGATGCTCTATCAACTAGGCCACCACTCTGGTGGTGGGCTACCATGCCATTACAGACACATTTCTAAACTGCTGAATGTTCCAGTGAGCACTGTTGGAGCCATCATTCAGAAGTGGAAAGAACATCATTTTACCATAAACAGGCCATGACCAGGAGCTCCTCGCAAGATTTCTGACAGAGGAGTCAAAAGAATTACCAGAAGACTTATCCAAGAGCCAAAGACCACTAGTGGAGAGCTCCAAAAAGAGTAAGCAGGTATTGCTGTTTCAAAGAAAACAATAAGTCATGCACTCACCCAACATGGGCTCTATGCCCACTCACCTCAGAAGACTCCATTGCTGAAGAAAAAACATGTTGAAGCTCATTTAAAGTTTGCTGCACAACATGTGAGCAAGTCAGTAAAATACTGGGACAATATAATCTGGTCAGATGAGACCAAAATTGAACTTTTTGGATGCCACAACACACAGCATATTTGGAAAAGAAATGGCACTGCACATCCCATCATGGTGTGAGGATGTTTTTCAGCACATGGTACAGGCAGACTTTATATAATTGAAGGAAAGATGAATGGACAAATGTATAGAGACATCCTTCATAAGAACCTGTTGCCATCTGCCAAAATGCAGAAGATGAAACGAGGGTGGACGTTTCAGCAAGACAATGATTCCAAACACACAGCCAAGGAAACTGTCAACTGGCTCCAGAGAAGGAAAATAAAGCTGCTAGAATGGCCCAGTCAGTCACATGACCTGAATCCAATTGAAAGTCTATGGGAAGAACTGAAGATCAGAGTTCATAGAAGACACCCATGGAACCTTCAAGATTTGAAGACAGTTTGTGTGGAAGAATGGGCTAAAATCACTCCTGAGCAATGCCTGTGCCTAGTTTCTCCATACAGGAGGCATCTGGAAGCTGTTATTGCCAACAAGACTTTTCTACTAAATATTAAATGAATTTCACCGAGTGTGTTCAATACTTATTCCCTGTGTCATTCCACTTTATTAATTATAACTTGTTTTGTGAACACAGTTGCCTTGATTTCTTTGTATGTATGGATTACTTGGGTTGTTAGTGGTATTTGTGTCAGGATCTGGTGCACGGGCAGGGGTCGTGCCCAGTTGTCAGACTAATTTTGTCCTTTTCTGTTTGTTTATTTTTTCTGCACACCTTGCTTGCTGTATTTGGTCCCTGTTTTTTGGTTAGTTCATTATTACTTTCTGTGTTTCCTTTTTGGGTTTATTGTTTTGATCATTGCTGGCGCTGTGACAGCTCACACGTCACTTCTGGCTGTCAGACTCTATTCGCGAGCTGTCACAGCTGCCAGTAATGATCGCCACTCATGACCTCGCAGGTGTTGTCCGGGGGTTTCCTATTTAAGCTGTGGGCGCCACTTCCCTGGTGCAGCGGTGAAAATCTCTCCAGTCAGGAAATCCCTGGACGTCTTGTCAAGTTATTATTTATCTGTCTTTACTCTCGTCTTTGTTTATCCTGGCATCCATCACTCCAGCCTCAGAGCTGTGTTCTTCGCTGGTGTGTGTTTTGTATTTTGTGTTTCTTTTAGTTAATAAATTTGCAAACCAACAGTCTGCGTTTGGCGTCCTGTTTGCCGTCAGAGAGGGCCATTCATGACAATCTGGTAAAAATCTCAGGTCAATGGCTTCATCAGAAATGTTTAATGAGAAAAATACTGACATGTTAAATACTTATTTTCCCTTCTGTACATGGCCTGCACTGCCCTCACATACTTCTCTGCCACTCCTGACTTCCTCACAGAGCACCACACTTCCTCTCTTGACACCCTATCATATGCTTTCTCTAGATCCACAAAAACACAGCCACCCATCTAGAGTGTTAATAAGCACAGATAATCAATCACATCCTTATAGTCTGCCAATAACAGTTGTCTTTGTAATTAAAAAAAATCATCTATTTAGAGTGACTGCAGAAGATCATGAGGCCACATGGCCTGTTGGGACTCTTAAGTCAAATAATTCATATTAGATGTGTGTTTTGCACTGAATCACTTTTGGAGTGGTCTGCTGGGGCAGTGGCATTACTGCAGCAGATAGGAAGAGACTGAACAAACTGATTAAGAAAGCTAGCTCTGTCCTGGGGCAGCGCCTTGATCCGATGGAGGAGATAGGAGAGAGAAGGACGGTGGCTAAACTGTCATCTCTGCTGGAGTCCGAGTTCCACCCTATGCAGGACATACTGGATGCACTGAGGAGCTCATTTAGCAGCAGACTACATCATCCCAGGTGCACAACCGAGAGGTTTCGTAGGTCCTTCCTACCAACGGCTGTCAGACTGTACAACCTAAGCAGGGCTGCTCGCAGAGATAGCAAAAAGACGTAACAAACTAATAGTTTTTTGAATGCAAAAGATGCAATAGACTTACACAATGGTCCTCTCCGGCATACAACTAGGAACATACCGGTCGCTATGGAGGGTAAGAATATGTATGGGCACATAATCATACCATGTAGGATAACTAAGTAGAGGGTTATGCTGTTTCATCCCATCTAGCAACAATGCTCTGCACTGTGTGTGTTTATATATTTACATATTTATTCCATCTAGCTACAATGCTCAGCACTGGGTGTGTTTATATTTATATATCTATATATTTATTCCATCTAGCTACAATGCTCCGCACTGTGTTTTTATATATCTACATATTATTCCATCTAGCTACATTGCTCCGCACTGTGTGTGTTTATATACTTGCATATTTATTCCACCTAGCTGCAATGCTCCGTACTGTGGGTGTTTATATATTTACATATTTATTCCATCTAGCTACAATGCTCTGCACTGTGTGTTCATATATTCATATATTTATTCCATCCAGCTACAATGCTCTGCACTGTGTGTCTGTGTGTGTGTGTGTGTATATATATATCTTATAGTAATATGTACATATGTATATTAGCTGCTCTTGCTTGCTTGTTTTTTTTTCTTGCCTTCTGATTGTTGCTCTGAGTGTTGCTATCCCTGTGCTGTTGCAATCCTGGAATTTCCCCGTTGTGGGACTAATAAAGGCTTATCTTATCTTATCTTATCTTATCTTATCTGAAGGAGCTCTCCTTTCATTATAACAATTTGATGATCTGCATGTATTCCTAATTTTGCGTGCTGTTCCTAATTTTCCCATATTTCAAATTTATGCTAAACTCAACAGTGTCTTTGTTATATTACTTTGCTCCTGTAACAAGAAAATGCTGTATTTTCTTTACTGCTATCATTAGTTTAATGTTTTCTTTCAGGGTGACAGTGTGTGTATTGCCTCTTATGATCTCACTTAAAAACAATGGTGGTATTTTGATGGAATAATCAGTGAAGGACCTCTTCTGAAGAGAATACGGCTGACAGGAGGGCACCAATTCAAACCATCTGGACCCAGTTTGCTCACAGGAAGACTGATCTTATTTCTTCTTTGAAAGTACCTTGTTTCACACATTGTTCTACACATTGGACAACAGTTGCTTTAGCATACATAAACTCGTCTGATTTGAGACCATCTGTCCTGTCTATGAGAAAACCAGGTTTTCAGTCTGACTATTCTATAGCAACTTACTTAAGTAACTCTTATACAACTTCAGCATTACTTCACAACAGTAAGGCCTTGCAAAGTTCCCTATATAATTTTACAATAATATGACCAAGCAAAGGGCAGCACGGTAGGACAGTGGTTAGCACTGTCGCCTCATAGAAACAAGTCTTGAGTTGGAGCTGGCCCACTAGGGACCTTTCTGTGTGGAGACTGCATGTTCTCCCCATGTTTCTATGGATTTTCATGGGGTACTCTGGTTTCCTCCCACAGCCCAAAGACATATGATAAAAACAGCCTGCAGATATAAATGTGAGAGTGAATGGTTGTCTTTCTCTCTGTGTTGGCCCTGCGACGGACTGGTGATCTGTCCTGGGTGTACCCTGCCACCTGCCCAAAGAAGCTGGGATACCAGAGTATATTGTTCCCAAAAGTGTGTTCACTTCCACTTTTGCTGTCCTTCTACCACAATGTCACAATCACACTATAAAAATCCCATATGCCCACATATCACGAGACATCTCTGTCCAATTTTGGGCACTCTGTTGTTTTTATTACAGCAAGCTTCAAGTGTCACTACAAATGCTACCTCCCCCCACCCTCATGAATGTTCTGCTCCACTCTCTCCTCAATTTTGAATATGATTCTGATACACTTGAATTCTTTTACTTAAGACTGTAACTTATCCCCAAAATGGCAATCCACCCTTTTACCAGTTGAAAACATTTTGTTCTGACCCTGGGGTGCTCCAAACTACATTAGCTTGAAAGTCTTTGCTCAATTACGTTAACAAAATTACATCATTTGCACAATGGACAAACTGGCAAGAGAACCAAACCCAATACTTTGCCTTCTTTGACTGCATCAAAAAAATCCTTAATAGAATTGGGACCAAAGTCAGCACTGATAGAGTCCAACTAACAGGAAAGAGCCTGACTGCCTGGTGGCAAGCCAAACCAAGATCTCTCTTTTTGCCATAGGGCAGTTCACCAAATTCCAAGAGTACTGTCATGGATTTTCTTAATATTAATAAATGTCCCTTGTTGATCTGATTAATAAATCAGGTGCAGAGTCAAAGATGCCTTTTCTGGGTATTTATTTACATCTTGGCAAAGAAGGGGAAATGCCACATCCCGCACACAGACGAGTACCACAAGAAGATTCCAAGTCTTAGAACAGAGCAGAGAGTTTTAATAGACTAGACCAAACAGACAGGCATTGTTTTGAGAATGCTGAGTAATCAGTTCGCACCTAAATGTTCTGCTACAGTGATCAAGGCTGTGTTGGATCCTCGCTGTCTCATGGAAAAAGTATTGAGTGTAATCTCATTTATGATTACAGGAGACAGAATGACTGGACAATAATAATAAAACAAAATCCATAACAGTACCTACCAAAGGATACTATGGGCAGTGAGAGCGCGCCCCTCCCATCCTGCCTCACCTTCATCAACTCATCACTGCACCTAAGGCAGAAGATGCACCTGTGCCCGCTCATCAGCCAGCGTACTTAAGGAGGCTCTCTCCACGCATTCATCACTGGCTTGTCTGGGTATACTGCCCACTACACAGACAAGCAAGTATTATTTGACAAGCATAGACACGTTGTCTTACCTTGTTGGTCTTCTCTCCTCAGGATGCTGCCACCGTGCAGGTGTGTCTCCAATACTGTGCACGCTCTCCTGCCACATCCCACCATTTCCTCAGCTTCCTATCTCCACCCGGTCAGGCACCATCAGTTCATCCCCCACACCCTACTGGTTCGTCTATTCACCGCTGGGGCCCTGCCGGTTCTCCCTGGATATCCAAGTAAGTGGCAATTTGGCTCGCCCATTTACTCTGTTCCTCCACTCACAGCTCTTGTCTTCTCTCCACAGGGTGGTTCCTCTGGCGAGTAACTGTTTCCCTAGCTGTGCGCTTGTTTTGCAAATTAATAAACTTTCAAACATGCCCCTTTGTGTGGTTATTTTCCTGTGCTGTTACATCATGCACGTGAGCTGTCAACTTAATTAACTATGACAGAATGTGCCAGCCAGGACGGTAGCTCGGCCGGTGCTGCAGCATGAGAGCAGTCTGCTTTGGATCGCTTGTCAGCGACCGAGCACCAGCTTGCCGTGCTGACTCAGCAAGTTGCCAACATGATGAAGCTTTGGACTAATGCGCCTCCTCAGGCTTCTCCTCCTCAGCCTGCTCCCCGCACTACGGTGCGGCCTACTACCTCTGTTCCCACGCCTACCCCATACGTGGGGGAGATGGAGAAGTGTAAAGGGTTTCTTATTCAAGTCCAAATGTATTTGGAGCAGGTCGAAGAGGAGTACCCAGGGGACGTGGCCAAAATTCAGTTTTTCACTCTGCTGCTCAAGGACCGAGCCCTTGATTGGGCAAGGTCCACGACTGATAACCTCGAGGGGCGACACTATACATTTGAACAATTTGTGGACGCTTTCTCCTGCGCGTTTGGCCGTACTGAGAGTCAGGGCAAAGTCATGAGCCGTCTGATGATGCTCCGCCAGGGCACTCGGTCAGCAGCCAAGTACTCGGTGGAGTTCTGGGTTGTAGCGGCTGATTCAGGGTGGAATGAGATTGCTTTGCACAGTGCATTCCTCCACGGGTTAAACGCTCAACTCCGTGATGATCTGGTGGTTCACCCTGTCCCGGAGACCCTCAACGGCCTTATAGATCAGGCTGTAGGATTGGACAACTGGTACCGTGAGCACGCAAAGGAGCGAGAGTCCTCCTCTTGCCCGTGCGCTGAGCATGCGCCCACCATGGTTACTGACAATGGCGGCGCCGGCTCTCTGCCCGAGCCGATGGAGCTCTCTTGGCACTTGACCAATGATGAGCGCCGGCAAAGGCAAAGGGCTGGCGCGTGCACGTACTGGAGTTCATTGAACCACAGTCTGGACGAATGCTGCCAGTGGCCCATCAGTAACCCTGGGGGGTCTGGCAGGTGGGACCAAATCTACTCCCCCCGGTAATTTTTCTATTTAGGCCCTTGTGCAATTGCCGGGAGTTGAGAGGAGGACCATAGCACTGGTAGATTCAGGGTCTGAGGGTAATTTCGTCTCTGCCCAGTTCGTGCGGCAGGTGGGGATTCCCACACACAAATTGCCCCACAACCAGAGAATTACCACCATATCTGGCCAGGAGGTCACAGTAGTCACCGAAAGCATGGCTCCGATCTCCATTCTCCTTTCCGGGAACCACTGGGAGGAACTCACGTTCCTGGTTCTTCCTATTTCATCTTCCCCGGTGGTTCTTGGCTACCCATGGCTCTGGAGGCACAATCCGACTATTAATTGGGGACGGAATACTATCTCCTCCTGGAGCCCCTTTTGTATGGCAAACTGCAGGCGTTCAGCGGAGTGTTCCCCAACTCTGTCTGTCTCCCTCCCTCTGGCCAAGCCGCTGGACCTTAGCCTCGTCCCCCGGGCATACCACAATTTGGGGGAGGTCTTTAGCAAATCGAGGGCATTGTTGCTACCGCCTCATTGCTCCTACGATTGCGCTATAGACCTCATCCCGGGGCAAAGCTACAGTCCAGTCGGCTATACAGCATTTCTGGCCCGGAGAGGGAGGCAATGGAGAAATACATTAAAGACTCGCTGAACGCCAGCCTTATTCGGCCATCTTCGGTTCCGCTTGGAGCCGGATTCTTCTTCGTCGGGAAGAAGGATGGCTTGCTGCGCTCATGCATCGACTACCAGGAGCTCAACGCAATTACCAACAAAGACAAGTACCCTCTGCCTTTGATTAATTCCGCATTTGAGGTTCTTCAGCTCTCACGGGTTTTTACCAAGTTAGACTTAAGGAATGTGTACCGGCTGATCCGCATTCGCAAAGGAGATGAATGAAAGACGGCATTTAAAACTCATCAGGGGCAGTTTGAATATCTGGTGATGCCATTCGGGCTCACCAACGCCCCCGCCGTCTTTCAGCGGTTAATTAATGACGTTCTTCGTGATATGCTTTATCAATTCGTTTTTGTCTGCTTGGATGATATTCTGATTTTCTCCCACTCACCAGAGGAACATGAAGCCCACGTCAGGGCCGTCCTGCAATGGCTTATGGAGAACCAGCTCTACGTCAAGGCCGATAAGTGTGAGTTTTCCACTACATCTATCACCTTCTTGGGCTTCATAGTGGCTGAAGGGAGACTGATTGCCAACCCGGCCAAGGTGAGGGCAGTGCTTGATTGGCCAACTCTCCACTCCCGTAAGGAGCCTCGACGCTTTCCTCGGGTTCGTGAATTTCTATCGCCAGTTCATCAGGAACTACAGTGGGGTGACACTGCCCTTGACGCAGCTGACCTCCATTAAAGTTTCCTTTCGCTGGACCGAGGCAGCTGAACAGGCGTTTGTAAAATTAAAGCGCCTGTTCACAGAAACACCAATCTTGGCTCAGGTCGACACACAGCTCCAGTTCGACCTCAGGGTGGACACATCTGACTCAGGGGTAGGCGCTGTGCTGTTGCAGCGCACACACCCCAATCAGAAGCTCCACCCGTGCACGTATTTCTCTTGTCGGCTTATGCTGGCCGAGAGGAATTACGATGTAGGGGACTGAGAGCTGCTTGCCATTAAATTGGCATTGGAGGAATGGAGACATTGGCTAGAGGGGGCTATTCACCCCATCATTGTGTGGACCGACCACAAAAGCCTTGAGTATTTGCGGTTGGCCCACCAACTTAACACCAGGCAGGCTCGTTGGGACCTGTTTTTTCAGAGGTTCAACTTTACCATCACGTACCGGCCTGGTGCTCGGAACACCAAACCGGACGCGCTATTGCACCAGTTTGAGTCGAAGGAGATAGCACCCCCCCTCCCACCCCCAAACCATCATACAGCCTTCTCGCGTTGTCGGAGCCCTTACTTGGGATATCGAGTGGAGGGTCCACTAGACCCAGTCCCAGGAGCCTGTGCCAGTAGGGTGCCCCCGAAACCATCTGTACGTCCCCGATGCCCTCCACAGCAATGTCATCCAGTGGGGTCACACCAGTCGCTTCGCTTGCCATCCTGGTATCGCTCAAACTGTGGACTTCGTCTGGCGAGCGTTCTCGTGGCCCACGCTGCAGCGGGACGTAGGGGAGTATGTTAAAGCCTGCCAGGCCTGCGTCAGGGGGAAATTGGGCTCCTGTCCCCCGTCTGGTCTCCTCCATCCCCTCCCCACCTCTGGTCGTCCTTGGTCCCACATTGCCGTGGACTTCGTCACCGGACTTCCCCCCTCCCGTGGCAAGACGGTAATCCTCATAATTGTGGATCACTTCTCCAAGGCGATGCATCTGTTTGCCCTCCCGAAGCTCCCCTCGGCCTTGGAGATGGTGGCCCTCCTCACCAACCATGTAATCCGGATCCACAGTATTCCCATGGACATTGTGTCTGACTGGGGTCCTCAATTTATGTCCCAGGTCTGGACAGCCTTTTGCCAGACCCTGGGAACAACGGTGAGCTTCTCCTCTGGTAGCCATCCACAAAACAACGGGCAGGTGGAGCGCGCCAACCAGTCCATGGAGGCCTCCCTGCGGTGTGTAGCAGCCAACAACCCGTCATCTTGGAGCACACACCTGACCTAGATGGAGTACTCTATGAACTCAGTTGTCTCCACTGCTACTGGACTCACCCCATTTTAGGCATCGCTGGGGTACATGCCACCACTACTACCCATGGCCAAGAGGGAAATTAATGGTTCCATCCATAGGGGTCCATGCTCGTCTCTGCTGGCGTGTCTGGAGGTCTACCCGGGCCACCCTTGCCCGCACCACGGAACGCACCCGGGCTGCTGCTGACAGGAAGCGGGTCCCGGCTCCAGAGTACGTCGTTGGGCAGCAGGTCTGGCTGGCGGCAATCCAGGTTTCTTTCAAGGAGAAATCCAAAAAGCTGTCCCCCCACTTCCTAGGGCCATATACTATCTCAAGGATGGTAAACGACGCGTCAATTCAGCTGAAGCTGCCATCAACCCTGCGGGTGAACCCCCCGTTTCATGTCGCCCACATTAAGCCCTTCTTGGCCAGTCCCCTCTGCCCCCCCCCCCCCCCGGAAGCCGCTTCCTCCTCCCCGGATCATTGACAGCCACCCCGTCTACACTGTACACCGTATCTTGGATGTTCGCCATCGGGGCCGGGGCCTTCAGTACCTGGTGGACTGGGAGGGCTATGGCCTGGAGGAGCGTTCCTGGGTCCCCATGTCGCGGGTCCTGAACAAGGAAATGCTCCGGGCCTATCACCAAGCTCACCCGGAAAAGCTCTCTGGACCTCCAGGAGGCGTTCCTAGAAGCTGGGGGGGGGGGGGCTGTCATGGGCAGCAAGATGCCCCTCCTATCCTGTCTCACCTTCATCAACTCATTACTGCACCTGAGGCAGAAGACGCACCTGCGCCTGCTCATCAGCCAGCATACTTAAGGAGGCTCTCTCCGCACATTCAACGCTGGCTCGTCTGGGTATACTGCTGGCTATACAGAAAAGCAAGTATTATTTGACAAGCATAGACACGTTGTCTTACCTTGTTCCTCTTCTCTCCTCAGGTTGCTGTCACCGTGCAGGTGTGTCTCCAGGACTGCGCACACTCTCCTGCCACATCTCACCATTTCCTCAGCTTCCTATCTCCACCCGGTCAGGCACCATCAGCTCATCCCCCACACCCTACTGGTCCATCTATTCACCACTGGAGCCCTGCCGGTTCTCCCTGGATATCCAAGAAAGTGGCAATTTGGCTCGCCCATTTCCCCTTACTCTGTTCCTCCACTTACGGCTCTTGTCTTCTCTCCACAGGGTGGATCCTCTGGCGAATGACTGTTTCCCTAGCTGTGCACTTGTTTTGCAAATTAATAAACTTTCAAACGTGCCCCTTCGTGTGGTTACTTTCCTGTGCTGTTGCATCATGCACGTGAGCTGTCAGCTTAATTAACTATGACAGCTGCTCCCTTTAGGGATTTCCACAGCAGATCATCTGTCTCCATCTCACCCTATCCCTTGCATCTTCCTCTGTAACACCAACCCTCTCCATGTCCTTCTTCACTACATTCATGAATCTCTGTGGTCTTCCTCGTTTCCTTCTGCCTGGCAGGTCCATCTTCAACATCCTTTGTCCAATTTCTCCACTATCCCTCCTCTGCACATGTCCAAACTATACTTGTCTAAAAGGACAAGTACAGAAACAAATCCATTATCAGATGCGATAAAGAGGTCGTTAGTGACCTTCACTAAGGCTGTTTCAGTACTATGATGGATTCTAAACCCAGATTGAAACTCTTCAAATAAACCATTTCCCTGTAAGTGGGCAAATAATTGCATAGCAACAACTCTAAGATTTTTAAAATGAAAGGCAGATTAGAGATTGGTCTATAGTTAGTTAAAACTCCTGGATCCAGCATTGGCTTTTTGAGTAAGGGTTTAATTACAGCAGTTTTAAAAGCCTGCGGTACATGGTCTAAAGTTAATGAAGAACTGGTTATTTGAAGAATAAAGCTACCAATAAATGTGAAGACTTCTTTAAATAACCTGTTAGGAATAGGGTCTAAAAGACAAGTTGAAGGCTTGGATGAGGAAATTATTTCGTCTAACTCTAAAAGGTCAGTTGGAGTAAACTCATCCAAACAGGTATCATTTGAAAGAGTTGTAGTAGTTAGGGGCAATGGATCAGCGTTCTCGTCGCGCCCTCCGCCAGTACCTGGGCTCGCCTGGGGAAGCTAATGATCCTACCAGCAGACTAAATTCGAAGAGACGACGCCTCTGTGCCAAGTCAAAGAAGAATCCTAGTCACAGTCCTAAAGCCGAAAGCAAACAGCCCCAAGAGCACTTTGTGGTAGGATCGGCCCTTCGCATATTACAACTAAACGTTGAAGGCCTATCTGCAGCCAAGCGTAGCCTTATCGAAGTCCTCGCCTTCCAACATTCGATTGATGTAATCTGCCTCCAAGAGACTCATATTGGCACAGAGGAAGCTGGCCGCTTCACCATCCAAGGCTTTGACCTCCTGTGCTATGTTCTACATGCTAAACATGGACGTGCCACCTATGTGCGTTCTGACATAGTTGAAGCAAATCACCTGATAACAACACATTTCTCAGACACCATAATCATTGGTGGCTTTCCATATTGTCAATGTGTACAAGCCCCCTAATGCCAACTGGGATCTGCAGGTCTTACCCACCCTACCCTCACCCTGCCATCTATGTGGGGGACTTTAACAGCCATCACCCTGACTGGGGGTACCCAGCAGTGGACAGTGATGGGAAGGCACTTCAGACTGGGCATCCAGAAATGACCTCGCTTTGATATACGACCCCAAACAAAGAGGAACCTTCCACTCTGCTAGGTGGAAGAAGGACTATTCTCCTGACCTGTGTTGGGTCAGCTCTTTGAATGGGGAGCCATATCCTACACAGATCCTCATTCTTGATGATTTTCCACAACAGCCAACACCGGCCCCTGCTTGTACACATTGGCCAACAACTTCCAGTCATATACAGCCCAAGGAAGATGCGCTGGAACTTCCGCAAAGCCAACTGGAAGAAATTCAGTGAAACTCTGGACCGGAGCGTTGTTACCATCCCACTCCACACCATCACTGTAGATGAAGCATACAACCGCTTCTGCAGCGCAATCTTCAAGGCTGCCCATACTGCAATCCCACGAGGCTACCGACCCCTCTATGTCCCATGTTTGGACGGAGAAAGTGCTGCCCTCCTACAATCCTATCAAACATCAGGGGACCCAGAGATAGCAGACCATCTCATTGAATCGCTAAATACAGCTCGGCGAAAGAAATGGGAGGAGACAGTTGCTGACCGGAGCTTTACCCACTCTAGCAGGAAATGTTGGAGCCTCATCCGTCGCCTAGGAGCTGCACAGAAGCCCCCTAGCCAAAGCCGAGCATCCGTCACAACCCAACCAAGTTGCATCCCACCTACTGACTATCGCCAAAGCACCCCAAGACAAAGACACCAAAAGAGCAGTTACAACTGAGCTAAAAAAACACCAAAAAATGCCTGTAGAGGAAACGAACCCTGAACCCTTCGAGGCTGCTGAACTGGAGAAAGTCCTACAGAGGCTGAAATGTGGAAAGGCAGCAGGATACGATAACATCTTCCCAGAATTCATGAAAAATCTTGGCCCCCGAGCCCTAACCTGGTTGACACAATTCTACACAAGGATCACACAAACAAACTCGATCCCAAAGAAATGGCGGACAGCAAAGGTCATTGCCATCCCAAAACCTGGCAAAGACCACAAATTACCAGCAAGCTACCGCCCAATCTCCCTACTCAGCGTTCCTTACAAAATCATGGAGCGCCTAATTCTGCAACGCATTTCCCCAGAGGTAGAGGATATTCTAAGTGTGGATCAAGCAGGTTTCCGCAAGGACCGCAGTACAGGAGAACAAGTACTGGCCCTAACCACCTTCATCGAAAATGGCTTCGAGAGCAGACTGAAGACAGGGGCTGTGTTTCTCGACCTTACAGCCGCCTATGATACGGTCTGGCACAAAGGCCTCCTCCTGAAACTTATAAAGGCGATCCCTGCTTGGGCAACAGCAATTATAAAAACCCTGCTGACCCAACCGAAGGTTCAGAGTCCACCTCAGTCAGAAGACAAGTGCATGGAGAATGCAGAAAAACGGACTCCCACAAGGCTCAGTTCTAGCTCCAACTCTGTTCAACCTCTACATAAACGACCTGCCTACTACAAAATCCCGCAAATTCACCTATGCAGACGACATCTGTTTGGCATTCCAAGTACCAGACTTTGAACCACTGGAACGGGTGCTCACGGAAGATCTTGCCAAACTGGACCAGTTCTGCAAAATCTGGCGCCTAAAACCAAGCCCAGCAAAAACCGTCTCCAGTGTATTCCATCTCCACAATGCAAAAGCTGCCAGAGAACTAAACATCCACCTGAGCGGACTCAAGCTTAAGCATGCCCCAAATCCAACTTATCTTGGAGTGACCCTTGATAGGACCTTATCCTTCAAGGAACATCTAAAGGGGACGGCTGCTAAGTGGAGGTACGAAACAACCTGCTCTGCAAGCTCGCTGGTGCAAAATGGGGGGCGGCAGTCTCACCCTGCGCACCTCAGCACTGGCCCTTTCATACTCTGTAGCAGAATATTGTGCCCCTGTCTGGTCCAGGTCATCTTACACACACCATGTAGACACCCAGCTCAACACAACCATGAGAACTATAACTGGAACAATCCGCTCAACACCACTCCCCTGGCTCTCTGTACTGTCAAACATAGCCCCTCCACACATCCGGCGAGCAGCATTAACTCAAAGGATGCTCCAAAAAGTTAAAGATTCTCCTCACTTACCAATCCATGCAGATATCTACACTCCACCCACTGCCCGACTTTCATCCAGACGGCCGATTTGGAAAAACCTCCCCCAGCTGACTTTACCATCCAGACAGCTTGGCAAGAGGAATGGGAGACCAAGGAGTCCCAAACAAACAGCTGGTGATAAACCCCAACCAACAGGTCCCGGGCACCAACCTCCAAGGAGACAGTGGTCTACACTCAATCGCTTCAGGACTGGACATGGCCCCTGCTTGGCCAGCCTTTACAGATGGGGCAGTAGCCCTAGCCCACTGTGCGCATGTGGAGAGGAGCAAACAATGGAACACATCATAGAGGCTTGCCCGCTCCAAAGACTGGAAGGAGGATTACACACCCTCCATACAGCAAACCAGGAGGCAACTGCTTGGCTTAAGGACTTTGCATTCGCTAAATAAAACTGTATTTAAGTTAACGGTGGGAAGAATCTAACTGATTTTATCTCTGATAGATGAAATTTTATTATTGAAAAAGTACATAAAGTCCTGACTAGTAAGGTCTAAGGCACAGGTGTCAAACTCATTCCATGGAGGGCCAAGACCCTGCAGGTTTTACCTCCACCCAGTGGCTTCAACAGGTGTTTTCTCTGAATTTCTTCCCACTGATTGCTGATCAGTGAAAACACCTGCTGAAGAGACTGGGTGGAAGTAAAACCTGCAGGGTCTTGGCCCTCCATGGAATGAGTTTGACACCCCTGGTCTAAGGGAATGCTAGGATTGACAGAGTCCTGAATCTTTGTCAGCCTGGCTACAGTGCTGAAAAGAAACCTAGGATTCTTCTTCTTCTCGTCTATTAATGCAGAATAATAACTCGTTCTAGCTTTTCTCAGAGATTTTTTTTTAATTAAAAGATGATTTCTCCAAGCTAAATAGATTTCATCTAAATTAGTGGAGCACCATTTTCTTTCTAATTGACGAGTCTTCTGTTTTAAGCTATGAGTTTCCATGTTGAACCAAGGAGTTAGAAATATCTGATTAGACTTTTTTCTTTTTTAAAGGGGATACCATGTCTACTGCAACAGACACTGGAGTCAGTTTGTCTTGGCTTGTCCTTGCCACAGATATTACCTTTATCTGCCAAGAATGTGCTGCTAGTCCAGCAAAAGCTAGCAGTACTCAAATACTTTGTAAGCAGTTTCATGAAATGGTCAATCAGAAAGCAACTCATACTGGCTCGGATGCCGCCCGGGCTTACAAGGTCTGTGCTGATCTGTTCACACTCTGACAGGCAGCAAAAAGTAAGCTAGGAGCAGGAAGACAGAAGCAGAGGAAAACAGCAACCTTGTGTGTAGCAGAATGGAATGTACGCACTCTCTTGGACAGAACAACATCACAGCGCCCAGAAAGACAGACCGCGCTTGTGGCCCTGGAAATGAACAGGTACAATGTAGACATAGCTGCACTTAGTGAAACAAGATTGCCTGGATATGATAGCTTGGAAGACCATGGGTACATCTTCTTTTGGTGTGGGAGATCAACTCAAGAAAGGAGAGAAGCAGGAGTGGGCTTTGCAGTTAGAAAGGAGGTAGCAGCAATGCTTGATGTGGAACCGGTGCCAATCAACGAGAGGATAATGACTATGAGACTCCCACTACAGCAGAAGATGTATGCCACACTCATCAGTGTATATGCCCCAACAATGACCAACACAGAGGAGGTAAAGGAAGAGTTCTACAGTGATTTACGTGAGACTATCAGGCGTGTACCAACTGATGACAGGCTGATACTCGTTGGAGATTTTAATGCCAGAGTTGGTTCGGACACCGAGAAATGGAAAGGAGTGCTAGGCAGTCATGGAGTAGGCAAGTGCAATGCTAATGGAGAACTTCTACTTGCACTATGTTCAGAGTACAACCTTGTGATAACCAACATTCTATTTAAGCACAAGAACACACACACAAGAAGACATGGATGCACCCAACATCCAAGCACTGGCACTTATTAGACTACATCATAGTCAGGCAGCGAGACAGAAGGGATGTATTGGACACCACAGCAATGAGAGGCACGGACTGTGGCACTGATCATGTTATGCTGAGATCTAGATTAAGGATTTGCAGACGAAAACAGTACTGCAGGACGGGTGCGAAGCCACCACGGAAGCTAAACACTAGTGCACTGAAAGGCCAAAAGAAGCAGGAGAACTTACACAGGAAATGGATGAAAACTTGAAAGACTGGGACAGCAACAACTCAGAGAATGACATAGAAGAGAAATGGGCAACACTGAAGGATACGGTGTATCAGACTGTGAGCGATGTATTAGGCTACCCTGAGAGGAAACATCAAGATTGGTTTGATGAGCATGATGAACACCTGAAGAAACTACTAGAAGCGAAGAAAACAGCCAGACAGGAAAACCTACAGTGTAACACAAGGTCGAAGAAGAAGAAATACTCAAAGGCTCAGAGTGAACTACAGAAGTATACCAGAGAGATCAAGTCCAACTGGTGGGATGAAAAAGCGGAGAAACTTCAAACTGCAGCAGACAGGAAGGACATGAAAACATTCTTCACAGGTTTGAGAGAAATCTACGGCCCTAAACCAAGAGGATTGATCCAACTAAAGGCTATTGATGGTTAAACGGTTTGGCAGGAGAAAGACAAGATCCTGGACAGATTTGCAGACCACTTTGACCAACTACTAAACAACCCTGGAGATCTCACTGAAGAGGTTAAAGAAGCTCTAGTGCAGCGACCAGCTGTATCAAGTCTGGATGAACCACCAAATTTTGATGAACTAATGGCAGCTATCAGGACAACACAGGATGGTAAAGCTCCAGGAAGGGATGGAATTCCAGCAGAAGTGTGGAAATTTGGTGGTGTTCAGCTGACCAACTGCCTGCACAAGCTCATCCAAGAGATATGGGATGCCCAGAAAGTACCTCAAGACTGGAAGGATGCAAGTATTGTGCCTTTGTTCAAGAAAGGTGACAGGAAGGATTGTGTAAATTACCGAGGTATATCACTACTAGCCACTGTTGGTAAGATTCTCTCACGTGTACTACTGAACAGACTCAGTGAACACATCTCGCAGAATGTACTACCGGAAACCCAGTGTGGCTTTAGAAGTGGAAGAAGCACAATGGACATGATTTTCTGCTTGAAACAGGTTCAAGAAAAGTGTATCGAACAGAACATACCGCTTTATGGAGTCTTCATAGACTTCAGTAAAGCCTTCGATAATGTTTCACGACAAGGACTTTGGCAGGTACTCAAGAAATATGGTTGTACAGAGAAGTTTGTCAGCCTGATCGAGGCACTCCATACAGGTATGCAAGCAAACGTGGCAATGAGTGGTTCAGTATCGAAAGACTTTTCAGTAAGCAACGGGGTGAAACAAGGGTGTGTGCTGGCACCTACACTCTTCTTGCTATACCTGGCAGCCATGCTTGAGGTGGCCTTCAAAGACACTTCAGAAGGAGTATACATTCAAACAAGGAAACAGCAGATTTGTTCAATGTGGCACAGTTTAAAGCCAAGAGTAAGACATCGATAAAGATAGTAAGAGAAATGCTCTTTGCCGACGACAGTGCTCTAGTTGCACACAGCGTGGAAGATATGCAATCTTTCGTGGAGAAATTTGCAAGAGCAGCTAGCCAATTCAGCCTCCAAATCAACATCAAGAAGACAGAGTGCCTTTATCAACCACCAAAGTTCCAATTATCAACACCACCACCAGAAGAGATCAGCACTGGTACAGAGCCACTAGTCAAGTGCAAGACTTTCAAGTACCTAGGGAGTACTGTTTCAGAGAATGCTAGGCTGGAGGATGAACTATCTCTCAGAATGGGAAGAGCGAGCACTGTGTTTGGAAACTTGAGGGAGAGACTGTGGGAACAATCGACATGTGTCAATCCGTGTGAAATGCAAAGTGTACAGAGCGACAGTACTGGCTACTCTATTGTATGGTGCTGAAACTTGGACTGTCTACAAAGTGCAGGTGAAGAAACTCCACACGTACATGATGAGACACCTTCGAGCCATAATGAACATCTCATGGAAAGACAAGATAACCAACATAGAAGTGTTGAAACGAGCTGGTCTACCATCAATGGAGGACATGCTAATACAGATGAACCTGAGATGGCTTGGACATGTTGAGAGGATGGATCACCAGCGTCTCCCTCGGCAGTTACTCTACTCACAGTTATGCGAGGGCAAACGCAATCAGGGGAGACCAAGGCTCAGATTTAAAGACACTGTAAAAAGAAACTTGAAGAAGTTGGACATAGACAGGAGTTCCTGGCAGCAGAAGGCTAAGGACAGAACTGTGTGGAGGAATCTGATCAGACCTAAATGAAACAGTCATTGTCGCCCACGACAGACTGCTATGATGACGATGATGATGATGATGATGACCATGTCTAGAGTCTGATGCAGAGAAGCTTTAACACTGTCTACCACAATGGTTAATTACAGAAGGAGCAAGCTATCTATAGCTTATTTCAGTTGTGTTGACACATGGCATAGAGGAACAGTCTGCATAAATTTGGTTACAATAACATCTGAGAGGCATCTACTGAAGTAATATTTTTTCTTTAGGAGCCAAATAGTCGGAAATAGTAAAATCAAAGGTTAACAGACAATGGTCTGACAGTACAGGATTATGAAGAGACACTACCAGATTTTCTATTTCTGTGCCATATGTCAGAGCAAGGTCCAACGTATGGTGGAGATAATGGGTAGAATTTCCTGCTTTCTGAGAAAACCCCATCGAGACTAATATTGAATTAAATGCCATATTGAGGCAGTCACTATCTACATCTACATGTATATTAAAGTCCCCTACTATAATTATTCTATCTGATTTCAGCACTAAATCAGCTAAGAATTCAGCAAATTTGGATAAAAACTCTGAGTAGGTTGATGGAGGACAATAAACTATGGCAAATAAAATTGGGTTTAGCCTAAAATTGCTAAAATGATGATACTGAGGACCAGGTCCTCAAAGGAATTATAATGTGTTTTTTGCTTTATATTAACTAGTAATTTGTAATGGTAAATTCTTGCTACTCCTCCTCCATGACCAGAACTTCTGGGATTTTGACAGTTTAAATAACCAGAGGGAGTTGATTGATTTAAACCAACATAATCCTCTTGCCCTAACCAAGTCTCTGTAAGGGATATTAAATCAATCTGATGATCAATCAACAGATCATGGACTAGCAGAGACTTGGGAGTTACAGACCTAATATTTAACAAACCACATTTAATTTTTAAATTATGAGGAGGAACAGAGGCCCTAAAATGTCTAATAAATTTAAATCATTAAATTTAAATTATTTACAAATTTATTTATACATTTATTTTATTTACAAATTTATTAACAAAAGATAAATAATTAAAAGAAGACAAAATGAACCTATTTGACCTATTAAATTTAAATGTTTAATTTGAGTTTTACCAACTTTTTTGGTAAAACTTTGGGATGCTTATACATAATATTTTTATTTACTTTGGAAGGAGCAGACAATGATTCTCTGATGGGGAAGACAGAGGCTATGTTGAGGGTTGACAGATGAAGAGGAGCTGTAGAGAGGCGTTGTAAGACTGCGGGACTCAGCATCCTAGGTCCCCAACTCTGAGTTGTCAATGTTTTGGAAATTTGGATAAAAATGATGCCAGATTGTTAGATAAATGAGACGCACCATCCAAAGTGGGATGGACGCCGTCTCGTTTAATAAGACCAGGTTTTCCCCAAAATGAGTTCCAATTTTCTGACATGATTCTGACTTCATCTAATTTTGCAACACATAATTTCAATATGACAAAATAGGTTGGTCTGTGCAGTTCTAAGTCAAATTTCCTTTTTTTCACGTGAATATCCAGTGTTTTCATGAGCGTCACGTCACCAATTGCGTCAGTGGCTGGAAAACCCCCCGGCCATGTTGTAACATCAGCGACAGAACACAGCCCTTGGCTGCCCATTGTACACACAGGATGGAAGTGGTAGAAAACATCAACGATGGTTCCAGCACATGTAGTCTGGAATTGGTTTGTGTTGTCCAATCTTCAGACGATTATAGTTCAGAAGAATGGGATGATAATGAAGAATCTGGGGGCATCAGACCGTATAGGTTTGAGCCGTGCCAAGCGGACATCGTGAGTAGCGAGTCAGACTCAGAGAGTGACAGTGGAGAGGCACACATGCCCGCCGCAGTAGCAGCGACAAACACACGGCAGGGGAACACTGACTGTTATGCTTTTGTTACAGATATTGCAACAAATTATTTGTTCAAAAATATAATTTATTTAAACCAGATTTTTCAATAAAATCATAGCAGTGTATTCTCTGTGGCTCAGGCATCGGGTTTATTATGTATTATCTTTTGAGTTCTTGTTGTTTCTATGTTTTGTACATGTGAATAATGTGCCGTTTTGACCCACTTTCAGGTGGGCGCTGTCCAAGATTCGCCGGTCCGATCATGCCCCCTCTGTCTTTGACAGTCAGCTGTTCATGTTTTGAGTGCACATCCGCCGTGCTGTCAGCCAGCCAATATTGCCAACACTATCATGACGTGCTAGCCACTCCACACAGCCGTGGTTCTGATGTGCCCTTGTAGCGATGTCGGCTCTGGGGCGCAACCGTGGTTAACACGTTTCCTCTCCATATGTTCGCTGGGTGATGTCGGCCCCGAACGCCTACTGTTTGTGTTTCTGTGTATTTTTGTAAGTCTTCACCTTTTGGGATCAGTCTTTATGTTCAATAAATATGCTGTTGTGAATCCTGTGTGTAAATCCATTCTTCCTTCCCCTCCTCGTGTGCTCTTACGCAGGGCACGGAGAGGGACGATGAAATAGCGAGGATTTACGTGCAGGGCTCACCACAGCACATTTAATACAGAAAGACAGACAATTCCCAAAAAGGTGAAGACGTACCAAAAACACAAAAACACTTACTGATGGCGTCCAGGGGCCGGCATCGCCCAGAGAACGAATGAGAGGAGACGTGTTAGCCACAGGTGTGCCCCAGAGCCAACATCGTTTCAAGGACACACGAGAACCACGAACATGGAGTGACTAACACGTCATGAGAGTGCTGAAAATACTGGCAGACTAACAGCACAGCTGACAATACTACGGACCAGCAATGTGTGACTGGCAAACCGCCGCTAAGTACATGCACTGCTGGTGATGGTGTGATGAGAAACACCTGGGTGAGGACCGGGAAACATGATCAGCGGGCGTTTGAATCAGCTGGTGATAATGATAGAGGGGATGTGGCCGGACTGGCGAGCGTCAGCATGCGCTCACAGAAAGTAGGTCAAAGCTGCACATAAATCCATTAATCCTTCCCCTCCTCCTGCGCTCCTCCTGTGTAAAAGTGCACGAGGAGCGCACAAGGAGGCTTATGACAGTTGGAGCTGAAGTGTGTGATGTGGTCTTTCATGGCCTGCTGTTTATCTAAGCCTGCGACACAACGCGAAGGTATAGCCGTAAAATTAAAAAAAGAAACCAGAGAAACTGTGAGCTACAAAGCTGCTGTCATTCCAGTCAACAACACCGGCATCCGTTCTGTCGCTTACGTCATGGTGGTGCCGCCCTTCATTCGGTGGGCGGCACTACAGTCCAGTCAGCAGCTGCGGTTTTTTGATAATAACTAGTTTATGCAGCCGCGGTTGTAAATATTATATTGAACATCAACAACGACTTTTGGGTTTACACAACATGCTAAAAAATGTCAAAATCGTGTCATCAGACCTTTAAAGGCTGTCTTCCACTCGTCCCCTGCGCAAATACAGACTAAATGATACGCATTGCGTAGGTTGAGTTTGGTAAACACCCACGCACGCTGAAGGAGCTCAAACATGGGGTTTATCAGAGGCAGAGGATATTTATCTTTAACGGTAATCGCATTAAGTTCCCAGTAGTCAATGCACGGATGCAGAGATCCGTCCTTCTTACCAACAAAGAAAAATCCTGGCCCAAGAGATGCTGAGGACGGCCGAATGAGGCCGGCATTCAGTGAGTCCTTAATATATCTTTCCATCACTTCCCACTCTGGGCCAAAAATGCTGTATAGCCAGCTGGACGGCAGCCACGTACCCGGGAGGAAATCTATAGCACAGTCCTACAAGCTATGAGGTGGTAAAGAAAACGCTCTCGACTTGCTAAAGACCTCCCCAAGGTCATGATAGACCTCGGGTACGAGGGTGAGGTCCGGCGGCTTGGCCGAAGGGGAAGAGATGGATAAGGATGGCAAACACTCGGCCGAACTCAAACAAGATGCCAAACAATGCGGGCTCCAGGAGGAAATTGAATTCTGTGTCCAATTATTTATGGGATTATGCCTGTGGAGCCATGGGTACCCTAGGACCACCGGGGAGGAAGAATTTGGGAGGATGAGGAACGACAGCTCCTCCTGGTGGTTCCCGAAAGAAGGACGGGTATCGGTGCCATGCATCCTGTTACTGAAGCCACATTTTTGCCCAATAAAGTAGTGACGTTCAGTGGGGGAGATAATTTAGTGATGGGAATACCCATCTCCCACACGAGCCGGGATGAAATAAAATTCTGCTCCACCCCTGAGTCAATTAAAGCCGTAACCCTCCTCTCGACCCCCGGTATGAGGACCGAAATAGATAGATTACCGGGGGGATGAATAATGGTCCTGCCCGTTAGACCCCCCACAGCTACTGGCGGGCCGTGTCTTTTGGGCTTCAGGTGGCAATAATCCAATTTATGCTCTAAAGAGCCACAATACGTGCAAGCACCGATCCTCCTCCACCGTTGGCACTCCTTTGGGGACAAACAGACTTAGCCGAGCACCATCGGTTCAGAGGAGGAGTCGGCTCCACCTGAATCAGTAGCCTGGATGGGCACTCACACGAAGGGCGGGCGAGAGGAGGATTTGCGCTCCTTTGCGCGCTCACGGTAACGGTTATCCAAACCAACAGCTTGGGTTAATTAAGCAGTCCAGAGATGAGGAAACAGCATGAACCACCAGGTTGTCGCGGAGGTGAGAGTTTAAACCCTGGAGGAACGTGCTGCGTAACGCAGCATCGTTCCATCCAGAGACCACCGTGACCACCCAAAACTCCACTGAGAAGTCGGCTACAGACCGGCTTCCCTGGCAGAGAGACAAAAAGCTGCTCATAACGTTGCCCTCACTCTCCATGCGGTCGAAAGTACAGGAAAACTCAGTGACAAAGTGTTCGAATATATAGGTGGGACCCTCCGGACTGTCAAGTATGGACCGAGCCCAACTAAGGGATATTTCTGCACAGTGGAAGAAATAGGGGCCGCAGGTGGAGCGGAGGCAGCCAGACGAGAGATATGGGCCAAATGCTCAGTGACCGTGCCCAATTGCTGTGTAATAGTTTGCAGCTGTTGAGTGAGCACAGCCATCTGTCTGTCTGTGATGTCTAAGCGGTGAAGAGCGGAGTGTTCCGCTGATGCAGCTCCCGCTGAGCTCATGTCATGGCTGCCTTGTTCTGTCATATTGATAGAATGATCAGCTCACGTGCAGGGAACCACACCAGAGAAAACACTCACGACACAGAGAAACAAAGTTTAAACAGTTTATTGATTTCAAAAACAAAAAGCACGGTTATGGGAAACACCACCCGCCAGAGGAAAATTAGGCCTGTGGGGAGAGACAAGAGCATTTAGTGGAGAAAGGCAGCTTTGGAGGTGGACAGTCAAATTACCACTTATGTGAGCCGAGCACAGGACCCAACAGAGAGAGACCCAGCAGTAACAGACGAACCAGCGGGATGGTGCTGGCAGGAAACAGGTAGGGAAAGAGCTGGGTGATGTCTGACTGGGTGGAGAAGGCTGCTGAAGCGGGATGAGGTTGATGGGCAGGTGAGCGCACAGCAATCCCCGAAGACGCACCACGCAGATGGCAGCATCCTGAGAAGGAAAGAATACAGAGGAATAAATTAGGTTATCCTCAACTAGAAATTGCTTGTACTTGCTGAGGCAGTATACCCAATGAGCTAGCGTGGAAGTCTCTGCTTGAGGTCTTTTATGCGCTGGCGAGGCAGAAGTGGCAGGTGCATCTAATCACACAGGTTTATTGATTGCCGGTGAGGTCGGGGAAATTCTTCTCAGGAAGGAGGGGGCGTGCACTCACCTGAACATAACATTACTGGGCATTCTACTGATGCTTTGCTGAGGGAAAAAACCTGTCTTTAACCACAGGTGCAAACGAGTGATTTTCTGTCTTAGTAAATGTTTTTGCCTTGCATTTTAACAAAAAAAAAAGTACTGTTGGGATATCCGTGGACAAGACCAAACAAATCCTTTGATTAGGCCAAACTTTGATTTTGAGTCATTCTGTTAAAAGAATGTCAATAAATGACTAGAGAAATAACAAAATGGTCATAAATTAGAGAATGATGGATAAGTTGGCATTGCACACTCCAGTGTTCCGTGTGTGCAGATCTCAGCAGTCATACTCTTCTCCAGCCAGGTGACCACTGTTTCCCGATGTATGCTGCACGCCAGCACGGTAAAGTCTAGAGACAAATATGTCCCATAGTTTATCACTGCCCTCCACCACACTATCTCCCCCTTCCATCCATTCTTCCTTACCTGGGGTCACTGCCGTAGCCGGTGAATAGCAAAACTGTTGAATGCCTTCTCCCTGTCCAACCAAAACAAAACTTTTTCTGTCGAATTTAGTCTGAAATCATTTTTGATGAGTTCAGAAGAAAAATACCTTCCCATACACCAATGTAAACCAAACATGAAAACTTCAAATAAGATTGAAGGGCTGATCAGTAAATGATATATAGTGGCCTGAGAAACTCATTACTCACTGTCACAGAGAGAATGACAGGTACATCAGCAGTGAAAATGTACACAGTGAGCTATTTATATACAACACTGATAACTGATAAGATCTTGAAGGCGATGTCCCCCCTTCCACCATTAACACAACCCAAATCATATTTATTTCCCCTCAACAGCTCGCTTGGATGTAGCAGAAGTTGCAGAGTGAAAATTCTCTAACACAGTAACTCCCCCATTAGAAAATACACCCATGTGCTCAAGTCCATTATGGCACCCTTGTCCACTTGTCACAGGCTGCCACATAATCCTCCCAGAGCGCATCTCCCATTCAAGGTTATTTTAATTGGCTGCAACTCTTCCCAGAGGCAGAGCTGTAGAAGACAGTAATGGTTTGCTATGGGAGCTGAGCATGCAGCATACAGTTCAGCCAAGCTGCCGATGCATACCTCAGAACATGCTGCACCACTCATGAATATCATAATGGATCCATATGTAATTTCCCCATTGTGGGACTAATAAAGGTTTATCTTATCTTGTAATTTTGGTATTCAAGAGCAGTGTTGGGCAAGTTACTAAAAAATAGTAACTAATTACAGTTACTAGTAACTTCTTTTCACAAGTAATTGAGTTACTTTACCAACTACTGCATGATTAAAGTAATTAGTTACTTGGAAAAGTAACTTTCACGTTACTTTTAAATGCATACTTAAATCAACTTGCACACATAGCAAGATAATTAATGGATTACATTACAGGCTTATTAATGTCAGGCTGAAAACATTGTTTCAGACAGAGCTTTGAGAACATGTTCAGTCTTCTTTAGCTTGCCTTGAGAGCGCTCATTGTGGGAAAAATCTGAAGAAAATCAATACGATATTGACAGTAATTTCCTCATTTTGGAGTGAGAAATAGGGTTTGTGGAGTGAGAGAGAGGGAAAAAGAGTGAGGCTCACTCTGAAAGAGTGAGAGTTGGCAACACTGCATAAAGCTGTCCATGTTTTCTTACCTTTATGATACAGATTTAATCCAATGTATAGTGATCCAAAGAAAATGTCCATTATCCACAGTCCAAATGTCTGCTGTGACAGAGATATGATCCAGTCCCTCAAATTCCCTTTGGAGATCAAAATCTATTTTGGAATAATCTTTATCCTGGTAGCAAGTAAATGCATTTTAATTTCTGTGTATCACAGTCCATGGTCTGGGTCACAAACTGTCCAGATGCATATCTGTGCTTGAAATCCAGCCATGGCTGTTGAGACAAGAGTATTGCCACTTTACATCCAGTTGTGGCTGTTCAGATAGCGTAGATCCACTAACACAGTATTGCTAGCATTGCATAGCACTAGCTTTGCTGGAGCTTTGTTGCTGTTTTCAAGCGCTTCTGAAGATTGCAGTAGGTCTCAACCGGCACTTAGCTTGCAACCGACCAATATGCTTTTGTCCTTAACCGCCACAAAGGAAAAATAATCGTTATTGTTTTTATTTCTACAAATACAAAGTAGCTTCATCTTTTCCTCCACTCAGTAGTGAAGACTCAAGCTCTTTGCAACAGGTCACACTGACTGACGGCTGCGTCAGCTATTGTAGGGTCAGTTTGTATATTCATTTATTTGCGCTAAAAATATCTATTCATATTAATAAAACAAGTAACGAGTAACACATCTGATCAAATTTCAGTAACGAACGCATTACTGTATTTTTAAACTGTAATTTCGTTACACAGCACATTACTGCAAAAGTATTGGTATTACAGTAATGTGTTACTTTGTAAATGTCTGAACATACTTTATAACGCATTACTCCCAACACTAGTCAAGTCACAAGAGCAGATGCAATATGTTGATGTTTGAGTCATTTTTAAATGCTCTGTTAGAGATGTTCAGAAAAAAAAACTAAACAAGAGATGGGGTAAGTTAATTCTGTGTTATTCTTAAGGTGCGTTCAGACCAAATGTGAAAGTGCAAATTTTTATTAATTATTTATTAATTAACTTTAATTACATGTTAACTCAATATACATAAACTTGCGGATAGACATGAATTCACCATCTGAATGAATTGCAGATGGGTGGAGTTGCCTTTATAACTTCTTCAGCTGTGTTCTACCTGCTGTGGAAATCCCCAAAACACCGTCATGTGCCTCCAAAACTTAACCTGGATGACAGTTTACACTGCTAGCCTGTTAGCCCCTGTTAGCACATCTGTGGCAGGAGTCCGTGGGTAGATATCTCCAGCACTCCCAATTCAGTCACAGAGCTCTGGGTCCATCTGTCTGCAGGAGAGTATCAGTCTCATTTTCAAACTAGCTTACTCTCCAGTTTTGATACTTTAACTCTGGTGATGGCAGAATCTCATGGCTGATTACTAGCTAGCACTACCAAACCCCTCAGATGTGCAAATGTCCAAATTTGCATGTTTTCTGCATGTTTACATTAACTTTACATGTATTCACGTTGCGCTTTTGCATTTGGTCTAAATGCACCTTTAGAGAATTAAAATGGTCATTGACTGAAAAATTATGTTCTGTAGGTTTTAACCTTCTGAAAGGTATATATTGATCATGTAATTCAATTGGTTGCAATTCAACCAAATATGAAAATGGTAACTACTCTTAAACAAACAAACAAAAAAAAACAGCATTTATATTGTGTTTCACTCCAAAAAGTAAAACTGACTGTTCTGGATTTGCCACGGGACATCACTTCCAAAGTAAACCCACTGTCATGAACGGGGTTGATCTCTCGGCCCCGTTCCATGACTTGTGGCTGTAGTTCCTTGATTGTTGTTAATTATTTCAAGCTGGCAAGTTTGGAGCCTCTGAGTCTGGGCTCCCTGCCAGTCTACAGCCATGCTTCCTCCTCTCAGGCATTCACCAGCTGTGCATTCACCTTTTGTGTTTACACACACACACACACACACACGCACAGATTCATTCTTACTCACATGCTCTGACATTCACTTATGCACCTGCTGAGCCACACTCCTGCATCCACTTGACATCATTAGCTCACTGGTTATTTATGTTTGTCAGTTGGTGCACTCAGTGTGGCGATGTCAGTCAATAGTTAGAAGTCAAACCAGTTTACTCTACATTAGTCTTCGTTGATGTCCTGGAGCTGTTGGTTTCTTTTCCCTGTTGGACTTTGCTGGGAGTTGTTGTTTCCAGAGCCAGTTTGCTCCGACCACACATGTAAGTCTTCCTCTTATTATTATTAGCCCTTCCTATCCGTTGCCCAGTCCCGTCTGGGAGCACGTGGGGCTCCTCCTCCTGCCAACTGAGCTCGGACAGCCGTCACTTTGTGTGTCAGACTGTTTTTTCATTGAGCATTTTGTGTATTTTGTGTTTTCCCCTTTTTGTTAATAAACATGTTCACTTCACCTGCGTTTGGGCTTGTATTAATTCATTTGTGCGCTGCGCAATAACGCAGCATACATGACAGTACATCGCCACCACAAAGAGCCCAGCGGTGAAGTGCGTATTGTTTTTTCATCTTTTTGTGTGTTTTTCTCCTACCTGCTACCGGAGCCATGATGGATTACTGGAGTGACGCGGAGCTGCACGGACTGGCCCATCTGGAGGACGCCTTCGCTTCCAGGCAGGGGCCGGTTTCTTGCGAGGCTGCTCGTGCCGCTTGGGACACCGCAGTGGAGGTGTTGAAGGAATGTCCCGATCTCTTGTTTTTCCCAGAATCAGTCGACATCCTTCATTTCATCTTCGTGCTGCATGGAGAGGAGCCCGGGAGGGTATTGCCAGCATTGGAGCTGCCCCCGACACAGAAGAGGCATTCACGTTGGAAGAAGCCTTCCTCCTCCCTCAGCTCTCCCGCTCCAGCCCTGCCCTCGTCTCCGGAGCTCGTGCCTGCTCCTTCAGCGGGTAATTGGGAGAAACACAAACTGGCTTTGTTGGCGAAAATAGATCACCCCCTGGAGGAGGAGAAACTGGTGGCCACCTCTTCCTCTCCAGTGCTGTTCTGGAAGGGTTCTCTGCAGCCAATGGAGGAGTCCAGCCTCGCCACAGCCATAGTGAGAAATTTTGCCTCACCAGCTGCAGCAGGAGATATCTTAAACCAGGAGAACAGGCAAGTACTCTCTCCATTGGTTTCTAAAATTGTTGAAAATTCTTGCCTGATCCCTGATAGAGTCTCTGGGAGTGCAGTCCCCAGAGACCTCTCCACCTTCTGCAGCCATGAACAGGGTTGTATTAATTGTATTAATTCATTTGTGCGCTGCGCAATTATGCAGGATACATGACACCCAGCTCAGTGGACCCTTGATAGCTGCACTGTTGTCAACTCCTCAGAAAGGAAAGTAGCTATTGGCTGTCCTAAAAGTCGACAAAAGTTGATAAATTACGTCATCACCTAATTTGCATAATTGGTCATTTGCATGTAATTGTAATGGACACTGTAGTAGAGAAGAAAAATGTCACGGGAGAGACAAAAAGTGAGTAAATGTTATGGGTGGCCCTCGCGAGCCACCATAAGACGCCAACAAGTCACCAGTGAGTTTGCAATGATGTTTATTAAGGGTTAGGGATGACACAAAGTAACAGAGTAACGAGCCTCGATGGGCAAAAACACACTACACAGGAAACAGAGACTGTAAGGCTGATCAAGCTCACTTATGATACAAGGACGAGGAACGCTCGCTCGATGTCCGATGAGGGAATGTTTGACGAGGCTGCTGCATTGGGCTGCATTCAGCGTCCGCGGACGAGAGTGGCGCTCGGATCATAACAGTACCTCCCCCCCAAGGGCGGGCTCCGAACGCCCAGTGACACCCAAGCCCCCACCCCCCACCCCCCCCAGGGTGGGCGGATGGGGGAACAGGCCAGGGGGGAGAGGACCACCATAGACCAAAAAAAAACATGATGATAATAGGAGCACACAGACAGTCAGAGAAAAAAAAAAAAAAAAAAAGACACTCTCATGCACAAATTACAACCAAGGTAGAGCGTAAAGGAGACGATCACAGGGCCAAAATAACAGAAAACAGGATAATCACAAATGTAACAACCATAAGGCAGACTGAAAAATTAAACAATTATAGGGCACAACAACAGAGAATACCATATACCCAAAGGCACAGAAACAGACAAACTGTTACAGGCAACGAAGGGACATTTAAGCAGAGGAAAACAAACAAAAAAAAAACACCTGCTAGGAAGGGGTGAGATATACAATATCATATACAAGACCCCCCGCACATCCCAAAAGGTTACAGAAACAACGAAAATGAAAACCCGGGATGACGGCAGACCTAGTACCGTGGCATGAAGGCCGATAGTTCAGGGGGCCGCCCTGCATCTAGCGTCCACATCGCAGGCAGGGGAAAAAAGGGACAGTTCGGGCGGCCTACCCCAGTCCCATGCCCGGAAACACAGTTCCACTGGCGGCCGGGCCAGATCACCGAAAGGGCAGGAAAGTTTGTCGGGTGTCCGACCCAGAACGCCGAACCGGCAAAACAGCTCACCAGGCAGCCAACCCGCATCACACAGCCACCAGGACCGTAGGGGAGAAGTTGAAGATGGCCTCCCTGGAGAGGGGGAAGACGAGGGAGAGCCGGGCGGAGTATTAGGAACCCCAATGGTCCCCGGTGGAGATGAGCTGGGATGAAGATCCAGAGGATGAGGATGAAGAAGATGAGCCAGTCCAGTGTCTGGTGGCAGGGGATCTGCAGCTCCCTCACCGACCTTGACTTCTGCTGGTGCTGCACCTGCGATGGACCCCGATTGGGTCACGGCTGCACCCACGTCGGACCCCGATTGGGAAAACGCCGCACCAGAACCGACCTCCAACCCCAAACCCGAAACCTTTCGCAAAGCAACCGGAATCAGCTCCGCGCCGGTGACCCTGGGAGAAGGCTCAGGAGAGAGAGAAGAACCGGGATCAGGACCACCGGTAGCGACAGAGCCCAGCAAGACGAGTTCGGGCGCAGCGGATGGCTGCTCCTGGCTCGTCTCTCCGAGAGACAGGCAAAAGTGCTCCAGAATAGAAAGGAGTAAAACAAAGTAGAGCACTTGCCTGTACTTGGGTTCTGTCACTGTCCAGGACTCCGACGATCCGGGCTCAGACGGAAGGAGATCGTCTTCTGGCCCCCTCTCAGCTATGTCGGGCTCCACAGCTGGCATGCTGGCTTCCGCAGCCTGAGGACCCTCCGGCACTGATGTCCACGCCGACAACCCGCACGGCGAGGCGGCAGGGGACCCTCGACCCGCTGGACCGGACCGCTCATCTGTGGAGACCCGGGGACGTTTCGTCGTCGGCGCAGGCTCCACGCTGCAGTCCGCTCTCCTCCTCTGCCCATGACGTGGCTGCAGGACTGGAACCAGGCTCTCCAGAACCGCAGGCCCCCTCCTCATCTGGCGACGTTGGCCTGGCGTCGAGGACCGCTCAGCGGAGGGAGACACAGAGGCAGCGGGTTTAATAATAGAAGCTACAGCAGGTGGTGGGAGCTCGGGGGACTGCGAACCCCGAGTTCCACCCCCAGGAGTCAGACAAGGCAAATCACAATTAAGAGGAGATGAGTGAACTTGTACTTGCATGTCTCCCGGAGGCAGGATGGTGCCTGCTGTAGCGGATGTTGCTCCTCCCTTTCCCCGCCAGACGGTGACAGAGGGCCCCCTGGGAGGACAAGGGGGAGCCGCTCATGATGGATCTAGGACTGGGCTCACCGGAACAGGACTCTGGGCACTCACAGCAGCCAGGGAAGGCGTCGAGGAGGAGGGGGGCGACAGCCGAGACGAACCGGGCACGGAGCGCTGACGGGACAGCAGGAGAAGACGACCCGAGGGAAGAGGCTGTGGGGATTCCCTCCTGGCGAGACGCCGAGGAAGCAGCTGACTGTGGGATTGAGTTTCTCAGGTGGCCCCGAACAGGATCCAGATGGGGTTCTGGCTGAGGTTGACTATGGCCGTGGCGCCAACGTCTTCGATGGCCCCCGGATGGTGCGAACTCCAGAACTGGATCGAGGACAGGAACGGGATCCCAAAGCGGGGAGCGGGGATGCCTCCTCCTCTGCTTACCCCCGTAGTCCTCCTCCATCATGCGGAATATCTCGCGCTGCGATGTCATCCCTCCTCAAGCTGACTTCGGGGTGGTCGGCGTAGTGGGGGAGATGATTAAGGGCGTCCAGCGCACGTTGTTGTGATAGTCAAGGAGGGAGGCGGAGATGAGCATTTCATCCACGTATTCTAGGGTGTCTGCCAGCTCGTAGCTCTGACTCCGAGTACGGTCCCTCCGCGACGGTATGCTTCCAGCATGCAGTACCCAGACAGGAAAGAGCAAAGTCCAAATGCAAACTCACCAGGAACGGCGTCTCGGTGTGGCGCCTCCATTTAGGTGTCCTGGCAGCAGCCTACTGTCATGGGTGGCCCTCGCGAGCCACCATAAAACATCAACAAGTCACCGGTGAGTTTGCAATGATGTGTATTAAGGGTTAGGAATGACACAAAGTAACAGAGTAACGAGCCTTGATGGGCAAAAACACACTACACAGGAAACAGAGAGTGTAAGGCTGATCAAGCTCACTTATGATACAAGGACGAGGAACGCTTGCTCGACGTCCGATGAGGGAATGTTTGACGAGGCTGCTGCGTTGGGCTGCATTCAGCGTCCGCTTAAAAGCCGGGCACTAATGAGCCCCGAATGCAGCACAGCTGTTCGGCTTTGACAGCAGGAAGCTCCTCTGAGCGATGTCACAATAAGAGCCAGGGGAGCCAGAAGGTAAACACTGCTGTCAAGCCTGAAGGAGATGATGTATGACCCGAGCGCGGACGAGATCGGCCCTTGGATCATAACAGTAAAAAACACCCTAAATATGTTTAGAACTACAAATTAACTTTCTTCTGTTGATTATTGGTTTGTTTTAGTTTTGCCATCACAAACTGACAGTGAAGAAACATTTGCATCCCACTCTGTAAAACAGGGCAGGTTTGGCGGGGGGGGGGGGAGTGATGTGCACATGCGCAATTCATTTGCAATCTGGACCCGAGTGGTGTGAATCTCCTCTCCTCTCTGACTGCTGCACAGTGTTGTGTTGCTAGATATAGGATAGTTTTAGGGGCTATACAATATATGATCAAACTTTTTAAAAAGGCCAAATATACAATAGTTTTGGCATTTCCATCTGCACCCCCCCCCCAAAAAAAAGTTTTGATTTACATGAACACCCACACATCACCAGAAACTGGAGCTTGCTCTTAACCGATCCGATCAGCTCATACCTGGGCTGGCTGGCTCCCTGTCTGCCACTGCCAGTCAATCACATGAGCAGCACTCAGCTCATGTTTCTTTACTGTACGAGCACCGCAACAAACATAAAAAGTGAACATGCGTTTGGACTCGGAGGGAAAAAAAAGAAAAGAGTCCGGCAGCACTGACACAGACGCTGGTAAGAAAAAAAAGCAACCTGCCAGGGGGGTTGCAGCAGCTTTATCGCCCTGCCCTGCCTTGGCATTGTACTAGTTAGCTTACCAAATGTGGTTTTGTGGCGGTCCGTTTTAACCCCACAACAGACTAAGGACACTCAGCCCTCTTGTCTCTGTTTTTCCTGCTGCACTACTGAGATGCAATGTGCCATTCATGTATTTGTGATGCAAACATGCATGTATTGTGATGTAATGCGCCATTCTGTATAGTGTTCATACGGCTTGTCCTTACTGTGCTTTTTCTGAGCATCTTACATATGTAGATGTGCTTTGGTGTATTAATGTCTACAGGTAGACGCGTTTCTTCTGTCTTACCTCTGTGATGTTAATGATTGCCTTTCATCCAGTGTACCCAGGCGTCCTGTCCTCACTGTGACCTAGAGACTCAGATCAATATGTAGATGTGCCTGTTAGCCTCTTTGTCCTGCACTTGGATTGAGGTCTAGCTAATCTGCCCATTGTGATGTATGTCTCACAAATGCAAATATCTCCTGCCTGTTCTGTTATCCCTTTGATCATACTAACTGTTGGGGGTATGTCCCTTTGATGTATTGTTATGGTCAAGTATTTAAGCTGCAACTCTGTAACGCAATCACTCTCTCACTCTGATCCTGCAACTGGTAGACACACAGTGTCTGCCTCTCCTTCTCTGAGAGCCTAGGGATCCCGCTCCGGGCTGCTCACACTATGCACCGGAGAGGGGATCCCGTGACGGCGGTATGATTAATAAAACCTGCTTAAAACCACAGCATTGCTGCTTATTTTTTCATGCCGCTGCACTGGTGACCCCTCGAACACACACAGGTTTTGTGCGAAAGCAACCTTCCGAGCTGGACAGCCGCACAGCTGCGCTGGTGACCCCGCTTGAAAGCACACGCTTTGTGCAAAGCAACTTCTGGTCTGGACCGCGACACTGGTGACCGCTTCACGCTTCACGGTGAGATCTGCACGCCTGAGATCTGCACATCCACGCTGGACCGGCCGCTCTCACAGAGAGCGCACGCCCCTCGTCCTCTCTCCACGACGGCAACCTCCAGGGCCGACGGAGAGCGCAGCGTGTGGAACTGAACGCACCTTGGCCGCACGAGCGACAACGATCGTCTCCTCCCTCTCACCGCTCCAACGCAGCTGCATGAGCCTGAGGAACAAAAGATCGTCTATTCCCTCCCGCCGCTCCAACGCATCTGCACGAGCCTGAAGGACTAAAGATCGTCTATTTCCTCTCACCGCTCCAACGCACCATGGCCAATCTACAGCCACAGCTCAACCTGGATTTTATCGGCGCCGTCTGCGCCGATCTCCACCAAGTTTCTGCACCCTGACTCGCCACTCCAGCGGCCCACCCACGCACGAACCCCCGCGCACGCATCGGGGAGTTACGAGGACGGCGCATCACGCACGGGACAAGTAACGGCTCCACAGACTGCCTTCCTCCTTCGCCGCTGCCCTTCAGGGCTGCTCGCTCACCTGAGGCACGCATGCAGCATGATCGAAGGATTTGTTAACAGTCTCAGCCACGCCAGAGACCGCCATCGTCCTCCGCCGCTGCTCACAGAACCTTCAGAGCTGCTCGTTCACCTGAGGCACGCATGCAGCATGATCGAAGGATTTGTTAACAGTCTCAGCCACGCCAGAGACTGCCATCGTCCTCCGCCGCTGCTCACAGAACCTTCAGGGCTGCTCGCTCACCTGAGGCACGCATACAGCATGATTGAAGGATTTGTTAACAGTCTCAGCCACGCCAGAGACCGCCATCATCCTCCGCCGCTGCTCACAGAACCTTCAGGGCTGCTCGTTCACCTGAAGCAAGCACGCAGCTTGCCACTGGATTTTTTAATGGTCTTAGCCACGGCACAAAGGGATTTCAGCCGTCAGCTGTTCCCGGGGGCTTTGGGGTTGCTTCAGCACCCAAAGCCAACAGTCCCTCTGCTTTGTTTACTTTTTTTCTTACAGCCGCTCCTGCTTTTCTTCATGGCCACGAGAGGAGTCAGAGACTAATTTTTCTTCGTGTGATCTCCGCACGTGCAACGGGACAACCCCTCGACGTCGCGGAGCAGCAAGCAATTTTTGCGCGGCTCAGGACGATTTCACAGCTCCTGCCGGCACTTACTACCCCTCCCCTCCCTCCCCCTCCGCCTGCAGCGAGCTTCTCCCACAGCTCGCTCACACAGATGGATTATCGAGGTCGTGGCCCCCTGCCGCGTCCTCTGGGGGGGAGCGTGTGGCAGTCCGTTTTAACCCCACAACAGACTAAGGACACTCAGCCCTCTTGTCTCTGTTTTTCCTGCTGCACTACTGAGATGCAATTTGCCATTCATGTATTTGTGATGCAAACATGCATGTATTGTGATGTAATGCGCCATTCTGTATAGTGTTCATACGGCTTGTCCTTACTGTGCTTTTTCTGAGCATCTTACATATGTAGATGTGCTTTGGTGTATTAATGTCTACAGGTAGACGCGTTTCTTCTGTCTTACCTCTGTGATGTTAATGATTGCCTTTCATCCAGTGTACCCAGGCGCCCTGTCCTCACTGTGACCTAGAGACTCAGATCAATATGTAGATGTGCCTGTTAGCCTCTTTGTCCTGCACTTGGAGCGAGGTCTAGCTAATCTGCCCATTGTGATGTATAAGATAAGATAAGCCTTTATTAGTCCCACAACGGGGAAATTCCAGGATTGCAACAGCACAGGGATAGCAACACTCAGAGCAACAATCAGAAGGCAAGAAAAAAAAAAAAAAAAAAAAACAAGCAAGCAAGAGCAGCTAATAAACATATGTACGTATTACTATAAAATATATATATATACACACACACACAGACACACAGTGCAGAGCATTGTAGCTGGATGGAATAATATATGAATATATGAACACACAGTGCAGAGCATTGTAGCTAGATGGAATAAATATGTAAATATATAAACACCCACAGTACGGAGCATTGCAGCTAGGTGGAATAAATATGCAAGTATATAAACACACACAGTGCGGAGCAATGTAGCTAGATGGAATAACATGTAGATATATAAATATATAAACACCCACAGTACGGAGCATTGCAGCTAGACGGAACAAATATGCAAATATATAAACACACACAGTGCAGAGCATTGCCGCTAGATGGAATGAAACAGCATAACCGTCTACCCAGCTATCCTGCATGGTATGATTATGTGCCCATACACACTCTCACCCTCCATAGCGACCGGCATGCTCCTAGTTGTATGCCGGAGAGGACCACTGTGTAAGTCTATTGCATCTTCTGCATTCAAAAAACTATTAGTTTGTTACGTCTTTTTTGCTATCTCTGCGAGCAGCCCTGCTTAGGTTGTACAGTCTGACAGCCGTTGGTAGGAAGGACCTACGAAACCTCTCGGTTGTGCACCTGGGATGATGTAGTCTGCTGCTAAATGAGCTCCTCAGTGCATTCAGTATGTCCTGCATAGGGTGGAACTCGGACTCCAGCAGAGATGACAGTTTAGCCACCGTCCTTCTCTCTCCTATCTCCTCCATCGGATCAAGGCGCTGCCCCAGGACAGAGCTAGCTTTCTTAATCAGTTTGTTCAGTCTCTTCCTATCGGCTGCAGTAATGCCACTGCCCCAGCAGACCACTCCAAAAGTGATGGCTGATGCCACCACCGTGTCATAGAATGACTTCAGCAGCGCCCCTTGTACACCAAAAGACCTGAGTCTCCTCAGCAGGAACAGCCTGCGCTGTCCCTTCTTGTAGAGTGCATCAGTATTGTGTGACCAGTCTAGTTTATTGTTCAGATGAATACCCAGGTACTTATAGGATGTCACCATCTCGATGTCTGTTCCCTGTATATTTACTGGTACTGAGAGGGGCTGCCCATGCCTGCGGCAGTCCACCACCAGCTCCTTAGTTTTCCTCGCGTTGATCTGGAGGCAGTTCCGATGGCACCAGTCCACGAAGTCCTGGATAAGCCCTCTGTACTCAGCTTCATCTCCATTGGAGATGAGGCCAACGATCGCAGAGTCATCAGAGAACTTCTGTAGATGGCAGTGTGTTGTGTTGTGTGAGAAGTCCGCAGTATAAAGAGTGAACAGGAAGGGAGCCAGCACCGTTCCCTGGGGGGCCCCCGTGCTACTGATGATCGTGTCGGACACACAGTCCCGGGTTCTCACAAACTGAGGCCGGTTCGTGAGGTAGTCCAGGATCCATGATGACAGGTGCTGGTCCACCCCTGCGCGCAGCAGCTTGTCCTTCAGGATCATCGGTTGGATGGTGTTGAAAGCACTGGAGAAGTCAAAGAACATGATCCTCACCATATTCCCGGGCTTCTCCAGGTGGGACAGAGAACGGTGAAGGAGGAAGATCACCGCATCCTCCACCCCAATGCCATGCTGGTAGGCGAACTGGAGTGGATCCATCGCTGGTTCCACCAGGGGGCGGAGGTGAGCAAGGAGCAGTCTCTCCAGGGTCTTCATCAAGTGGGACGTCAAGGCCACCGGTCTGTAGCTGTTCAGGTCTTTGGGGTGGGAAGTTTTTGGTACAGGTACCACACAAGATGTTTTCCACAGCTGTGGTACCCTCCCCAGTTTCAGGCTCATGTTGAAGATATACGTCACAATCCCACACAGCTGGTCTGCACAGGACTTGAGGAGCTTTGCGCTGATGCCGTCCGGTCCCGGCGCCTTCCTCGCCTTGATCTTCCTCAGCTCCGTCCTCACCTGGGTCCTGGTCAGGGTCAGGATGGGGGGCTGTGTGTTGGGAGTGGGGGGGTGTTGGTAGAGTGGGGAGTGGGCAGCAGGACTTGATTTCTTTAGAGGCAGCAGTGGTTGTTGTGCAGTCAGGGGGGAGGGCGGTTGGTCAAATCTATTGAAAAACAGATTCAGGTTGTTCGCCCACTCCCTGCCCCCTGTGGCCTGGGGGGAGGTATTCTGGAGCCCCGAGATGGTTTTGAGGTTTCTCCAGACCCCGCTGATGTCGCTCTGTTGCAGCTTGTCCTCCATCTTCTTCCTGAAGCTGTCCTTGCCTTCTCTGATCTTTCTCCTCAGCTCCCTCTGTACGGACTTCAGCATCTCCCTGTTCCCTGACCTGAAGATCCTCTTCTTCTCTCTCAGAAGTGTTTTAATCTCAGGGTTGATCCAGGGTTTGTTGTTTGAGTGACGCCGTATGGTCTTGGTGGGAACGGATTTGTCCACACAGAAGCTGAGGTAGCCCGTGAAGGTGTGAATGAGGCCATCGATGTCCTCACCATGTGGATCGCAGAGCTGCTTCCAGGCGGTGGCTTCAAAACAGCCCTTTAGGGTGTCCATTGTCTCCTCAGACCATAACTCCACAGTGTGCATGGCCGGAGGTTGTCTGTGCACTAGGGGTTTGTACACCGGCCGGAGATGAACCAAGTTGTGATCCGATCTCCCGAGTGGGGGTAGTTGTGATGAGGTGTACGCCTCCTTAGTGTTTGCGTAGAATAAATCCAGTGTTTTATTGTCTCTAGTGTGGCATGTGACATACTGGGTGAACGTGGGTAGAATGGGAGACAGTGAAACATGGTTGAAATCGCCTGAGATGAGGAGAAGAGCATCTGGGTGTTCTGTCTGCAGCCTGCTGGTTACTGAATGGATGACGTCACGTGCTGTCCCAGCGTTCGCCGTCGGATTTGCATAAACAACAATGCAGATCACGTGTGAGTGTTCTCTCGGGAGATATGTAGGCCTCATGCTAACAGCTAGCAACTCAATGTCTTTGCTGCAGTGTCGTTGTTTAACAGTGATATGTCCCGGTCTGCACCAGTTGTTGTTAACATACATGATCACTCCACCGCCCCTAGCCTTGCCACTGTCTGGTGTTCGGTCAGCTCGTATCATGTGAAAACCCTCCAGCTCAATGTTAGCATCTGCTGCTAGTTCAGTTAGCCACGTCTCAGTAAACAAAAGGAGAGAGCACTCCCGGTATATGCTATCATAACGGGAGATAGCCGCTAGCTCATCTAACTTTCCCAGTATCGACCGTACATTTCCCATGACAACAGATGGAAGGGAGGGTCTGTACCTTATATTTTTTGTCCTCCGCCTTACTCCAGCCCGGCAGCCGCGGCGTTTTCGCCTCAGTTCTCTCGGTATGTCGAGTATTTCCAATGGGACCGGGTGGCGGTTGAATGCTAGCAGCTGTTCTCTGCTGTATCGTATCCTGCTATAGACAGTGGCTCCGTCCACCGGCTCAGGAGACATTTAGGACGATCTGTGTGTCCGTGATATAAGTGGGGTGAAAAAAAAAGACGGATCAAAAGAGAGAGGAAGGGAAAAAGACTCGGAATCGAGCCGCTGTTGCAAAAGGCAGCCGACTCGTGTGGCGCCCCTAGTATGTCTCACAAATGCAAATATCTCCTGCCTGTTCTGTTATCCCTTTGATCATATTAACTGTTGGGGGTATGTCCCTTTGATGTATTGTTATGGTCAAGTATTTAAGCTGCAACTCTGTAACGCAATCACTCTCTCACTCTGATCCTGCAGCTGGTAGACACACAGTGTCTGCCTCTCCTTCTCTGAGAGCCTAGGGATCCCGCTCCGGGCTGCTTACACTATGCACCAGAGAGGGGATCCCGTGACGGCGGTATGATTAATAAAACCTGCTTAAAACCACAGCATTGCTGCTTATTTTTGCATGCCGCCGCAGTTTATATTATTATTTTCTTTATTATTATTTTCAAATAGACATCACTGTTTTCACCTGGTTCACTCATCCACAGTCTATACTATATCTCGTACCATTCTGGATTTTTTGTTATATTTTCACCATGATGCTACATTGAGCTCTGTTAGCATTAACATGGCTTGCAGTCAGTCAGCATTGATCACGTGACCGACGAGTCACCTAGTGTTAGCTTAACTGTTGATCCGGTGGTTTGGATCACTTGTTTCTATAAATTCTATTCACCCCAACTGGAATCCTTGTTTATCTACCAGCACTTGACCATATACATCATTGTTAGGTGTCATTTTGAGCAGCTAGCTAATGCCAGCTAGCTGCTGTCATGAGCTAACCACTTTAATGCTCATAGTTTAGCCACTCATTTCCAAATGTTTCTGGTCTTACTGTACTCCAGGGACTGGTCATCCTATCAAACATTGAAATCACGTATCCCTGTCAACCAGTGATGTGTTTATTCATTCATTCTTTCAGACAAATGTTAGTTGGCTTGGGGACAACAGGTCAAGTCTGCCCTGACACAGTCAGCCCCGGAATTCCCCAACAGTACAAGTGGAGAACTCCTGCAAAACTATTAAAAAGTTTTTTTTCTTGGTCACCAACAAATGTAAGGATTTTAAAGAAATTCTCCACCCGGCCCAAGACCAGCCCAGCCCAGACCAGCCTGTATTCAGCTCAGGATAAATCTGAGCTAAAGGCTAGGAGCTAGCCAATCAATGTTAGCAATATGATGTAAGAGGGAAGGTGGAGATGAGTCCAGTCTGAAGTTTTAAAGGTATATAGAGAGCCTAAGTTGTGCCCCCTCTACTTCCACATATGGGACCTTAAATCAGAAAAATTCTCCATAGAAATGAATGGCAAAAGCGAAATTATCTTTTGATCCCAATCAAATTTTTCCACGAGTTACACATATGATGTTTGTCAATTTAAAAGATAATTTTCCACATAATTAAAATTGTTCACTGTTGTATAATAACAGAGTAATATTTCATTTTTGTTTCATCGATTAGTGGGCAACAACTCCCATCATCCCACATCACTAAACACGATCATGGCGGGAGATTACTAAAACCTCACCTCCTGTTTCCTGACCGATGAAAAATGGATCCCAAGAGGAGAAAAACAACACAAAGGTATTGTTTTGTATTGTGAGAGCTGCAGCTGATCCAGAAGACTGTAGTTACTTCACCCTGGGCACGCTTTGAAAAGATGACGTAAGCTCCGTCCATCTGTGTTTGTAGTTTTTTAATTCATATCCTTATACAGTGGATATAAAAAGTCTACACACCCCTGTTCAAATGCCAGGTTTTTGTGATGTAAAAAATGAGACCAAGATAAATCATTTCAAATCTTTTTCCCCCATTACTGTGACCTATAATCTGTACAATTGAAAAACAAACTGAAATCTTTTAAGGGGAAAAATTAAAAACTTACAATAACCTGGTTGCATAAATATGCACACCCTGTTATAAATGGAGATGTGGCTATGTTCAGAATTAACCAGTCACATTCAAACTCATGTTAAATGGGGGTCAGCACACACCTGCCACCATTTAAAGTGCTTCTGATTAACCCCAAATAAAGTTCAGCTGTTCTAGTAGGCTTTTCCTGACATTTTCGTAGTCACATCTTACAACACAAGCCATGGTCTGCAGAGACCTTCCAAAGAATCAGAGGGATCTCATTGTTCAAAGATATCAGTCAGGAGAAGGGTACAAAAGAATTTCCAAGGCATTAAATACACCATGGAACACAGTGAAGACAGTCATCATCAAGTGGAGAAAATATGGCACAACAGTGACATTGTGGAGAAAAAAGGAATAGGCGAAGGCAACGAGCTGGACGACACAAGACTTTATTACTTCTCCAACATAACAGCAAACACACTTCTGAGCTCTGCTGAGCTACTGCACTATCTGGGTCTCTGTACATTCCTCTTTTATACTTTTATTTCCATATGTAGAGACCCAGAGCTTCCGACCCTCATACATAAAGAAAAATGCAGCACATTAACATAATATTCACGGGCTCTGCTCAAACACGCCTCTTCTCTCTGGCATTTACTCCTCTCCCCAAGGGGGTGCATAATCTTTGTTGTCCCGCTTGATACCCCCCTGGTGACACCTCTTCATTCAGTCCATTGTCCTCTCTTCCCCTTGTCTCTCTGGGTGTGAGGAAAACCCTAAACTGTGCCCCCATAACATCAGCAAGAGCTGGACGTCCCTCAAAAATTGATGAAAAAACAAGAAGAAAACTGGTCAGGAAGGCTGCCAAGAAGCCGACAGCAACATTGAAGCTGCAGGAATTTCTGGCAAGTAGTGGCTGTTTAGTACATGTGACAACAATCTCCTGTCTTTTTCACATGTCTGGGCTATGGGGTAGGGTGGCAAGACAGAAGCCTTATCTTACAAAGAAAAACATCGAAGCCTGGCTACATTTTGCAAAAACACATTTATAATCTCCCAAACGCATGTGGGGAAATGTGTTATGGTCTAATGAAGCCAAGAAACTTGGTTCAGCCTGGGCCAGTATGAAAACTATTGCAGGCCTTCAGAGCACAGAGCGCAGTAATCGTGTGTTTTTAGATGGTTTTAATTCAGACACAGAGCTGGCTAATGCTCTTAATTGCTTTTATGGTCGTTTTGACTCCTTTGATTTTAGCACAGAAACCCAAGATTTGAAACAGAAACTCAAAGACCATCAGCACTTTAATATTGAGGTGCAGGATGCTAAAAGGGTGTTCTGTGCTATAAAAGTGAACAAAAGTCAGAGCCCTGATAATATATCATTATTATCAGGGCCCATCAAATAATATATCATTATTATCAGCATTATGGTCCTCAGACCATAATGCTGTTCATCTGATTCCTACTTACAAGTCTTTGCTTAAAAGCAGCAAACCACAGACAAAGACAGTCTTCATATGGGACAATGAAGGTATAGAAAGTTTGAGAGGTTGTTTTTCTTGTACCGACTGGGGACTCTTCCATAACTTGGAGTTGGAGGAGGCCACATATACCATAACTAAGTACATAAAATTCTGTAAAGAAAATGTTTTACCTCAGAAAGTAATCACTATGTACCCCAATAATAAGTCTTATATTTCCAAGGAATTAAAATGGTGCATAGTACAGAAAAAGATTGCTTTTATTAATGGGGACATGTTAAGTATGAAAAATATACAGAAAGAAATTAATTACAGGCTAAGAACAGCTAGAGATGAGACGAGGAAGAAATCTGAATCTGAATGTCTAGGAAAAAGTTCTAGGAAATTGTGGGACTCAGTTAAAGTTATGACAAAGATGACTCCATCCAAAAGCTGCATTAATGTAATGAATGAGGAAGAAAAGGCAAACGAGTTGAATAATTTCTTTTGCAGATTTGAGACTAGAGATTTTTCTCATGAACAAAAAGTTGCTCTGGACGCTATATCAGTTTCAGGCTCTGCAAAAATTATAGTTGACCAGCATGTTGTGGAAAGATTTTTCTCACGTATGTGCCCCAGGAAGGCATCTGGACCAGACGGGATCTCTGGGCTCTTACTGAAGTCATGCAGTGAGGAGCTAGCAGAAGCCTGGAGTCCCATCTACGAGAAGTCTTTAGATACGTGTTCTGTCCCAGTAATTTGGAAAAGCTCTATTATAATTCCTGTACCAAAAAAAGCAAGCTGCAAAGAGAATAATGACTATCGTCCTGTTGCACTGACCTCACTGGTAGTGAAGTGCCTCGAGAAGATTGTCACTGACATTCTGAAAACTGATTTTGGAGGACTTTTGGATCCTCTGCAGTTTGCTTATAAAAATAATAGAAGTACAGAGGATGCCATTTTAACCTTAACTCATTCTGTGTTTAAACATTTGGAGGAGACAACCTCATATGCACGTCTTTTATTGGTTGATTTTAGTTCAGCTTTTAACACACTGCAGCCACACCTTTTAATTAAGAGGTTAAATGATTTTAAAGTGCATCCTGTCATTATTAAATGGTACCACTCATTTTTAACTTATTGTAAACAGGAAGTTAGTGTAAATGGAACTTTATCTAAATCCAGAACCCTCAGCACAGGAGCTCCCCAAGGCTGTGTTAGTTCACCATTTTTGTTCTCCTTGTACACTGATGAGCGCAGAAGTGTCTATCCAGGCAAGCAAATTATTAAATTTTCTGATGACACTGCTATTTTATCACTACTTCAAAAGACTCATGATCTGTCAAGCTATTTTATAGAAATTCAGAGGTTTGTCAATTGGTGTGATGACAGTCATCTCATTTTGAATACTGATAAAACAAAGGAGATGGTGTTTGATCCTCAGGGAGTTGGTGACCACAGGCCTTTGGTCATCCACAACCACACTATAACACAGGTTAGTTCCTATAAATATTTGGGAGTATTTATTGACAATTCATTAACCTGGAGCACACATATTGATTACCTCTGTAGTAGACTACAACAGCGGCTGCATTTCTTGCGTAGATTAAGAATACATGGCGTTGATAAAAGGATTATGTTAATATTTTACCAGGCTGTGTTGGAGAGCTGTATTAGATACAGCATTACAGTTTGGTTTGGCAACCTCTCTGTGAAACTAAAGAACAGAGTGTTGCGTTTAATTCATACAGCATGGAAAATTATTGGCGTTAAAGAGTATTTACCCATGCAGATCTTATACGACCAGGCAGCCTGTAGACAAGATCGAAAAATAATCAGTGACATGAGCCATGCACTAAACAATGAATATGTGGAGCTGCCCTCAGGGAAGAGATACAGAGTCCCCAAGTGCAGGTTCAATAGATACAAGAACTCATTTATCCCGACGTCATTAAAACCTTTAAACTCAGATAAATAGGCCAGGGACACTTATAACTCCTGTTCTTGATGACTGCTGTTATATATTTATGTATGTATGTACTTGTATTATTTTATTGGGTTTTATTTCATTTATTATGTACTACATCCATTGTGTATGTGTGGGTTGTGTGATTGCAGCACGGGTGACAAGCCCAAGACAAATTTCCCCTTGAGGGACAATAAAGTTTATCTTATCTTATCTTATCTTATCTTATCTTATCTTATATGGTACATATGTGGGCGCTTGGTAAAGTCCTGTGCACATGAATTGAGTCCTGTATTTCACTACATTTTCAATAAGTCCTTACAGACACAACATGTGCCTAAGATCTGGAAAGATGCTGTGGTTCTCTCCGTTCCAAAATTCAGCTGTCCTAAAACGGTAAATGATTTTAGACCAGTTGCTTTCACTTCAATTTTAATGAAAATTTTTGAAAAACTGGTCAGATTTGAGGTCCTAAAGCAGACTGAGCATGCACTGGATCCTTTGCAGTTTGCCTATAGGCCTCACAGAGGAGTGGAGGATGCCACTGTCACTCTGTTTAACATGCTTTTTGAACATCTGGATTTTAATGGGACACACGACAGGCTTTTATTTGTGGACTTTTTTCCGCCTTTAATACAATCCAACCTAATATTTTAGCTGAAAGGCTCCTGCAACAATTTGATTTGAGTAATAATCTGGTGGGTTGGATTCTGGATTTTTTAACCAACAGGACACAGAGAGTAAGGGTCAATGGTACATTGTCTGACCAAAAGTGTTCTTCTACTGGCTCTCCGCAGGGGTGTGTGTTGTCACCACTACTCTTCATTCTGTACACAAACATGTGTCGGAGCAGACATGACAACAGACACATTATAAAGTATGCTGATGATTCAGTTGTTGTCAGTCTCCTCCAGGATGGTGAGAGTGGCCACGGCCCAGTAGTTGATGATTTTGTTCACTGGTGTGAGGATTCCTACCTGCAGCTGAATACGACAAAAACTAAAGATAAGATTATTGACTTTAGGAGGGAAAACTCCCAGGCACGAAGTCACTGTACTAAAAGGCCAGACCACTGAATGTGTACAATCCTACAAATATCTTGGGATGATTATTGATAGTAATTTAAACTTTGAAGAGAACTGTGAAAGGGTGTGCAAAAAGGGTCAGCAACATTTGCATTGTTTAAGGAAACTTGTACGCTTCTAAATTGACCGAACCATAATGACAATGTTTTATCGGGCTTTTATTGAATCCGTTTTATCCTTTTCTTTAGTGTCATGGTTTGGTCAGATAAAACTGAAACAGAGGAAATCCTTGGATCAGATAGTTAGATGGTCCAATCGTTTGCTTGGTGAGTCACAGCTGAGCTTGACATCCCTGTACATCAGACAGGTACAGAGGATTGCTACCTCCATTTTAAATGATGACTCCCACCCTTTGCACTGCAACTTCCAGCTTCTTCCCTCCAGACGGAGGTTTGCTGTCCCAAAAAGTAAAACCCAGTGCTACAAAAACAGCTTTGTTCCTGCTGCTGTTAAAGAGTTGAACAAGATGTAACAATATATTGCACATAATTTAGTTACCTATTTATTAATTTCATTTTATATTTACTTATTTTTGTTGGTTTTTTATTTGGGTTCTAAATCTCTTATTGGGTTTTAGACTTTTGAGTTTTTGACCTCTTTGACTAGTCTTTAACTTTTTAATATGACCCTTCTCTTATCTCCTTGTTTTTTCTCTTATCTCTTTGTCCTATGTCCTGATTGGTGGAACCTTGAGTACTTTTATCATGTTTATAGTCAGCTTCATGTGTGCTTGTGTTTGTGTTCATGTTGAACATAACTGTAGTTTGTAAATATGGATGTCACCTGACTGCAAAACAAATCTAACTACAGGTACAAATAAAGTAACCTGAACCTGAACCCGAAGGCTGAACTTTAACCCGGGGCTCTGGTTCTTGTATTGTTTTTACAAGTTATTGTCATGATGTACTCCTATTAAAAAAAAAAAAAAAAAAAAAATATCGCTTGCAAAGGTGATACTTTTTTTTTGGTTTGGTTTTTTTGGTGCGTTCACACCAAACGACAACGGGCAGCGCAAATCTATACAAAGTGAATGGGAAGACGCGAGTATGTGCGAATTTGCGCAGTTGCACGTTCACTAGCTAGCAGCAAGCTAGCTGCTAGCTTTGAGATTCTGCTGTCACCAGAGTAAAAGTGTCACCATTGCAGAGTAAACCAGTTTGAAAATGAAATTCACTCACCAGGAGACAGGAGGACCAGGAACTCTTCAGCTGAATCGGGATTTTGGAGTTATTTACCCAATGTTTCCGGCCACAGACGTCCTAGCAAGTTAGCAAGCTAGTAACATAAACACTCATCATCTATAAAGTTTTGGAGGTGTGAGACAACATTTTCAGGTGAGCCCCCAGTCGGATAATGTAAACATAAGCATGACATTATTTTGGGAATTTCTACAGCAGGTTGAACACAGCTGCAGAAGTTTTAAACACAACTTCGCCTGTCTGCATCTCACTACTCATGTCTGTTCGTGTGTTTACATTGAGTTATAATGTAATCGTGCCACACGAAAAATTTGCCTGTTCACGTTTGATGTGAACGCACCTTAAGAACAGTAAGTATCATTGATTACTTTCACGCACTGTTCCATTTAAAAGTCAGAACCATGTACTTTTATCACATTCACTGATCCATCCACCAGAGTATACTTTGAACAAAACTGTTAGCTAGGGTGTCTGGAATGTAACAACAAGCATTTTGGATGTTTGGTAGCCCTGTGAGAGTGCATACTGCCAACCTAAATCTGCCAATGTAGTCCTCTCATGTGCTGAGGACATTCCTCTTTTGGTGCTTACAGTGTCTTCCACATTGTTCCCCAGTGGCCTCCCTCACAACCAGCTTTGGCTGCAGTTCCTTTATCATTTGGCCTTTTGCATCCAGTTACTATGTTAGGAAAAAAAGACTTGGAAAAACTGGAGGACGCAGGAAAAAATGTGGGTCCATTACTATAATTCAGAGACTAAAGCCCAGTTGAAGCAATGGAAGCATTATGACCTTCCCCCTCTGAAGAAGTCAAATGTCCAACCCTCGGGATGCTCATGGTCTTTTGGGACCAGCATGGTGCGTTGATGATGGAGTTCCTGCTGAAGGGTACCACAATTACCGGGACTTACTACACTTCACTGCTGCAGATATTGTGAAAGGCCATCAAAACAGAGAGGCGTGCCATGCTGACCAAAGGTGTCTGCACCCTGGTTCACAACTCACATGTTGCCCATGGGAAATGAGTCAGGGGAAATATTTAATGAGCCACCCTCGTACCTAAATGTCTTCACCAGAGGGACTTTTTAAGTGGATTTTGTTTGAGAATATTATTTTGTCAGCTAGAAAAAAACTGGGCAAAACATCTGCCAAGATCAAATAATTAGACACAAGGTTGAACGTCAAAGGTAAGACACATCAATGGATGGATGGAAGGTAGATGGAGATCAGGATGCAACCCCTCCTCTGGCCGGCTGTGTCAAAACTACCTTGGACATTTCTTCCATCCCGTCATAAGCAGTGACAAACGTTGCTGTTTCAACAATGTTTCCCTGACAGAAGCTTTATATGGTACCCCTGAAATGGACACAGACTAATTAAACTCATTACCAGACTCATCTAATAACTTTCTTAATGTTTAAGGTGTATTGAATGTAACCTACTGACAAACATCACAATTCTACAAAAGTTTAATGTTGTAGATATTGTTATATTTTTATATTGTAAGACAGTGGAGTATACTGAAAAAGCATGGTGGCAAGTATATTTGCACAAAGTAAGTTCAGCAGGGAAAGTAGTGTTGACTCCAACATTAATATAGTATGCAATAGTCATCAGAGGTACAATTTATTTTTTCTGTTCTTTAGAAGTCAAATTTGTTTGCTGAGGGTCGGTCTTTTTAATGATCCATCATCACTCCCCACAGAAACCATTTGTATGTGTGTTTTTCGACAAGTATATGTTTGATAGCTAAAGAGAGCTGAGGTTCACAGCACAAAGGCAAGCAGCTTGTTTGCCGCACTAGGGCCTGGTGGCCAAATTTGTTTGTGATTCAATCTGAAGCCAAGGCTCCTGTCATTGTTTGGCAGGACAACAGTGAATCACAGGTTTTAATATCACTTACAGGCAAGAATTAATCAGTTTCCAAAACTGTTTGCTATTGTGCATGAGTCAGTGTTGTTTATATAAAAGCACACACACACACACAGTAACATGTATGAAAGAACACGACTTGTCCTCATTCTGATGTTTCATTAACTGGGAGCATGTCCCTGAATACACCCAACTTGGCAGAATCCACCCCAAGCTTTGTAAACAAACAGGGAAATAAATGATGTTGCATCTGCTCTTTAAAACTAGGTTCACTTATCCACCAGCGGCTTGATGGGAGGTTGAAGGAACAGCAGTGCCGTGAACCGCATACACACACACACACACACACACACACACACACACACACACACACACACACACACACACACACAGAGCAGATTCAAAGCCATTTATCATGGTGTCAGTAGGAGACCCTGTGGGGAGGGTTCCGAGGCGGGAAGGGGGGTGGGGGGTTAAAGCTCACTTGAAATGGAATTCTGTTTCATGAACTTACTCCCTAACAATCTCGATTGTCTCTGAGGTCTGTTAGGTAGAGAGAGAGAGGGGGGCTCTTTATAGTGAAAATGTGAGCGTTATGCACAACGTAGGCATACGGTAGTTCGTCAGTGTATCTGTGTGTGTCTGTTCCCAGGTTTTCAGCTCGCCTGGTCAAAATCAAGTGGGACTAAATGCCTTTATCAATGTATTGCCATGTTTTCTCGACTTTTAATTTGCCAGAATTTCAAGATAAGGCTTTGCTGTCATGATAAACCATGATGACATAAAGAGCAAACAACACAGGTGTGGAAAAAGTGCTAGTGTAACAAGTGATGTAACGATAAAGGGACAATCCGATCCAATATTTTTAAATTTGGGTATATGCCGATACAAAACCGATATGCTGTTTGCGGCCTGGATAAATTCAGCGTACTCCTTTCCATGCTATTTCTGCAAGTGTCTAAGGTTGGAGGTGTTAACACTGTAAAACTACACTCCTATAGTAATCAGGGCGGACTTAGTCCATTTGGGGCCTAAGGCAAAGACAGAAATGGGGCCCTACTTTTTCTTTGTTCTACACTTTCTTTTCACTTTTTTGGGTATGACTTAAATTTTTATGTTATTGATTTTAAAATTGTAGTGGGGTAGGCACTATACAAGCACTAGCTTCAGCCTACACCCTTTCGGTTGTTCTTATGTGTCCTACATATTTTTAATTGTTTTGATTGTATGTTCATAACAGAATAAAATTCACATTCATTCATTCATACAGTCAGGCCTTACTGACATCCTACCTGAAACTTATTGTCCTCAGAAGTCTTCAAATAATGATATCATTCAGGTATCAGGAATTACATCTGCAGAAAAACAAAGAAGCTTAAAGTGACACTATATGAGGAAAAAAGGGCAAAGTTACAAGAAAAAACTGCAGATTATTGAGAAAGTCATACAATTTTGTGGAAAATGCCATTCAGAAGAATAAAGATTAAAATTTACATGAAAAAAAAGAATAATTGCATTGGTCTTTGAAAAAAAAATGTCTCCAAACCAACTGCAATGATGTTTGTGGTGGAGGTGGTGGTGGTTAACAATTTGCACATTTGCAGCAGTTTGCAAGTGGATTACTAACCTCAAATCTTAGCAAATGCATTAAATGTAGACTCTTCTGTATTATTAAAAAAAAAACAAAAAAAAACCCAGTTCTTATGGAAGATCTGTTGTTTGTTTACACATACCCACATTTGCCAGCAGGGTCCTGTTCACGGTCTGCTACTGGTCCATTTTGCAGAGGCATCCATTGTGCTCCCTCCTCTGTACTATGTAGACACTAGGGAGAATATATCACACAAAAAATAAGGATAAATACAAAAAATATTAAACAGGCCCTCTCTGAACTAAATAGCAACACTCTGTCTGTCAGATGTTTAGGCCATAATGGTGGGTCATCTTCAAGAACAAATTGGTCAGACTCGTGGTATATAGTTCCCTTATCATCTCCTCCTCTGTGAAGGGTACCCGTTGACACATGGGCTAGCCGCCATGGTACTTGCTATGTGCGAGATTTGAGTCTCGGGGCTTGCCGTAACCTGGCCGAGGGAGTTGGGGTAATGACGTCAGGCAGGCTACGGCTGGAGTGTATATTGTGTTGTCTCGATAATAAAGTCAGTTCAGGGTTCAGTTGAGAGTGGCTCCAGTCTCATGTTATTCGGACATAACATTTGGCAACGAGGATAAACCATGGGACCGTGTATCAGACAACCATTTTTACAATCTCCGGTCACACCAGCGATACCATGGGTCCACTGGAGGGAGACGTTCAACGTGTATGTGGCTGCGGCCGGCCTGAGCGGCGTCGATGAAGAGAGACGGAGTAGCCTAATGGTCCACGACCTCAGTGAGGAAGACCAGCAGATATTTTTTGGGCTGTGTGGCATCAGCTCACTGAAAGACGGTTTGGAATTAGTGGACTGTGTTTTCGGAGATCATTCCACCATCACGGCGCGGAGATATGAGTTTTTTGACCACCAACAGCGAGCGGGTGAGTCCACTCAGTCCTTTATTACGGAGCGCCGTAGCCTAGCAAGAGAATGCGCCTTTGGGCCTATCGAGGAGTTGCTGGTCCAGGATAAGCTAGCCCACGGTACTAACAACGTGTGGCTGAAGAGAAAGCTAAAGCTAACTAAAGATACTCTCTCGTTGGAAAAGGTGTTCGAGCTGGTCAGGCAGATTGAGTCCACAGTTCAGCTGAGTCTGCTGGTGTTGGCTAAAGGGAGTGTAGCCACCCAAGCTTTCCCGCCAAGCACAGCTGTTAGCAAGGTAGCTAATTCTCCAAGGCAGATTTCCAGGAGGTGGCGGACTGTGGTGCAGGACAGGGGCTACACTATCACTGCTGATTCATCAGCAGCGGAGTCCAGAGACACGACATCGGTGTGTGTGGCACGTGCGAAGAAGGAAGCGTTGAAATGGTACGTGCTAAAACTCGACGGAGTCGACGTGCCACTTATGGTGGACTCAGGGGCCGGTAGGTCCATACTGAGTATGGCTACTTTGAAGAGACTTTTCCCACATAAAACCATCAATGCTGGAGCAGTGAAAATGTTTGGATGTGGCCATGCCAAAATTGAAATGGCGGACACGGTCGATTTTTCAGTGAAATGTGGGTTGAAGACGGTTCCCGCATCCACTTTCCAAATTTTGTGCCAGAGGCAGACTTGCTAGGGTTAGATCTATTGGGTGAACTGGGATTCTCCATCAAGGACCCAGAAGGCTCGATGGTACTGATAGTGTACCTCGGATGGCATGTCCGCTGGCCGGCGTTGTTCAGAGGCCTGGGATGCGTCAGCGCGTTCCACCACCGCCCGCTCATAGATGCAATTGTGACGCTGAAAATTCAACCAATACGGTGGCTTCCCCTCGGCCTACAGGACAATGTCACGTGTAACCCCTGCCTTATATTAATCAGGTAAGGGAAATAATTAGTGTAGACCAGTTGCTAGGTTCGTAAGGGTTACAATAGGGAATTAAAGTGAGTGTGGAATGAAATAGCTGGAGGCAAGAAATGAGCAATAATGGTTGTTATTTATAGGGAAAAAGTGAGCTATATATACAGAAAATTTACCACTATACAAATATACAACGGCCGGTATGAAATAAAACCCCAAAGATGTCCTACTGAGCTCAGTGTTTGTTTGTCCTTTCGGGTTAGTCGTTTGACCAGTCAAGATATCTTGTATCTCCAGACTCAGGTTTCTTTTCCTCTTTTAAAGCGGCGACTTGGGTTGTTACCACTTTGAATCTTGGGCACTGGAGAGAGGAAGGATGCTCTTCAATCGAGATCTTGGTTAGGTCTCAGATCAATCTCGGTTCAGTCTCGGGTCAGGCTCGCCATCTCCATTCGGAGAGAATCCAGGATCCAGAAGGTTCTTGATCGGCAACCAAAAAAACCTAGCCTGCACGACAATAATGGTATTATTGTTTACAGCTAGAGTAATTCATCTTCCAATCCCTTCTTATATAACACCATAGCTTAGTGTTTAAATTCTTCTCTCATATTACTATTATTACAATCTGTGGTTTATATTAATCATATATCCCATAACCTACATATGTATAAGCATGTTAGAATGTTTAGTGATTACATATGTACAACGACCTCATGCCTCAGAACAGGACAAGAGGTCTCAACCGCCAGCGAAGATCAAAGAGCATCCGAGGCGCAGCGGTGGAGACCAGATCGATCGCCCTGACTTCCCAGGGCCAGGTGGAAGAGACAGAGGACAATGGAGGAGATCGATCGCCCTGACCACCCAGGGTCAGGTGGAGGAGTAGGAAGACAAAGGAGGGGGGATTAAGCTAATGCGGGATGTCAGCTTTGACGTGCAATGTCTTTTGTTATGTGTAGGTATAAGTATGTAGGTCTGAATGTGTTCGATCTCTTATTCTGCTTCTGCACTGAGATGAGACTTGTTAGAGGAGCGAAGCTGATAATAAACTTTGGTTTATAAATCACATTGCCTCGTTATTCCAAGCTCTTCTACACTGGTGACCAGACGTGAGGATGGAACAGAGACGTTCTCCCGCGATTGACTCATCGGAGGCGACCCAGGCAAGCGCCGGCGCCCATGCAGACAGGGGAACGGATGGAAGACGTTCCCCCACGGCAGAAGAGAGGGCTCAACCGAGCACCATCCCCAGCCCCGTCGTGAGAGCAGAAGAAAGGCGCTCTCACCCGGTGGACACATCAAGGACGGCCCACACAAGCGCCGTCACCGTCAAGCTGCCAGAATTCTGGCAAGAAGACCCGAGCTCGTGGTTCCAGCAAGCTGAGGCTCAGTTTGCACTGGCGGGCATAACGGCGGACGAGATGAAGTTTTATCACATCGTCGCCAAACTCGACGCTGCCACGTCAAGATGCGCGCGGAGCATAATCCGACAGCCGCCTGCCCATGACAAATACAGAGAGCTGAAGGCGACCATCGTCGAGAACTTCGTCCCCTCAGCCGAGGAGAGAGCAGAGAAGATCCTGGCTATCTACGGCCACAGAGGATGCAGACCCAAGGCCCTCATGGAGGACATGCTGCAGCTCAAGGAGGAGGACAACGACAACTTCCTCTTCCAACACATCTTCCTCAGCACTCTGCCGCCACACATGAGAGGGACGCTGATCAACATGCAGTGCAGCACCCAGCAGGACTTCCGCGCGCTGGCCCGAGAAGCGCAGCGACTCACCAACGCCTGCGGGGAACAGGTGGCCACAGCAGCATCCGCAGATGCCCAGAGCAGCGGAGAACCACAGACAACCGAGCATAGCCCGCCCACCATGGCGGCAACACGACCAAGACGCAGCAGGCGGAACGACATCTGCTATTACCACCACCGTTTCGCCGAGGGGGCGTACAAATGCGTTCCCCCTGCAAGTTCAAAAGTTCGGGAAAACGCCAAAACCGAGAATCGTTAATGGCTGCGGTTCTCAGCGAAAAAAATAAACTTCTTTATGTGACTGACGGACACATCGGGAGACGGTTCCTGATCGACACCGGAGCTCAACTGAGTTTTATCACCCCTTCCCACGCAGATCGGGCCATGGGTCCCCGGGGAAATGGGGCGATGGCAGCCAACGGCTCCATCATCGACACTTACGGTGAAAGGAGCCTGCCTCTTTGCATTCACGGCCGCAACTATAGATGGACATTTATTGTAGCGGCGGTGAGTTTTAACTTGTTGGGTGCTGATTTTTTGTGTGCACATGGGTTGTTAGTCGATCTAGCAAATAGATGCTTGGTTAATGCACTGTCATTTTATTCTATTCCCTGCTCAGCTCGAGTCTCTCCACCACCCGTGCAGGCCAGCGTCACAACAGCAGGAGGTAAGTTTGACCAACTCCTCACCCAATTTCCAGCACTCACAGTTCCAAAATTTTCAGCAACAGTAGCGAAACACGGGGTTGAACACTTCATTCCCACAACAGGCCCACCCGTGTTCGCCAAAGCTCGGCGCTTAGACGCGACCAAGCTCGCCATAGCACGGGACGAGTTTGCCACCCTGGAAAAATTAGGCATTATTAGACGCTCGAAAAGCCCCTGGGCATCGCCACTCCACATGGTCCCGAAAACCGATGGTTCTTGGAGACCGTGCGGCGATTACCGCAGATTAAACAATGTGACAGCGCATGACCGCTACCCAATTCCTCACATCCAAGATTTGAGATGAGATGAGATTGAGATTCTGAGATTGAGATTTCTCACTACATCTGGCGGGTGCGCACATTTTTTCTAAAATAGACCTGGTCCGCGGCTATCACCAAGTCCCCGTTCGAGCGGAAGACATTCCTAAAACGGCTGTAATAACCCCTTTCGGTCTTTTTGAATTTTTGCGGATGTCGTTTGGCCTCAAAGGCGCTGCTCAAACCTTTCAGCGGATGATGGACGGGGTATTACGCAATCTCCCTTTCGTGTTCGTTTACCTCGACGATATGCAGGTAGCCAGCTTGTCGGAGGAAGAACACGAACAACACCTCACTACGGTTTTTCAGAGACTAGAAGAGCACGGGTTAATAATCAATCCAGCCAAATGCAAATTCGGCGTGTCACAAATTGATTTTTTGCGACACAGAGTTTCACCAGAGGGGGCAGTCCCATTGCCAGACAAAGTTTGCGCAGTAAAAAATTTTCCACGACCACAAACAGTCAAATCGCTGCAAGAATTTTTGGGAATGGTTAATTTTTACAATCGTTTCCTCCCCCGCGCAGCTCAACTCATGCAGCCCCTGTATACCGTGCTCAGAAAACAAAAGCCTTCCAACGCGGTCGAATGGACCCCGGAGCACAAACGTGCTTTCGCGGAAGTAAAAAGTGCTCTAGCGAACGCCACATTGTTGGTTCACCCTGATCCCTCGGCCCGCATCGCGCTAACCACAGACGCTTCAGACCTGGCCATAGGGGCAGTTGTGGAACAACATGTTGGCGGAACCTGGCAACCTTTGGCATTTTTCAGCAAATCGTTAAACCAAACGGAGCGTAAATACAGCACTTTTGACAGGGAGCTGCTAGCGCTTCATTTATCCATCCGCCACTTCCAGTTCTGGTTAGAAGGGCGGCGTTTCACGGCTTTTGTACACCACAAACTGCTCACCTTTGCGATGGCTAAAATTTCAGAACCATGGTCAGGCAGGCAACAAAGACAGCTAGCTGCAATTTCAGAGTTCACCACAGACATTTGACATGTGGCAGGCAAACTTAACGTGGTAGCAGACTGCCTCTCTCGCGCTGTGACATCGCCAGAGCGTGAGGAGACAGATCATACTACCTCAGCCGCAGAACTCTTCGCCAACGCGGACATGTACGCGGCCCCAATTCACGTAGGGATAGATTACGCAGCCATGGCAGAGGAGCAAAGCAATGACGCGGACGTGCGCGCACTCCTGTCTGGGCCAACAGGGTTAAGGCTGGAGGAAAGGGGTTTACGCGACGGTGTACCCCCCCCTAATCTGCGACGTTTCAACCGGCCGACCTCGCCCGGTAGTCCCAGCTGCATGGCGCCGCCGTATTTTCGACTCAATTCACTTCCTCGCGCACCCAGGTGTGCGCGCCTTGGTTAAAATGGTCACCGAAAGGTTTGTGTGGCCCGGCCTGCGCAAAAATGTAAAGGAATGGGCAAAAACTTGCATGTCTTGTCAGCGCGCCAAAATACACAAACACACAAAAGCCCCTCTAGAGCCTTTTTGAATCCCAGCTAGAAGGTTCGACCACGTTCATGTCGACCTCGTGGGACCACTACCTTCGTCTCAGGGTTTCACACACCTGTTAACAATGATAGACCGTACTACGCGCTGGCCTGAGGCGGTCCCTCTGGCGTCAACCACAGCGGCGGAAGTCGGTTGCGTTTTTTTGACAAACTGGGTGGCACGTTTCAGTGTCCCGTCGGACATCACGTCCGATAGGGGGCCTCCATTTGTCTCAGAGCTTTGGTCAGCCATGGCCAGCAGCTTAGGGGCGACAATTCACCGCACCACCGCTTATCACCCTCAGGCTAATGGGTTATGCGAGTGCTTTCACAGATCTTTAAAGGCCGCCCTCAGAGCCTCACTAACGGATACAAATTGGGTAAATAAACTTCCCTGGGTTTTATTGGGGTTGCGTGCTGCGCCTAAAGAGGATCTAGACGCCTCTCCCGCAGAATTAGTTTTTGCACAACCTTTCAGACTCCCAGGTGAATTTTTACCAGAGAACCCAGAGCCTGGGCATCTTCCAGCCATGAGGCTTTTAAGCAGCAACGGACCGGACACTCTCCCCAGACCGGCACATCACTCTTTTCCACGGGTTTTTGTCCCCCAAGCTTTAAAAAACACTGAACTCGTTTTTGTTAGGCATGAAGCTTTAAAATCAACCCTCCGTCCACCATACGATGGACCATTCAGAGTGCTGCAACCTGGTGATAAGCATTTTGTGCTTGATTTAGGGGACAGAAAAGAAACAGCCAGCATTGACAGACTTAAACCTGCCTTCTTGCTGAGAGACGAACCTGCACGGTTGGCGAGAGCACCTCGGCGGGGTAGACCCCCCAAGAAAAAAGACTCAGCACCCCTGCAGGGAACAAATAACCACTCTCCTCCCCAAGCTGCAGATTCCTTACAGGAAGGTCCCGCCAGGATGCCCAAGCGGACCCACAGCAGATTCAGGAGAAGACTAAAACCCAGTCCCGCACAGGGACTGATGCAAATTAACCAAAAGTTGTTAACTATTTTATCAGATTGTTCTGTGACAGTTTTAAGACTGATTTGTGATATTACTATGCTGTTATGATTACCACTGAATTCTCTACAGGAGCATAGCTGCTGGAAAGTTTTTTTCCTTGTCAAGAGGTTTAACAGTTAGTATGTCATAGAAATTATCTTAAACTGTGGACTTTCTTTTATTGTCCTTTTCTTAGTCGTTTGGGGGGGGGGGGGCTGTGGTTTATATCAATCATATATCCCATAACCTACATATGTATAAGCATGTTAGAATGTTTAGTGATTACATATGTACAACGACCTCACGCCTCAGAACAGGACAAGAGGTCTCAACCGCCAGCGAAGATCAAAGAGCATCCGAGGCACAGCGGTGGAGACCAGATCGATCGCGCTGACTTCCCAGGGCCAGGTGGAAGAGACAGAGGACAATGGAGGAGATCGATCGCCCTGACCACCCAGGGTCAGGTGGAGGAGTAGGAAGACAAAGGAGGGGGGATTAAGCTAATGCGGGATGTCAGCTTTGACGTGCAATGTCTTTTGTTATGTGTAGGTATAAGTATGTAGGTCTGAATGTGTTCGATCTCTTATTCTGCTTCTGCACTGAGATGAGACTTGTTAGAGGAGCGAAGCTGATAATAAACTTTGGTTTATAAATCACATTGCCTCGTTATTCCAAGCTCTTCTACACAATCCAGCAATATAGAAATATCTTACATTTCACATCTTACATGCATGTGTTCTTTTCTCACAATCTCTCTGGTAGCACATGAAATACCCTTTTTTTCATGTAACCAATTAAATGAATTCCTCTTTTTATCTTTTCATCATTTAACCATGAAATTATGAGTAATCCTTTCTAACCTTGTCTTTGTAATTCATGAAATGAAATACAATTAATTTGTCACATAACCAGGGAATATACTGTCCCATTACTTCCAATATTCCCTTTTAAAAATCAGTAAAACCCTGTCTGAGCTACTGGGTTTAGCATAACCTATGGATTTACATAGTAGACCAACACCATATGCTTTTAGCATCAAACTACACATTGCATTCGACAGAAATAGTGCATATGAACTAAAAGTACTTCAGCATACTGTTGGGAACTGAAATCACATTCAGGAAAACCATACAGACACAAAAATAGCCTTTTCCATTGCTTTTAAACAGAAAAAAATCCACTCGTGATTAGCATTAGCATAATGCTAACATTAGCATGTATCTCACTCACCAAGATGAGGTCTCAGTGTGAACACAGCAAAGGACACAGCCACAATGCCCCTCACGCTCGTGCTCCCGTCAACTTAGGATAATAAAGGTTGCAGATTAGCGTTTGGAGAGTGTTTAGATCCATTTATAGCATCTTTCTGAATGAAACTCACCAAGAAGAGGTATCTGTGTGAATCAGACCGCTTCACAACCTCTCTCGTCCGCGCTCATATCGTGAAAGACTGAATTCCGAGTGCGCACTTGCTGCCTCTACTCGGAAGGCGGGGCTAATATCGCTCTTAACGAATGGAAAGACCCAGATCACCCAACGTGACCATGAAACGGAAATTTAAAAGTTGGATGACGAGGATCGCACTTCCTCTTCCCCAAGATAGTCGGTTTTCAAAATAAAATCACACAATTGCATTAATACAATTGACATCTGAGAAAAAAAAGGGTCATTTTCTCAGCTGGGTTACACACGGCAGAGCTGAACAAACTGCTGGAAGCAGGCATCATCGAGAGAGTGGATGCTTCACCCTGGATATCAAATATCGTGGTGGCCAAGCCAAAAGCGAGTGGCATCCGACCGTGTATCGATCTTAGGATGGTGAATAAAGCAATCGTCCCGGACAAGTACCCGTTCCCCACGATGGAAGAACTCACTGCAACATTCAGTGGTTCAAAGATATTCACGAAGCTGGATCTTCACCAGGGTTACCTGCAGGCGCCCCTCCACCCAGCCAGCAGGAACCTGACAGCGTTGGTGACCCACATGGATGTGTTCAGGTACACCCGCATGCCTTTTGGTCTGAGCTCAGCACCCAGTTGTTTTCAGAAAATAATGTCCACGATTCTGGCTGGCCTCAAGGTTGTGGTGGCATACCTTGATGATATCGTGGTACATGGCCACCATGGGAGGAGCACGATAATCGGTTGGGATGGATACTGACGGTACTACAGGAACACAAATTCACCCTAAACAGGGAAAAATGCATCTCCGCGGCAGACTCCATTGAGTTTGTGGGGTTCCAGTTGATGGCGGGGGGGCTGAGGCCCCTGCAATTGAACGTGGAGGCATTCCTGCGCCTCCCAGAACCATCAACACCTGCAAAGATTTCCTAGTTTCTGGGTAAGGTGAACTTTAATGGGTGTTTTATTCCCCGCTACTCGGAAACGAATGGACCCCTCTGGGCCCTGATGAAACAGGATGCGCTGTGGCAATGGACCCCAGCCTGCTCAGCGGCGGCTGCTAAGGTGAAATTTCAACTCCCCTCCCCTCCAGTGTTGGCCCATTTTAATCCAAAGTGGCCAACCACTGTGGCCTGTGATGCGTCTGGCTCAGCAGTGGGGGCAGTTATGTCCCGGGTACAAGATGGTACAGAGCGTCCGGTGGCATTCGCATCAAGGTCTCTCTCAGCAGCTGAAAAAAGTACGCCGTGGGAGAGAGGGAGGCGCTCGCCTGTGTCTGAGCATGTGAGCAGTGGCATATCTACCTCTATGGGCGCCATTTCACTCTGCGGACAGATCATCGAGTGCTGACAACATTACTGGAGACGTCGGATTCGGGACACAGACATTTGCGGATCCACAGGTGGACAGAGCAGCTGAGGGCTTACAATTTTGCCACCCAGTTCACCCCTGGTAAGGAGAACATAGTGGCGGATCTCCTGTCCCGTGCCACGGCCAACATGGTACAATCGGACGACGACGATGACAACGATCCCACGGAGGCGGATCTGGTCAATGCACTGCACGTGGCCCTCCGGGATATAGTATCCCTCCAAGAACTTCGGGTGGAGTCGGAACGAGACCCCGTGCTGTCACAACTGTGCTTGGTGATTAGGGAGGGTTGGCCCGCGAAGGTGCAGGGTGGGCTGGCACCCTTCCACCGGTTTAAAGATGAACTGAGCTGTTGGAATGAGGTATGTGTGGTGAGGGGACACTGCATGCTAATCCCGGTGTCTCTGAGATCACATATCCTAGCGATGCTCCACGAGGGCCACCTGGGCGTGGTCAGGGTAAAACAGCACTGCAGGGATTCAGTTTAGTGGCCGGGTATTGATAAGGACATTGAAGCTATGGTGAAAAACTGTGTTCCGTGCTTGGAAAGTGGGAAGACCGGCGGACCACCCCCTCCACCCCTGCGGCCATTGAGGTACCCGGAGGGCCCTTGGAAACACATTCAGTTGGACATCTGTGGCGAACTACATACAGCACCCAGACAGCCGGCTTCTGCTTGTGGTCTACGAGCTGTTCTCAAAGTAGCCAGAGGTGTTACCCACTAATTTAGTCATGACGGATGTGGTTACAGGTTTCTTGTCGTCACTGTTTGCCAGGTGGGGGGTCCCAAATGTAATCATGACTGACAATGGCCCACAGTTCACCTCTGGGGCATTTGAAGAGTTCTTGAGCGCTAGGGGCGTGGAACACATTAAAACCGCATTCTACCATCCCCAGGCCAATAAGGGCACTGAACGTTTTAACAAGACCCTGAAAAATGGACTGAGAGCCCACTTGGCAGACAGCTTCGTATTTCCGGATGCCCTCCAGAGCACACTCCTCCACTACAGGGCAATGGCCCATGCAACAACGGGACGCTCCCCGATGGCTTTCATGCTGGGGTGTGAACTACATCCACCTTTGGATCGACTGAGACTGCCCACGACTCCTCCTCCAAGGAGTATGGACTCTCTATAGGACCGGGTCGCTGCACAACAGCGTAAGATGAAGCGACGATTTGACAGGAAGCACAAGGCGAGAGCCCACAGACTGAAGGTGTCGGATCAAGTTTGAATCAAACACCCTAACTGCACACACAAACTGCAGCCGTTCTGGACGGGGCCACTGTGGATTACGAGGCGACAGGGCTAGGACACGTTTGAGCTTGCGGATGGGTAGCGGTGGCACTCCAGTAGACTCAGGAAGTTGCCACCAGAACAGAGGACTAGAGCTACAGTGGGACAACCTGGTGTGAGGTGGGACTTGTTGGACTGGGGTGGTAAGAACTCATGGGTGCGGCCGACGGTGGCTGGTGCAGAGTCCCCCGCCTAGGGGACGCCCGACTAGAATTCGTCAGAGGCCCAGGTACCTGGAAGACTATGTATTGAAGACAGTACTAGCTAATGCGTGCTGGGACTAAGCGGCAGAATAACCCGTTCCAACATGTTGGGGCATTCTGGTCTGGTCTACCCAGACGCCCATTTGATTGGCTGAGTTTGGCCTACTTAGTTTAAAAAAAAAAGAGAGAGAGAGAGAGAGAGACAACACTGTGTTTGTTTGTTTTTTCCGTTCTGGGGGAAGGGGGGGTCTTTGACTTTGTGGGGGGGATGATGTTATGTGTGCGATTTGACTCTCGGGGCTTGCCGTAGCCTGGCCAAGGGGGTTGGGGTAATGACGTCAGGTGGGCTATGGCTGGAGTGTATATTGTGTTGTTCTCGATAATAAAGTCAGTTCAGTGTTCAGTTAAGAGTGGCTCCAGTCTCATGTTATTCGGACATAACAGTACTGTCTACAACGGTTACAGGTCAAGTGGACCCCTGACCAAGTGAGCACCCCAAGTGGACCCCAGGATCTAATCTGTACATATACAAGTGCATTTTCAATCCAGTGATTCATAATTTTCTAAAGCCTCATTCAGAACATTATAGTGTCACATACCTGTTCTGTGGATTTTTATCTGGGGGCAGCCAGCCGTGACAAGCAGCAGCCATGGAAAAGAGAAACCTTTTGAAAGCAGAAATGGAGCCAAAACCTTCTCTGGGTATTTTAATACATATACTGTATATATGTATATACTGTATTCTTTTACAATTCTTGGTGACTAATGTTCTGAATGAGGCTTCAGGAAATTATGAATCACTTTATAAATCACTGGATTGAAAATGTACTTGCACAAATTAGATCCTGGGGTCCACTTGGGGTGCTCACTTGCTCAGGGGTCCACTTGACCTGATCCCTCCTGCAGTTATGCTGCTAATGCTACTACAATTGCTATGAACAAAATAATAAATCACATTTGCCCTCTCACTGGTTTTCATGTCATGTCCAATCATGTAATGCTACTACCCATCTCCAATGATTCAGAAACTGTGCCTTCACCCAATAACTGTACAACAGATTTTTGAAATGAGGGCTGACCAGGCTAGCTAGTTGAGCTAGCACAGGCTAATAACAATTGCAAGTTTATGAGCTTTTACTGCACATAAACAAGAAAAAAAGCTGTTGAAATAAAACAAGATCACAGACTACAGAATCTACCTGTTAACTTAAGTGATAAAATGACCAAAACAATGGCTATTCATTAACTTACCCGGGACTATTAAGCAGACACTCCATGAAATGAATGATGGTCTATGGAGACAATTCCATTGTTTGGAACTATTCCCAGTATCTTTGACCCACGTTACTTCCGCCTTTCACAGCTTCGATAGAAGGCTACCAGAGTGTCACAACTCTCATACTATACAGCTCTGATATACGTGGAACAGTCCAACAGTCTGAGGAGGAGGGGGACATCATATTCATTTGATTTGGAGTTTTTATAAAAACCCGTGTTTCTACATTTTGTCGGGCATCACGTTAAATATGATAATATAGCACCTTGGGGGAGTCAGATTATTTAGCATCTCAGACAAGAGACAGTGGATAAGCATGGGAGAACAATGCTCAGGAGGTTCCTGGCGAGATAGCAGGAAGGAGTCAAGGACGTAGGAGGTTGAATGCAGTGTAATGCAAATGTCATGTTGTGTGTGGAGAAATGCCATGAAACTTGTGAGGTATGGTGCGCATTTAGGGCCCATATATAGTATGCATGTATGGTATGCATTTTCCCTCACATATGTTCAGTAGGCATGACGGTGCATACTCTGGGAACTTCACGTCTAAACGGCCAAGAAGTCCTGACCCGGCGGAGATCTCGGGAGGTGTGAAGTGGTTTCTTGAAAGACGGGAAGTCAGAGAGAATGTCCCAGCAGGAGCCCCCGAGGCTGAAGTGTTGAAACACAATATTGACGCCAAGGAGCCTCGGAAGCTATATGTTTACTGAAGGACTGTGGGCTGGGAATGTAATATTTGATGTTGGGGGGTTTTGTGTCTCTGGAGAGTATAAGAGCTGTGTTGAATGATTGTTCTCCCTCTTTTGTTGAGATACTTGCTTGATAGAGGATGTAGACTTTCAATAAACCTTTCCTGAGAAATAAACTCAGTCTCGTTTGTGAAGGCATCCTCTACACTGGTGACCTACGACAAACCATGGCCGGTGACGGTGAGCTTTCCGCACCGGACTCTTCAGGGGCCAACCGGGTTAACGCAGCTACCGCACTACAGCTGCCCGATTTCTGGCAACATAACCCACGCTCCTGGTTTACCACTGTGGAGGCGCAGTTCCACCTTCGGGGAATCTCAGCGGATGCAACGAGGTTCTACCATGTCGTCACGAAGCTGGACAGCCTCACAGTGCAGCGGGTGGAGAGCCTGACCAACCACCCGCCCCAAGACGACAAGTATGGCGCACTGAAAGCCGCCATCATTCGAGCCTTCACTCCCTCGCTGGGAGAGCGAGCAGAGAAGCTCCTGGCGCTGACAGAAGGGGAAGCAGACAGGCCAGCAGATCTGATGGCGAAGATGATGGGCCTGAGAGGCGAGGATGATGACAGCTTTATCTTCGCCCACCTCTTTCTCAGAACACTACCGCCAGCAGTGAGAGTCACCCTGGCCAGCTCACAGCTACTCCACAACCGTGACTACCACGAGCTGGGCCAGGAGGCGCAGCGGCTCGTCGACGCCCATAGACGACACGCAGCCACGATGGCAGCAGCAGAGCTGAACGCACCCCCATGAGACGAGGGGAGACCAGAGGCTGCAGCACCGGATCCACTGACGTCGGCAGCGGCAGAGGCCAGGAGAAGCGGAGCTGACAACACCCTCTGTTTCTACCATCGACGCTTCGCTGAGAAAGCGCGCAGATGCATCCCACCGTGCCGATACCAGCGCCAGGGAAACGCCAGGACCGGGAGCCGGTAGCAGCGGCGACTCTCGGCACGAAGAACAAGCTGCTTTTCGTGACAGACGTAAATTCGGGGAAAGAATTCCTGGTGGACACAGGCTCCCAGCTGAGTTTTGTCAAGCCTGCCTACGCGGACATGCTGACGCCTGCCAGCGGACCCCTGGTGTTAGCGGTGAACGGCTCCACGATCAAAACCTATGGGGAGAAGACGCTCCTCCTATCTCTCCACGGCCGCACCTTCGAGTGGACCTTCGTCGTGGCCGCAGTTAGCAACAACATGCTAGGTGCTGACTTTTTATGCTCAAACAGTTTATTGGTTGATCTTGCTAATAGATGTATTTGTCTTAGATGTATTTGTATTATGTCTTTTTACTCTATCTCCTGCACAGCTCGGGTGGCCCTGCCTTCTGCACATCCCAATGTCACAGCTGCGGGTGGTAAGTTTCATGCACTACTCAATCAGTTTCCAACACTCACGGTCCCAACATTTTCAGCGTCAGTTGCCAAACACGGGGTCGAGCATTTCATAACTACCTCTGGCCCCCCTGTTTTTGCAAAAGCTCGGCGCTTGGACCCAGCTAAACTGGCCATCGCGTGCAAGGAATTTGCCAACTTGGAAAAACTGGGCATTGTTAGACGCTCTAACAGCCCTTGGTCGTCACCCCTGCACATGGTGCCCAAGGCTGACGGCTCGTGGCTCCCTTGCGGTGATTTCCGCAGATTAAATAATGCTTCAGCACATGACCGCTACCCGATTCCACACATCCAGGACTTTTCGGCACATTTGGCGGGGGCGCGCATCTTTTCCAAAATAGATTTGGTGCGCGGTTATCACCAAGTCCCAGTCCGCGTGCAAGACATACCCAAAACGGCAGTTATAACCCCTTTCGGGCTCTTCGAGTTTTTGCGCATGCCTTTCGGCCTCAAAGGCGCCGCACAGACGTTCCAACGCATGATGGATGCAGTGCTGCGTGGCCTCCCTTTCATGTTCGCTTATTTGGATGATATTTTGGTAGCCAGTACATCTGAAGCTGAACACGAACGCCACCTCACAGCCGTTTTTCAGAGGCTGACAGAACACGGGCTGATAATTAACCCAGCGAAATGCCAGTTTGGGGTAGCGCAAATCGATTTTTTGGGGCACTGCGTGTCTCCAGAGGGCGCGGTCCCGCTGCCTGATAAAGTGCACGCGATAACGGATTTCCCTCAACCGCAGACAGTTAAGGCACTGCAAGAATTTTTGGGGATGGTCAAATTTTATAACCGTTTCCTCTCCAACGCGGCACGGCTCATGCACCCATTGTACGCGGCACTAAAGAAGCAAAAACCTGCATCTAAGGTCGACTGGTCCCCGGACCGGGAGCGCGCTTTCTCACAAGTCAAATCGGCCCTCGCGAATGCTGCGTTATTGGCACACCCGGTGCCAGCAGCTTGCATGGCGCTCACCACGGACGCTTCCGACGTGGCAGTGGGGGCAGTTGTTGAGCAACTGGTAGCAGGGAGCTGGCAACCACTTGCGTTTTTCAGCAAAACATTGCGCGATAACGAGCGTAAATACAGCGCATTTGATAGGGAGCTTTTAGCCCTGCATTTGGCCATCCGCCACTTCCAGTTCTGGTTGGAGGGGCGCCGTTTCACCGCCTTTGTAGACCACAAACCATTAACATTTGCAATGGCCAAAATTTCAGAGCCTTGGTCGGGCCGACAACAGAGACAGCTGGCTGCGATTTCGGAGTTTACCACCAACATTCAACACGTGGCGGGCAAACACAATGTCGTGGCTGAATGCCTCTCGCGCGCAGTTGCACTGCCAGGCCCCCAGGGGGCAGACTCGGTGGCTGTAGACGCGGGCCAGGTTTGCGGCGCGGAAGCGCTCACAGCCCCGGTCTGCGTTGGGTTAGATTATGCAGCCATGGCCACCGAGCAGGTTAACGATGCGGACGTGCACGCGCTCCAGTCTGGGCCAACAGGGCTAAGGCTGGAGCACAGGGTGCATCAAAGAGGTATGCCCCCCCTAATCTGCGATATCTCCATGGGGCGCCCCCGCCCCGTGGTCCCAGCTGCGTGGCGTCGCCGTGTTTTTGACTTAATACATTCGCTGGCACATCCAGGCGTTTGCGCATCGATCAAAATGGTGGGAGAGAAGTTTGTTTGGCCGGGGCTGTGTAAACAGGTCAAAGAATGGGCTGCAGCCTGCGCAGCGTGTCAAAGAGCAAAGGTACACAAGCACACGCGGGCCCCTCTAGAACCTTTTCACATCTCAGCCAAACGCTTCGACCACGTGCATGTCGACTTGGTGGGACCCCTCCTGCTGTCACAGGGGTTCACACACCTTCTAACTATGGTGGACCGCACTACGCGCTGGCCAGAGGCGATTCCCCTGGCATCAACCACAGCAGCAGACGTTGCGCGCGCTTTTTTAACGACTTGGGTTGCGCACTTTGGAGTCCCGTCAGACATAACGTCTGACAGAGGACCCCAATTAGTTTCCGAGCGCTGGTCATCCATGGCACTCAGCCTGGGGGTGAAAATTCATCGCACCACTGCGTATAACCCCCAGGCCAACGGTTTGTGCGAACACTTTCACCGGTCATTGAAAGCAGCCCTCAGAGCGGCTCTCACAGACACAAATTGGGTTGATAAGCTTCCATGGGTTTTATTAGGGTTGCGTTCGGCACCTAAAGAAGATTTGCAAGCCTCTCCAGCCGAGCTAGTGTTCGCCCAACCTCTCCGGTTACCGGGAGAATTCCTTCCTGAGAACCCCGCACCAGATCGCTCCCCCGCTCAGCTGCTGCAGAGCGACGCGGGATCAAACACCCTCCCTGGCCCAGTTCATCACAGTTTTCCACGCGTTTTTGTGCCTAAAGCCTTAAAGAATGCAGAATTCGTCTTTGTTAGACACGACGCACAGAGGATAGGTTTAAGACCACCTTATGATGGACCGTTCAGAGTGTTAGAAACCGGGGAAAAGCATTTTTTACTCGATTTGGGAGACAGGAGGGAATTGGTCTGCATTAACAGACTCAAACCCGCTTTTGTGTTAGCTGATGAACAAGTGCAGGTAGCCAGGGCCCCCCGTCGAGGCAGGCCACCGGGGAGACACTCTGCTAAGCTTTCACGACGATGTGCTAATGACTCTGGTCCACAGATGCAAGAGACAGCCACAGGCAGAGCGAGACCTGCTCACAGCAGGTATGGCAGGCGGTTGAAGCCCAAGCAGTTGGATGTGTGATATGTTGTGCCAAATTTTTTTTTTCATTTTCGTTCTGTGTAATATGTCATGGTTCTATGCATCTGGGGTGTAAGTTGTCCTTATTTAGACGTTTGGGGGGGGGGGGTGTTATATGGTACGCATTTAGGGCCCATATATAGTATGCATGTATGGTATGCATTTTCCCTCACATATGTTCAGTAGGCATGACGGTGCATACTCTGGGAACTTCACGTCTAAACGGCCAAGAAGTCCTGACCCGGCGGAGATCTCGGGAGGTGTGAAGTGGTTTCTTGAAAGACGGGAAGTCAGAGAGAATGTCCCAGCAGGAGCCCCCGAGGCTGAAGTGTTGAAACACAATAGTGACGCCAAGGAGCCTCGGAAGCTGTATGTTTACTGAAGGACTGTGGGCTGGGAATGTAATATTTGATGTTGGGGGGTTTTGTGTCTCTGGAGAGTATAAGAGCTGTGTTGAATGATTGTTCTCCCTCTTTTGTTGAGATACTTGCTTGATAGAGGATGTAGACTTTCAATTAACCTTTCCTGAGAAATAAACTCAGTCTCGTTTGTGAAGGCATCCTCTACAGAGGGGTAAAAAGAGAGTGCCTGCTGAAATGAGTCAGTCTGTTCTGTGCTTGAGAGATGTGAAGTGTATAATAAACTGTGTGCCATGAGTCGGTCTCTTATTTCACACACTCCACAATAAACATTTTAAAAAATATATATGGGGCTTCTAGTAGATTGGGGCCCCTAGTTGGTCGGGGCCTAAGTCAACCGCTTACCTTTGCCTAATGGTCAGTCCGCCTCTGATGGTAATTTTTTAAGCTTATATACACTACCGTTCAAAAGTTTGGGGTCACCCACACAATTATTTTGTGTTTTCCATGAAAAGTCACACTTATTTACCACCATGAGTTGTAAAATGAATAGAAAATACAGTCAAGACATTGACAAGGTTAGAAATAATGATTTGTATTTGAAATAATAATTTTTTCCTTCAAACTTTGCTTTCGTCAAAGAATCCTCCATTTGCAGCAATTACAGCATTGCAGACCTAACATGATTGCACAAGGGTTTTCTAATCATCCATTAGCCTTCTGATGCAATGAGCAAACACATTGTACCATTAGAACACTTGAGTGATAGTTGCTGGAAATGGGCCTCTATACACCTACGTAGATATTGCACCAAAAACCAGACATTTGCAGCTAGAATAGTCATTTACCACATTAGCAATGTATAGAGTGTATTTCTGATTAGTTTAAAGTTATCTTCATTGAAAAAAAGTGCTTTTCTTTCAAAAATAAGGAAATTTCTGAGTGACCCCAAACTTTTGAACGGTAGTGTATATACATTCTCTCATTTATTAAGCATATACATTGGAATATGTGGATGTATTATTGTGGTTATTTTGTATTGATGGAGATGCTGGTATTGTAATATGAGCAGCGTGTGGCTTTTATTGTGACTATGATTTTCTGCCTGTCACCAGTTCAGTGCAGCTGTTGTTGTTTGATGTTGTGTTGTGTTTTTTCCTTTATGTGAAGCACTTGTTGCAACACAAATTGCCCATTTAGGGACAATAAAGATTACTTCAACTTCTTCTTCTTGTTTCGGCTGCTCCGTTTAGGGGTCACCACAGTGAATCATCTGCCTCCATCTCACCCTACCCCTTGCATCTTCCTCTGTAACACCAACCCTCTCCATGTCCTCCTTCACTACATCCATGAATCGTCTTGAATCGTGGTTTTCCTCTTTTACTCCTGCCTGGCAGCTCCATCTTCAACATCCTTTGTCCAATACATCCACTATCCCTCCTCTGCACATGCCCAAACTATCTCAGCCTTGCCTGTCTTACTTTGTCTCCAAACTGCTCAACCTGAGCTGTCCCTCTGATATACTCATTCCTAATAATGAAAATCTTAGCATTGTCAACCCTGTCACCTCCAGCTCCACCTCCTGTCCTTTTGTCAGCACCACCTTCTCCAAACCATACATCATAGTAGGTCTCACGACCGTCTTGTAAATCCTCGCTTTCACTCTAGCTGCTATCCATCCATCTATCCATCCATTTTCTACTGCTTTTCCAGAGGTCCGGGTCGCAGAGGCAGCAGCTCAAGCAGAGAAGCTTAGACTTCTCTCTCCCCGGCCACCTGCTCCAGCTCTTCAGAGAGGATACCAAGATGTTCCCAGGCCAGCAGGGAGACGTAGTCTCTCCAGTGTGTCCTGGGTCTGCCCCAGGGTTTCCTCCCTGTCAGACATGCCCAAAACACCTCAAGTGGGAGGTGTCTAGGAGGCATCCTGATCAGTTGCCCAAACCATCTCAACTGGCTCCTTTCAATGAGGAGGAGCAACGGTTCTACTCTGAGCCTCTCTCGGATGTCTGAGCTCCTCACCCTATCTCTAAGGGTGAGTCCAGCAATCCTACACAGGAAGCTCATTTCAGCCACTTGTATCCGCAATCTCATTCTTTCAGTCATTACCCAAAACTCATGACCATAGGTGAAGGTAGGAACGTAGATTGACCGGTAAATCAACAGCTTTGCTTTAGAGCTCAGCTCCCTCTTCACAACAGACCGGTACAACGTCTGCATCACTGCAGAGGCTGCTCTGATCCGTCTGTTAATCTTGCGCTCCATTCTCCCCTCACTCATGAATGCGACCCTGAGATACTTAAACTCTTCTAATTGGGGCAGGAGCTTGTCTCCAACCCAGAGAGGACAATCCACCTTTCTCCGGCTGAGAACCATGGACTCGGACTTGGAATTGCTGATTCTCATCCCAGCAGCCTCCCACCTAGTAGCAAATCGTCCCAGTAAGACCTGTAGGTCATTGCTTGATGACGCCAACAGGACAACGTCATCCACAAACAGCAGAGATGAAATCCTGTGGTCACCAAGCATGACACCCTCCAATCCTTGGCTGCGCCTAGATATCCTGTCCATAAAAATTATGAACAGGATCGGTGACAAAGGGCAGCCCTGGCGGAGTCCAACTCTCACTGGAAATGTGTTTGACTGGGTGTTGGCAATACAAACCAGCCTTTTGCAATGGTCGTATAGGGACCGGATAGTTCGTAACAACGAGCCTGATACCCCATACTCTCGAAGCACCCCCCACAAAAGACCACGAGGGATGTGGTCGAAAGCTTTCTCCAAGTCCACAAAACACATGTGGACTGGTTGGGCAAACTCCCACAAACTCTCGAGGATTCTCAAGAAGGTAAAGAGCTAGTCCGATGTGCCACTGTCAGGACGAAAACCACATTGCTCCTCCTGAATTCGAGGTTCAGCCAGCAGTCGGCTGGTCTAGCTGCTATCTTTCTGTCACAAATCACCCCTGACACTCGTCTCCACCCACTCCACCCTGTCTACACTCTCTTCTTCACCTCTCTTACGCATTTGCCATTGCTTTGGATGGTTGACCCCAGGTATTTAAACTCATCTACTTTCACTACCTCAACTCCGTCCATCTTCACCGTCACATCTGCCTCCCTCTCAGTCACACTCATGTACTCTGTCTTGCTTCTACTGACTTTCATTCCTCTTCTCTCCAGAGCATATCTCCACCTCTCCAGGTTCTGTTCCACCTGCTCCCTACTCTCCCTACAGATCACAATGTCATCTGCAAACATCATGGTCCACAGGGACTCCTGCCTGACCTCATCTGTCAGCCTGTCCATCACTATGGCAAACAAGAAGGGGCTTAGAGACGATCCCTGATGTAATCCCACCCCCACCTTGAATCCATCCATCACTCCGACAGCGCAGCTCACCACTGTCTTGCTGTCCTCATACTGTACATGTCCTGCACCACCCTCACATACTTCTCTTCCACTCCTGACTTCCTTACACAGGACCACACTTCCTCTCTTGGCACCCTATCATATGTTTTCTTTCGATCCACAAAGATACAGTGTAACTCCTTTTGACATTCTCTATACTTCTCCATCAGTACTCTTTCTTGCCATAAAACTGTAGTGCTGCTCATTGATTGTCACCTCTCCTCTTAACCTGGCTTCAACAACTCTTTCCCATATCTTCATAGTGTGGCTGATCAACTTTATGCCTCTGTAATTATTACAGCTCTGAGCATCACCTTTGTTCTTGAAAATGGGTACTAAAACACTTCTTCTCCACTCCTCGGGCATCCTCTCACTCTCCAAGACTGTGTTAAAAGGTCTTGTTAAAAAGTCCACTGTCATCTCTCCTCAACATCTCCATCCCTCCACAGGTGCAGTGGTGTGAAAAAGTGTTTGCCCCCTTCCTGATTTCTCTTTTTTTTTGTATGTTTGTCACACTTAAATGTTTCAGATCATCAAACAAATTTAAATATTACACAAAGATAACACAAGCAAATACAAAATTTAGTTTTTAAATGAAGGTATTTATTATTAAGGGAAAAAAGATCCAAACCTATATGGTCCTGTGTGAAAAAGTGATTGCCCCCTAAACCTAATAACTGGTTGGGCCACCCGTAGCAGCAACAGCTGCAATGAAGCGTTTGCGATAACTGGCAAAGAGTCTTTTACAGCGCTGTGGAGGAATTTTTGCCCACTCATCTTTGCAGAATTGTTGTAATTCAGCCACACTGGAAGGTTTTCAAGCACGAACCGCCTTTTTAAGGTCATGCCACAGCATCTCAATCAGATTCAGGTCAGGACTTTGACTAGGCCACTCCAAAGTCTTCATTTTATTTTTCTTGAGCCATTCAGAGGTGGACCTGCTGGTGTGTTTTGGATCATTGTCCTGTTACAAAACCCAAGCACACTTCAGCTTGAGGTCACCAACAGATGGCCGGACAGTCTCCTTCAGGATTTTTTTGGTAGACAGCAGTATTCATGGTTCCATTTACCACAGCAAGTCTTCCAGGTCCTGTAGCAGCAAAACAGCCCCAGACCATCACACTACCACCACCATATTTTACTGGTGATATGATGTTCTCTTCTGAAATGTTGTGCTACTTTTACACCAGATGTAATGGGACACACACCTTCCAAAAAGTTCAACTTTTGTCTCGTCAGTCCACAGAGTATTTTCCCAAATGTCTTGGGGATCATCAAGATGTTTTCTGGCAAAACTGAGATGAGCCTTTATGTTTGTTTTGCTCAGCAGTGGTTTTCGTCTTGGAACTCTGCCATACAGGCTATTTTTGTCCAGTCTCTTCCTTATGGTGGAGTCATGAACACTGACCTTAACTGAGGCAAGTGAGGCCTGCAGTTCTTTGGATGTTGTTGTGGGGTCTTTTGTGACCTCTTGGATGAGTTGTTGCTGCGCTCTTGGGGTAATTTTGGTGGGACGGCCACTCCTTGGAAGGTTCACGACTGTTCCATATTTTCACCATTTGTGGATAATGGCTTTCACTGTGGTTTGCTGGAGTCCCAAAGCTTTAGAAATACAGTGGGGTAAAAAAGTATTTAGTCAGCCACCAATTGTGCAAGTTCTCCCACTTAAAAGATGAGACAGGTCTCCAATTTTCATCATAGGTATACCTCAACTATGAGAGACAAAATGAGAAAAAAAAAATCCAGAAAATCACATTGTCTGATTTTTAAAGAATTTATTTGCAAATTATGGTGGAAAATAAGCATTTGGTCAATAACAAAAGTTCATCTCAATACTTTGTTATATACCCTTTGTTGGCAATGACAGAGGTCAAACGCTTTCTGTAAGTCTCCACAAGGTTTTCACACACTGTTGCTGGTATTTTGGCCCATTCCTCCATGCAGATCTCCTCTAGAGCAGTGATGTTTTGGGGCTGTTGCTGGGCAACACGGACTTTCATCTCCCTCCAAAGATTTTCTATGGGGTTGAGATCTGGAGACTGGCTAGGCCACTCCAGGACCTTGTAATGCTTCTTACGAAGCCACTCCTTCATTGCCCGGGTGTGTTTGGGATCATTGTCATGCTGAAAGACCCAGCCACGTTTCATCTTCAATGCCCTTGCTGATGGAAGGAGGTTTTCACTCAAAATCTCACGATACATCGCCCCATTCATTCTTTCCTTTACATGGATCAGTCGTCCTGGTCCCTTTGCAGAAAAACAGCCCCAAAGCATGATGTTTCCACCCCCATGCTTCACAGTAGGTATGGTGTTCTTTGGATGCAACTCAGCATTCTTTCTCCTCCAAACATGACAAGTTGAGTTTGTACCAAAAAGTTCTATTTTGGTTTCATCTGACCATATGACATTCTCCCAATCCTCTTCTGGATCATCCAGATGCTCTCTAGCAAACTTCAGACGGGCCTGGACATGTACTGGCTTAAGCAGGGGGACACGTCTGGCACTGCAGGATTTGAGTCCCTGGCGGCGTAGTGTGTTACTGATGGTAGCCTTTGTTACTTTGGTCCCAGCTCTCTGCAGGTCATTCACTAGGTCCCCCCGTGTGGCTCTGGGATTTTTGCTCACCGTTCTCGTGATCATTTTGACCCCACGGGGTGAGATCTTGGGTGGAGCCCCAGATTGAGGGAGATTATCAGTGGTCTTGTATGTCTTCCATTTTGTAATAATTGCTCCCACAGTTGATTTTTTCACACCAAGCTGCTTACCTATTGCAGATTCAGTCTTCCCAGCCTGGTGCAGGTCTACAATTTTGTTTCTGGTGTCCTTTGACAACTCTTTGGTCTTGGCCATAGTGGAGTTTGGAGTCTGACTGTTTGAGGTTGTGGACAGGTATCTTTTATACTGATAACGAGTTCAAACAGGTGCCATTAATACAGGTAACGAGTGGAGGACAGAGGAGCCTCTTAAAGAAGAAGTTACAGGTCTGTGAGAGCCAGAAATCTTGTTTGTTTGTAGGTGACCAAATACTTATTTTCCACCATAATTTGTAAATAAATTCTTTAAAAATCAGACAATGTGATTTTCTGGATTTTTTTCCTCATTTTGTCTCTCATAGTTGAGGTATACCTATGATGAAAATTGGAGACCTCTCTCATCTTTTAAGTGGGGGAACTTGCACAATTGGTGGCTGACTAAACACTTTTTTGCCCCACTGTAGCTTTATAACCTTTTCCAGACTGATAGAGCTCAGTTTCTTTGTTTCTCATTTGTTCCTGAATTTCTTTGGATTGCAGCGTGATGTCTAGCTTTTGAGGATCTTTTGGTCTACTTCACTTTGTCAGGCAGGCCCTATTTAAGTGTTTTCTTGATTGAGAACGTGTGTGGCAGTAAACAGGCCTGGATGTGGCTAGAGAAATTGAACTCAGCTTTCCAAAGATGTGATAAACCACAGCTAATTTATGTTTTAACGGGGGGGGGGCAATCACTTTTTCACACAGGGCCATGTAGGTTTGGATTTTTTTTTACCCTTAATAATAAACACCTTCATTTAAAAACTGCATTTTGTGTTTACTTGTGTTATCTTTGTCTAATATTTGAATTTGTTTGATGATCTGAAACATTTAAGTGTGACAAACATACAAAAAAATGAGATATCAGGAAGGGGGCAAACACTTTTTCACACCACTGTATGCCATCTGGACAAACCGCCTTTCCATTCTTCATCCTCTTCAAAGCTGCCCTCACTTCTGCCTTGCTGATCCTTGGGACTTCCTTGTTCATCACCTTTCCTTCAATCCTCCTCTTCCCTCTCTCTTTTTCTTTATTCATCAGCTCTTGAAAGTACTCCTTCCACCTTCTCAACACACTCTCGTCATTTGTTAGTACATTACCATTTCTGTCCTTAATCAACCTAGCTTGCTGTTCATCCTTTCCAGCTCGATCTCTCTTTCTCGCCAATCAATACAAATCCTTTTCTCCTTCTTTAGTGTCCAGCCTCTCATACAACTCACTATATGCCTTTTCCGTTGCCTTTGCCACCTCTCTTTTTGCCACATGCCTAGATTCCAAATACTCCGGTCTACTGTCTTCATCTCCCTGACTATCCCATTTTTTCTTTGCTAACCTCTTCCTCTGAATAATTTCCTGTACCTTCTCATTCCACCACCAAGTCTCCTTGTCTTCCTTCCTCAGTCCACTGGATACAACACATACCTTTCTACTCATTTCTCTTAATACTTTAGCTGTACTTTCCCAGTCATCTGGTAATTCTTCCCTACCACCCAGAGCCCGTATCAACTCCTTCCTGAACTCTGTGTGACCTTCTTTCTTCTGTAACTTCCCCCACTTGATTTTTGGCTCTGCCTTCACTCTCTTCCTCTTCTTGCTTTGCAAAGTCATCCTACAGACTACCATCCAATGCTGTCTAGCTACATTCTCCCCTGCCACCATCTTGCAGTCTCCTATCTCTTTCAGGACACCCCATTAAATATTCAGTTTTTAATTAAGAAATGTTCACATACTGATGTCTAATCTGGTTTTTATTTATTTCTGGAAAAGAAGGTGATTTAATTGTAGGTAAATAACAAAAACATTGTTCTTGGCTGTTCCTATTTCACTCATCATTGCTTTATGTACAAATCAGTGAAATGGCCATCTCTAACTGTGAGGAGACAAATCCATTGGCTCCTTTTTATTTTCATATGTTTTCATTTTAATTATCCTGTCTACTTGAAGGAACATCTTGTACCATCACTCTATAAACTCAAGAAATCTCTGTGTGTGTATGTGTCTCACGACCAAAGATCATAGGACCGCCTATGATGTTCCTATGATGTCTGCATGATGTCCTATGATGTTCCTATGTATAACGGGCTCATGTGTGAAATATCCTATGATGTTCCTATGTATGACTCCTTATGTGTGAAAAAATTATCCGTCTTTGAACAGCATCACTCACGATCACAGGACTCGCTATGACATCATCATTGATCAAAGGCAGGCATCAATCACACTCACTCACGATCATAGGGCATCAAAGATCAAAGGCAGGCATCACTCACGATCATAGGACTCGCTATGTCATCATCAAAGATCAAACGCAGGCATCACTCACGATCATAGGACTCGCTATGACATAATCAAAGATCATAGGACTCGCTATGACACCATTAAAGATCAAATGCAGGCGTCATAGGAGTCGCTATGACATCATCAAAGATCATAGGACTCACTATGACATCATCAAAGATCAAAGCGTCATCACTCACGATCATAGGACTCACTATGGCATCATCAAAGATCATAGGACTCGCTATGACACAATCAAAGATCAAAGACAGGCATCACTGATTGAGTGCTGATGTGCTTGCTTACACCCTTGCTGACACCTGCTTTCTACGGGCATGCAGAAATACTTGCTTCTACTTGGTTTCTACGGGCATGCACAGGTATGCACTAGTTCTCATCAAATTATAATTTTTGAGACTCCTCTCAGCCTCATTTTGTCATCCCGCTAGTAAAAAAATCAACTGGTAAAAGAGATTTTATGTTTAAAGCTCCCTTCTGATTGGAATAGTCTACCATCCTGCATTTGTTCAATAACTTATTTTGGTTTGTTTAAAAAAATGCTTGTCTGCTCACCTAGAGATGGATTGTGCCTGTTTTAACTTACTGTCACTGTGCATTACATTTAGGTTTTTGTAGTCATTAGTTATAATGTGCGTTTATATTTTTGTGTTGTACATATATTTATATGTATACACACATGCATTTACTGTAGTATGTGTTTTGTTTGTTGTATTGTTTTGATTTAATATTTGTATTTTCTGTATTCTATATTGAATTTTGTTAAGTGTTGTTTGTTTGGACCCCCTTGAAAACGAGATGTTGCATCTCAAGGGGTTTATCCTAATAAATAAGTCTGTCACTCATATCAACAAAAATGAATATTCTGAGGAAAATTTAGGACACCCTACCGCCTAATACCTAATGTTACCCCCTTTGGCTGAATTTTAAAAAGTCTTTTCTTCAGTTTTAATTGTTTAGTTATATTACTTGAATCTCCCAGTATTTGACATAATGCACGGCTCAGGAGACACACACGCAGGCTCAGGGTAGATTCAATAGCTTTATTAACAACAAGTGTGTATGAGTGCGTGTATGTGAGATGGTAATGTATTGGTGGTGGCGTCTGCGTCAGGCACGGGAACAGGAGACCGTACAACCGGACAACCCTATGGGAGAAGCAGAGGGAGAAGGGTAACGGGCACCACACCAACACAGGAGATGAGATAATGGCTACTGGCTTACTTGGTTCGGGCAGGTGACTGGCGTAGCAAGGGCGTAGCCCGGTAGACAGCAATCTGGAGCGCCTGAAGCAGCAGCGAGGAGAAGATGGCTGGGGAACGTAGTCCGCCACCGGGAAATCCACCTGTGCACAGGGGAGGAGACTGGAAGGAGAAGGTAAGAGATTCTTACTTGCGATCTTGCTTGATGAAGGGGGTTCCTTGCAGCAAGAGATGCCGATGAGAACAGATGGCTTCAGGCCGAAGCCCAGGGCGAGGCGGCTTAAATCCCTCGCCGCTGACGAGGCGCAGGTGTGCGTGCAGCTGGCGCCGCTGATGAGCGGCGAGATGTGACAGTACTCCCCCCTCTAGCAGCGCCTCCTGGCGATGGTTTCTCCGGGTGCGCTCGGTGGAACTCAGTGATGAGGGATGGATCCAACACAAACGACGAGGGCACCCATTGCCTATGTTCAGGTCCGTAGCCCTCCCAATCCACCAAGTACTGTAACCCGCGACCCCGGCGCCGGGAGTCCAGGATGGAAGAGACTGGCCAGGCCGGATGGCCATCAATCATCCGGGGCGCGGGCTGCGCAGCAGGGGGAGGGCAAAGGGGGTCGGAGACTGCCAGTTTCACCTTGGAGATGTGGAAGGTGGGATGGATGCGGAGGGAGTGGGGAATAGCCACACGCACAGCCACCGGGTTGATAATCCTGGTGATGGGGTATGGGCCCATAAAACGCTGTGCAAACTTTCTCCTCTCACCCTTTAAAACGACGTCCTGAGTAGACACGCAGACACGTTGGCCTACCTGATAGGCAGGGGCAGGTCTTCTGTGCTGGTCCACCGTAGACTTGTTGGGCTCCGTCAGGTGTAAAAGTGCGCTGCGCGCCGACGCCCAGATGGAGCGGCACCACCTGAAGTGCGTCCGAACTGAGGGGACAGTTACCTCACTCTCCTGTAATGTATTGGTGGTGGCGTCTGCGTCAGGCACGGGAACAGGAGACCGTACAGCCGGACAACCCTATGGGAGAAGCAGAGGGAGAAGGGTAACGGGCACCACACCAACACAGGAGATGAGATAATGGCTACTGGCTTACTTGGTTCGGGCAGGTGACTGGCGTAGCAAGGGCGTAGCCCGGTAGACAGCAACCTGGAGCGCTTGAAGCAGCAGCGAGGAGAAGATGGCTGGGGAACGTAGTCCGCCGCCGGGAAATCCACCTGTGCACAGGGGAGGAGACTGGAAGGAGAAGGTAAGAGATTCTTACTTGCGATCTTGCTTGATGAAGGGGGTTCCTTGCAGCAAGAGATGCCGATGAGAACAGACGGCTTCAGGCCGAAGCCCAGGGCGAGGCGGCTTAAATCCCTCGCCGCTGACGAGGCGCAGGTGTGCGTGCAGCTGGCGCCGCTGATGAACGGCGAGATGTGACAGTATTGTTAAAATTGATATTAAATATCCATATGTCCAAATATATTAAAATAACACAGGCCTTCATAGGGTGTCCTAATTTTTTCACATGACTGTATCTCTATTTTAATAACTAGAAAAGCACTCGGAGAGCGCAGACCTCCGCCAAGCGCCACAGTTCCCCCCATACAGTGTTTGTGTGTATGTTTTCAGATTCCTTGACCATGAAAACATATGACTAGCAATTGGATTGACAATGATAGGATTATTGGTTCAGTAGTTATTCACGAAAATGACATTTTCCGTAATGGCGGCCACAGTTCCGCCCATACAGTGTTTGTGTGTACGTTTTCAGATTCCTTGACCACGAAAACATATGACTAGCAATTGGATTGACAATGATAGGATTAGTGGTTCAGTAGTTATTCACGAAAATGGCATTTTCTGTAATGGCGGCCACAGTTCCCCCCATACAGTGTTTGTGTGTACGTTTTCAGATTCTTTGACCATGAAAACATATGACTAGCAATTGGATTGACAATGATAGGATTACTGTAGTGGTTCAGTGGTTATTCACGAAAATGGCATTTTCCGTAATGGCTGCCACAGTTCCGCCCACACAGTGTTTGTGTGTACCTTTTCAGATTCCTTGACCATGAAAACATATGACTAGCAATTGGATTCACAATGATAGAATTAGTGGTTCAGTAGTTAGTCACGAAAATGGCATTTTCCGTAATGGGGGTTTTCTTCTGGACGGTGATCCGGATCATCCCCAAAATTTAATCAGTTCTTCCTTGTACCATTTCCAATAACGCCTGAAAGTTTCATCGAAATCCGTCCAAAACTTTTTGAGTTATCTTGCTAACCAACAGACAAACAAACAGACAAACCCCGGCAAAAACATAACCTCCTGGCGGAGGTAAAAATAAGAGAGAATGTTAAGCTGTAATATTTACAGTATATATCAGCAACGGATTTTTTAACAGCAGAAAGGTCACTTTGTTAATTTTAATCCCACTAAACAGCAGCATTAATGTAACTGATTAAAATTTTGATCAATCATTAGAATATATGCATTATGGACATTAACAATAACACCTAATACGGCAAGGCAAGTTTATTTGTATAGCACATTTCATGTACAAGACAATTCAAAGTGCTTTACATAAAGCATTAAAGCATTACAGCAAGTTGTAAAGGAAATGCATAATAAATATATAATAAATAAATGCATACTTACACATAATAAATATATAATAAATACATAATAAATGTTATCATTTTTTAAACTGGTAAATAAATTGCAAAAGACAGTCTGAATGCTGTGAAAACATCATAGGAAAAATACATTTATAAAAGATGTGCGTTTATGTTCCGTATGATTTTGATGAGTCTCATATGAAGCCTTAATAACAGTCACAGACATTTGTTCTCCATCACATCTCCAACATAAAGTTATATTTTCGTCATTTTCTGAAACATCTAACTATGATTGACGAAGTATTTCATGAGAAATACCTGTTGTATTATACCTGAAGATTGACATTAAAAAAGCACTTTTATAGAATAATTTAATAACTCTAAATAATTAACAGCTCACCTCTCTACCACAGCCAAGAGAGATGTAGACTTCTCTTGAATCTGTTTGTTTGGAATAATTTCAGTGTTTTTATCCTCCTGGAGATTAAATTTAGTGCTGTACTGAAATAACCAAGATCTTCTAGACAAGATTATCAAGAAGGCTGGCTCTGTAATTGGTCTCAGGCTGGAGACCTTTGAGACTATGGTGGAGAGGAGGACGCTGAACAAACTGCGATCCATCATGGACAATCCTGATCACCGCCTCCACCACACACTGGGCAGACAGCAGAGCACTTTCTCCAGCAGACTGTTACAGCTTTGCTGCCGAACGGTCAGGTACAGAAAATCTTTCCTGCCACATGCCATTTCACTGTACAATAATTCACTCTGATATCGAATTCTGGTCATGACTATGCTGCTATACTACACCTTGCAGTCTAATTGGTACCTCAAATTGCACCCTGCACCCGATAGTCCTGCATTGTACAGCGAGTATGATTCATGTATCAATACGGGTCATCATCTATTCACCTGCAATGTGTATAAGTTATCTAGGCAGATTTACTTTCCATGGGTAATACCTTTTTCTTTTATGCTGTGTGTTTCTGTTGTTTTGGTCGTCTACCATCAACAAAGTACATCCATCCATCCATCTATTGATCGCAGGAGCCTTCACTCTATCAGGGTAAACTTTTAGAAAGATTTTATGAAGAATTACATATGTGGAACAGATCAAATCAGTTATGCATTTGTCAGTGAGCCTTTTATTTTGTTAATTTATTTTTAATGATATTTTTCTTTGCAATAATATATTTTATTCAATATATCTCTTTTAAAGCTTGTTAACAACCTTCTTGCAATACATCTCTGCATGCAGACTCCTCACACACAGCAGAGCTGTAGAGGGACACCCAGCAACTGAGAGCTGTTAAAAGAATATTGGCAATTTTAAAGGTGTTGATTGGTTTATTTTATGTTTTAATGGTAAAATGGTAAATGGCATTCACTTATATAGGGCTTTTTCTCATCTCTGGATGAACAAAGCGCTTTACAGATCCTGCTATCCACCCATTCACACACACATTCACACACTGATGGCAGCAGAGCTGCCATGCACCGGCGTTGGCCTAACCCACCAGCAGTAACTGGGGGTTCAGTGTCTTGTTCAAGGACACTTCAACATACAGACTGCAGACAGAGTGGGGATTGATAAAATGAATCATTTTTTGTGTGTGCTTATTGCTCCCCGATACCGATCCAGCCATTTTGTCTGGATCACATCGGATTTTGATACTAAATAACGGATCAGCCCATCCCTAGCTGTAAGTATGCCAGACCAGTAGGTGGTAGTGTGACTTATTTTCAGGACCACATATGACTTCTGTCAACTGTTGATGGTGTGCTGAACATTTAAAGCAACAAATGTTAGTGAAAAGTAAACACATCTTCAATACCTACGCCATTTAGTTCCTACCTTGATTGTTCTCAGAAACATTTGTGGTTTACTTTTAAAGATATGAGAAACATCCCAGCGCCAGTCTTGGATGGGGATGAATGCACGTGAACAGACTGTCTTCAGAGGGATGCATCAACCAGTGAGGTGAAGCTTGTGTGTTGTATCAATGACACCAGCATCATAGGCACATGAGCGGGGCATGCTTGGCATATGTACTGTATGTGCTGCTGGCTGTTTTCTGCTGTGTACACTGAGGAGGTAAAACGGTGCCCTTCCTCTTGTAAACAAATAGCAAACATTTTAAAAACTTGCATGCGTGGACTGACAGTACTTAGCTATCCCATGGCACCATGCCGCAAGCATCAAGGCATCAGTACCTATGGTGCTTCCAGCTGATCAGTTTTAACTGATTTGACTTGACTTCCAGCACCACACGAGTAGGCTGCCTTTTTGCAACAGCGGATCAATTTCTTCCCATTTCTTATTACCTCCGCCAGGAGGTTATGTTTTTGCCGGTGTTTGTCTGTTTGTTTGTCTGTTGGTTAGCAAGATAACTCAAAAAATTTTGGACGGATTTCGATGAAACTTTCAGGCGTTGTTGGAAATGGTACAAGGAAGAATTGATTAAATTTTGGGGATGATCCGGATCACCGTCCAGAAGAAAACCCCCATTACGGAAAATGCCATTTTCGTGAATAACTACTGAACCACTAATTCTATCATTGTGAATCCAATTGCTAGTCATATGTTTTCATGGTCAAGGAATCTGAAAACGTACACACAAACACTGTATGGGCGGAACTGTGGCAGCCATTACAGAAAATGCCATTTTCGTGAATAACTACTGAACCACTAATCCTATCATTGTCAATCCAATTGCTAGTCATATGTTTTCGCGGTCAAGAAATCTGAAAATATACACACAAACACTGTATGGGCGGAACTGTGGCCGCCATTACGGAAAATGTCATTTTCGTGAATAACTACTGAACCAATAATCCTATCATTGTCAATCCAGTTGCTAGTCATATGTTTTCATGGTCAAGGAATCTGAAAACGTACACGCAAACACTGTATGGGGGGAACTGTGGCGCTTGGTGGAGGTCTGCGCTCTCCGAGTGCTTTTCTTGTTTACTATCTGGCTCTCTTGCTAATCTTTCTGATCCAGCGACACTTTTTCCATCACAGACACGTAGATTGCCCAGATGTCTCCTGAGCCAGCGGATGGAGCCACTGTTTATTGCAGGAGGCAGTACAATAGAGACCAGCTGTTAGCACTTAACCGGCCCACAATGCTCACGCAAAAACTCGACATACCGGGAGAAATAAGCTGGAAACGGCATGGATGTCGAGCTGGAGTAAGATGGCAGGCAAGGAATATAAGGTACAGACCCGTCCTCCCATCCATTATTATGGGGAATGTACAATCGCTACTCAATAAGACTGACGAGCTAGTGGATATATCCCGCTACGAGAGCGTCTTCAGAGAGAGTAGCTTGATGTTGTTTACTGAGACATGGCTAACAGAACTAGCAACAGATGCTAACGTTGAACTGGAGGGTTTCCACACAATACAGGCAGACCAGACACCAGACAATAGGAAGGCAAGGGGCGGAGGAGTGATAATGTATGTCAATAGCAGCTGGTGCAGACCGGGACATATCACGGTTAAACAACAACACTGCAACAAAGACATTGAGTTGCAAGCTGTTAGCATGCGGCCTACCTATCTCCTGAGGGAATACTCACACGTGATCTGCATTGTTATTTATGCAAATCCGACGGCGAACGCGGGGACAGCGCGTGACGCCATTCACTTAGTAACTGGCAGGCTGCTGACAGAACACCCAGATGCTCTCCTACTCATCTCAGGTGATTTCAACCACATTTCACTGTCCCCCATTCTGCCCACGTTCACCCAGTATGTCACATGCCATTGTAACCCTTGCCTTATGTTTATTAGGTAAGGGAAATTAGTAAGTGTAGACCAGTTGCTAGGTTCGTAAGGGTTACAATAGGGAATTAAAATGAGTGTGGAATGAAATAGCTGGAGGCAAGAAATGAGCAATAATGGTTGTTATTTGTAGGGATAAAGTGAGCAATATATACAGACAATTTACAACTATACAAATATAACAACGGCCGGTATGAAATAAAACCCCAAAGATATCCTGCTGAGCTCAGTGTTTGTTTGTCCTTTCGGTTTAGTTGTTTGACCAGTCAAGATATCTTGTATCTCCAGACTAAGGTTTCTTTTCCTCTTTTAAAGCGGCGACTTGGGTTGTTACCACTTTGAATCTTGGGCACTGGAGAGAGGAAGGATGCTCTTCAATCGAGATCTTGGTTAGATCTCGGTTCAATCTCGGTTCAGTCTCGGGTCAGGCTCACCATCTCCATTCGGAGAGAATCTAGGATCCAGAAGGTTCTTGATCGGCAACCAAAAAAAACCTAGCCTGCACAACAATAATGGTATTATTGTTTACAGCTAGAGTAATTTGTTTTCCAATCCCTTCTTATATAACACCATAGCCTAGTGTTTAAATTCTTCTCTCATATTACTATTATTACAATCCAGCAATATAGCAATATCTTACATTTCACATCTTACATCTTACATGCATGTGTTCTTTTTTCACAATCTCTCTGGTAGCACATGAAATACCCTTTCTTTCATGTAACCAATTAAATGAATTCCTCTTTTTATCTTTTCATCATTTAACCATGAAATTATGATTAATCCTTTCTAACCTTGTCTTTGTAAATCATGAAATGAAATACAATTAATTTATCACATAACCAGGGAATATACTGTCCCATTACTTCCAATATTCCCTTTTAAAATCAGTAAAACTCGGTCTGAGCTACTGGGTTTAGCATAACCTATGCTTTTACATAGGAGACCAACACCATGTGCTTTTAGCATCAAACTACACATTACATTCGACAGAAATAGTGCATAAGAACTACTTCAGCATACTGTTGGGAACTGAAATCACATTCAGGAAAACCATACAGACACAAAAACAGCCTTTTCCATTGCTTTTAAACAGAAAAAATCCACTCACGATTAGCATTAGCATAACGCTAACATTAGCATGTATTTCACTCACCAAGATGAGGTATCAGTGTGAACACAGCAAAAGTCACAGCCTCATGGCCCCTCAAGCTCATGCTCCTATCAACTTAGGATAATAAAGGTTGCAAATTAGTGTTTGGAGAGTGTTTGGATCCATTTATAGCATTTTTCTGATTTAAGATAAGATAAGATAAGCCTTTATTAGTCCCACAACGGGGAAATTCCAGGATTGCAACAGCACAGGGATAGCAACACTCAGAGCAACAATCAGAAGGCAAGAAAAAACAAGCAAGCAAGAGCAGCTAATATACATATGTACATATTACTATAAAATATATATATACACACACACACACACACAGACACACAGTGCAGAGCATTGTAGCTGGATGGAATAAATATATGAATATATGAACACATAGTGCAGAGCATTGTAGCTAGATGGAATAAATATGTAAATATATAAACACCCACAGTATGGAGCATTGCAGCTAGGTGGAATAAATATGCAAGTATATAAACACACACAGTGCGGAGCAATGTAGCTAGATGGAATAATATGTAGATATATAAAAACACAGTGCGGAGCATTGTAGCTAGATGGAATAAATATATAGATATATAAATATAAACACACCCAGTGCAGAGCATTGTAGCTAGATGGAATAAATATGTAAATATATAAACACACACAGGGCAGAGCATTGTTGCTAGGTGGGATGAAACAGCATAACCGTCTATTTAGTTATCCTACATGGTATGATTATGTGCCCATACATATTCTCACCCTCCATAGCGACCGGTATGTTCCTAGTTGTATGCCGGAGAGGACCATTGTGTAAGTCTATTGCATCTTTTGCATTCAAAAAAAAAAACTATTAGTTTGTTACGTCTTTTTGCTATCTCTGTGAGCAGCCCTGCTTAGGTTGTACAGTCTGACAGCCGTTGGTAGGAAGGACCTACGAAACCTCTCGGTTGTGCACCTGGGATGATGTAGTCTGCTGCTAAATGAGCTCCTCAGTGCATCCAGTATGTCCTGCATAGGGTGGAACTCGGACTCCAGCAGAGATGACAGTTTAGCCACCGTCCTTCTCTCTCCTATCTCCTCCATCGGATCAAGGCGTTGCCCCAGGACAGAGCTAGCTTTCTTAATCAGTTTGTTCAGTCTCTTCCTATCGGCTGCAGTAATGCCACTGCCCCAGCAGACCACTCCAAAAGTGATGGCTGATGCCACCACCGTGTCATAGAATGACTTCAGCAGCGCCCCTTGTACACCAAAAGACCTGAGTCTCCTCAGCAGGAACAGCCTGCGCTGTCCCTTCTTGTAGAGTGCGTCAGTATTGTGTGACCAGTCTAGTTTATTGTTCAGATGAATACCCAGGTACTTGTAGGATGTCACCATCTCGATGTCTGTTCCCTGTATATTTACTGGTGCTGTGAGGGGCTGCCCATGCCTGCGGCAGTCCACCACCAGCTCCTTAGTTTTCCTCGCGTTGATCTGGAGGCAGTTCCGATGGCACCAGTCCACAAAGTCCTGGATAAGCCCTCTGTACTCAGCTTCATCTCCGCTGGAGATGAGACCAACGATCGCAGAGTCATCAGAGAACTTCTGTAGATGGCAATGTGTTGTGTTGTGTGAGAAGTCCGCAGTATAAAGAGTGAACAAGAAGGGAGCCAGCACCGTTCCCTGGGGGGCCCCCGTGCTACTGATGATCGTGTCGGAAACACAGTCCCGGGTTCTCACAAACTGAGGCCGGTTCGTGAGGTAGTCCAGGATCCATGATGACAGGTGCTGGTCCACCCCTGCGCGCAGCAGCTTGTCCTTCAGGATCATCGGTTGGATGGTGTTGAAAGCACTGGAGAAGTCAAAGAACATGATCCTCACCATATTCCCGGGCTTCTCCAGGTGGGACAGAGAACGGTGAAGGAGGAAGATCACCGCATCCTCCACCCCAATGCCATGCTGGTAGGCGAACTGGAGTGGATCCATCGCTGGTTCCACCAGGGGGCGGAGATGAGCAAGGAGCAGTCTCTCCAGGGTCTTCATCAAGTGGGACGTCAAGGCCACCGGTCTGACGTCCCACTAACTCTAACTAACTCACCAAGTTAGTGGTCTAACTCACCAAGAAGAGGTATCAGTGTGAACCAGACCGCCCACAGCCTCTCTCGTCCGCTCTCAGATCGTGAAAGACCGACGACCAGCAAAGCGCCTCGGCACTCTGCTCGGAAGGTGGGGCTAATATCGCTCTTAACGAATGAAAAGACCCAGATCACCCAACGTGACCATGAAACGGGAATTTAAAAGTTGGATAACGAGGATCACACTTCCTCTTCCCAAAATAATCGGTTTTCAAAATAAAATCACACAATTGTATTAATACAATTGACATCTGAGAAAAAAAAGGGGTCATTTTCTCAGCTGGGTTACACCATACTAGAGACAATAAAACACTGGACTTATTCTATGCAAATACTAAGGAGGCGTACACCTCATCACCATTCCCCCCACTCGGGAGATCGGATCACAACTTGGTTCATCTCCTGCCGGTGTACAAACCCCTAGTACACAGACAACCTCCGGTCATGCACACAGTGAAGTTATGGTCTGAGGAGGCAATGGACGCTTTAAAGGTGTTATGACCCGAGCGCGGCTTCTGATCGCGCTCGGGCTAAGTTATGTTTCGCTGCCGGCCTTGACAGTTGCGGGCTGTATTCTGGCCTCACCGGGCTCTTATTGTGAAAGTGCTCGGTGGGGCTTCCCCCTGTCAACAGCCGGTCAGCTGATTGTAATTATCGTCGTTAGTGCTTCGCCTTCTTAAGCCCGGCACTGGCGGCGGAAAGACGCAGCAGCGTCAGTCGTTCTCCGTCTGAGCTACGGATGCTTTGGTCTGTTACCTACCTCATCTGCCTGTGGTTGACCGTCGCTTCCCCAGGACCAGTAAGTGAGCTGTTAGCCTTACCCCTCCCGGTGTGAGTAGACCTCTGTGTGTCTCTGCCTCAGCAGCCTGTGTAGTCATTAATCCATCAACCTTGCCTGTGTATGACCGTCTCCTCCTATGGACCTGTAAGAGAGCTGTTTAGCCTTACGCCTCCCGATGTGTGTAGACTTATGTGTCATTGCCCCTGCATCTTGTGTTGTTACTTTTCACCGTAATAAAACTCACTGAAACTCACTGGTGACTGTGTGGCGTCTTATGGTGGCTCGCGAGGGCCACTGCATGACAGTACACTGCTGCCAAAATGGCGTTTATGGTGACGCCAACCCGAGACGCAATTCACCAGTGGGTTTGAGTTTTTGGACATTTGCTTTTTCCTGTCTGGGTACTGTGTATGTGAAGAATGCCGTCGCGGAGGGGCCACGTTTGGAGTCCGAGCCACGAGCTGACAGGTGTGCTGGAAGTCGTGGATGAGCTGCTCATCTCCGCTTCCCTGCTGGATTAAGACCACGGCATACACTGGTACCTGGACGCTGCCAAAGATATTCTTTGTCATCTCTCTCCCCGCTACGCCGACCACCCGGAAGTCAACGCGAGGAAGGAAGACATCGCCGCGCAACGCAAAATATACCTGATGATGGAGGAGGAACACGGCATGAAGCAGGAGAAGAGGCACTCCTGCTCTTTGCCTATGGATCCCGATCCTGTCCTCGATCCGTTTCAGGAGTTCGCATCGTCTGGGGGCCGGCGAAGGCGTCGGCGCCACGGCCGGGCGCATCTTTGGCAAGCTCCTGCTCCGGATCCAGTTCCGGGCCGCCGGGATGACCCCCTCAATCAGCCAGCTGCTGTGAGTGAGCTGAGTCCTGTGCCGGTGGGCTCCGTCCATGGGTCCTTTTCTACCACCCAGCGAGCGAGGGAAGGAGCAATGTCCGCTACAGCTGATACCATCTTCCCTCCGGGAGACAGGCAAGTCCAATTTCACTGTCCTATTTATCATAGTGATCTGTCTTGTCTGACTCCTGGGGGTGAAGCTCGGGGTTCGCAGCTCCCTGAGTTTCTTTCCCCAGCTGTAGCCATTTGTACTAAACCTGCTGCCTCTGTGTCTCCTCCTGCTGAGCGGTCCTCGGCGTTAGTCCCACGCCGTCGAACGAGGGGGAGGCCTGTGGCTCTGGGAAATATCCCAGCCCTGCAGCCTTGTTTTGGACAGAGGAGGAGAACGGACTGCGATGAGGAGCCAGTGCCGACGAGAGAGCATCCCCAGGGTTCCTCAGGGATGCAGCCCAAGTCAGCAGGTCGAGGGTCCTCTGCCCCCACGCCATACGGGTTATTGGCGTGGATGCCAGCGCGTGAGGATCCAGCTGCAGAGACCATCAGGCCGGCTGTGGAACCCGACGCAGCCGAGTGGGAGCCCGACGACGAGCGTCTTCTTGAACCTGGATCGGCGAAGTCCTGGACGGCTCCAGAGCCCGAGTGCAGGCAAGTGCTCTTCCTTGTTTTCCTGTATGGTGTGTTAGAGCATTTTTGCCTGCCTCATGGGGAGGCGAGTGAGGGGCAGCCGTCCGCTGCACCCGAGCTCGTCTCGCTGGGCTCTGGCACTGCCGGTGGAACTGATCCCGGTCCTCTTCTGTTTTCTGAGCACCTCCACAGCGTTACCGGTCCGGAGCCAGTCAAGGTCACGGGACTGGGGGTTCCAGGTTCGGAGATGGAGGTCGTCGCCAGAGCAGTCCTGACCCAGTCGGGGTCCGACGCGTGGGCTGAGATGACCCAGTCGGGGTCCGACGCGTGGGCCGAGGTGACCCAGTCGGGGTCTGACGCGTGGGCCGAGGTGACCCAGTCGGGGTCCGACGTGGGTGCAGTGATGACCCAATCGGGGTCCGACGAGGTCCAGTGGGGGTCCAGCGCAGGTGCAGCTGTGACCCAATCAGGATTCGAGGGGGTCCAAGTCTTTGGTTGTTCCCCTCTCAGGAGCCACCAGCTGGGGGCCGTTAGAGGTTTGTGTTTGGCAGACTGGCGCTCTCCTGTCTTGTCGTCTTCGGGCGGGCGGCTGCATGCATTTCCTCCACGGTCCTGGTGGTTGTGGGATGCGGGTCGGCCACCCGAGGAACTGCTTCGTGCGTTCGGCTTCTTGGGTTGGCCACCCAATAAACTGTGTTTGCTACGGGGTGACCTGGCTCGGCCACCAGAGAACTTGTTTCTGGGGGCCTGGGACTGGGGTAGGCCACCTGATCATGTACTGTGTTTGTGGGACTATCTGTGGGCCCATACGGTGCCTAGTCATGTCAAGTACGTTTAGCAATTTTTTTTTTGTTGCTTCACGTAGTCATAATCAAGTCAAGTCAAAGCAATTTTAGATTGCCTCATGTTTCCTTTTTTTTTCTGGAAAGCCACAGTTTAGTCATAGTCAAGTCAAGTCAAAGCAGTTTTAGATTGCCTTATATTTCTTTCTTTTTGAAAGCCACAGTTTAGTCATAGTCAAGTTAAGTCAAGCAATTTTAGATTGCCTCATGTTTCTTTTTTTTGAAAGCCATAGTTTAGTCATAGTTAAGTCAAGTCAGAGCAATTTTAGATTGCTCCATGTTTCTTTTTTTTTGTAAGCCACAGTCTATCTATAGCTAAGTTATGTCAGAGCAATTTTAGGTTGCCTCATGTTTTTTTTTTTTTTGAAAGCCACGGTCTAGTCATAGCCAAGTTATGTCAAGCAATTTTAGATTGCTCCATGTGTGTTTGTATGTATTTCTTGTTTTGTTTGCGCTTAGGTTGCCTCATGTGTTTTTTGAAAGTCACAGTCTAGTCATAGCCACGTTATGCCAAGCAATTTTAGATTGCTCCATGTGTGTTTCCATGTATTTTTTTTGTTCCATAGTTATCGTGTTTTTCCATGTATTTCTTCTTCCATAGTTATCGTGCGTTTCCATGTATTTCTTGTTCCATAGTTATCGTGTGTTTCCATGTATTTCTTGTTCCATAGTTATAATGTATTGAGGTTGTTTGGATTTTTGAAGAGATCCTTACTTTGAGTTCTTTACCACGTGGGATTATGTACTTTGGAGTTAGACGGGTTGTCTGTTGTCCCTGTGGGAAGACGTTTGGTGTCAGGTGTTTATGCTCTTTATGGTTTTGTATCCCTTGTATTTTTTAGTCATGTCTTGTTTTTTCTGGTTTCGTCATGGTTCTGGGGGAAATTGATGTATTCTTTTTCCTTCTGGTTTAGGGTCTTGTTCATGGGTTGGTTCTCTCCCTCCACATCTGTCCCCCAACCTCCCACCCTGGGGGGGCGGGGGGAGACAGGGTGGTTCCTTGGGGCGTTCGGAGTCTGCCCGTGGAGGGAGGGTACTGTTATGACCCGAGCGCGGCTTCTGATTGCGCTCGGGCTAAGTTATGTTTCGCTGCTGGCCTTGACAGTTGCGGGCTGTATTCTGGCCTCACCGGGCTCTTATTGTGAAAGTGCTCGGTGGGGCTTCCGCCTGTCAACGGCCGGTCAGCTGATTGTAATTATCGTCGTTAGTGCTTCGCCTTCTTAAGCCCGGCACTGGCGGCGGTAAGATGCAGCAGTGTCAGTCGTTCTTCGTCTGAGCTACGGATGCTTTGGACTGTTACCTACCTCGTCTGCCGGTGGTTGACCGTCGCTTCCCCAGGACCAGTAAGTGAGCTGTTAGCCTTACCCCTCCCGGTGTGAGTAGACCTCTGTGTGTCTCTGCCTCAGCAGCCTGTGTAGTCATTACTCCATCAACCTTGCCTGTGTATGACCATCTCCTCCTATGGACCTGTAAGAGAGCTGTTTAGCCTTATGCCTCCGGATGTGTGTAGACTTATGTGTCATTGCCCCTGCATCTTGTGTTGTTACTTTTCACCATAATAAAACTCACTGAAACTCACTGGTGACTGTGTGGCGTCTTATGGTGGCTCGCGAGGGCCACCGCATGACAAAAGGACTGTTTTGAAACCACTGCCTGGGAGCAGCTCTGCGATCCACATGGTGAGGACATCAATGGCCTCACTCACACCATCATGGACTACATCAACTTCTGTGTGGACAACACCGTACCCACCAAGACCATACGGTGTTGCTCGAACAACAAACCCTGGATCAACCCTGAGATAAAAACACTTCTGAGAGAGAAGAAGAGGATCTTCAGGTTGAGGAACAGGGAGATGCTGAAGTCCGTACAGAGGGAGCTGAGGAGGAAGATCAGAGAAAGCAAGGACATCTTCAGGAAGAAGATGGAGGACAAGCTGCCACAGAGCGAAATCGGCGGGGTCTGGAGAAACCTTAAAACCATCTCTGGGCTCCAGAATACCTCCTCCCAGGCCACGAGAGACAGGGAGTGGGCAAACAATCGGAACCTGTTTTTTAATAGGTTCAACCAACTGCCTTCCCCCCCGACTGCACAACAACCCCTGCTGCCTCTAAAGTCATTGAGACCTGCTGTCCACACCCCACTCCACCAACACCCCCCACTCCCAGCACACAGCCCCCCAACCTGACCCTCACTAAGACCCAGGTGAGGATGGAGCTGAGGAAGATCAAGGCGAGGAAGGCCTCGGGACCGGACGGCATCAGCGCGAAGCTCCTCAAGTCCTGCGCAGACCAGCTGTGTGGGATTGTGGAACACATCTTCAACCTGAGCCTGAAGCTGGGGAGGGTATCACAGTTCAATTCAATTCAATTCAATTCAATTCAACTTTATTTATATAGCGCCATTTCACAACAACAGTCATCTCATAGCACTAGCAAAAGAAAGACCCCAGCAATCAGGCGATCCCCCGCGAGCAAGCACTTGGCGACGGTGGAGAGGAAAAACTCCCTCCCAACAGGAAGAAACCTCCAGCAGAACCAGGCCCAGGGAGGGGCAGCCACCCGCCGCGACCGGCCGGGGGGTGAGGGGACAGAGAAGAAGAAAAGAACAGACATGTAGAGAGCAAACAGCACGATGGGGACTCAATCTATGGGAGAGAACAAACAAATGTTAATGACCAGCAAAAAAAAAATATTTCATAGAGAGTGAGGAAAGGAGTGAGGCCCAGTGCATTACTGGAGGTCCCCCAGCTGACTAAACCTATTAGCAGCATAACTAAGGGAGGGTTCAGAAACACATGATCCCTCCCTAATTGTAGGCTATATCAAAAAGGTAGGTTTTAGCCCTATTCTTAAAAACAGAGATCGAGTCTGACTCCCGAATCCAGATTGGCAGCTGATTCCACAGGAGAGGAGCTTGATAACTGAAGGCTCTGCCTCCCATTGTACTTTTGGAGATTCTAGGTATTACAAGTAAACCTGCATTTTGGGAGCGTAGTGCTCTGTTAGGATGATACGGTAGTATCAGATCTTTTAAATAAAAAGGAGCCTGATTGTTTAGAGCTTTGTAAGTAAGAAGAAGGATTTTAAACTTAATTCTAAACTCTATGGGAAGCCAATGAAGGGAGGCCAGAACCGGAGAGATATGATCTCTCTTTCTAGTACCTGTTAAAACTCTTGCTGCAGCATTTTGGATCAGCTGAAGACTTTTTAAAGATGTTTTAGGACAGCCTGATAATAAAGAATTACAATAATCTAATCTCGAGCTAACAAAAGCGTGGATCAGCTTCTCAGCATCACTCTGAGACAAGATGCTCCTAATCTTGGCAATATTACGCAAATGATAGAAGGCAGTCTTAGAAACAAATTTAATATGTGAATTGAAGGACAAATCCTGATCAAAAATAACTCCAAGGTTCCTCACAGAGCTATTAAGAGAAAGAGTAACTGCATCCAAACTGAAAGTTTGATTTGGAAAGGAATTTCTAAGGTTTTTTGGACCAACAAGAATGACTTCAGTCTTATCTGAATTTAATAGCAGGAAATTACAAGTCATCCAAACTTTGATTTCCTTAAGACAGGCTTCTAACTTGGCTAATTGATTAGTATCATCTGGCTTCATTGACAGGTATAATTGTGTGTCATCTGCATAACAGTGAAAATGTATACAGTGCTTTCTAATAATGTTGCCTAACGGAAGCATATATAAACTAAAAAGAGTAGGGCCAAGCACAGATCCCTGTGGAACTCCATGACTAAGCTTTGAGCTGAGAGAAAACTCATCATTTACATGAACAAACTGGAACCTATCAGATAAATAAGATCTAAACCACTGCAACGAAGTTCCATTAAGTCCAACATAGTGTTCTAATCTATCAAGTAGAATATTATGATCAATAGTATCAAAAGCTGCACTAAGATCTAAAAGGACAAGTACAGAAACTAGTCCATTATCAGATGCAATGAGGAGGTCGTTAGTGACCTTCGCTAAGGCTGTTTCAGTGCTATGATGGATTCTAAACCCAGATTGAAACTCCTCAAATAAACCATTTCCCTGCAGGTGGTCAAATAATTGCGAAGCAACAACTCTTTCTAAGATTTTTGAAATGAAAGGGAGATTAGAGATTGGTCTATAGTTAGCTAAAGCTCCTGGATCTAGCGTTGGCTTTTTGAGTAAGGGTTTAATTACAGCCGTTTTAAAAGCCTGCGGTACATGGCCTAAAGTTAATGAAGAATTGATTATATGAAGAATAAAGCTACCAATAAGTGGGAAGACTTCTTTAAATAACCTGGTAGGAATAGGGTCTAAAAGACAAGTTGAAGGTTTGGATGAGGAAACTATTTTGTCTAACTCACAAAGGTCGATTGGAGTAAATTCATCAAGACAGACATCAATAGAAGGAGTTGTAGTAGTTACAGTATTTAAGTTAACTGTGGGAAGAATCTGATTGATTTTATCTCTGATGGATGAAATTTTATTATTGAAAAAGTTCATAAAGTCCTGACTAGTAAGCTCTAAGGGGATGCTAGGATTGACAGAGTCCTGACTCTTTGTCAACCTGGCTACAGTACTGAAAAGAAACCTGGGATTATTCTTGTTCTCTTCTATTAATGCAGAGTAATAACTCGTTCTAGCTTTTCTAAGAGATTTTTTATAAATTAAAAGATGATTTCTCCAAGCTAAATAGATTTCATCTAAATTAGTAGAGCGCCATTTTCTTTCTAATTGACGAGTCTTCTGTTTTAAGCTACGAGTTTCTGTGTTGAACCAAGGAGTTAAAAATCTCTGATTAGACTTTTTCTTTTTTAAGGGGGCCACCAAGTCTAGAGCCTGATGCAGAGAAGCTGAAACACTATCCACCATATTATCAATTAAAGAAGGAGCAAGCTGTCTATAGCTTATTTCCGTTGTGTTGACACATGGCATAGAGGAAACAATCTGCATAAATTTGGAAACAGCATCATCTGAGAGGCATCTACTGTGATAATATTTTTCTTTAGGAGCCAAATAGTCAGAAATAGTAAAATCAAAGGTTAACAGACAATGGTCTGACAGTACAGGGTTATGAGGAGACACTACAAGATTTTCTATTTCTATGCCATATGTCAGAACAAGGTCCAATGTATGGTGGAGGTAATGAGTAGAATTTCCTACTTTCTGAGAAAACCCAATCGAGTCTAATATTGAATTAAAAGCCACATTAAGGCAGTCACTATCTACATCTACATGTATATTAAAGTCCCCTACTATAATTATTCTATCAGATTTCAGCACTAAATCAGCTAAGAAATCAGGAAATTCGGATAAAAATTCTGAATAGGTTGATGGGGGACGATAAACTATGGCAAATAAAATTGGGTTTAACCTGAAATTGCTAAAGTGCCCAATACTGAGGACCAGGCCCTCAAAGGAATTATAACATGTTTTTTGTTTTACATTAACTAGTAATTTGGAATGGTAAATTGATGCTACTCCTCCTCCACGACCAGAACTTCTGGGATTTTGACAGTTTAAATAACCAGAGGGAGTTGATTCATTTAAACCAACATAATCCTCTTGCCCTAACCAAGTCTCTGTAAGAGAAATTAAATCAATCTGATGATCAATTAACAGATCATGGACTAACAGAGACTTGGGAGTTAGAGACCTAATATTTAATAAACCACATTTAATTTTTAAATTATGAGGAGGAACAGAGGCCAAATCATTCAATTTAGAGGCTTTATGTTTAATTTGAGTTTTACCAATATTTTGCTTTATCACTTTGGGATGCTTATACATTATATTTTTATTCACTTTGGAGGGAGCAGACAACGATTCTCTGATGGGGAAGACAGGGGCTAAGCTGAGGGGTGGCGGATGAAGAGGAGCTGCAGAGAGGCGTGTAAGACTGTGACTCTGCTTCCTGGTCCCAACTCTGAGTAGTCATGGTTTTTGGAAATTTGGATAAAAAAGATGCCAGATTGTTAGATAAATGAGAAGCACCATCCAAAGTGGGATGAATGCTGTCTCGTCTCATAAGACCAGGTTTTCCCCAAAAAGAGCTCCAATTGTCAATGTAGCCCACGTCATTTTTAGGACACCACACAGACAGCCAGCGGTTCAAGGATGACGAGCGACTAAACATGTCATCACTGGTCAGATTGGGGAGGGGCCCAGAGAATACTACAGTGGCTGACATCGTTTTTGCAAACTCACACACCGATTCTATATTAAGTTTCGTGACTTCCGACTGCCGGAGACGGATGTCATTAATGCCGGCGTGAATAACAATTGTGGAATATTTACAGTTACTTTTAGCCAGCATTTTCAAATTTGACTCGATGTCGCCTGCTCTGGCCCCAGGAATGCATGTGACTATGGCCGCTGGAGTCTCTAGGTTCACGTTTCTGACTACAGAGTCGCCAATGATCAGAGTTTTTTCCTCAGCGGGTGTGTCGCTGAGCGGGGAAAAACGATTAGAAACGTGAACAGGTTGGTGGTGAACCGGGGCTTTGCGACTAGGCTTCCTTCTCACCGTCACCCACCCAGTCTCCTCGCTGCTGAGGAGAGCCGGGGAACCGGTGACAGGGGGACCTAAGCTAGCTAGCTCCGCTGCAGCTAATGGGCGTCCGTCGAGATTAACTGGCGCAGACGGTGTTTCAATGCAGCGGAGCCGGGATTCCAAATCAGACAACCTCGCCTCGAGCGCCTCAAAAAGACAACATTTATTACATTTACCGTTATCACTAAAAGAGGCAGAGGTGTAGCTAAACATCTGACAGAGAGAGCACACCAGAGGAGAGGAAAGAGAGCTAGTAGCCATAGCTAGTGGCTCGAGAGCTGGAGAGCAAACCACACAGGCAGACAGCAAAACAGGAAGTGACGATACGTTACCACAAGGAAGTGACGATCAAACTGTCATTCTGAAGAAAAGTTGTGGAAAAGTTGTGGAAAACATCTTGTGTGGTACCTGTATCAAAGACTTCCCACCCCAAACACCTGAACAGCTACAGACTAGTGGCCCTGACGTCTCACATGATGAAGACCCTGGAGAGACTGCTCCTTGCTCACCTCCGCACCCTGGTGGGACCAGCGATGGATCCACTCCAGTTCGCCTACCAGCATGGCATTGGGGTGGAGGATGCAGTGATCTTCCTCCTTCACTGTTCCCTGTCCCACCTGGAGAAGCCCGGGAACGCGGTGAGGATCATGTTCTTTGACTTTTCCAGTGCTTTCAACACCATCCAACTGATGATCCTGAAGGACAAGCTGCTGTGCGCAGGGGTGGATAAGCACCTGTCATCATGGATCCTGGACTACCTCACTAACCGGCCACAGTTTGTGAGAACCCGGGATTGTGTGTCAGACATGATCATCGGTAGCAAGGGGCCCCCCCAGGGAATGGTTTTGGCTCCCTTCCTGTTCACCCTTTATACTGCCGACTTCTTACACAACACAACACACTGCCATCTACAGAAGTTCTCTGATGACTCTGCGATCGTCGGCCTCATCTCCAACGGAGATTAAGCTGAGTACAGAGGACTTATCCAGGACTTCGTGGACTGGTGCCATCAAAACTACCTCCAGATCAACGCGAGGAAAACTAAGGAGCTGGTGGTGGACTGCCGCAGGCAAGGACAACCCCTCACAGCACCAGTAAACATACAGGGAACAGACATTGAGATGGTGACATCCTACAAGTACCTGGGTGTTCATCTGAACAATAAACTAGACTGGTCACACAATACCGACAACACTCTACAAGAAGGGACAGCGCAGGCTTTTCCTACTGAGGAGGCTTAGGTCTTTTGGTGTACAAGGTGCGCTAATGAAGACATTCTACGACATGGTGGTGGCATCAGCCATCACTTTTGGAGTGGTCTGCTGGGGCAGTGGCATTACAGCAGCTGATAGGAAGAGACTGAACAAACTAATCAAGAAAGCTAGCTCTGTCCTGGGGCAACGCCTTGACCCAGTGGAGGAGATAGGAGAGAGAAGGACGGTGGCTAAGCTGTCATCTCTGCTGGAGTCTGAGTCCCACCCTATGCAGGACATATGCACTGAGGAGCTCATTTAGCAGTAGACTACATCATCCTAGGTGCGCGACCAAGAGGTTTCGCAGGTCCTTCCTACCTACGGCTGTCAGACTGTATAACCTAAGCAGGGCTGCTCGCAGAGATAGCAAAAAAACGTGACAACCTACTAGTATTGAATGCAAAAGATGCAACAGACTTACACAAATGGTCCCTCCAGCATACAACTAGGACAATATCAGTTGCTACAGAGGGTGACAATATGTATGGGTACATATTCATACCATGTAGGGTAACTAAATAGATGGTTATGCTGTTTATTCCATCTAGCTACAACGCTCTGCACTGTGTATATATTGTGACGTTTGCAGGGGTTCACACAAAAAGACAATGGAGCAGATGGCTGTGATTAACCTGATTTATTTTTCACACACCCCAACCCCCAACCTGCCACTTAGTACACAGAGCAGTGGAGGTCATTCCCCCAGACCTCCGTTTCAATCATGGTTACACACACATGATACATCTTGCCCTAATCCTGCTAAACACTGCTGGGCCATTATAATGCAGTTATAATGACACAGCAGTATAACTCAGAAGTAACACATTTAACACACACAGTAACGTTTCAAACTGGCAAAGCATGCTGGGAAATCCCTGGCTCCCTTAAAATGGCCCCGACGTTACACTGCCCCCCCCCCTGGACTGGTTTCTGTCCCCAGAAAATTCAAAGTCCACTTTCAGAAATCCAACACGAGTCAGCCCGGTGCCAGGGCGGCATGCACGGGCCATCTGAGTCTCGGTCAGAGCATCTGGTTGGGGTAGGGTTCCGGTTTGGCCATCAGCGGGCGGATGGACACATCTGACAGCCTCTGTAGGACCACGCACAGTCCCTTCCCTGGCAGCGGGAGTCCCAGGCCCGCTCCGGCCGACTCCCACCGCTGCCAGTTGTCCCAGGCGGCCGCTGGCCCGCGTCCATGCGTCCAGCCCTTGCCGCGCCTGGAAAGTGGCCGCATCTTCGTCCTGCTCGCTCCGCTGCGTCGCTCCTGCGCCTCTGTGACATCATCTGCCGGGGGAAGCATCTGCAGGAGGCGGCTTTTTCCCCGTCCATGCCACCTCGCTCTAATTTAGCGTCGGCGAGGGGCCAGTTTGTCGTGCGCTGTGTGCGGGGCGGTACCATGCCATGTACCCTGGCACTGTGCAGCGGAAGCCGTCCTTCCTCGCGTCGCCACGGCTGTCTCCTTCGTGCACGCGCTGCTGTGATCTGCCGTAGCTCCTCCTCCACTCGCTCTCAGCACGGTGGTTTCCTCTGATGATCAGCGCGGCAGCCAGCTCGACCTGGGCCAGGCGGTCATCCAACAGGTTCTCGCCGTTGTAGCGGGGAATCTTGGCCCGCTGCTGGATGGATGAGACTGTCATTCCCCGGTCGATTGCCACTCCTAGTCGCTCTGGAATCGCCAGCCCGTCCGGCCCTGAAAAGGGCGGGAAGCGGGGCTGGTTTGCTCTGCTCCGTCCATCGCGGCAAAGCTCTCCAGGGGCCGGCATCTCAGCTCTACACTCCGTTCCCGGCTGAGCGATGAATCGCTCCGGCCGCTGTACCTCCGCCTGGATCCTCATCTCCCTCCATATCCCACTTCTGACACCAGTGTGACGTTTGCAGGGGTTCACACAAAAAGACAATGGAGCAGATGGCTGTGATTAACCTGATTTATTTTTCACACACCCCAACCCCCAACCTGCCACTTAGTACACAGAGCAGTGGAGGTCATTCCCCCAGACCTCCGTTTCAATCATGGTTACACACACATGATACATCTTGCCCTAATCCTGCTAAACACTGCTGGGCCATTATAATGCAGTTATAATGACACAGCAGTATAACTCAGAAGTAACACATTTAACACACACAGTAACGTTTCAAACTGGCAAAGCATGCTGGGAAATCCCTGGCTCCCTTAAAATGGCCCCGACGTTACAATATATTTATATATTTATGTGTACATATGCATATTCACTGCTCTTATTTTTCTTATCTTCTTAATTATTGCTCCGAGTGTTGCTATTCCTGTGCTGTTGCAATCCTGGAATTTCCCCACTGTGGGACTAATAAAGGCTTGTCTTACCTTATCTTATCTTAACAGTGTGCCTTGTGAATTTTCACCTTCCAGTATAACCTGAGCTTCACTGTCTTCTGCAAATTCTTTTGACACAATGCACCTGCTTAATAGCGTTGCTGATCAGTCTTGGTTGAGATCTTCAGTATCACCCATGTTTACCAATTACTTTGTCAAAAATGTCTTTAAAGGAAACCCGTACTGGTCATTATAACAACATTTATCCTGCTTTAGGTATGACTTACAAACCAAAAACACACTTATTCAGTAAAAATAACCCCCTAGAGTCAATATACTGAATAATTTCATCCCATGAAAACCGTTCAGTCAAAACCAATGGGGAGCAGCTATCGCCGACTGAAAGTGAAGTACAATTATTGTTTTTGGCTTTACCGTGGAAGAGTAGCGTGTTTACTGTGGAGGAATAAACCTGTTCAGCAGATGCTCAGTGGACTGAGATCCGAGTTGAAAACGGCACAAAATCTGCACAGGTATATACTGCACAAACAGTCCTTGGAAATGGCCTTTATTGACGGCATGATCTGCAGTTACCCCCGGGGACAAGCAGCTGAAGGGGACGTGACGAACAGGCAAGTTCCCAGTCAACTAACTTCAGAAAGCGGTGAATAAATCTTGATATACTAGAATTATATTTCATTAAATTATATGTGGGTAGATTTGCTTGTACATGGTTGTAAAAAATTACATAAATTTCTGATGCTTAAACTTTGTTGACTGTTATGCTGCAGCCCAGTCAATTGCACAAAGCAATGACTGTGTGTCACTACCACGCTGAAAGTGGCCATGAAGGAGGCAAAATGTTGCTAACCATGACTGACTGAGAGAGCAGTGACTTGAAACTCAGTTCAATTCAATTCAATTCAATTCAATTCAATTCAACATTATTTATATAACGCCATTTCACAACAACAATCATCTCATAGCACTTTCGACTGTAAGGGAAACCCCCTGTTATGACTAAAATACTTTAACCCACAGTTCTTTTGTACAAAGGCCAAATAACCAGACTGAGAGATGAAGTATACTTTCACTTATTTTACAGAAAGTGAGATATGGATTACAAGCAGCGCTGGAACACAACTCTTTAGGAAAATACCCCAAGAGAGTGCTACTAAAAAAGTGGGGCCCTCTAGTTTTTTTATAACGCTTAACCACTCCCTGTGCAAGAGGGAGGGGTTTTACCTCATTGTATCAGTACATTTCCGCTTATGTGACAGTTTGACCGTGTGCAGAATGATTCTGATGGTTTCAGCGATGTGAATTATAGGGTGTAACCTAAACTCTGCAGTGTAGCGTGTGAAGCAAGCAGATAAAGAAGTGTAAGAAAGACAGGCCAATCATTTTACCAACAATTCCCCTGTTGAGGTGTCCTATTAGGGCACCTCACTATATATTTATCTATAACCTAATAACATAAGCTTATGTTTTTGCATCTCCCCTGTTGAGATGGACACTAGCCCATCTCCTAACCTATTCTAACCCCTGTGTGTAGTGTTTCTAAAGTTCTATGTGCTTGACGCCCCCTTCCCGGCAGTCATGTGGACCTGCCTCCCCATCAGGTCGCCATTTCTCAGTGGACAATCGGGTGTGGTGCAGACATTATGAGTCAATATAGCTAACAATCCTATATGTGTAAAATATATTCAAAACTAAGCTATCTTCATCTATGCATATATATGAATATACACTACCATTCAAAAGTTTCGGGTCACCCAGACAATTATTTTGTGTTTTCCCATGAAAAGTCACACTTATTTTACCACCATGAGTTGTAAATGAATAGAAATATAGTCAAGCACATTGACAAGGTTAGAAATAATGATTTGTATTTGAAATAATAATTTTTTTCCTTCAAACTTTGCTTTCTCAAAGAATCCTCCATTTGCAGCAATTACAGCATTGCAGACCTAACATGATTGCACAAGGGTTTTCTAATCATCCATTAGCCTTCTGATGCAATGAGCAAACACATTGTACCATAGAACACTGGAGTGATAGTTGCTGGAAATGGGCCTCTATACACCTATGTAGATATTGCACCGAAAACCAGACATTTGCAGCTATAATAGTCATTTACCACATTAGCAATGTATAGAGTGTATTTCTGATTAGTTTAAAGTTATCTTCATTGAAAAAAAGTGCTTTTCTTTCAAAAATAAGGAAATTTCTAAGTGACCCCAAACTTTTAAACGGTAGTGTATATGAAGATGCATATATATGCATATATGAATATATGCATATATATGCATCTATTATTTCATTAATCATTTATCACAAAGGAAACCTGTAGGGCAGAAGCACAGCAGAGCAAAATCTAACACCATGTGAATGTACATTGTAGACCCTATTGCAGACCCTAAACTATCTCCTCAGCGTCTTCTAGATCCCCATCTAGGTTCAGTTGTGGCACAACCTCGTCATTGTCCTGGCAATAGGAGAGCAGGTGGGCAGCTTCCTGGACCCCTTGATATGGAGGCGGATCCTTGGAAGAGAAGGCCACTAAAATAGATCTTTCTTTTATTTTTTATTTTTTGTTCTTTTAATTTTTATTCTCTAATCATGGGAATACAACATCCACAAAAAACAAAGATCAATAAACCAATAATAATACTTATAATACTTATTACCGGAGTGGTGGCTCAGTTGGTAGAGCATCCGCCCCACACCTGGGAGGCAGGGGTTCAAATCCCGAGTGGGTCATGCCAAACACCATATAAAAGTGGAACTTCCTGCCGTCCAACTTGGTGCTCAGCAATAATGGAATGGAGGAGGGAAATTTGTGGCGGCGCCTTGCATGGCAGCGGCCCTCTGATTCTACACTTGGTGTGTGTGATTAATACAGTAGATAGGTAAAACACAATGTTGTTCTACTGTACATGATTGGTTGTACAGTTGAATGACAATAAAGGGTGATTTAATTTAATAAGGGGTCCTTGAATTATTTTTCCCCATTTGCCAAATATATTATCAAACCAACTACCTACAACATTATCAATGCCAGATTGAGCTTTATTGAACTTTTAGCTCTTATAAAGATTTTCATTTTTCTAAAATTTAAATAATACTTTATAATAATTTTATTAAAATATGCAACTTATGGATTCCATAACTATTTTAGTAAGTTGATTGATTGATTATGCAATCAATATTCAATAACTTTAAATGTGTAAACAATAAATTTGTATGTCTAAGATACCCTGTGTTATGTATAACACAGACTGCCCTTTTTTGTAATATTAGCAATGAATTAAGTGTACTTTTATAATTGTTACCCCAGGCCTCTATGCAATAGGTCAAGTATGGAAGTACCAATGAGCAATACAAGATATAAAGTGATTTGTCTTAATTTTATTTATAATTGCAATATTTTTTTGAAACTTTGTTTTGTATTTATCTGACATGTGATTTCCAACTACTGTACTTTCATCATCTAGTATTACCTTGTAATAGAAATTTACTAATTATGGATTTATCTGTTGAGATCACATATTTTATGTGTGTGTGTGTGTGTGTGTGTGTGTGTGTGTGTGTGTGTGTTACAACATATGACTGTAACTTTTATCCATATATGAACTATTTTAATATGCTATATTAACAAGCTGTTTGATGTGTCTGTTATATTTTGTGTTCCAACATGAAATTTTATGTCACACTGACCGGCTAAAGAGTTTCATGCCCTCACTCCCTCCTCCCTTTTCTCCTCTCCTGGGAGTAAACTGCTTGATGGCCTTGAAGCTCTATGCCTTTATCTTATGATGTCTCCAAGTTATATCTCCAAGTTATGCAGCTGTGCCTTAATCTTACTGTGGAGGCTTCACTGAAGGCCAATAAAAAGGGTGTCCACTTTTTTACTTTATAATATTGGTTTAAAACTCCTTAATGCTATCCAAGTTTGCATAGAGACTCCTACTATTAATATGTATTATTGTCAATGTCTGATCCAAATTCATAATTCCATTTAATTGTTGTTCATCATAATAAGCACACTTATTATTAATATGATTAAAATAGTTATTGTCTGAGTCAATATCTCCTAAAATGTCTTGTGGTTGCTGTTCAGTATTGACAAAAGTTTTGGCTTCAATTTGCCCTAATACACTTCCATTATTAAATAAAGAAGGATGATTGGTCAAAATACTAATCATAAGTTATGTCAACAATGTACACCAAAACCAAAAAGAGAAGAAACACAAAGGAAAAAAGAACACAAAAATCTCCACTCAATCTTACTGCACTATTATTCGTACATCAAAACTAAGGTTTAAATTTATCTAATTCCTCCATTACTCAAATTAAGTTAAATTAAATCACCCTTTATTGTAATTCAACTGTACAACCAATCATGTACAGTAGAACGAGATTGTGTTTTACCTATCTACTGTGTTAATCACACACACCCCAAGTGTAGAATCAGAGGGCCGCTGCCATGCAAGGCACCGCCACAAATTTCCCTCCTCCATTCCATTATTGCTGAGCACCAAGCTGGACGGCAGGAAGTTCCACTTTTATATCGTCTTCGGCATGACCCGGCCGGGATTTGAGCCCCTGCCTCCCGGGTGTGGGGCGGATGCTCTACCAACTGAGCCACCACTCCAGTAATCATTATTACTTTAGCTTCTTCTGGAGTTCCAATCAGTTTTATCCACTCCTTACAGTTCTTTGTCCATGTTGACTGTATTTTCCCCTGTTTTCTGAGAGCCCTTTTAAATTTCAAAAAATTTATGAAGTGTATATTTATGTTATCATATGTCTTTTTGCATCTTTTTGCATCTGATTAGAATTATAGCATTACGAAGGTAATGAATCACGGACTTCTGCCAATGTCCGAGTTTCTGGAGGCACTGTGCACTTGATACAGTGGGACTTGTACCAGTACCCACTCAAATTTTTGTTAAGCAAGTTTAATAAATGTAACAATCTGTATTGTCTTTGTAGTAGATTCTAAATCAAGTCCCACAGTAAACATAAATTCAACACAAGTTGGACTTTCCTTAGACATTTGGAACTTTTCTCATAAATTTGCATGGTTTTCTTTCTTATCAGTTTACCTTGTTCCTTATAGACATGATATTTCCTTTACAATAATCTACAGATATTTCCTTAAATATCTGGAAATTTATTAATGTAACTTTTAACTTCTCCTACTGAATGTTGTGATTTCATTACCAAGCGGTTTCATTTATATTTTTCCTCTTCATTATTGATCATCTATTGATATTTTTTATGTATTATCTATTTTTCTGAGGATTTCTAATTATTTTTCAAATCAAATCAAAATCAAATCAAATCAACCTTTATTGTCATATTGCTGTACATACAACTGTAGTGCAGACAAGATGAAATCGCATTTCTCTTTGCATCCATATAAGTAAAAAGAACATAATTTAAGACACACTCACACTCACACACACCCTCACCCTCCACCCCAACACAGCCATTCACACATCGCTGAGACATACTTGAAAACTAACCAGAACTATAATATACAAATAATATTGTCATGGCACCCGCAGGGCCATCATCAATCTCAGCTGCATGCACACCTGCTGCCAATCATCAGCGGGTGTTGAAAGCTGGACTTGCCTGTGACTCAGCACGGAACCGTCTGTCAAACTCCCGAGGACACGTCTCTCGTCTACAGGCACGTCCTGGCTCTTCATCTACCCAAGAGCAACGCGTCGCCGCACGTAAGCTTAATATCAACTCACCTTGTCAAGTTCATCTCCCCTGTCCACAGGTGGATCTCCCTGGTGGCGGATTCTCTCTCCCCAGTGGCGGTTCAGCTCCCCTCCTGCATCAGGGTAACTCGCACTCCTCCCTGCATAAAGCTAGATGCTGTCTTCCTGGCAGTCACCCTCAAGGTAAACCTGAGCCCTCCACCACCATCTGCAAAAGTAAGCGGTCGTCATTATTACGCCCTTAGCGCTGGTGCTGAGTTAATACCTCTGTTTTGTCTCCATAGGGTTGCCAGGCCGAACGGCATCCAGCTCTCCCCCAGCACGAGTCCAGCACTGCACACACTACACTGTACATACACACACGCATTCACACGACACAGGTTGCTAATAAAAGGATAATTGTATTTCCCTCGAGTCTGTCTTTTGTCCCCTGGGTCCAGAATTATGTCAAATATACATAATGTCCATAGGTGCAGTAGTATGTATGAGAGATTCCGGATCAACTGTTCAGCATCCTAACAGCTTGTGGAAGGAAGCTGTTAATCAATCTGGTGGTTCTGCCTCTGATGCTCCTTGAATCGTTTGCCAGATGGCAGAAATTCAAAGTGTTTATGCAGAGGGTGAGAATGGTCCTTGACAATGTTCAGTGCCCTGCTCCTACAACAGTTCTGAAAAAGTTCTTGGACTGAGGGGAGGGAAACTCCAATTGCCCTCTCAGCTCCCGTAACTATCCTCTGCAGGGTTTTTTTGTCTGACATACTGCAGCTGAAGTACCATGTTGCAATGCAGTACGTCAGAACACTCTCCACCACACCTCTGTAGAAGGTCCTGGGGGTGCTGATGGGGAGAGAGGCCTGTTTGAGTTTCCTCGGGAAGTGCAGTCTCTGCTGGGCCCACTTCCTGATCCCCAAGGAATTCTTGCTCCAGGTAAGGTCCTGCAAGATCTGCACTCTGAGGAACTTGATGTTCTCCACTCTCTCCACTAAACGGCCACCGATGCTGAGAGGGACGTGTTCAGGCTGTGACCGCCGGAAGTCGATAATCATCTTCTTCGTTTTGTCCACGTTGAGCACCAGATTGTTCTCCCTGCACCAGCCCTCCAGGTCTCTAACTTCTTCCCTGTACATTGATTCCTCATCCCTCTGAATAAGTCCCACCACTGTGGTGTCATCTGCGAACTTAATAATCTGGTTCCCCTCGTGTCTGAATACACAGTCATGTGTTAGAAATGTAAACAACAGTGGACTGAGTACGCAGCCTTGAGGGGATCTGGTGCTCAGCGTGATAGAGTTGGAGATGTTATTTCCAACACAGACAGACTAAGGTCTCTCAGTCAGGAAATCCAGGATCAAGAGACATGTGGTGGTGTTCAGACCGAGAAGGAGCAATTTCTCCAATTAATTTTGCTAATTAATTTCTTTAATACCCCCTTTTTGCTGCATGGAGACACACTTAATTTATTAAATATTAGGTCTCTAACTCCCAAGTCTCTGCTAGTCCATGATCTGTTAATTGATCATCAAATTGAGTTAATATCCCTTACAGAGACTTAGTTAGAGCTAGAGGATTATGTTATATTGTTGGTTTAAATGAATCAACTCTCGATGGTTATTTAAACTGTCAAAATCCCAGAAGTTCTGGTCATGGAGGAGGAGGAGCAACAGTTTACCATTCCAAACTATTAATTAATGTAAAGCAAAAAACATGTTATAATTCCTTTGAGAGTCTGTTCCTCAGTATTGGGCACTTTAGCAATTTTAGGCTAAACCCAATTTTATTTGCCATAGTTTATCGTCCTCCATCAACCTATTCACAATTTTTATCTGAATTTTCCAAATTCTTAGCTGATTTAGTGCTGAAATCAGATAGAATAATTATAGTAGGGGACTTTAATATACATGTAGATGTAGATAGTGGTTGCCTTAATGTGGCATTTAATTCAATATTAGACTCGGGAATTTCTCAGAAAGTAGGAAATTCTACCTATTATCTCCACCATACATTGGACTTTATTCTGACATATGGCATAGAATCAGAAAATCTGGTAGTGTCTCCTCATAGCCCTGTACTGTCAGACCATTCTCTGTTAACCTTTGATTTTATTATTTCTGACTATCTAGCTCCTAAAGAAAAATATCACTACAGTAGATACCTCTCAGATGATATTTTTACCAAATTTATGCAGATTGTTTCCTCTATGCCGAGTGTCAACACAACAAAAATAAGCTTTAGACAGCTTGCCCCTTCTGTAATTGATAGCATGGTAGATAGTGTTACAGCTTCTCTGCATCAGACTCCAGACTTGGTGGCCCCCTTAAAAAAGAAAAAGCCTAATCAGAGATTTCTAACTCTTTGGTTCAACACAGAAACTTGCAGCTTAAAACAGAAGACTCGTCAATAAGAAAGAAAACGGTGCTCCAGTAATTTAGATAAAATCTATTTAGCTTGGAGAAATCATCTTTTAATTTATAAAAAAATCTCTTAGAAAAGCTAGAACAAATTATTCTGCATTAACAGAAGAAAACAAGAATAATCCCAGGTTTCTTTTCAGCACTGTAGCCAGGTTGACAAAGAGTCAGGACTCTGTCAATCTTAGCATTCCCTTAGAGCTTACTAGTGAGGACTTTATGAACTTTTTCAATAATAAAATTTCATCCATCAGAGGTAAAATCAATCAGATTCTTCCCACAGTTAACTTAAATACAGTAACTACTACAACTCCTTCAATTGATATCTGTCTTGTTAAGTTTACCCCAATTGACCTTTTAGAGTTAGACAAAATAGTTTCCTCATCCAAGCCTTCAACTTGTCTTTTAAACCCTATTCCTACTAGGTTATTTAAAGAAGTCTTCCCACTTATTGGCAGCTTTATTCGTCATATAATCAATTCTTCATTAACTTTAGGCCATGTACACAATTATACCTGCCATTGAAGCCGGATGATAGTAATCAATTAGCCAAGTTGGAAGCCTGTCTTAAGGAAATCAAAGCTTGGATGACTTGTAATTTCCTGCTATTAAATTCAGATAAGACTGAAGTCATTCTTGTTGGTCCGAAAAACCTTAGAAATACCTTTCCAAATCAAACTTTCACTTTGGATGTGGTTACTCTTTCTCTTAATAGCTCTGTGAGGAACCTTGGAAATATTTTTGATAAAGAGCTGTCTTTCAATTCATGTTAAATTTGTTTCAAAGACTGGCTTCTATCATTTGTGTAATATTGCCAAGATTAGGAGCATCTTGTCTCAGAGTGATGCTGAGAAACTGATCCACGCTTTGATTAACTCTAGATTAGATTATTGTCATTCTTTATTATCAGGTTGTCCTAAAACATCTTTAAAAATCTTCAGCTAATCCAAAATGCTGCAGCAAGAGTTTTAACAGGTACTAGAAAGAGAGCTCATATCTCTGGTTCTGGCCTCCCTTCATTGGCTTCCCATAGAGTTTAAAATTAAGTTTAAGATCCTTCTTCTTACTTACAAAGCTCTAAACAATCAGGCCCCTTTTTATTTAAAACATCTGATACTACCGTATTATCCTAACAGAGCACTACGCTCCCAAAATGCAGGATTACTTGTAATACCTAGAATCTCCAAAAGTACAATGGGAGGCAGATTTTTAGGGTCTTTCTGCAACTGTGGGGGTTTCCCTACAGTTGAAAGTGCTATGAGATGACTGCTGTTGTGAAATGGCGCTATATAAATAAAGTTGAATTGAATTGAATTAAATTGAATTAAACATACAACAAAATTACAGGATATTTGCTTGATGGGTAGTATCTTTTACTGGAAGGAAGCATGTTACCACTTTTATGTGTTGCACACAGTTAATTTAGATGAACATTTATGGGTAGTACAGCTCCTTCAAAATGAGATTGCAAAAATCATGGCTTCTTTTATAACGTCTCTTAAACTAATTTACAAATTCCATTTAAGAAAAACAAAATAGCTGTCTGTGCAGATTTGATATGATTTAGCATTGATAAGTAAGGTCAGTTTGTCCAGTTGAACACAGATAGGTTGAATTTGTATAAATGAATAAAGATTGTGTCACATTCCTTCAGTCAACGGAAAGGTGGGCATATTGCCTAATTAGAATTTGGTTTAATTTTGTACAAGGAATGCCTCATTTTATACATTCCTTGGTAAATTATGGGGTGGAATGTAGTCCCGAGGCCCAGCTTGGCCACGGCTGAGCATCGGGAAAATGCATTCCTTATTACTGTCACATTTCTGAAATATGATGTTGTCCATTATGTGGTGAGTAACATCAGCTGTATCCTGCAGTGCAAAATCATATAAACATTACATTTGTAAAGTCAGAGTTATTTAAATCATTATACTTTATGTCATTTACAATGTCATGCAAAGTCATACTTAGCTTCAAAAAATGCTTGTCAATTTAGTGGTCCTTTCTCCTGTGGTCAGTCAATGTCAATGTCCATGTTGCTACACACACACACACACACACACACACACACACACACACACACACACACACTGTCCGGCCTCTCTCCATCTCCCACTTAGATCAAATCTCGGTGCTATCCTGCAAAGAAAAATTTGGGGAAAACCTTACCGATTCCCAGTCTGCACGTCAGTGTTTATGTCAACAGGAGTGCAAGTTTTATCACCTCATAAATTGATTTTACTTATGTTCCAGCGATCATCATTAGCTTTGTATCCCTTAAATGTTTATCCCAGTTGTTTATTAATATTAAGAAACACAAGTGAATTATTGTTTTTATTATTTTATTACATATTGCATATGTCACCAAAGATTTATTAAATTGAAAGGTAATGATGATGTTATGATTCTTTGTTAATTTGGCAAATCTAATTCCTGGTGAAAGTTAAAATAATAAAAAAAAAATTGAGAATGTTATTCCCTTTCCTTTTGAAAAACAAAGAATAAAGAATAACAGAAAAACCTTTAAATCACACCTAAAGCTTCCACAATTTGATTGTGAGCTCGCTGCTCACAACAAGTATTCGCTAAATATTCAGTGAATCAATTAAGGTTTTACCAATTGACATGGGTAATCACTTAGTTTAGGATTATATTCAAACAAAACAGTATCATATATTAAAAGCCTTAGACCAGTGCAGCATTTAGAATTAGTAAGTGCAAGTGTAAACCTAATCTCTGTTTTCAGGAATTTATGGCACAGGACCACAATCTGTGGCCTGTGTGTGTTTTTTTGTTTTTGTTTTGTTTGTTTTTTTGTTTTTTCTTTTGAAGGCTGATTCTGTCTATTCTTATCTAGGTCAGACTGACACAACTCACTAATCAGTCTCAGTTTACCAATGAAATTAAATTCCCTTTCTCCATTTTATCAGAATTCTTATGCTATTTCTATCTTTTCTGTTCATAAATTTACCATATCCCGATAATAAAAACTTCATCATCATCTTGCTATGTTCTTTAGGAGGGAAAAAGTCACAACATGGACTGTCTCAGATCCCGCTCTTGCGTTCTCCCTTTTTTTTTTTTAATTACATGGTCAGGCCTAGGGTTGAAATGTAAATAAGATTGCATATGTAATTTATTAAAAGGTGAGTATAGTATTATTTAAACAAAGCAACAATATAACATACAATTGCCAAGACCTCTGTTTGATAATCCGTAGTCTCTAGCAAATCATATGCACAAACACATTAATTATCAATCTCTTTTGAACCTCTATGCTTTAAATCATATAATATAGGGTATACATAAAGCCTTCAGTGATAAGGCATTATTAAGTGACATCATGATATTGTAATATTCAATTAATTTCATCAGTGTCATGCTGGTAACATTGATTAAGATGTAAGCATTTGTACTTAACTTAGTGTTCTGTGTGTCTATGGTCACATCGAGGGAGGCTCGGACAGCTGCGAGGGAATAGTTAGTCCTGTGTACTCTTTCCCTGTAAAGTGCACTGTTATGCTTCAGTCAAAGAAAAAAAGTCAGTTGTAGAAGATGCCTTACAAACGAGACTGAGTGTATTTTCTCAGGAAAGCTTTATTGAAGGTCACATCTTCTAACATCAAAGTTCTCAGCAGAAAAAGAGACAGATCCCACTTTCCTCACAGCTTTTATATCCCAGAGATACAAAACCCCCACATCACGTATCTCACACCTACACCCCACCTAAGTTTGGTAAACACATGAACCACAGTCCCCGAGACTTGCTGGCGCTTCTGTTCTCCTCTCCACCTCGGGGTTCCTGCTGGGACATTGTCTTCCACCTCCATCTTCCTCCAGCACCCACCTCCTAGCCGAGGTCCCTGCTGGGACATTGTTCTTATGGACGTTTGATCTGCAGGGTCTGCACCGACATGCCTACTGGAAGCATGTGGGGGGAGATAGCGTACCACACAGGCATGCCATATAAGTGCCTTAAATATGCACCATACAACCCCCCCCCCCCAAACGTTCAAATAAGGACAAGTTACATTTCAAATGCATAGAATCATGACACCCCACACAGAACAAGAGAGAGAAAAAAAAAAAAACTTGGCACAACAGATCACATAACCCACTGCTTGGGCTTCAGCTCTCTGCCATATCTGCTGTGAGCAGGTCTCGCTCTGCCTGTGGCTGTCTGCTGCATCTGTGAAGTAGAATCATTAACACATCGTCGTGAAAGCTTAGCAGAGCGCCTCCCGGGTGGCCTGCCACGGCGGGGGGCCCTGGTTAACTGGACTGGGTCGTCAGCTAACACAAAAGCGGGTTTGAGTCTGTTAATGCAGACTAAGTCCCTCCTGTCTCCCAAATCGAGCAAAAAATGCTTTTCCCCGGTTTCTAACACTCTGAACGGTCCATCGTAAGGTGGCCTTAAACCTAACCTCTGTGCGTCGTGTCTAACGAAGACAAACTCTGCATTTTTTAAGGCTTTGGGCACAAAAACACGTGGAAAACTGTGATGAACGGGACCGGGGAGGGTGTGTGACCCCGCTTCGCTCTGCAGCAGCTGAGCGGGGAGGTGCTCCGGAGCGGGATTTTCAGGGAGGAAATCTCCCGGTAACCGGAGGGGTTGGGCGAAAACGAGTTCTGCCGGAGAGGCTTGCAAATCCTCTTTAGGTGCTGAACGCAACCCTAATAAAACCCATGGGAGTTTATCAACCCAATTTGTGTCCGTGAGAGCCGCTCTGAGGGCTGCTTTCAATGACCGATGGAAGCGCTCGCACAAACCGTTGGCCTGGGGGTTATACGCGGTCATGCGATGAATTTTCACCCCCAGGCTGAGTGCCATGGACGACCAGAGCTCAGAAACAAACTGGGGTCCCCTGTCGGACGTTATGTCTGACGGGATACCAAAACGTGCGACTCAGGCTGTTAAAAAGGCACGCGCAACGTCTGCTGCTGTGGTTGCCGCCAGAGGAACCGCTTCTGGCCAGCGCGTGGTGCGGTCTACCATGGTTAAAAGGAGTGTGCAACCCTGGGACAGCGGAAGGGGTCCTACTAAGTCGATATGCACATGATCAAAACGTTTGGCTGGGATGTGAAAAGGTTCTAGAGGGGCTCGTGTGTGTTTGTGTACCTTTGCTCTTTGACACGCAGCGCAGGCTGCAGCCCACTCTTTGACTTGTTTACGCAGCCCCGGCCAAACAAACTTCTCTCCTACCATTTTGATAGACGCGCGGACGCCCGGGTGTGCCAGTGAATGTATTAAGTCGAAAACACGGCGACGCCACGCAGCCGGGACTACGGGACGGGGACGCCCCGTGGAGGTATCGCAGATTAGGGAGGGCATGCCTCTATGAAGCACCCTGTGCTCCAGCCTTAGCCCTGTTGGCCCAGACTGGAGCACACGCACGTCCGCGTCGCCAACCTGTTCAGCGGCCATGGCTGCATAATCCAACCCGACGCAGACCGGAGCTGTGAGCGCTTCCGCGCCGCAAGCCTGGCCTAGGTCTGCCGCCGCCGAATCTGCCCCCTGGGGGCCTGTCGCTGCCACTGCATGTGAGAGGCAATCTGCCACTACATTGTGTTTACCCGCTACGTGTTGAATGTCAGTGGTAAACTCCGAAATTGCAGCCAGCTGCCTCTGTTGTCGGCCCGACCAAGGCTCTGAAACCTTAGCCATTGCAAAAGTTAAGGGTTTATGGTCCACGAATGCGGTAAAACAGCGCCCTTCCAACCAGAACTGGAAGTGGCGGATGGCCAAATGTAGGGCCAAAAGCTCCCTGTCAAATGCGCTGTATTTACGCTCGCTATCGCGCAATGTTTTGCTGAAAAACGCAAGTGGTTGCCAGCATCCATCATGCGTTGGAACGTCTGCGCGGCGCCCTTGAGGCCGAAAGGCATGCGCAAAAACTCGAAAAGCCCGAAAGGGGTTATAACTGCCGTTTTGGGTATGTCCTGCGCACGGACTGGAACTTGGTGATAACCACGCACCAAATCAATTTTGGAAAAGATGCGCGCCCCCGCTAAATGCGCCGAAAAATCCTGGATGTGCAGAATCGGATAGCGGTTGTGGGCTGAAGCATTATTTAATCTGCGGAAATCGCCGCAAGGGCGCCACGAGCCGTCAGCTTTGGGTACCATGTGCAGGGGTGACGACCAGGCGCTGTTCGAATGCCGGACTATGCCCAGCTTTTCTAAGTTGGCAAATTCCTCGCGCGCGATGGCCAGTTTAGCTGGGTCCAACCGCCGAGCTTTTGCAAAAACAGGGGGGCCCGAAGTACTTATGAAATGTTCGACCCGGTGTTTGGCAACTGACGCTGAAAATGTAGGGACCGTGAGTGCTGGAAACTGGTTGAGTAATGCATGAAACTTACCACCCGCAGCTGTGACATTGGAATGTGCAGAAGGCAGGGCCACCCGAGCTGTGCAGGAGATAGAGCAGAAAGACAGTGCATTTACAATACGTCTATTAGTAAGATCAACTAACAAACTGTTTGAGCACAAAAAGTCAGCACCTAGCATGTTGTTATTAACTGCGGCGACAACGAAAGTCCACTCGAAGTTGCGCCCGTGAAGGGACAGGAGGAGCGTCTTCTTCCCATAGGTTTTGACCGTGGAGCCGTTCGCCGCTAACACCAGGGGGCCGCTGGCCGGCGCCAGTGTGTCCGCGTAGGTAGGCTGGACAAAACTCAGCTGGGAGGCCGTGTCCACCAGGAATTCTTTCCCAGAATTCGCGTCCGTCACGAAAAGCAGCCTATTCTCCGTGCTGAGAGTCGCGGCTGCTACCGGCTCCCGGTCTTGGCGTTTCCCTGGCGCAGGTACCGGCATGGTGGGACGCATCTGCGGGCTCTCTCGGCGAAACGTCGATGGTAGAAGCAGAGGGCATTGTCAGCTCCGCTTCTCCTGGTCTCCGCCGCTGCTGCCGTCAGTGGATCCGGTGCCGCAGCCTCAGGTCTCCCTCCTTCTCGCGAGGGGGCGGTCATCTCTGCTGCTGCCGTCGTGGCTGCGCGCCGTCTATGGGAGTCGACGAGCCGTTGCGCCACCTGTCCCAGCTCGTGGTAGTTGCGGTTGACGAGTGGCTGTGAGCTGGCCAGGGCGACTCTCACTGCTGGCGGGCGCGTTCTGAGGAAAAGGTGAGCGAAGATAAAACCGTCGTCGTCCTCACCTCTCAGGCTCATCATCTTCGCCATTAGATCCGCTGGCCTGTCTGCTTCTCCCTCTGTCAGCGCCAGGAGCTTCTCTGCCCGCTCTTCCAGCGAGGGAGTGAAGGCTCGGATGAGGGCATCTTTTAATGCGCTATACTTGTCGTCTTGGGGCGGGTGGTTGGTCAGGCTCTCCACCCGTTGCACTGTGACGCTGTCCAGCTTCGCGACGACATGGTAGAACCTCGTTGCATCCGCTGAGATTCCCCGAAGGTGGAATTGCGCCTCCACAGTGGTAAACCAGGAGCGCGGGTTATGTTGCCAGAAGTCAGGCAGCTGTAGCGTGGTAACCGCGTTAACCCGGTTGGCTCCTGAAGAGTCCGGTGCGGAAATCACGCCGTCACCGTCCATAGGTAGTCGTAGGTCACCAGTGTAGAAGATGCCTTACAAACGAGACTGAGTGTATTTTCTCAGGAAAGCTTTATTGAAGGTCACATCTTCTAACATCAAAGTTCTCAGCAGAAAAAGAAACAGATCCCACTTTCCTCACAGCTTTTATATCCCAGAGATACAAAACCCCCACATCACGTATCTCACACCTTCACCCCACCCTGCTGACCAACCGAAGGTTCAGAGTCCACCTCAGTCAGAACACAAGTGCATGGAGAATGCAGAAAAACGGACTCCCACAAGGCTCAGTTCTAGCTCCAACTCTGTTCAACCTCTACATAAACGACCTGCCTACTACAAAATCCCGCAAATTCATCTATGCAGACGACATCTGTTTGGCATTCCAAGCACCAGACTTTGAACCACTGGAACGGGTGCTCACGGAAGATCTTGCTAAACTGGACCAGTTCTGCAAAATCTGGCGCCTAAAACCAAGCCCAGCAAAAACCGTCTCCAGTGTATTTCATCTCCACAATGCAAAAGCTGCCAGAGAACTAAACATCCACCTGAGCGGACTCAAGCTTAAGCATGCCCCAAATCCAACTTATCTTGGAGTGACCCTTGATAGGACCTTATCCTTCAAGGAACATCTAAAGGGGACGGCTGCTAAGGTGAAAGTACGAAACAACCTGCTCTGCAAGCTCGCTGGTGCAAAATGGGGGGCGGCAGTCTCCACCCTGCACACCTCAACACTGGCCCTTTCATACTCTGTAGCAGAATATTGTGCCCCTGTCTGGTCCAGGTCATCTTACACACACCATGTAGACACCCAGCTCAACTCAACCATGAGAACTATAACTGGAACAATCCACTCAACACCACTCCCCTGGCTCTCTGTACTGTCAAACATAGCCCCTCCACACATCCGGCGAGCAGCATTAACTCAAAGGATGCTCCAAAAAGTTAAAGATTTTCCTCACTTACCAATCCATGCAGATATCTACACCCCACCCACTGCCCGACTTTCATCCAGACGGCCGATTTGGAAAAACCCTCCCCCAGCTGACTTTACCATCCAGACAGCTTGGCAAGAGGAATGGGAGACCAAGGAGGTCCCAAACAAACAGCTGGTGATAAACCCCAACCAACAGGTCCCGGGCACCAACCTCCCAAGGAGACAGTGGTCTACACTCAATCGCTTCAGGACTGGACATGGCCCCTGCTTGGCCAGCCTTCACAGATGGGGCAGTAGCCCTAGCCCACTGTGCGCATGTGGAGAGGAGCAAACTATGGAACACATCATAGAGCCTTGCCCGCTCCAAAGACTGGAAGGAGGATTACACACCCTCCATACAGCAAACCAGGAGGCAACTGCTTGGCTTAAGGACTTTGCATTCGCTAAATAAATAAATAACCCCACCTAAGTTTGGTAAACACATGAACCACAGTCCCCGAGACTTGCTGGCGCTTCTGTTCTCCTCTCCACCTCGGGGGTCCTGCTGGGACATTGTCTTCCACCTCCGTCTTCCTCCAGCACCCACCTCCTAGCCGAGGTCCCTGCTGGGGCATTGTTCTTATGGACGTTTGATCTGCAGGGTCTGCACCGACATGCCTACTGGAAGCATGTGGGGGGAGATAGCGTACCACACAAGCATGCCATATATGTGCCTTAAATATGCACCATACAGTGATACACTAAAAAAAGTGCTTTAAAAAAATATGTAAATAATTTATCACGTACGCAACATTAGAGTTAAAAACCCACAAAGTTAAATTGAAAAAGTAAAACCCCAAAGCTTTGCAAAAATACCCATGTTTAGATTACTTCTCTTTCACTCCCCTATCACACAGGTCAGCACCCACACAGCCTGTTTTTCATTCTCTTTTTTCTAAAGCAACCACACACACATACAAACACAGAATTGCTCCTCTTTCCATTATCTCCACAAGGTCGAAGCAGCATGAAGATCCTTCCATTTTTTTCTGCACGAAGACAAAACAACCCATACATAAACAGCTTTGTTTGATTTATTTGGTAGGGGGGCCCCATATTGCCAAATAAGCCATCTCTTTGTAACCATTTTACCCATGTTTTAAGCTGTTTTCACTCTTCATTTAGTTTCTCTCAATGCACAGTGGTTTTTAACACTTCCTCCATCTCCTTTAAAGCATATCCCAAACTTCCCAAAGGATATTCAGAGCTGCATTTATCATTATCCATTTTATCATTGCCTTTATCGTTATCCAGTTTTGTTGCCATTTTAATCCGTCTTTAAATGTTATAGTCTAATATCAATATCTTATAGCATAGAATGAAATTATTATTATGATCTTATTTATTTCCACTTCCTCACAACAATATTGTCTCACACATCACCATGTTTTTTACTATAATTAGTTTAGTTATATTATTATATATCACCTATGAACCGATCGTCCTGATCAGGTTACTTAAAACTTATCCATTTATTTCACACACAGTAGGTCCCTATCTAATGCGGTAAGACCAACTATATTTTAGAGATGCGCCCGTTGCAATTTTCTCAAGGAGTTACAACCTTTTGGTCTGAACTAAATACGCTAGGGGTGCCAACTCTACTTTTTGAAATCAAGCAATGATCTCAAGGGGTTTAAACCTTTTGACAAAGCTATGTACCAGCCGAATAACACCTCTTTTTCGGTAACTCTATATCAGTCACCCCAGGGTTTGAACCTTTTATCCAAACTGTACAATGCACAACGGGTTAGCTCTACTTTTCAGTGGACACAATAAATACTTTCCACTGCTGGGTTTAACCCCTTGCACTCCGGTCAATTTTCCAAAAAACGCCAAAAAATAATGTGCCCAAAGTAAATCGAAAGCTGCTCTTCAACCCTTTGCAGCATCTTCATGGGGTTGGTCTCATTTAAAAGAAAACACTTTGAATTTTTTGGCAAAACAGTCATAATCTCTCTAAGTGCTCCAGCCACTGAGTTACAGTTGTCATAACCCGAGTGTCGGTTCTGGCCACACTCGGGCCTCATATCTTGTTGTTCCCTGGCTTTGGCAGCTGAGGGTTCCTTCCAGCTCCTCGGGCTCTTATTGTGAAGGCGCCCGGGGGAGCTCCCTGCTGTCAAAGTCAGCTGCTGCTCTGCTGTCATTAGCAGCAGCTGTGCCGCGTTGGGGTCATTAGCCACCAGATATAAGCGGGTGCTAAATGTCCTCCAGCGCGGCAGTCTCTGTTATGTTCCTGTTATGTTCAGCTATGTTCTGGTTATCCTGGTTAACCCCTGTTGTGTTCCTGCTGACCTCCGTTGTCCACTGTTAGCCGACTCGGGTATCTCGTAATCCCATCGGTTAACGGTCCTGTGTGTAAGGTACGTTCAGTGTGATTACCCTGACTATTACTCGTCTGGTGCATCGGGTGCTCCCCGGCTCAGACGTACCCATCCCGTTGTTTGTAATCTCTTCCTTGTCAACCTGCACTGTTAATAAACATCACTGCAAACTCACTGGTGACTGAGGCGTCTTGTGACGGTCCGTGAGGGCCGTTGTGACAGTAGACTGCCGCCAAACGCCCGGAGAGGAGGCGTTGTATCGAGACGCCATTCACTGTGCAGTTTGCAGTATTGGACTGTTTGTTTCTACCTGTCTGAGTGTCTGCAGCTGGGAGTATGACATCATCCAGGAGCCGCAGCGGGCGCCTGGGCAGGCAGCTAGCGGAAGCTCTGGAAGATATTGACAACACCATCTTTTCCGCTACGCTGTGGGACGCTCCCAGCGACATGTTAAGACATTTGGACTACGCTGAGGAATTTCTGCTTAATCTCCCCCTCGAGTTTGACGATCACCCGGAGGTGATAGCGAGGTGGGAGGAACTCGCCGCCCAACGCGAGTCACTTCGTGGGCTGGAGGAGAGGAGCAGGAAGCAAGGGAGAAAGCGTCCTTGCTCCCTGCGTCGTTGTTCCGCCCCCGTCCCGGAGAAGAACCAGGAGTGCGCGCCGTCTGGGGGGCCGGCGACGACGTCGGCGTAACGACGCGGGCTCTCCTCAGCAGAATCCTCAGCTGAAACCCCGTCTGGATCCAGTTCTGGGTCGCCGCAAGGGCTCAACCCCCCACACAGCTGTCACTCCTGCGCCTCGTCAGAGGGGAATCCCCGCAGCCTCGTCTTTTCCCGGGCTTTCGCCTGCTGTCCCGTCAGCACTCCATGCCCGACTGACCCCGGCTGTCGCCCCCTCCTCCTCGTCGCCTATCCTGGCTGCTGTGTGTCTCGGGAGCTCCGTTTTGGCGAGTCTCATCCCGGAACCGTCTCGAGTGGCCTCACCTCCTCTTCCCAGAGGGCCCTCTGTCACCACCCAGCGGGGAAAAGGAGGAACGACGTCCCCCACAGCGGGAACCATCTTACCCTCAGGAGAAAGGCGAGTGCATGATAATTTCTCTCATTCCGATATTGTTTTGCCTTGTCTGACTCCTGGGGGTGGAGTTCGGGGTATGCAGCCCCCCGAGCTCCCTCCACCTGCTGTGGATGAAAGAATTAACCCTGCTTCCTCTGTGTCTCCCTCCGCTGAGCGGTCCTCGATGCCAGGCCAATGTCGCTGGATGAGGAGGGGGCCTGCGGTTCTGGAGAGCTTGGTTCCGGTTCCGCAGCCACGCCGTGGGCGGAGGAGGAGAGCGGACTGCAGCGTGGAGCCTTCGCCGATGAGGAAGCGTCCCCGGGGTTCCACGGAGGAGCGGTCCGGTCCAGCGGGTCGAGGTTTTCCTGCCACCACGCCGTGCGGGCCATCGGCGTGGACATCGGTGCCGGAGGACTCTCAAGCTGCGCACACCATCACACCAGCTGTGGAGCCCGACGCGGCTGAGTGGGAGCCTGAGGACGACCTCCTGACATCTGAGCCCGGATCTTCGCAGTCCTGGACGGCGTCAGAACCCGAGTTCAGGCAAGTGCTCTGTTTTGTCTTTCTGTTTCACCTCTTAGAGCACTTTTGCCTGTCTCAAGGGGAGATGAGCCGGGGGCAGCCGCCCGCTGTGTCCGAGCTTATCTCGCCGGGTTCTGGCGCTGCCGGTGATCCTGATCCCGGGTTTTCTCTCTTTTGAGCCTTCTCCCAGGGTCGCCGGCGAGGGACTGCTCTCGCCTGCTGCGCCAGAGGTTCCGGTTTCGGGGTTGGAGGTCGAGTCTGGTGCCACGCCGACCCAGTTGGGGTCCGTCGCGGGTTTGGTTCCGGAGGCCCAATCGGGGTCCACCGTGGGTTTGGTTCCGAAGGCCCAATCGGGGTCCACCGTGGGTTCGGTTCCGGAGGCCCAATCGGGGTCCGACGTGGGTGCAGCACCAGCAGGTCCTGGATTCGGTGAGGGAGCTGCAGATCCCCGGCCACCGGATGCTGGACAGACTCATTCCCCTCGTCACCCTCATCACCACCGTCATCCTCCTCGTCTCCCTGAGGAGCGCTACCCATCTCCACCTGGGGCTGTTGGGGTCCCGAACGCTCCGCCCGGTTCCCCCTCGTCTCTCCCCTTTTCAGCGGGACCGCCGGCTGCTTCTTCCCAACGGTTCTGGTGGGCTGGCGTTGCGGGGCGGCCGCCTGAAGGACTGTCTCGCCGGTTTGGTTCTCTGGGCCGGCCCCCCGTCATTTTTGACTCCCTGTGTGGCGACCTGCTTCGGCCGCCTGAAACTCTCTGCTTCCGAGCATGGGACTGGGGTAGGCCACCCGAACCGTCCTCTTTTCCCCTCCCTGCTCTGTGGCCTCTTGATGCCGGACGACCCCCCGAACCTTTTGCCCCCATCCCTCCGGGTCAGGACTGCACCCTCCCCGGGTTTCTGATTTCGTTTGTGGGACTGTTGGGGTGTGCGGGGGGGGAGGGGGAGGGGGATTGATTTGTGTTTTTGTGGCTCACTACTTTGTTTCTGTGTTTGGTGGTTCTTTTCCCTCCTCCTTATGTCAATTTGTTTTTGCCAATAGGTGTACTGCCTATTTTGACTCTGTTCTTGTCACCCACATTCAAGGGAGTATGGTTTTTTTTTCCTGTCTCTACTGCCTTGTTGGTCTTGTTGTTTGTCTCTCTCCCTCCTGCCAGCACCCCATCCACCCACCCTAGGGGGGTGGGGGGGGGGGGCTGGGGTGTTACTCTGGCCGCTCAGAGCTCGGCCTTGAGGGGGAGGTACTGTCATAACCCGAGTGTCGGTTCTGGCCACACTCGGGCCTCATATCTTGTTGTTCCCTGGCTTTGGCAGCTGAGGGTTCCTTCCAGCTCCTCGGGCTCTTATTGTGAAGGCGCCCGGGGGAGCTCCCTGCTGTCAAAGTCAGCTGCTGCTCTGCTGTCATTAGCAGCAGCTGTGCCGCGTTGGGGTCATTAGCCACCAGATATAAGCGGGTGCTAAATGTCCTCCAGCGCGGCAGTCTCTGTTATGTTCCTGTTATGTTCAGCTATGTTCTGGTTATCCTGGTTAACCCCTGTTGTGTTCCTGCTGACCTCCGTTGTCCACTGTTAGCCGACTCGGGTATCTCGTAATCCCATCGGTTAACGGTCCTGTGTGTAAGGTACGTTCAGTGTGATTACCCTGACTATTACTCGTCTGGTGCATCGGGTGCTCCCCGGCTCAGACGTACCCATCCCGTTGTTTGTAATCTCTTCCTTGTCAACCTGCACTGTTAATAAACATCACTGCAAACTCACTGGTGACTGAGGCGTCTTGTGACGGTCCGTGAGGGCCGTTGTGACAACAGTCATCTAAACATAGTGAACTTGAAGAAAATAAATTTGGCCTGGGTGTTTTTTTGGATACAAATGCTTGCAAATAACACACAGCTTCAGATCCGGGCTGGAAAATGCAACAGAAATATAGAACCAAGTGTTATCCAGCTGAGGTCCAAATTTTGTAACAATACCACAAAAAATGAATATATTACACAGCTTTTTACTCAGGTAGTTCCCAGGCGTTTTGGAACTGTGCCAAATTGTGCCAAATGGCACAGTTTGGAAAAATGTCTGTAACTTTTGAATGATTCAATGTAGAAGCTTCATTTTGGGCTCTAATGAAAGGTCACACTCAGGGCTGTGTCTGTGTGTGTGTGTCGCTACAGAGGATGGACATCGGCCATCGCTACATAACGGATTAGCCTCATGTGGCAATGTGGGACAGCAGCGCAGTCACCGCGGCTTCCCCCCCCCCCTCGCTACAGAAGAATAGCGGGGGGGGTGGCGTTCACAGTCTGGACGCGGTGAACTTCAGACTTCGTGCGCCGCACAGTTGTAATTTACTGATCGGTCAGAAGTCATTTTGGATTACAATTTTCAGGGATAAATAATAATTTAGCTTATAACACCTTACCTCTTCACAGCAGTGTCCTGGCGAACTTCTCTTCCTCACTGTCAGACGAACGCGACGCTGGTCCGCTCGTGGTTCTGGTCTCGTGACCCGATCAAAACATAATTCCATTTTTGCGGTTTTGTGCTTCCATGATTGCGGTTTTTGGCGAACGATTTTTCAAAACAAATAACAGTAGTAATTAAAAAAAGACTGGCGAACGCGTGTGTGTCACTCAGCCTTCGTCGTCAGCCTCCGTCGGTCTATGATGGCCATGGAAGAAATCATAACGTCTACTCTGCTGGAACAAAAACAAAATAAGCACCGCCTGTGGCCGAACATGCCGATGCGCGAATGGCACTCCCTGTCACACAGGTTGCATTTGTGGGTGGTCTCCATGCTGCTGGGTCTGTGGGGTTTTTCCTGCAGGTCCTTTTTTGATCCGCTGCAGCAGTCAGTCTTCACCCAGCCTTAAAAAAAACAGCTCGCGAACTTCTCTGCTTCAATTGGCTCACTGCATTCACAGATTTGGTAGGCGGGTCCTTCTTCCTAGGTTTTCAGTCATTGGTTCTTCAAGGTTTCAGAAACCCAATTCAAGGCTCTTATTAGTCAAATGAGAGGTCAATCAGATGAACTAATCTGTTCGCGGCTGTGTCTGCTGCTTTTATTTTCAGTGCGCACTTGGACACCATCACCACCTACATCAACATCTCCATCATGCGTCCTAGAGCACACGAGGGCGCTCTCGTGCACCCTCATGTGCTCTAGGACGCAGAGACTTGCCCGTCCGTGGTACAACGGAGTGCAAGAGGTTAACCCGATTACCCAAGCTCTCTCCAACCTTTCCGGTCGCCCTACAGGATTTTTTTTTTTTTTTGTCTTTTTTATATGTCCACCAGACTTTGAGGGACAGTATTAACACATCTGACTCATCCCTCGGGGTCAAAACCATTTGGAGATTTCCTCATCAAACTCAGTAAATATATTTCTTAAAACAACATATCATAAATTCAAGACTTATATCTCAGTTTCATTCCACAAATAAAATCACACGTGCATGAATATTTAATCTCTACAGAAAGGGCTGTCCCCGAAGGGACAGGCAGAAATGTATTAAAAAAGGTTTTCTGCTCACCTCTTAGAATGTTGTGGCCGCCAGTCTGTAGAGAAAAATCCTCATGCCATTTACAAAACTAAAACTAAAATTTCGCCTTGTAACTGGGTGGAAACACCAAATTGTTATGTCTAAAATACCTTAACCCCCAGTTCTTTTATACAAAGGCCAACTAACCAGACTGAGAGATGAAGTATACTTTCACTTATTTTACTGAAAGTGAGATATGGATTACAAGCAGCGCTGGAACACAGCTCTTTTGGAAAATACCCCAAGAGAGTGCTACTAAAAAAGTGGGCCCTATAGTTTTTATAAAGCTTAACCCCTCCCTCGTGCAAGAGGGAGGGGTTTTACCTCATTGTATCAGTACATTTCCGCTTATGTGACAGTTCAGCAGTGTGCAGAACTGATTCTGATTGGTTTCAGCAAGTGAATGATAGGGTGTAACCTAAACTCTGCTGTGTAGGGTGTGAAGCAAGCAGAGAAAGACAGGCCAATCATGTCATTTTACTGACACCCCACAATTGCAGAAAGACCCCAGCAATCAGGCGATCCCCTATGAGCAAGCGTTTGGCGACGGTGGAGAAGAAAAACTCCCTTTTAACAGGAAGAAACCTCCAGCAGAACCAGGCTCAAGGAGGGGCAGTCATCTGCTGCGACTGGCTGGGGGGTGAGGGGATAGAGAAGATGAAAAGAACAGACATGTAGAGAGCAAACAGCACAATGGGGACTCAATCTATGGGAGAGAACAAACAGATGTTAATGACCAGCAAAAAAAAAAAATATATATTTCATTGAGAGTGAAGAAAGGAGTGAAGCCCAGAGCAATTATTGGAGGTCCCCCGGCTGTCTAAACCAAGTAGCAGCATAACTAAGGGAGGGTTCAGAAACACATGATCCCTCCCTAATTGTAGGCTATGTCAAAAAGGAAGGTTTTAACCTTATTCTTAAAAACAGAGATAGAGTCTGACTCCTGAATACAGATTGGCAGCTGATTCCACAGGAGAGGAGCTTGATAACTGAAGGCTCTGCCCCCATTGTACTTTTGGAGATTCTAGGTATTACAAGTAATCCAGCATTTTGGGAGCGTAGTGCTCTGTTAGGATAATAGGGTAATATCAGATCTTTTAAATAAAAAGGGGCTTAATTGTTTAGAGCTTTAAAAGTGAGAAGAAGGATTTTAAACTTAATTCTAAACTCTATGGGAAGCCAGTGAAGGGAGGCCAGAACTGGAGAGATATGATCTCTCTTTCTAGTACCTGTTAAAACTCTTGCAGCAGCATTTTGGATCAACTGGAGACTTTTTAGAGATGTTTTAGGACAACCTGATAATAAAGAGTTACAATAATGTAATCTAGAGCTAACAAAAGTGTGGATCACTTTCTCAGCATCACTCTGAGACAAGATGCTCCTAATCTTGGCAATATTATGCAAATGATAGAAGGCAGCCTTTGAAACAAATTTAATATGTGAATTGAAAAACTGACCTTGATCTTGTTCCACACAGAGCTATTAAGAGAAAGAGTTACTGCATCCAAACTAAAAGTTTGATTTGGAAAGGTATTTCTAAGGTTTTATTGACCAACAAGAATGACTTCAGTCTTATCAGAATTTAATAGCAGGAAATTACAAGTCATCCAAGCTTTGATTTCCTTAAGACAGGCTTCTAACTTGGCTAATTGATTATTATCAATTAGCCAATTGATTATTATCAATCAAAGATTGATTGTGATTGAGATTGAATTGTGTGTCATCTGCATAACAATGAAAATGTATACAGTGATTCCTAATAATGTTGCCTAACGGAAGCATATATAAACTAAAAAGAGTAGGGCCTAGCACAGATCCCTGTGGAACTCCATGACTGAGCTTTGAGTTGAAAGAAAACTCATTATTGACATGAACAAACTGGAACCTATCAGATAAATAAGATCCAAACCACTGCAACGAAGTTCCATTAAGTCCAACATAGTGTTCTAATCTATCAACTAGAATATTATGATTGATAGTATCAAAAGCTGCACTAAGGTCTAAAAGGACAAGTACAGAAACAAGTCCATTATCAGATGCGATCAGGAGGTCATTAGTGACCTTCACTAAGGCTGTTTCAGTACTATGATAGATTCTAAACCCAGACTGAAACTCTTCAAATAAACCATTTCCCTGCAAGTGGTCAAATAATTGCGTAGCAACAACTCTTTCTAAGATTTTTGAAATGAAAGGGAGATTAGAGATTCATCTATAGTGAGCTAAATCTCCTTGATCCAGCGTTGGCTTTTTGAGTAAGGATTTAATTACAGCAGTTTTAAAAGCCTGCGGTACATGGTGTCATGGCGGCCGCTGGGCCGTCATCAGCTCCAGCTGCGCACACACCTGCCATCAATCTCCAGCAAGCTATAAGAGCCAGACCCACTGACAGCTCAGCACGGAGTCATCTGTCAGCATCGCAGAGCTACATCCCTCGTTCTCAGCCACAGACCTATGCTACGCCTGACCAAGCTCTCCACACCTCGTCACGTAAGCCAACCTCACACTCACCTTGTCCAACTATCCTCCCCTGTGCACAGGTGGACCCTCCAGGCAGCGGATCAGTCCTCGTTGGTGGCGATGCAACTCCTCCACCTCACCGGAGTCACTCCTCCACCTCACGGCACCAAGCAGCAAGCTCCCCTCCTGGCCAACACTCCTGGAGCAAGCAGGGAAGCCACATCGTCACCTGCAAGTAAGCAGCGTTCATTATTGCATTCCCCGCTGTGGTGCAGTAGTAATCTCTCTGCTTTGTGTCCCTAGGGTTGCCAGGCAGCAGCGAGGCTCACTCAGCCCCAGCATGCATCCAGCATCTCACACATCCACACTTACATGCACCACTACTACACATTTGGGTGAATAAAGCTGTTAAACTATAACTTGAGTCTGTCTTCTGTCCCCTGGGTCCAACCACCATGTCACATGGCCTAAAGTTAATGAAGAATTGATTTTATGAAGAATAAAGCTACCAATAAATGGGAAGACTTCTTTTAAAATCCTGGTAGGAATAGGGTCTAAAAGACAAGTTGAAGGCTTGGATGAGGAAACTATTTTATCTAACTCAATTGGAGTAAACTGATCCAAACAGATGCAAATTGAAGGAGTTGTCGTAGTTACTGTATTTAAGTTAACGGTGGGAAGAATCTGACTGATTTTGTCTCTGATAGATGAAATTTTATTATTGAAAAAGTTCATAAAGTCCTCATTAGTAAGCTCTAAGGGAATGCTAGGATTGACAGAGTCCTGACTCTTTGTCAGCCTGGCTACAGTGCTGAAAGAAACCTGTGATTGTTCTTGTTCTCTTCTATTAATGCAGAATAATAACTCGTTCTAGCTTTTCTAAGAGAATTTTTATAAATTAAAAGATGATTTCTCCAAGCTAAATAGATTTCATCTAAATTAGTGGAGCGCCATTTTCTTTCTAATTGATGAGTCTTCTGTTTTAAGCTACGAGTTTCCGTGTTGAACCAAGGAGTTAGAAATCTCTGATTACACTTTTTCTTTTTTAAAGGGGCTACCATGTCCAGAGTCTGATGCAGAGAAGCTGTAACACTATCTACCATGTTATCAACTACAGAAGGAGTAATCTGTCTATAGCTTATTTCCGTTGTGTTGACACATGGCATAGAGGAAACAATCTGCATAAATTTGCTAACAACATCATCTGAGAGGCATCTACTGTAGTAATATTTTTCCTTAGGAGCCAAATAGTCAGAAATAGTAAAATCAAAGGTTAACAGAGAATGGTCTGACAGTACAGAGTTATGAGGAGACACTACCAGCTTTTCTATTTCTATGCCATATGTCAGAACAAGGTCCAACGTATGGTGGAGATAATGAGTAGAATTTCCTACTTTCTGAGAAAACCCCATCGAGTCTAAAATTGAATTACAGTAAATTCCAAATTAAGGCAATCACTATCTACATCTACATGTATATTAAAGTCCCCTACTATAATTATTCTATCAGATTTCAGCACTAAATCAGCTAAGAATTCAGCAAATTCGGAAAAAAAACTCTGAGTAGGTTGATGGGGACGATAAACTATGGCAAATAAAATTGGGTTTAGCCTAAAATTGCTAAAATGCCCAATACTGAGGACCAGGTCCTCAAAGGAATTATAATATAAGTTTTTTGCTTTACATTAACTAGTATTTTGGAATGGTAAATTGATGCTACTCCTCCTCCACGACCAGAACTTCTGGGATTTTGACGGTTTAAATAACCAGAGGGAGTTGATTCATTCAAACCAACATAATCCTCTTGCCCTAATCAAGTCTCTGTAAGGGATATTAAATCAATCTGATAATCAATGAACAGATCATGGACTAGCAGAGACTTGGGAGTTAGAGACCTAATATTTAACAAACCACATTTAATTTTTAAATTATGAGGAGGAACAGAGGCCAAATCATTCAATTTAGAGGCTTCATGTTTAATTTGAGTTTTACCAACTTTTTGCTTAATCACTTTGGGATGCTTATACTTTGGTGGGAGCAGACAATGATTCTCTGATGGGGAAGGCAGGGACTAAATTGAGGGGTGGCGGATGAAGAGGAGCTGCAGAGAGGCGTGTAAGACTGTGACTCTTCTTCCTGGTCCCAACTCTGGGTTGTCAATGTTTTGGAAATTTGGATAAGAATGATGCCAGATTGTTAGATAAATGAGACGCACCATCAAAAGTGGGATGGATGCCGTCTCGTCTAATAAGACCAGGTTTTCCCCAAAATGAGTTCCAATTGTCTATATAGCCCACATTGTTTGCAGGACACCACACAGACAGCCAGCGGTTGAAGGATGACAAATAGCTAAAGATGTCACCACTGGTCAGATTGGGGAGGGGCCCAGAGAATATTACAGAGGCAGACATTGTTTTGTCAAAGTCCCACACCGATTCCACGTTAAGTTTTGAGACTTCTGACTGCCGGAGTCGGCAATTGTATAGTATTTACAGTTACTTTTTTTTTTTTTAGATTTAGTATACTTTATTGATCCCCAGAGGGGAAATTGAGGGTCATCCACCACCTGGATGGATGAAGCAGCCACGATACGGCACTATCCCTTAACCATTCACACACACATTCACACCTAGGGCCACTTTAGAGTCTCCAATTAACCTAACCTGCATGCTTAAATGCAAATTTCAAATTTGAAAATGTTTTAGCCAGCATTTTCAAATTTGACTCGATGTCGCCTGCTCTGGTCCCAGGAATGCATTTGACTATGGGCGCTGGAGTCTCTAGGTTCACGTTTCTGACTATAGAGTCGCCAATGATCAGAGTTTTTTCCTCAGTGGGTGTGTCGCTGAGCGGGTAAAAATTATTAGAAACATGAACAGGTTGGTGGTTTACCAGGGCCTTGCGACTAGGCTTCTTTCTCACCGTCACCCACCCAGTCTCCTCGCTGCTAAGGAGGACCGGAAGACCGCTAACAGGCTGCCCTATGCTAGGGAGCTCCGCTGCAGCTAGGGGATGTCCGTCAAGATTAACTGGCGTAGATGATGTTTCAATGCAGCGGAGCCGGGATTCCAAATCAGACAACCTCGCCTCGAGAACCTAAAAAAGACAACATTTATTACATTTACCGTTATCACTAAAAGAGGCAGAGGTGTAGCTAAACATCTGACAGAGAGAGCACACCAGAGGAGGAGAGGATGGAGAGCTAGTAGCCATAGCTAGTGGCTAACCCGAAGCTAACAAAAACACCGATAAAAGGTGAACAGAAGGCTAAAGAGGGTCATTAGATGACACTGAGTGTGCACACAGGTGCAAGAGGCTTGATAAATAGAAGTGTGAGCTAACGATAGATGGAAAAAAGTGATTAAAATACAATTAAAGGCAAAATCCTTGGGGGAACAAGGAGAGCAAATCACAGACAGTCAGCAACACAGGAAGTGACGATATGTTACCACAGGAAGGTCCCACCAGGAATCAGGTCCCCATAGTCGTGTTCTCACACATTTTTGAGAAGGAATCATGACCAAAATTACTGGACGGAACCACTAGTATCATATTTGATCCTTTGAAATAGCTATTGATTAAAATTCAATACAGGTACCCTTTAAAGATCCCATATGGTCTTCTTTTGTTATTATTGCAGCTGAACCATTATCAGTGCACGTTTTATATGAGGTTTTTGCTTGCTTTCTGGCATCCTTGTCTCGAAGAGGCGATGGTGAGGCGTGTCTTGTCAAGGATTGGCGCAGTGCCTGGAGTGGCTGTGTAGACCAATCCTTGAGTGGCAGTCTTTGTTGCAGTTGGCACAGATGAAGGCTGATGATGTTGTTCCACCCCTGCACGCTTGTGTCTTGCAGTATGCCTCCGCTCCTGTTTTTCACTCCAACTTGCTTCATCCCTGCTCATTCCTTCTCTTACACAGTGGCACCAAACGTCATGTTCCTTAGCGACCTCCCCCCAGTGGTCCGTGTTTATTTCTGCATATCGGAGGTCGTGTTTCCATACGTCTTTGTACCTCAACAGGGGTTGTCCTACCGGACGAATGCCTTCCCACAGTTCACCATACATGATTTCTCTGGGCAGGCGGTTTGGCTCCATGCAGTGCACATGTCCAAGCCATCAAAGACACCTTTGGCTGAGAAGTGTGGGCATACTGGGTAGGCCAGCGCGCTCAAGTACCTCTGTGTTGGTGACTCTATCTTGCCATTTGATGTGTAGGAGGCATCGGAGGCAGCGTAGATGGAATCCATTGAGCCGTTTCTCCTGTCTGGCATAGGTTGTCAAGGACTTGCTGCCATACAGGAGAGTTGACAGGATACAGGCTTGGTAGACGCAGAGTTTGATCCTCTCGCTCAACAGATCATTGTTCCACACTCGTTTGTTGAGCTTTACCATCACAGCAACTGCTTTGGCTATTCTGGAATTAATTTCAGTATCTAGGGAGAGGGCGTTGGTAACTGTGGACCCCAAGTAGATGAAGCTGTCGACCACAGCAAGCTGAGTATTGTCGATGGTGATGACGGGGGGAGTCCAAGCATCTTGTGCCATGATGTTGGTTTTCTTAATACTGATGGTGAGCCCAAACTCTTTGCATGAGTGGGATTGCCAGTCAATCATGCACTGGAGGCCATGTTCGCTCTGTGATGTAAGGACTGCGTCATCTACAAAGAGTAGCTCTCTGATTAGGACCTCTGTCCCTCTGGTTCTTGCATGCAGTCACGCGATGTTGAAAAGTTTTCCGTCCCATCTTGTGCGAATGTAGACACCTTCAGGGCAATCATCAAAATCGTAATGGAGGAGCAATGAAAAGAAGATTCCAAACAGGGTTGGTGCCAGAACGCAGCTCTGTTTCACTTCACTGTTGACTGGGAAGGTGTCTGAAGTTGCGCCGTCGAATATGATAGTGCTATGCATGTCTTTGTGAAATGAGGTGATTATCCCCAGAAGTTTTGGAGGACAGCCTATTTTCTGCAGAAGCTGAAACAGCCCGCTTCGACACAGTCAAAGGCTTTTGTCACGTCCACAAACATGATGAATAGTGGCGGCTGCTGCTGCTCTCGACACTTCTCCTGCAGCTGACAGAGGGAGAAGATTAAGATAAGATAAGATAAGCCTTTATTAGTCCCACAATGGGGAAATTCCAGGATTGCAACAGCACAGGGATAGCAACACTCAGAGCAACAATCAGAAGGCAAGGAAAAAAAAAAAAAAAAAAAAAAGAAAAGAAAAGAAGAGCTGATCGTTAAAGCGGTGACAGCGTTAAAGCGGTGACAGCTTCCAAAGAGAAGAAGGGCATGTCGCTGGCCGCCATCAAGAAGAGTCTGGCTGGCGGGGGCTACGATGTGGACGATGTGGACAAGCACAAGTCCCGCGTTAACATCACTATCAAGAGCTTGGTCAACAAGGGAACCCTCAGCCAGACCAAGGGAACCGGGATGGCTTTGGATCCTTCAAGGTGGCAAAAGCAGAGAGCAAGGCCAAGAAGCCCGCAAAGAAAGGCCCTGCTAAAGCCAAGAAACCTGCTGCCAAGAAACCAGCAGCAGCTAAAAAAAACCAAAGCAGCAGGAGCCAAGAAGGCTGCAGCTGCTAAGAAGTCCCTGAAGAAGGCCAAGAAACCAGCAGCGGCCAAGAAGCCACCAAAGAGCCCCAAGAAAGCCTGCCAAGAGCCCCAAGAAAGCTGCCAAGAAGACCCCCTGCGCCAAGAAAGCTGCGCCTAAGAAAGCGGCCAAAGCTAAGCTAAGAAGGCAGCCCCCAAGAAGAAGTGAGCTGTCATGGCTGACAATCACATAGAAATCACTGTGGATCTTTCAGCTCTAAAGCCACATTGTGACTCAGGATAGACTTGCAAAGCAAGACTCTGCAGGCGGGACAGAGTGACATGGGCAAAGATTTTGCCAATAATGCTGAATAATTATTCCACGATAGTTGTTATAGTCATTGTGATCCCCTTTGGTCTTGTACAATGTGACTATGTTTGCATCACCACATATCTTGAGGCACATGTCCTTGCTCCCAGCAGAGGCAGAGAAGTTTGGTAGAGGCTGTAGGAGTGCTACTTTACCACTTTTTAAGACTCCAGAGGGGATGCCATCTTTCCCCGGAGCTTTTACCACTGCTAAGACAAGGTGATGGCTTTGCTGAGCATTTCCAGGCTGGGCATTTCATCCAGCTCCTCCATGACTGGCAAGACGGGTAAGGCATTGAGGGCAGTGTAGCATCATCGTTCCTCCTCAAAACCAAGGACAGAAGATCACTTCTCTCCATTTACAGGAATTTTCATTTTATTCCTTACATAGGAATATCACCTTTCTGCCTTCTCAGGAATATCACTGGCTTTTTGCTGACTCATGCAGGCTTTCTTCCAGACCTGGACCAAAGATGTTTGCTTTCCCAAGGACCCCAATGTAAACAATTGCTGCTTGCAGAGATTGTAAGGATCAGAGTTTACTTTTAAAGGCTCAAAGGAACATAAAACTCAGGAGACCAGACCTCTCAACATGAACACTGCATTTGATAACGTACCTTTTCACAGGAAAACCAATGTTTTTTAAAAGAGTCATAAACCACTTAATCTGACGGTTTTATAGCCTATGCTGTCCAGGCCTTCGCCAGATACTAAGGAAATCATCTACAGCTCAACAGTACCTCCTAGCGGATACCTACGGAATGTGTTTTCAGTACGTAGGATGACTTTTAATTTGTTCCTAAATATTAAGTTTCTTTCAGCTTATCCTGGATCCTAAGGACACTGAAAATCATCCCCCTTATCACCAACCATGGTTTGCTGCATGTTCTGCTGTTCTAATCTTGATCTAAATGTGAATGCATGTATTATAATTATGTATAAGAAATGTTATATTCATGAGTGTTATGGGAGTAATGGTATAAATGCATGATCACCATATATTAGCCAAGTCATTTAATTTAGTTAGATTTTATATTGAGCATTTATCTTATAAGAACTGACTGTTGATTTTTCCCTCTGAAAATTCATGGGATGGTGTCTCCATTTGGTTGGCTGCTCTCAAACAAAGAAATGTTTTCACATTGGATAACAGCCATTTCAAACTGATTCTGAAAGAGTAGATTGGTCGTTTGACGACTGACCTCATCAGTTTTACGACCCGGCGAGGTAACTTTAAAAGACAGAAGTTAGATTTGAGTACTCAGAGGAAAACAGGGTTAACAGTTGAGTCACAGCACAGTTAAGAGTTTAAAAAAAAGTCAGAGATCAGACAACAGGCAGGAAGATTAGCTAGAAATAGGAATTAAGAATTAGAAACACAGAAAGAAGAGAGAGTTTTTGAGAAAAGATTAGGAACTAAATTCAGATTAAAGAAGCAGAATAGTAATCTAGGACCTCAGAAGAAGATCTTATTCCACCGTTTCAAGGCCCTGTGAAGTTTTATTTTATTCTCTGTGGTTTGTCAAATCTTTTCTTATTATTCTGGAAACTGAGGAGAAAACCCATTTTTCTTTAGAGCTCGTCCCTTTTAGAGAATCAAATTCTCAAACTTTTTCCCTTCACCTCAGAAGCCATTCTTATCCTAGTAAATGTTTTTCTAAAAATTTTTTTAATGACTTTTCACGCCATTAAAGTGGACCTTTAATTTGCCTAGTTAAAGAGAACAGAGACTGAGAAGATTTTTCTTCAGTTTTCGGGTCGATCCCACTACAAGAGACCCCAAATTTGGACTCTTTTTCAAAGGAACTTTTCACGCCGCTCTGTGACAGACCACCCACTGCTGCCATTGTCTGGAGAGCCCCCCAGCTGAGTTATCACCTCCAAGGCTGTGAGGAGGCATCTTGCAGCAGCTTCCCTCCGACGTCCTAACTTCAAAACCCAGCGGTACCGACCCGCGGAACTTGGACCAACGGCCGTGTGTGAGTGAAACTCTTATTTCTCCTATTTCCTGGGTTAAAACGTGATGTCCTAACAATTAAATTACAATTGAATATGGCCCGTGTTTCAGGGCTCAATTAGTCTCTCAGCCGCAGGATAGAGCTGTAAACTGAAGCAAAAACTATAGTAATTTTAAGTAACTGCCCTTAAAATTTTGTAGATTAATTCAGGAGTCATTTTTAGATAATTAGCTTATGAATTTTCCCCATAAAATTGCGTTGTTTTGTTAAAAACATTCCCAGTCTCACTTACCGTTGAAACATAAGTCTAGTTTCTCCTTGGTTCTGCAGAGGTGTAAATGCTGGATTTTATGTTCAGGAACTCAATATCAGTTGATGTGATATTTTACGCTGTCATCATCTGAATCTGTTTATTCATCATTTGAACGCCATGCCATGTAACCTGAATGATTTTAATAAACGAGTGAATAAGAGCAGTTGAAGCGTTTTCCTTTCGAATATACAGGTTTCCTAATCACGGCAGGACAAAAACTCACTGAAACTTTGAGACTGATTCATTATTAATTTAAGATACAAAATTAATTAAAATTAAAGTTAATCTTATTGTCCGTAGGACTGGTGCCCCTTTTAACGAGTGCTTTTATTTAATTTAGCAGGTGTAGAAGTGACGGTTCAACTCCGCCCCTTTCACACCCACTATTAAATAAAATAAATAATTCCTGTAACCTTATGACAAATAATTTTATAGGCTCTTCATCCTACAGCAGTATCTGTCACAATGTTCTGGGTCGAGAAAAGCTCTAGGTAGTGTTCAACCCAACACTGAAGTCGTTTGCTCTGTCTGTGATGACTTTGTCTGACTTGGATTGTTTGCCTTGCTACCGGATAACCACCATGAAAACTGGTACTACCTGTCTCACTGGGTCAGGACATTGGCGACATCAACCAGCATCCCCACCCTTCCGAGGGCATGGAGGGTGAAACAGGGCATCCTGGCAGAACTAAAAACAATATCTGCCACAGGTCTGTGGTGGACCCACTCCCAGTTACATGGGGTGAGACTGGAATCCTGGCAGACAATACACTCTGTAGCAAGGTCTGTGGTGGACTGTGTCAGTCGGTGCATTGTGACATGCACTACACAAAGAGCAGAGATAAACAAACCTATCATCTGGTCAGTCACTGCAACAGATACTGGAGTCAGTTTGTCTTGGCTTGTCCTTGCCACTGCTTAATACCTTTATCTGACAAAGAATGTACTGCTAGTCAGCAAAAGCTAGCAGTACTCAAATACTTTGCAAGCAGTTTCATGAAATGGTCAATCAGAAAGAAACTCATACCGGCTCGGATGTCGCCTGGCTTACAAGGTCCCGCGCTGATCTGTTCACACTCTAACAGGCAGTGAAAAGTAAGCTAGGAGTAGGAAGACAAAGAAGAGGAAAAACAGTAGCCTTGTGTATAGCAGAAGGGTATGTACGCACTCTGTTGGACAGAAACAACATCACAGTGCCCAGAAAGGACAGACCGCGCTTGTGGCCCTGGAAATGAACAGGTACAATGGAGACATAGTTGCACTTAGTTGAAACAAGATTGCCTGGATATGACAGCTTGGAAGGACCATGGGTACACTTCTTCTTTGGAGTGGGAGATCAACTCAAGAAAGGAGAGAAGCAGGAGTGGGCTTTGCAATTAGAAAGGAGATAGCAGCAATGCTTGATGAGGAACCAATGCCAATCAATGACATGATAATGACTATGAGACTCCCACTACAGCGGAAGATGTATGCCATACTCATCAGTGTATATGCCCCAACAATGACCAACACAGAGGAGGTGAAGGAAGAGTTCTACAGTGATTTACGTGAAACTATCAGGCGTGTACTGACTGATGACAGGCTAATACTCGTTGTGTGGCACATATGTTGGTTACATATTCTCCACAAATGTATTGCTGTATGTTTATTGTGTGCTTCACGTCTCATGGAACAAAAGGGACTGAGCCTCTGAGAGATAACGGAAGAGTGTGAGATTCGGCCTTTGTTTCAGGGAGACGACGTGGAGAGATTTCCGGACCACCAGAAACTAAAGGACAATGGTGTGAGATCAAAGGGGTTACTTTGTGATTGGGATTAAGTACCATGTGACGGAGGGGTACAAAACCCAGATGTGAGATTATACTGCCTCTTTTCTTGCTTTGAGATTGATGGAGTATGTGATCTGTTAATAAAGCTGAACCTGAGGAATAAACTCAGTCTCATCCTTGAGCACATTCTCCACACTGGTGACCTTACGACGAAAAATGAGCAGAAATAATTCTCCCGAGTGGGGCTCGGCAGAAGCCAGCCTGATGGCTGCCTCCACACTCCGGCTGCCCGACTTCTGGCAGCATAGTCCGTGCTCCTGGTTTAGCGCGGTCGAGGCGCAGTTCAACTTCCGGAGAATCTCGAAGGACGACACGAAATTCTACCATGTGGTGGCGAAGCTGGACAGCCACACAGTCCAGAGAGTGGAAGACCTGGTCAATCACCCACCGGACAGCGACAAATACAGCGCATTGAAAGCTGCACTTATCAGCAATTTCACCCCCTCGGTGCAACAGCGAGCAGAGGGGCTCCTGGCGTTGACGGAGTCGGAGAATGACAGACCCGTAGACCTGATGGTGAAATTGCTGAGGCTGAAAGACTCCGAGGACTGCTAATTTATCTTCGCCCACCTTTTCCTCCAGATCGTACCGCCAGCGGTGAGAGTTACCCTGGCAGATTCACCCCGGTTGGCAAAGCGAGACTACCATGGGCTGAGCAAGGAGGCGCAGCGACTCGTCGATGCCCACAAGCGGAGCGCAGTTTCGGCTGCAGCAGCAGAGCTAGGAGCAGCGCCCGGAGACGGCATTGGACCAGTGGTTGCAAACGCCAGACGCGCCGACGACGGCAGCAGTCAGGACCAACGCGACACGGAGCAGACGAAGCAGTCAGCACCAAGCAACACGGAGTGGGCGACGTCTTTTGCTTCTATCATCGCCGCTTTGCAGAGAGGGCACACAAGTGCCTCCCACCGTGCCACTTCAAGCGTTCGGGAAACGCCAAGACCGAGAGTCGGTAGCAGCTGCGGCCCTCGGGGAAGAGAACAAGCTGCTCTACCCTGACGGATGCCTACGTTTCGGGGAGGAATTTCCTCGTGGGACACAGGCTCCCAGCTGAGACTTCATCACGCCTTCCTACGTGGACCAGCTGATGCCGTCTAAGGTTTCCCCGGGTGTACAGTGTCAGCAGCGAATCGGCTCAGCGATTAAGACCTTCGGTGAGAGGACCCTGCTTCTGTCTTTGCAGGGCCGTTCATCTTGAGTGGACTTTTTGTTGTAGCTGCAGTCAGTTTTCAACAGTTAGGGGCATGGATTTTTTGTGCTCACATGGTTTATTGGTTGATCTTGCTAACAGACATCTGGTTAATGCACTGTCTTTTCACTCTATTCCCTGCACAGCACGAGTGGCGCCGCCAACTGCACAACCCCAACGTCACAGCTGCGGGGTGGTAAGTTCCACGCACTCCTCACTCAGTTTCCAGCACTAATAGTCCCAACGTTTTCGGCGACAGTGGCCAAACACGGGTGGAGCATTATATCACTACCACCGGACCGCCCGTTTTTGCAAAAGCTCGGCGCCTGGACTCAGCTAAACTGACCATAGCACGCGAGGAGTTTTCCAACCTGGAAAAACTGGGCATCATCAGACATTCGAAAAGCCCCTGGGCTTCATCATTGCACATGGTCCCAAAGTCCGATGGCTCGTGGTGACCTTGCGGTGATTTCCGCAGGTTGAATAACGCCACTGCACACGACCGCTACCCGATCCCACACATCCAAGATTTTTCGGTTCATTTGGCGGGGGCGCGCATTTTTTCTAAAATAGATTTAGTGCGCGGCTACCATCAGGTTCCAGTGCGCGCCCAGGACATACCCAAAACAGCAGTAATAACTCCTTTCGGGCTTTTTGAGTTTTTGCGCATGCCTTTTGGACTCAAGGGGGCCACGCAGACGTTCCAGCGCATGATGGACATGGTGCTACGCAACATCCCCTTCGTGTTCGTCTACTTGGATGAAATTTTAGTAGCCAGCACGTCCGAAGACGAACATGAAAGCCACCTCACAGCAGTTTTCCGGAGGCTGGCAGAGCACGGGTTAATAATTAACCCAGCGAAGTGTCTGTTTGGGGTAGCGCAGATTGATTTTTTGGGGCATCGCGTTTCACCAGAAGGAGCGGTCCCTCTGCCCAATAAAGTGCGCGCAATAACAAATTTTCCCCAACCTCAAACAGTCAAAGCGTTACAGGAGTTTTTGGGAATGGTTAATTTTTATAACCGTTTCCTCCCAGGCGTAGCGCAGCTCATGCAACCATTGTACACTGCACTAAAAAAACAAAAACCCACGAATAAAATCGAATGGTCTCCTGAGCCGGAGCGAACATTCTCTCAAGTCAAAACAGCACTAGCAAACGCAGCTTTGTTGGCACATCCAGTTCCAACAGCCCACGTGGCCCTCACCGCTGACCCGTCCGATTTAGCAGTAGGGGCGGTAGTTGAACAGTTTGTAGCGGGGACCTGGCAACCGCTTGCGTTTTTCAGCAAAACCTTGCGCGATAGCGAGCCAAAATACAGCGCGTTCGACAGGAAGCTGTTGGCCCTACACTTGGCCATCCGCCATTTCCAGTTCTGGCTGGAAGGGCGCCGTTTCACCGCGTTCGTGGACCACAAACCGCTGACTTTTGCGATGGCCAAGATTTCGGAACCTTGGTCGGGCCGGCAGCAAAGACAGCTGGCCGCGATATCAGAGTTCACCACCGATATCCAGCATGTCGCAGGTAAACATAATGTAGTGGCAGACTGCCTCTCGCGTGCTATGCTGGCGCCAGGCCCCGTGGGGGCAGACGCTGCAGCCATGGCCGCGGGCCAGGGTAGCGACGCGGAAGCGCGTGTGGCCCCGGTCCGCGTAGGGTTAGATTATGCAACCATGGCCGCGGAGCAGGTTAGCGACGCGGACGTGCGCGCGCTCCAGTCTGGACCAACAGGGTTAAGGCTGGAGCACAGGGTGCTGCAAATGGGTATGCCTCCCCTAATCTGCTATGTCTCCACAGGACGGCCGCGTCCCGTGGTACCAGCTGTGTGGCGCCGCCGCGTTTTTGACTCGATCCATTCTCTGGCGCGCCCGGGGGTGCGCGCATCAGTCAAAATGGTGGGAGAGAAATTTTTTTGGCCGGGGTTGCACAAACAGGTCAAAGAATGGGCGACAGCCTGCGTAGCGTGTCAGCGAGCCAAAATACACAAACACACTAGAGCTCCTTTGGAGCCTTTTCACATCCCGGCTAAGCGCTTTGATCATGTGCATGTTGACTTGGTAGGCCCCCCTTCCGTCGTCACAGGGGTACACACATCTTTTGACGATGGTGGACCGCACCACGTGTTGGCCGGAAGCAGTCCCTCTGGCATCAACCACAGCAGAGGAAGTGGCGCGCGCGTTTTTAACAGCTTGGGTAGCGTGTTTTGGAGTTCCATCGGACATAACGTCTGACAGAAGTCCTCAATTTGTTTCCGAACTCTGGTCATCGATGGCCCGCAGCCTAGGGGTAAAGATCCACCGCACCACCGCGTACAACCCCCAGGCTAACGATTTATGCGAGCATTTTCATAGGTCATTGAAAGCGGCCCTCAGAGCGTCGCTCACGGATACAAATTGGGTTGACAAACTACCATGGGTCTTATTGGGGTTGCGTTCAGCACCTAAGGAGGATTTGCAGGCCTCCCCAGCTGATTTAGTTTTTGCACAGCCTCTCCGTCTGCCCAGGGAATTTCTCCCCGAGACCCCCGCGCCAAATTGCCCCCCCCCCGCTCAGCTGTTGCAGAGCGACACAGGATCAAACACGCTTCCTGGCCCGGTTCATCACAGTTTCCCACGCGTTTTTGTGCCGAAGGCTTTAAAAAATGCGGAGTTTGTTTTTGTTAGACATGATGCTTGTCGCCCCAGCTTGCGCCCACCTTACGATGGGCCGTTCAGGGTGCTGGAAACAGGAGAGAAGCATTTTTTGCTAGATTTGGGAGACAGAAAGGAGTTGATTTGTATAAACAGACTCAAACCCGCTTTTGTTTTGGCGGATGAACCAGTGCAGTTGGCGAGAGCCCCCCGTCGTGGCAGACCCCCTAGAGGGCATTCTGCAGAACACCCACAGAGATTGACTAACAGTTCTAATCCACAGGAGCAGGAGGACTCTGCAGAAGCAGCAAAGCCGGCTTTCAGCAGATACGACAGGAGACTTAGAGCTAGGCAACTGGTGGATTGATATGTAGTAATGTTATTATGTCATGTAGCTCTGGTTATGTTTGTCCCATTTTAGACGTTTGGGGGGGGTCATGTGGCACATATGTTGGTTACATATTCTCCACAAATGTATTGCTGTATGTTTATTGTGTGCTTCAAGTCTCATGGAACAAAAGGGACTGAGCCTCTGAGAGATAACAGAAGAGTGTGAGATTCGGCCTTGTTTCAGGGAGACGAACTGGAGAGATTTCCGGACCACCAGAAACTAAAGGACAATGGTGTGAGATCAAAGGGGTTACTTTGTGATTGGGATTAAGTACCATGTGACTGTATGTTTGATTAAACACCATGTGACTGCTGTTTCGTGTCCGGGGTACAAAACCCTGATGTGAGATTATACTGCCTCTTTTCTTGCTTTGAGATTGATGGAGTATGTGATCTGTTAATAAAGCTGAACCTGAGGAATAAACTCAGTCTCATCCTTGAGCACATTCTCCACAGTTGGAGATTTTAATGCCAGAGTTGGTTCGGACACTGAGAAATGGAAAGGAGTGCTAGGCAGTCATGGAGTAGGCAAGTGCAATGCTAATGGAGAACTTCTACTTGCACTATGTTCAGAGCACAACCTTGTGATAACCAACACTCTATTTAAGCACAAGGGCACACACAAGAAGACATGGATGCACCCAAGATCCAAGCACTGGCACTTATTAGACTACATCATAGTCATGCAGAGAGACATAAGGAATGTATTGGACACCAGAGCAATGAGAGGTGCAGACTGTGGTACTGATCATGTTATGCTGATATCTAGATTAAGGATTTGGAGACAAAAATAGCACTGCAGGATGGGTGCGAAGCCACCATGGAAGCTAAACACTAGTGCACTGAAAGGCCAAAAGAAGCAGGAAGAACTTACACAGGAAATGGATGAAATCTTGAAAGACTGGGGCAGCAACAACTCAGAGAATGACATAGAAGACAAATGGGCAACACTGAAGGATACGGTGTATCAGACTGCGAGTGATATATTAGGCCACCCTGAGAGGAAACATCAGGATTGGTTTAATGAGCATGATGACCACCTGAAGAAACGACTAGAAGCGAGGAATACAGCTAGGCAGGAAAACCTATAGTGTAACACAAGGTCAAAGAAGAAGAAATACTCAAAGGCTCAGAGTGAGCTACAGAAGTACACCAGAGAGATGAAGTCCAACTGGTGGGATGAAAAAGCAGAGGAACTTCAAACTGCAGCAGACAGGAAGGACATGAAAACATTCTTCACAGGTTTGAGAGAAATCTATGGCCCTAAACCAAGAAGATTGATCCAACTAAAGGCTATGGATGGTGAAACAGTTTTTCAGGAGAAAGACAAGATCCTGGACAGATTTGCAGACCACTTTGATTAACTACTAAACAACCTGGAGATCTCATTGAAGAGGCTAAAGAAGCTCTAGTGCAGCGACCAGCTGTAACCAAGTCTGGATGAACCACCAAATTTTGATGAACTAATGGCAGCTATCAGGACAACACAGGATGGTAAAGCTCCAGGAGGGATGGAATTCCAGCAGAAGTGTGGAAATTAGGTGTTGTTCAGCTGACCAACTGCCTGCGCAAGCTCATCCAAGAGATATGGGATGCCCAGAAAGTACCTCAAGACTGGAAGGATGCAAGTATTATGCCTTTGTTCAAGAAAAGTGACAGGAAAGATTGTGGAAATTACTGAGGTATATCACTGCTAGCCACTGTTGGTAAGATTCTCTCGTGTGTACTACTGAACAGACTTAATGAACACATCTCTCAGAATGTACTACCGGAAACCCAGTGCGGCTTTAGAAGTAGAAGAAGCACAATGGACATGATTTTCTGCTTGAAACAGGTTCAAGAAAAGTGTATCGAACAGAACATGTCACTTTACGTAGTCTTCATAGACTTCAGTAAAGCCTTCAACACTGTTTCGAGACAAGGACTTTGGCAGCTACTCAAGAAATATGGCTGTACAGAGAAGTTTGTCAGCCTGATTGAGGCACTCCATACAGGTATTCAAGCAAATGTGGCAATGAGTGGTTCAGTATCTAAAGACTTTTCAGTAAGCAACGGGGTGAAACAAGGGTGCATGCTGGCACCAACACTCTTCTCACTATATCTGGCAGCCATGCTTGAGGTGGCCTTCAAAGACACTTCAGAAGGAGTATACATTCAAACAAGGAAAGAAGCAGACTTGTTCAATGTGGCACAGTTTAAAGCCAAGAGTAAGACATCGATAAAGGTAGTAAGAGAAATGCTCTTTGCCGACAACAGTGCTCTAGTTGCACATAGTGCGGAAGATATGTAATCATTAGTGGAGAAATTTGCAAGAGCAGCTAGCCAATTAAGCCTCCAAATCAGCATCAAGAAGACAGAGTGCCTTTAACAACCACCAGAGTTCCAATTATCAACATCACTGCGAGAAGAGATCAGCATTGGTACAGAGCCACTAGTCAAGTGCAAGACTTTCAAGTATCTATGGAGTACTATTTCAGAGAATGCTAGGCTGGAGGATGAACTATCTCTCAGAATGGGAAGAGCGAGCACTGTGTTTGGAAACTTGAGGGAGAGACTGTGGAACAATCGACATGTGTTTATCCGTGTGAACTGCAAAGTGTACAGAGCGAAAGTACTGGCTACTCTATTGTGCAGTGCTGAAACCTGGACTGTCTACAGAGTGCAGATGAAGAAACTCCATGCATACATGATGAGACACCTTCAAGCCATAATGAACATCTCATGGAAAGACAAGATAACCAACATAGAAGTGTTGAAACGAGCTGGTCTGCCATCAATGGAGGACATGCTAATACAGATGAACCTGAGATGGCTCAGACATGTTGAGAGGATGGACCCCCAGGGTCTCCCTCGGCAGTTACTCTACTCACAGTTATGCGAGGGCAAATGCAATCAGGGTAGACCAAGGCTCAGATTTAAAGACACTATAAAAGAAACTTGAAGAAGTTGGACACAGGAGTTCCTGGCATTCGAAGGCTAAGGACAGAGCTGTGTGGAGGAATCTGATCAGACCTAAATGAAACAGTCATTATCGCCCACGACAGACTGCTATGATGATGATAATGGGACCAGTTGCTGTTTTGATGCCCTCGTACATCCCTTTGGTGTGGCCACAGTCAGCAGCTAATTGTATGTTGGCACACAGGTTCAGCCAGAACTCATTGGCACAATGGTGGGCGATCTGCTGGGCCTTGCTCCTTGCTGCTTTCAGGGCGTCGCATGTGCTAGGACAAAGGTTCTGCTTATAAGCTAGCAGTGCTTTCCGTTTGGCCTCTGTGAGTGGTTGCATTTCATTCCTAGTGTGCCTTGAACCAGTCTGCGTTTCTGCATACTTTTTTCCCATATGCGGTCACAGCGGAGTCATATATTGTATGGTGTTGCGGAGGTAGGAGCATTTCGCGTCTGCATCTGCTTGGTTGTTGCTGTCTGAATAATCTTTGAGTTTTTGTTGAAAGATGTCGCCAAAAGTTTGAACCCTTTCAGTTTCAGAAGTGATGCAGGTGTTAATGCGTGGTCGGTCCTTTGGTTTTTGCATGGTAGAATTTCTTGGGAATCAGTCTGACTTTGCTGGCAACAAGTGAGTGATTGGTATCACAGTCGGCACTGTGATAGCTTCTCGTGTAGAGGACACTGTGGAGGTTGGCTCTTTTGGTGATGACGACGTCTAGCTGGTGCCAGTGGCAGGACTGGGGGCGTCTCCAGGACACTTTCTGCAGATCTTTACACTTGAAGTAGGTGTTGGTAATACACAGGCAGTGATGACAACGGACTTCCAACAACCTGTCCGTTCTCGTTCATCCTGCCAGTGCCAAAGTGGCTGAGACAGGATGAACAGGCCTGCCAGTCAGCTCCAACAAGAGTGTTGAAGTCACCTAGCCTGTATATGCCTTCTGAGCTGGGGATTTTAGATATTTCTTCCTCGAGAGCCTCATAAAATTGATCTTTGACCTCTGGGGCAGATGAAAGGGTTGGGGCATATACAGAAATAATGTTCACAAATCCTGATTCTGTCTTCATGCGGAGAGCGAGTATCCTCTAAGAACCTCCTGTGGGAGTTTCCGTGGAAGCGATCAGCAAGTTCCTCACGGCAAATCCTACACCGTACTGCCTGGGCTCGTCCTGAGACAGGCCCTGCCAATAGAAGGTGTAGTCTGTTTCTCTAAGTGAACCACTGTTGGCTAGTTGAGTTTCTTGGAGACAAGCGACGTCAATGTTGAGTCATGCAAGTTCCTTGTTGAGGATGGCTGTCTTGCGGGAGTTGTCCATTCATTGGAGATCATCAGAGAATCCAGGGCACATTGTGCGTACGTTCCAGCTTGTGAATTGAAAAGCTGGAGTCTTCGTTGCTTTTTCTTTCAAACTGCCTGGTGCGGATTGACGCTTGCTTGTCAGGAAGGTTCCCTAAGCTCTACACACCCAGTAGAGCAGGCAAGCCATGGTGGGGCAACACCTTACTGGCTGGGGGTTGCCCAGCTTGAGGTGGTCGGTAGCTGCCCAATGAAGCTGCGATGACTTCTCCCACCGTCGAACGAGACCCCAGGAGTTCCTTCCTATGGCAATCAGTCGGAGCTTTTAACCAGTAGACTGTCTCTTCCCATGTTGTGCCGGAATCTTGCGATGCTGCTGGAGTGGCCTCTCCAGTCTGCGCTTCAGGCCTGGGCAAGTGAGCTGCCCATACATCAGTGTCCCCCTCTCGGCATCACTGGCAGAGTCCAAAGGAAAGAATGAACCAATACAATTTGGGGTCAGATTCACTTCAGGAGCTGCCGGAAAGTAGTGCAGAGTAACTACTACCTGCCTCAGGGCTCCACTCCAGATTTGTCCTCGGGGTTTACTCCCGTACCCTTTCTTGCGATCAGGTATAGCCACAAGACAGCGGAGGTTTAGAATCAGGGTTTTCCTTCCCCTAGATGGACTGCCTTCCCAGGCTGAGAGCTCCATCTACCCTGGGAAACTGGTTTTAAGCCACCAGTGGCTCGCCTTCACCCCTTCTCCTGTCAGTGAAACAGTTTTGCCAGTGGAAGGCCGGGAGTTGGATTTTGGCTGTTTGGCTATTTAAGTCAATAGGAAGCATTTCAAGAGGTTGTGAGAGCCCAGCTTCACAACCCACTTCCCGGCTATAACAGCCTTATGAAACCAACGTTTTATATGAGGTCTTGTGTTGATTACATGTCATTCCATGCTATCATGTTTGGAAGACTCATTAAGCCACATACACACTACAGCAATATCTGAATTAACAAATAAACTAATAGCCTTTGTGAGGAAAAACACAGAACACCAGATATGAGTCACATTTTACCCACACAATCAGAATGAGTCAGAGTAAAAAAAACTTTTATCCAAGGACCTGTTGTTGTTGAAAGTACAGAGCTTATTTTCTGGAGAGAAGTGTTGTGTTCAAAAGAGCTACTTTGCTGCACATGCTTTATCATTGTTATTGCTCTTCTTCCTGCTTGTACTAGGAAAGCACAGAGTTTCACATAGAATGGTCACCTGTACTTAGTCAAATAAAATTATATTTATCTGTTATATTTATGTATGGCGATTGAGACCTTAATGAAGTCAGCACTGAACACATTTTGGGTGTGGTTTGTAGTGCAGTTACATAAAACTGCAACTTTTCCCACCTTGTAAATTTGTTTTTTTTTTCATAAATGTTGAAGCTATTTGTGGGGCAGCTGTAGCGCAGGTGTAGTGTGGCCGCCTACTGACCGGAGGGTAAGGGGTTCAATTCCCGCTCTGTCTGCAGTCTGCATGTTGAAGTGTCCTTGAACAAGACACTGAACCCCCAGTTGCTCCTAATGGGTCAGGCCCGTGCCGTGCATGGTAGCTCCGTCACCATCAGTGTGTGAATGGGTGGATGGTAAGATCTGTACAGCGCTTTGGTCATCCTGAGATGAGTAAAAAGCACTATATAAGTGAACACTATTTAAATTTATGACTTATCAATTGTTAAATTGGCATCTTTTATCATTTTTTGCACCTTTATTTATTTTTTTTTCAAAAAATGCCCAATTTACATTCATGCATTTGTACCTTAAGCTAAATTTACAAATACCCCCCTCCCCTTTATGAAATAAGAAATTGCCTACTGGCTAAAAATATATAGGCAGGGAGGGTTAGCTCCCTGAACTGCAGCTCCCATGAGGGAAGCATCCATAATCGGCTACGGAAAGCTCAATAAAGATATACCCCCAGGGGTGCCTGAGGGGGGGGGAGAATGAGCACCCCACCAGGACAGACGCACAGGCATTGACCCAAAATTATGGACAAACGATTACGAGTGCAGTGTGTAAATGTGGCAAAGTCTGCAAAAATCTGCATGGCCTGAAGATCCACCAGGCCAAAATGAAGTGCCTAATTAAGTGGCAAGTGGTGCAACGCACAGGTCTTACACCTGGTGAGATGCAGGAGGAGCCCGGCCCAGAATCACCCCACAGTGCCCAGACACTCCACGTTCCACAAAGCCTTCCTCAAATCGGCATTCAGAACACCGACAGGTTAAGTGGCCTGCTGCCAACAAGAAGAAGGAGTGGTGCCAATTTGATGAAGATGTTTATTCAATTCTCGAAGCCTCATCCAGAGGGGATGTTGATCGAAGGCTGCAGTTCATGTGCACCATAATCATCAGTATCGCAGTCGAGAGATTTGGAATTAAGGAGCAGCGCTTAATGGCCAAACCAGGGGGACTAAATCGACGTGAGGAAAAGATAAGCCTGCTCCGGCAAGAGCTCCGTGTGCTCAGACGTCAGTTTAAGAAGTCAAGCGAGGAGGAAAAGGTTGGGTTGGTAGAGCTCCGTAACATCACGAGGAAAAAGGTCACTAACCTCCGTTGAGCTGAGTGGAACAGAAGGAGAGGGAAGGCGAGCGCAAGAAAGCGTGCATCGTTTATTGCAAATCCATATGGACTCATTAGGAAAATCTTTGGACAAAAGCACAGTGGGCGACTTTCCTGCACCCAGGAAGAGGTTGACAGCTACCTCAAGGCCAGCTATAGTGATGCTGAAAGAGAGCATGATCTTGGTCCATGTAGTAACTTGATAGCCCCGCCAGAACCAACCATAACATTTAACCTTAAGGAGCCATCGTTGAGTGAGACCGAGGAGGTTGTGAAGGCAGCTCGAACTAGCTCTGCACCAGGCCCCAGTGGAGTACCCTATGCGGTCTACAAGAGGTGCCCAAGACTTCTACAGAGACTATGGAAAATATTCAAGGTTATCTGGAGAAGGGGAAGAGTGGCACAGCAATGGAGATTGGCAGAGGGTGTTTGGATTCCCAAGGAGGAGAACTCAACCACCATTGAGCAGTTCAGGAACATCTGACTCCTCAGCATCGAGGGAAAGATTTTCTTCAGTATTATTGCTCGTCGCATGACAGAGTTCCTTCTCGGGAATGAGTACATTGATACAGTTGTACAGAAGGGTGGAATTCCAAGAGTGGCAGGCTGCATTGAACACACAGGAATTGTCACACAACTGATCTGTGAAGTTTGAGAAGATAATGGTAATCTGGCAGTACTGTGGCTTTACCTTGCAAACGCTTATGGGTCAATCCCCCATAAGCTGGTGGAAATCTCACTTGTCTGGCATCACATTCCAGTAAAGATCAGAGACCTAATCATAGATTACTGTAACTGCTTCAGCTTGAGAGTTACCTCTGGAAGAGTCATCCTCATTCCATCGGCTAGAGAAGGGAATCATCACCGGCTGCACTGTCTCAGTGATTTTATTTGCCCTGGCCATAAATATGCTTGTAAAATCTGCAGAGGTGGAGTGCAGAGGTCCACTCACTAGATCAGATGTGTGACAACCCCCCATTAGAGCATTTATGGATGATTTGACGATGACTACAACATCAGTGTCACGCCGCGCCATTCATCAGCGGCGCCACCTGCTCACGCACCTGCCAATCATCAGCGGCGAGGGATAAAGGCCGTCTCGCCCGGAGGCTCGGCCTGAAGCCGTCAGACTTCGTCCCTCACCGTTGTGAGCATACTTCCCTTCAGCGTAACCATTTTGGTAAGAAGATCGCTTACCTTTTCTCTTCAGTCTTCTCCCCTGTGCACAGGTGGATTTCCCAGCGGCGGACATCTCCTCTCCATCGCCCAATCCTCGCTGCTGCACGGAGCTCTCCAGGTGGCTGTCTTCCGGGCTTCACCCCCTTGTTGTGCCAGCTGTCCTGACCCACCAAGTAAGTCCTTCTCTCGCCATAAATTCCTCCTGTGTTGGTGTATGCCCGTCACCCTCTCCCTGTGCTCTCTCCATAGGGTTGCTCGGCTGTACGGTCACCTGCCTCTGTGCCTGGAGCAGACACCATCACCAACACATTTACATCCCGCAGACACGCACTCATTCACTCCTGTTGTTAATAAACTCTTTGAACTACTCTAAGCCTGTGTGTGTGCGTCTCCTGAGCCGTGCGTTATGTCAGTACGGCTTCAGCAGAGCGGCTCGGCGGACGGCGGGCTCGCACACCGGTTTTCCACTCTCGAGGCTAGAGTGGATCAAATAGCTTATCAACAACAGGTGATCTTTAATCAATTATTGAATTTAACTAACCGGTTGGGCCGCTTGGATCCTCAACAGCCGTTCCCCCCGGCTCGCCAGGGTGGCGCGGCTCCTGCGGTTCCAGCGGCCGTCCAGCCGGCTCCAGTGGCACTGGTTCGGCTCACACCGATTCCGACCCCCGCCCGCTTTAGCGGTAAGCTCGGCGGAGCGCGGGGGTTCATTATGCAGTGTGAGTCCGTGTTCCACCGTGTGCCCGGAGATTTTCCCTCGGATCACAGTCGGATTGGTTACATAGGGAATCTTCTGGAGGGGCGTGCGTTAACTTGGACCTACGCCGTAATGGCGAGGCCCAGTTATGCCACCCTCACCTATGACCAGTTCGTGAGGCGCTTCCTGGAGGTCTTTGACCATTCTCAAACCGAGACGGTCCAGGTCGATCGGCTCCTCGCTCTCCAGCAGGGAGGCCGGTCGGCAGCGGACTACTCGGTCGACTTCCGGGTAGCGGCGGAGGAATTGGGCTGGGAGGATCGCTCCCTCTGTGGCCTGTTCCTCCGCAGCCTCAATAGTGATCTGAGGGATGAACTGGCTGGACGGGATATCCCTGGGACGCTAGCGGAGCTGACATCCTTAGCGATAAGTTTGGATAACAGGCTGCGCGAGCGCTCCTCGGGGCGGAAGTCTTCTTCTTCTCGCCCTCGTGGAGTCTCGCCGCACCTGTTCCAAGCTCGCCCCCTGGCGGCGCCGCCAGCATTGTGCCCCGAGGAGTCGGAGCCGATGGTGACGGGCTGGACCAAGCTTTCCCCTGCGGAGAAACAACGCCGCCGTGAGTTGGGCCTCTGCATGTATTGCGGAGGTGACCAACACACTGTGGAGCGTTGCCCGCGGAAAGCCAGTCGGCGGGGTCCGCGAATCGCTGTAGGGAGCCTCGCGGATCCCAACCGGTTAGACTCTCTCACCCAATTAAAGCTGCCCATCCGTTTTTGCCACAATCCCACTGGGCACCTCACCCACGCACTGGTGGATTCGGGCGCAGAGGGCAGCTTCATTTCACAAGGCCTGGCAACCCGATTGGGCATCCGCTGTCAGGCATTAAAACACCCCATCTCCCTGGTCCATCTCTCCCGTGCCTCCCTTGGGAGAGTTTCTCACCAGACCATGCCTGTCCCAGTCATCATCTCAGGGAACCACCGGGAGGAGATGGTATTTTACGTCCTGCCCAACTCTGTGTCGCCCGTCATCCTGGGGTATCCCTGGCTACGCCTCCACAACCCTGTCCTGGACTGGAGGTCCGCTGGGGTATCGGCATGGAGTACCTTCTGTATGGGCACCTGCCTTCAGTCCGCTGCCTGCTCCCCATCCGCGGCTCCCCCTGTGGCGGATACAGCACCTCCGGACCTGTCACTGGTGCCTCCAGAATTTCACGACCTGGGTATGGTATTTAGCAAATCGAGAGCTATGTCTCTTCCCCCGCATCGACCATATGACTGTGCCATCAACCTCCGCCAGGGGGCTCCCCTGCCATCTGGTCGGCTCTACAGCCTGTCGGCGCCGGAGAAGGAGACCATGAATACATACCTAAAGGAATCTCTGAGCGCTGGGATTATTCGCCCATCGTCGTCACCCGTGGGGGCAGGGTTTTTCTTTGTCGGGAAAAAGGATGGATCCCTCCGCCCCTGCATAGACTACCGAGCGCTGAATGACATCACTGAGAGGGACCGTTACACCCTGCCCCTCATGGACACTGCCTTTCACTCCCTCCAGGGGGCGACCTGGTTTACCAAGCTGGATTTACGCAGCGCTTACCACCTCGTCCGGATCCGGGAGGGAGATGAATGGAAGACAGCCTTCCGTACCCCGAACGGCCACTTTGAGTATCTCGTCATGCCGTTCGGGCTGACCAACGCTCCTGCCGTCTTTCAGCGCCTCATTAATGACGTCCTCCGGGATTTCATCGGCCTTTTTGTGTTCGTCTACCTGGATGACATCCTTATCTTCTCCAGGTCCAGGGACGAGCACCAGGTCCATGTGAGGCGGGTCCTCCAAAGACTGCTGGAGAATCGTCTGTACGTGAAGGCTGAGAAATGCGAATTCTACGCTAGGACCACATCCTTCCTGGGATTCATCATCGCTCAAGATCAGGTGCTCCCAGACCCAGAGAAGGTGAAGGCGGTGGTGGAGTGGCCTACTCCCGCATCCCGGAAGCAGGTGCAACAGTTTGTTGGCTTCGCCAATTTTTACCGCCGCTTTGTCCCAAATTTCAGCTCGATCGTCGGACCGCTGACCCGCCTCACGTCCCCGAAGGTCCCGTTCCGGTGGACTGAAGAGGTCGCTGCTGCCTTTAGGGCGCTGAAGGCGGAGTTCTCCTCCTCCCGGGTCCTTCGCCAGGTCGACCCCGCGCTGCAGTGCATTGTGGAGGTGGACGCATCGGACACGGGAGTGGGAGCAGTGTTATCCCAGCGGTCACCTGACGATGGCGCCAAGCGGCCGTGCGCCTTCTTCTCCCGGCGCCTGTCCCCGGCGGAGAGGAACTACGATGTGGGGGACAGAGAGCTCCTGGCCATTAAACTCGCCTTACAGGAGTGGCGCCACTGGCTAGAGGGGGCGGACCTGCCGTTTGTGGTCCTGACGGACCACAAGAACTTAGAGTATTTACGATCTGCCAAGCGCCTGAATGCCCGCCAGGCGCGCTGGTCTTTGTTCTTCGCCAGGTTCCGCTTCTCGATCACCTTCAGGCCGGGCTCCAAAAACGGCCTGCCTGACGCCCTCTCTAGGCAGTTCACCCCCGTGGAGGCTGAGGAGACGCCCCACACTATCCTGCCCAGGTCGTGCGTCCTCGGTGCCATCTCTTGGGACATTGAAGACAAGATCCGGAAGGCGCAGGAGGTGGAACCTGATCCTGGCGGCGGACCGGAGGGAAGACTGTTCGTCCCATCTGCGGTCCGAGGAGAGGTCATCCACTGGCTCCACACCTCCCGGCTCACCTGTCATCCCGGCACCTCTCGGATGATCAGCCTCCTCCAGCGGTCCTTTTGGTGGCCAGGCCTGCGGAGGGATGCAGCCCGCTACGCCCGGGCTTGCCCAATCTGTGCCACCAGCAAGTCGGGAAATGCCCCCCCAGCGGGTCTGCTCCAGCCTCTGCCCGTCCCCGGCAGGCCCTGGTCGCACATCGCACTGGACTTCGTCACCGGACTCCCCGTTTCCAACTCCTTTGACACCGTCCTGACCATTGTGGACCGTTTCTCCAAGGCGGCGCACTTCATTCCCCTGCGGGGTCTCCCTACTGCCCTGGAGACGGCGGGCCTCCTCGTCCAACACGTGGTCAGGCTGCACGGGATTCCGGTGGACGTGGTCTCGGACCGGGGCCCCCAATTTTCGTCCGAGGTTTGGAGATCCTTCTGTAACGCCATCGGAGCCAAGGTGAGCCTCTCCTCCGGCCATCACCCCCAGTCTAACGGGCAGTGTGAGAGGACCAATCAGGAGCTGGAGGCTGCGCTCCGCTGTGTTACCAGATCCAAGCCGACGTCCTGGAGCAACCATCTCGCCTGGGTGGAGTATGCCCACAACACCGCCCGCTCTTCTGCAACGGGGATGTCCCCCTTCAAGGCGTCCCTGGGTTACGACCCCCCGCTGTTTCCAGCGCAGGAGAACGAGGTGACTGTCCCCTCCGTTAGGGCGCACCTTAGGCAGTTCCGCTCCACCTGGGCTGCCGCGCGTCATGCGCTTTTACGCACAGCGGAGCGCAACAGGACCGTGGCGGACCGGCACAGAAGACCTGCCCCGGCGTACAGAGTTGGGCAACTCGTGTATGTGTCTACCCAGGACGTCACATTAAAAGGCGAGAGGAGGAAGCTGGCACAGCGATTCATGGGTCCCTTTCCCGTCACCCGGATCATCAACCCGGTGGCTGTGCGCGTGGCTATCCCCCCCTCCCTCCGCATCCATCCCACTTTCCATGTGTCGAGGGTGAAACTGGCAGTCACTGACCCCCTTTGCCCTCCTCCTGCAGCGCAACCCGCGCCCCGGATGGTTGGTGGCCATCCGGCCTGGTCCGTCTCCTCCATCCTGGACTCCCGGCGCCGAGGCCGTGGGTTGCAATACCTGGTGGACTGGGAGGGCTATGGGCCCGAGCATCGGCAATGGGTGCCCCCGTCGTTTGTGTTGGACCCATCGCTCATCGCGGACTTCCACCGAGCGCACCCGGATAAGCCATCGCCAGGAGGCGCTGCTAGAGGGGGGAGTACTGTCACGCCGCGCCATTCATCAGCGGTGCCACCTGCTCACGCACCTGCCAATCATCAGCGGCGAGGGATAAAGGCCGTCTCGCCCGGAGGCTCGGCCTGAAGCCGTCAGACTTCGTCCCTCACCGTTGTGAGCATACTTCCCTTCAGCGTAACCATTTTGGTAAGAAGATCGCTTACCTTTTCTCTTCAGTCTTCTCCCCTGTGCACAGGTGGATTTCCCAGCGGCGGACATCTCCTCTCCATCGCCCAATCCTCGCTGCTGCACGGAGCTCTCCAGGTGGCTGTCTTCCGGGCTTCACCCCCTTGTTGTGCCAGCTGTCCTGACCCACCAAGTAAGTCCTTCTCTCGCCATAAATTCCTCCTGTGTTGGTGTATGCCCGTCACCCTCTCCCTGTGCTCTCTCCATAGGGTTGCTCGGCTGTACGGTCACCTGCCTCTGTGCCTGGAGCAGACACCATCACCAACACATTTACATCCCGCAGACACGCACTCATTCACTCCTGTTGTTAATAAACTCTTTGAACTACTCTAAGCCTGTGTGTGTGCGTCTCCTGAGCCGTGCGTTATGTCAATCAGTCCCGGGCTTCAGGTGGATCCATCAAGGCCTTGAACATCTCATTAGCTGGGGACGAATGGACTTTAAACCATCAAAGTCCCAAGCCCTAGTTGTGAAGAAGGGAAAGGTGTCTGATAAGTTTAGATTTTTTATCAGAGGAGTCCAGATTCCATCAATTACTGAGAAGCCAGTCAAGAGCCTGGGAAAGGTTTTCAACAGTACAGTAAGGGACACACCCACTCTTCAAGACCAGCAATCAACTAGGAACCTGGCTTGGAGAGATAGACAAGTCAGGATTGCCAGGAAAATTCAAGGCTTGGATTTACAGCATGGCATCCTACCATGACTCCTCTAGCCACTGCTTATCTATGATGTTCCACCGAGCATCGTTGAAGGTTTTGAGAAGAAGATCAGCCACTTCTTGCGTAGGTGGTTGGGCCTGCCTCGCAGCCTCAGCAGCATTGCCTTATATGGGAGAAACAACAAGCTTCAACTCCCCTTCAGTAGTCTGTCAGAGGAATTCATAGATCCCGGGCACGAGAAGTGATGCTGTACAGAGACTCTAGTGACATCAAAGTGTCATTGGCCCATGAAGCCCATGAAGTTGTTGAACAGGCTGAGGCATGGCTGCAGTTTAAAGAGTTGGTGGGGACAGTTGCAGCAGGGTGGGAAGGCCTTGGGAGCAACCCAAGACCTCAGTACAGCAAGGTCGAGGGAAAGGAAAGATGCCAGTTGGTTCAGGATGAAATCAGAGTGGGAGTGGAGGAAACACAAACCAGCAGGATAGTTGGAATGTGCCAGCAGGAGGCATGGACCAGGTGGGAGGAGGCAACGGAACATAAAGTCTCCTGGTCAGAGCTCTGGAGAGTGGAGCCACACCGGATCAAATTCTTGATCCAGTCGGTGTACGATGTTCTTCCAAGCCCAACCAACCTCTTCTCCTGGGGCCTGATAGAAGCCCCTTCATGCTCTCTATGCCAGCAAAGAGGTTCCCTGGAACACATCCTAAGTAGCTGTCCAAGAGCCCTCAGTGAGGGGCGCTATCGGTGGAGGCATGACCAGGTACTGAAGGCCGTAGCAGAGTCCATCAGTGTAGGGATCTCTTTCAGTAGGCAGCAACACCCAGCAAAACATGCCATACCTAGCTAGCTCTGTCCTGGGGCAGCGCCTTGATCCAATGGAGGAGATAGGAGAGAGAAGGAAGGTGGCTAAACTGTCATCTCTGCTGGAGTCCGAGTTCCACCCTATGCAGGACATACTGGATGCACTGAGGAGCTCATTTAGCAGCAGACTACACCATCCCAGGTGCACAACCGAGAGGTTTCGTAGGTCCTTCCTACCAACGGCTGTCAGACTGTACAACCTAAGCAGGGCTGCTCGCAGAGATAGCAAAAAGACGTAACAAACTAATAGTTTTTTGAATGCAAAAGATGCAACAGACTTACATGTCACGCCGCGCCATTCATCAGCGGCGCCACCTGCTCATGCACCTGCTACTCGTCAGCGGCGAAGGATAAAAGCCGCCTCGCCCTGAGCGTCGGCCTGAAGCCATAGACTTCATTCCTCTTTCATGGGCTTCTACCATATTCTCTTCAGCATCCTCATCTCCGGTAAGAAAATCGCTTACCTCATCTCTCCAGTCTGCTCCCCTGTGCACAGGTGGATTCCTCGGCGGCGGACTATCCCGTCCCTCGTCTCTCCTCGCTGCTGCACCGAGCCCTGCAGGTGGCTGTCTCCCGGGCTTCCATCCTTGAAGCGCCAGTCATCTGTCCCAACAAGTAAGCTTCTCTCCCTCGCCTATTCTCCTCCTGTGTTGGTGTGTGCTCATCACCCTGTGTCTGATTTCTCCCATAGGGTTGCCGGCTGTACGGTCTCCTGCCTCTGGGTCCGAAGCAGACGCCACCACCAACACATTAACATTCCGCAGACACGCACCCAAACATCCCTGTTGTTAATAAACGGTTTGAACTACTCTGAGCCTGTGTGTGTGCGTCTCCTGAGCCGAACGTTATGTCATTACACAATGGTCCTCTCCGGCATACAACTAGGAACATACCGGTCGCTATGGAGGGTGAGAATATGTATGGGCACATAATCATACCATGTAGGATAACTAAGTAGACGGTTATGCTGTTTCATCCCATCTAGCAACAATGCTCTGCACTGTGTGTGTTTATATATTTACATATTTATTCCATCTAGCTACAATGCTCAGCACTGGGTGTGTTTATATTTATATATCTATATATTTATTCCATCTAGCTACAATGCTCCGCACTGTGTGTTTATATATCTACATATTATTCCATCTAGCTACATTGCTCCGCACTGTGTGTGTTTATATACTTGCATATTTATTCCACCTAGCTGCAATGCTCCGTACTGTGGGTGTTTATATATTTACATATTTATTCCATCTAGCTACAATGCTCTGCACTGTGTGTTCATATATTCATATATTTATTCCATCCAGCTACAATGCTCTGCACTGTGTGTCTGTGTGTGTGTGTGTGTGTATATATATATTTTATAGTAATATGTACATATGTATATTAGCTGCTCTTGCTTGCTTGTTTTTTTTCTTGCCTTCTGATTGTTGCTCTGAGTGTTGCTATCCCTGTGCTGTTGCAATCCTGGAATTTCCCCGTTGTGGGACTAATAAAGGCTTATCTTATCTTATCTTATCTTATCTTACCCTTCATCAAAGCTGATGAGAAGCCACAGCATTGCAAAAACCCATTGGGGGGGGGGGGGGTGGCTTCTGGCAACTGCACGAGACTGGCAACTGAAGGTTGACCTGGGAAGACAGCTGAGATTCCTTGACAACATCATAATGACCACACGTAGACCAGACATGGTTCTTGTGTCAGAATCTTCCAAGCAGGTGATCTTGTTGGAACTGACTGTGCCCTGGGAAGACCGGATGGAAGAGGCCTTTGAAAGGAAGAGGGCCAAGTATGGGAGCTTGTCGGTGATTGCTGAAGTAGGGAATGGAAGGCCTGGCTCTACCCCATGGAGGTTGGCTGTCGAGGTTTTGCCAGTCAATCACTCTGCAGGGCCCTCAAGCAGTTGGGGATCAGGGGGAGACTCAACAAGAAAGCCATCAAGAACCTCACTGATGCTGCTGAAAGAGCATCACGACGGCTGTGGATCAGAAGGAGTGATCCGTGGACGTTTCTAGCCACCGAGACACAAGTCGGGGTTTGATCAACCCTGGCTGGGGTGCCTGTGAGAGGGTGTATGATGTATAATGACCTGAAACACCCGATGACCGCAGGTTACATCGCTGATGATGTATTTAGGCAGCACCGTGAGGTGTGTGTTAGAATCAATATAATTTTCTCTGACTTCTTAAATCTGATGTTATCAAAAATTTGCCTTATAATTGGTTGAAAAAGACTTGTGTAAAGATTAAACATGAACTTCCTCCAGTAAAGGTACAATACCAGATCCTACATTTTTTTCCAAAATCTGTCAGATACACATACAAAAGTACCATTGGGGTTGGTTGGCAGTATTAAAATTCAGCTTCAAGACCACCTGTATACCTTCAGTTCAACTTTATTTAAATAAAGCTTAATCACAACAGATGACCATTGTGAGCTGCTAGATACATCAGGTATGAATCACATAATGTTTTTCATAATGTTTTTCAACTAGGGTTTCCTGGAACATCCAGGTTTCTGTGGGAAATTTTCTAATGTCTGTTATGTAATTAATGAGATGCGAGTTATCTTGTGCCGAACATCCAACTGAACTTTATTGAGAACACTCACAAATATATACAGAGGCTGCAGACTGCCTGACGTCATTCTGCAGGGCGTTAGAAGGGTCCTTCAGCGGCTACTGGAAAATCAGCTCTACATCAAGGTGAAAAAGTGTGAGCTCCATATGTCTTCCACTACCTTCCTAGGATTCGTCATCGCCCAAAGGAGATCTGAGCGGATCTGGGTAAGCTCAAAGCTGTTGTAGAGTGGCCGGCCCCTTCTTCCCATAAGCAGCTACAACAGTTTCTGTGTTTTGTTCATTTTTATCGGCACTTTATCCACAACTACAGCTTGGTTGCCCTGCCACTCACCCATCTCACCTCCACAAAGGTTCATTTCCATTGGTCTGAGGAGGCTGAGGAGGCATTCTCTGAACTAAAATCTTGTTTCTCTTCTCCCCCTATCCTTGCCAAGGTTGACCCATCCCTACAGTTCCTGGTGGAGGTGGACGCCTCGGATTTCAGAGTAAGGGCGGTTTTGTCTCAGTGTTCTCCCTCTGACAACAAGGTCCGTCCTTGCGCCTTCTTCTCCAGACGCCTGTCACCGGCTGAGAGAAATTATGATGTGGGTGATCAGGAATTACTAGCAGTCAAGCTATCCTTGGACGAGTGGCGCTACCGGCTGGAGGGGGCTTCACTGCCATTCGTCGTTTGGACCGATCATAAGAACCTGGAGTACCTTAGAACAGCTAAACGGCTGAACTCTAGACAAGACCGCTGGTCCCTGTTCTTCGGCAGATTCAACTTTACTATCATCTATTGCCCGGGTTCCAAGAACACCAAACCTGATGCACTCTCTAGGCAGTTCTCCCCTGACACGGCCGCACCTGAGTCACATCCTATTGTATCCCCCTCGTGCATTGTTGGCATGCTCTCCTGGGAGATCAAGGAGAGGGTTAAGAGAGCGCAGGAAGCTGAGCCCGACCCAGGCGGGGTCCAGCGGGGTGGACCTATGTCCCTTCTTCAGTGCATGATGAGGTCATTGATTGGTTACATTCCTCCAAGGTCATGTGTCACCCTGGGATTGCTCGCACCTTGTCCCAGATTCAGAGGACCTTCTGGTGGCCGTTTATGAGAAGAGACGTTAACGAGTTTGTTCGGTCCTGCCCCCAGTGTGCCGCCGGGAAATCATCGTCCTCTTCCCCTTCGGGACCGGAGTGGTGGCTCAGTTGGTAGAGCATCCGCCCCACACCCGGGAGGCAGGGGTTCAAATCCCGGCCGGGTCATACCAAAGACCATATAAAAATGGTGCTTTCTGCCTTCTAGCGTGGTGCTCCGCATAATGGAATGGGGAAAGTAAAGTTACACACAGAGCTACCAGAGGACTGACCCCCCGCTGTAGCTTTCACTACTTACAGTAGCTGTGTGGCCTAGGGTCAGAGAAACGGAGATAGGCGCCGCCCATATACACCTTCAGGTGTGAAGGGATTAACTAACTAACTAACTTCCCCTTCGGGACTGCTGCACGCCCTCCCCATCCCCAGCAGACCTTGGTCTCACGTTGCCATTGATTTTGTGACAGTGCTCCATCCTCCACGGGTCACATGGTGAATCTCACTATCGTGGACAGATTTTCTAAGGCAGCTCATTCCATTCCCCTTCACAAGCTTCCATCTGCCAAGGAGACAGCCGACTTGCTGGTCCTGCATGTGGTGCGTCTACATAAGATAAGATAAGATAAGATAAGCCTTTATTAGTCCCACAATGGGGAAATTCCAGGATTGCAACAGCACAGGGATAGCAACACTCAGAGCAACAATCAGAAGGCAAGAAAAAACAACATCTAGTAAACATATGTCCATATTACTATAAATGTATATATATAGACACACAGTGCAGAGCATTATGGTTGGTTGGTGAATGTGCAGCAGAAAGTCTAAGCTCTCTCTCCGCGGATGCAGCGGGCCAGCTGGAAGTCTTTGGGCATGATGGTGACCCCCTTAGCGAAGAAGAGACCCACCAGGTGGGCCTCGCTGGTCTCCTGCAGAGCCATGACGGCGAAGCTCAGGAAACGCAGGACGGTCTTGAAGTCCTGAGCGATCTCCCTCACCAGGCGCTGGACGGGCAGCTTACGGATGAGCAGCTCCGTGGATTTCTGGTAGCGACGGATCTCTCTCAGAGCCACGGGCCTGTGACGGCGAGGCCTCTTCACTCTGCCGGTGGCCAGAGCGCCTCTCCGAGCAGCCCTGGTGGCTAGCTGTCTCCTGGGGGGCTTCTTCCTCCAGTAGATTTTACGGGCGGTCTGCTTGGTTCTTGCCATCGCTCTTTATTATTCTGTCTTATATTTCTTTCACGCCGCCTAAACTCCAGCCCGGCACCCGCGTCCTTTTCGCTACAGCTCCCGGTATGTCGAGTTTCCCATTAGCACCGGGCGGCAGCCAAGTGCTAGCTAGCACTAGCTCCTCCCCGCTGTAACGTCTCCCGCTGCAAACCGTGGCTCCGTCCGCCAACCCGGGAGACCCCCGGGGCGATCCGTGCGTCCGTGATATATATACAGAGTGAAAGGTGTAGAAAGAAGAAGAAAGATAAAAAAAAAAAGGCTGTTGCAACAGGCAGCCGACTCGTGTGGCGCCGCCGGTCCGGCGGAACCGGAACCGGAGGGATGGGATCCCTTTGCACATTGTGTCGGACCGAGGTCCTCACTTTGTATCCCAGGTGTGGCAATCTTCTTGCAAGGCTATTGGGGCAACGGTCAGCTTGTCTTCAGGTTATCATCGTCAGAGTAATGGCCAGTGTGAGTGTGCTAATCAAGAACTGGAGGGGGCCCTGAGGTGTGTCACTGCCTCCAATCCTGCATTGTGGAGTTTGCACTTACTTTGGATTGAGCATGCATACAACTCCACCATTTCAGCTGCCACAGGTCTCTCTGCTTTCAAGGAGTCATTGGGATACAACCCTCCTTTTTTCCTGGAGGAGGAGGAGGAGATCGCAGTGCCATCAGTGCAGGCCCACATTAAACAATGTCGCCGATGATGTCAACTGAGTCCAAGAAGCTTTCTCCTCACTTCATTGGTCATTATCCCATCTCCCACATTATCAACCCAGTTGCTGTTCGCCTGTCTCTCCCCCCTACCATGCATGTTTGTCCTACCTTTCATGTCTCCCAGGTGAAGCCGTTTTCCTCGAGTCCTCTCTAACCTCCATCTAAGCCACTGCCCCCTCTGGTTTTGATCGATGGTGGTCCAGCCTTCAAGGTCAACCGCATCATGGACGTGCGACACAGGGGGTGGGGTCTCCAGTACCTGGTGGATTGGGCCGGGTATGGTCCAGAGGAGAGATCCTGTGTATGGTCGTCTTTCATCATCGATTGGACTCACCCGGACAGGTTGAGTCTGTCACCAGGAGGCATCCTTTGGGGAAGGGAGATACTGTGGTGATCTGCACTGTGTGTTTTCCTGCCTACTAATTATCATCCTCAGCTGCACTTTCATTCATATCTGCTCTTCTCAATTAGGCGGCCTTTATTAAGAGTGGATTCCTGCACGGTGACATCAGCGCTCCACTAGGGTGAAGCCACTCACATCGGAACTCACCCTTCCCTTCTACTGGGAGTCTCGTCTCCCTTTCTTTCAACTATTCAACACCTCTTCATCTGGGAGTTTCGCCTCCCCAACACTGTCATAAGCAAACCTTCATTGGATGTACCATCTCCTACTCCAGCTATCTCTCCTCTCCTCTCCCCTGTGCACAGGTGGGCCTTCCTCCAGGCGGACCTACGTCACTCCAGGCGGCAGACCGAATTTCAGCCAGTGAGCCCGAGGCCTCTCACTCCCTCCAGCTCTGTAAGTGTCTCCGCCTTCCAGACTGATTCTCTCCTCTTTCCCCTCAGCGGAGGCTGCACCTGTACCCAGCACTATTATCATCTTCACGGGCACTGCATCACCTGAGCGGGACCCTGGTAACCTGGAATGGATTGAGTTGTTCTTCGATGCTTCAGCTACTTCCTTGCTCCGAAAGATTATTAATTATTTTGCCCATTCAGCCTACTGTTGCAGAACTGTTATTAATTCTCCCTCTCTTCTCTCCCTGCAGGGTTGACAGATCTCTCCCGCTCTGCACTCACATACACACACATTCACTTCACTAATAAAGATCATTGTAATTCTAATCGAGTCTGTGTCTGCATTTGTGTTTTTGTGCAAACATGTCACCAACAGCCTTTCCAAACACAGCTTCATGCTGCTTATGTGTTTGGCAAAGTATTCAGCCATCTGCCTGATAGCATCCGTATAAGACTCCGTCTCCCCTAACGTGTGGAAAATTTTCCGACCTTCTACGCCGAGATGGTGAACCAGAAGTGCTCGCCTCCACATTCTGTCGAGTTTACTCAGGCCCAATGCTGCGATGTACCCCTCAAACATGGCCAACCAGTTAGGCTACAGGATTGCTGGTTCTCCTGGACACTGCAGAAATGGTGGTAGAGGTGCCCCGTGTGCCTCCATAGTTTATCCTCGTCACCAAAATGTTATGTCTGTAATTAATGAGACGCGAGTCGTCTTGTGCCGAACATCCAGCTGAACTTTATTGAGATCACACACAAATATATACAGTGGCTGCAACCCACCTGACATCATCCTGCAGGGTGGCTATGGCAAGCCCCAAGGGCCAAACACACATACAACAATTTCATTTCTTCATTGGGCCAAAAGATTGCAAATACTTTGCCATTGTTGTGCATGGGTGCAAATGAGGCACAGGGAACTCAGTGCTCTCCCAGACCAGAAGGGTCATGACTAGAATGTTTTGCACTGCAGCTACATAACATGAATCATAGAAACGGCACATGCAATACATTGAGGACTGTAACTCTAAAACGGGGTACATGTTTAAGATAATCTTGTAGGGGAGGAGAGAAAGACTAAAGGGCTTATCTGCTCTGGGAGCTCATTAGTTACAACCACAAACAAGGGAGACGAACGGGCAGGGAGGTGGTGAAGCAGCAGACAGGGGTGTACATGTAAAGGTCATACACATAGAATAATTTATGAATTAAAAACAGCAAGAAAACAGGTGGAAAAAACTTGTTAAGTTACAATAATTCAAAAAGAGATTTCAGGTTCACACAGAACATAACATATTTAAATAGACAGACAAAGATGTAAACACTGTGCAGACATACTAAAAAAGTTTAACAAAATTTTATTGATAACAGGAGTGAATGTGGATCAAGAGAATCTGGCAACCCTGTGGAGGAGGAGAGGAAAAATAATTGTGAGTATTGTTATGACAATGATATTGGGAAAATGTGCTTTACAGATTTCTCTCACTGTTATGGCCTTTACATACTCCGCAAGAAGAGAGAAACTGGTTCCAAACCAGGGCTGCGAGAAGAAAAGTGAAATCACTTTTTTTCTTCCAACCCTGGTTTGGGAGTTCTTGCAGGTTGTTCTTCACACATCATCTGGGCAGAACTTTTTTCTTATGTAGTGTTGGACAGCTATTGTGTCATTGGTCAGAAATCTGAATTTCACAGGAGTTCTTGTGAAGTATGGAATGTCCTGGCCAGAAAGAACTTTGTTCTTGCTGCCTCAACAAAAAGACCAAATTTCTGTTCTTGCAGAGTATGTACAGGCCTTTAGTTTTACTTAGAGAAGTAGTGAGGGTGGTTGCCGTCGCTCTTCAGGTTGGTAGTGATCCATTCTAGAGCCTCAGGCATGATCTTCAGTCCGGTTATGGTGCGTATGGAGTCTGGTGATATGAAGAGGGTGCCTCGGGCTTGACGACTTTTGGGTTAAATATCGCAGTGTTTGAGAGTAGATTTATTTGGGCAGAGTTTGGTGGATTTTTGGATTCACAGTTTCACCATATAGGAGATCCAGTCTACCAGGAGAAAGACGAGAACAGAACCTAGAAGATATTTGCGATTAGGAGGAGAGATGAGATTGTTCTTACAGTTTCCAGTGTTTAGGAGAAGGTGAGGAAGAAGGTACAAGAACACTTCAGCAGAGGCCACACCACAAAAGTCTAACATTCCCACAGTGAGATGAAGGGAACCAACCCCTTTAAAAAGGCTGTAGTTGATGAGACACAGGTGGTTAATTAGTGCACTTGGACAACATCAGGTAATCAGCAGAGGGGAAAAAAAGTGTGCACAAACCTGAGACACTACAGAGCATAATTTGTATTGATCAAGTTTTGGAACTTGCATATTCAGAAGGCATGACCCTCTGGCAAGGCTTCCGATTATTTATCTTTTAGTGACTATTATCAATGAACCAACAACTCAGCTCATTGCAGTGGACCAGCCTTCCTCCTGCCCGGGGCAGTGCGTTAACAATCAGATACTGTGATTAAGCTGACATAAGAAATGCACCCAAACAGAAATTAATGTAATGTCATGTACTTTATTTATATAGCCCTTTAAAACAACCCGTAGGTGACCAAAATGCTTTAAAGAAAATTAAACAGCATTAAAAACACACACATCATTAAAAACAAATAACATAAACATAGAAATAAGAATAAATACCTAAAAATAAAAATAAGAATAAAATAAAAACAAATGCCAAGACTAATATCACCACTACTGGGTATTAAAAGCCATCCTAAACAAATATGTTTTAAGTTCTGATCTAAAAAGGGCCAGGTCAGAGACAGCACGTAGGCCAGGGGAGAGATTATTCCAGAGCCTGGAGGTGACAACAGAAAAGGCTCGGTCACCCCGATGTTTATACCTTGACCTGGGCACGTCCAGCAAAAGCTGATTGGATGACCTCAAAGCCCTGCCTTGGTCACAGACAGTCAAAATCTCAGACAGATAAACCGGAGCAAGGCCATTAAGAGCTTTAAAAACAAAAAGCAAAAGTTTAAAATTATTTCTAAAATGGAAGCCAATGAAGTGAAAAAAGGATCGGAGTAATGTGCTCTCGCCTAGTTGTGTTGGTCAAAAGACGGGCCGCTGCATTTTGCACAAGTTGAAGGCGGCAGAGAGAAGACTGAGAGATGGCAACATAAAGTGCATTGCAGTAATCAGATAGATAGATAGATAGATAGATAGATAGTTTATTTCGAACACAAAAAAATATAACAAAAAACAAGCAAATAGCAAATGCAATAAAGTTACAGTATACACTGTTCGAAAGGGAGAAGGAAGAAGTGAACACTTATTAATTCCATCTCCTCTTTTCCATCGATACACCCATGTGAATTTTATACAAATTACTACCATTAATACCCCAAGTAAACAATTTACTGTATTTTTTACAGATCAACATTAACACCTGTCCATTCTAACATACAATGAAGTCCATATATCAAAACCAGTCTCAAACGACACAGATACACACAGTGCTGTCCCACCCACAATTCCATAGTGTCCCATAATGTCCCAGAGTGAACATAATGAGTCGTACATATAAATTCTACCCTTCTAACATATAACCTTTCAACAAATGGTGCTTATACCTCTTTTTAAATTGATTTCTGTTTGTACATAGTTTCAGTTCCGGCTCCAGACTGTTCCACAAATCCACCCCACAGACAGATATGCACATACTTTTCTTGGTTGTACGTATCTTGGGTTTTGTGAAGTTTAAGTCTCCTCTCAAATTATGATCATTGTCTCTTTTTTAAAATATTTTTTGTATATTAGTTGGGAGTTGATTGTTAATTGCCCTGTACATTACTTGTGCTGTCTTAAATTTAACTAAATCGATGAACTTTATGACATGTGACTTCAAGAACAACGAATTGGTATGGTCTCTATATCCTGCATTGTTTATTATCCTTATAGCTCTTTTTTGTAATGTGCATATTGCTTGTAGGTTGGTCTTGTAGGTGTTTCCCCAGACTTCTACACAGTAGTTAAGATAAGGTAAAAACAGTGAATTGTACAATAAGACCAATGATTTATAGTCCAAGATGTGTCTTGTCTTCCCCAGTATGGCTATACATTTTGCTAATTTAGCCCGGATGTGACTGATGTGAGGTTTCCAGCAGATTTTACTGTCTAGCGTCACCCCCAGAAACTTATTTTCCTGTACTGTTTGTATTCTGGTATCATCTATCGTTATCATTATTTCATGATTTATTTTATAATTTCCAAACACCATAATCTTTGTTTTTTTTAGATTTAGAGATAATTTATTTTTGTTGAACCACTGCGTTATTTTTTCCATTTCAGTTGTGACCACCTCTAAAACCTGCTGCAAATTCTCACCAGTGCAAAGGATATTTGTGTCATCCGCAAACAAAATAAATTTCAGAATTTTTGATACTTGGCATATGTCATTTATATACAAGATAAAGAGTTTGGGTCCCAAAACTGACCCCTGGGGCACACCACAAGTGATGTCCATGCAGGGTGATTTGTGCTCTCCAATTTGTACAAATTGTTGTCCATTACTTAAATAACTTTCCACCCAACTCAGTCCTACCCCTCTTATCCCATACCTTTCCAGTTTCCTTAGTAGTATTCTGTGGTCAATGGTGTCAAAAACTTTCTTTAAGTCTATAAATACTCCTACGGCAACCTTTTTTTTTGTCTATACAACTAGTAATCAAGTTGAGAAGTGATTACAGCATGGATGGCTATCTCAAGATCATGACAGCTCAGGAAAGGTTTGGCTTTGGATAACAGACGTAATTGATAAAAGCTCATCTTGACTACATTATCAATCTGTTTATCAAATTTCTGACAGCTGAATTGAGCCTTAAAGAGAGGGTACCAAAGCCAGCTGTTACAGTAGGCTATCCCCAATTAAAACAGATAATTCAAGGTAATGGATAAATTACTAAAAGGTCTTTGACAATCCTTGGAAGAATTACTGATTTTATGTTTGCATACTTTCACAAAATGAAAGCATTTTTTTTTTCCTTTCTCGGGGTACTGGGAAGATAAATCTTAAAAAATAATAATCTGAGATTTGTTCAAGTAATATTTCATCTATACATTTGTAACATCTTTTTCACAATAACAAGCACAGACTGCACACTTAGAGATGCAGTTCACTTCATGCAGGCAGAACAAGCAGTGCATTCATAATCTGCTTCATGACACTTTATGCATTCAAACAAATGCATACTATTCTAGGAGTATGAGAAAATGTTATTGTTCTGCTTTATTAAATAGTACATTTACACAGAAAACCATTAACAGAAAGAGTAACAGCAGGTTTGGTGGTATACATGCACCTTGAGACCAGTCTGTGTTATTAAAGGTCCCATTCACTGCATTTTTACACAGGTCTTGAGGAAATGTCTAACATACTTTTTTCACATTGCCTTTATTTAAATGTAGTAGTGTGGAGCGTGTAAAGAAAGAGGCGGATTTGGTTCAGGCGATTTATTACACATCTCACACAAGAAGCACAGACAGAATGACATCTCAGCAAAGACTCTTCTCTTAAATACTATGGCATTCCTCTAGAAGCTTCTAACACACAAAAGTGTGGGGAGACTTGAATAACGAAACCGAATTGTCTTCCATTCCAGTTTATTCAAGAAATCATTCCACTGTCTGCTCTTATTCTTGAGCAGCGAACAAAGAGACTGAACACACCAAAGTTCTCTCATTTAAACATTCTCACATCAAACCATTTCCCTCGCGGGGGAAATCACACATCTATATCAAAGTCTCTTTATTCACATTCATTAGCCTTTTATTTACATAACTCCCCCTTCTCTCCTCTCGAGCCTCAGTGGTCAGGAAGTCTTCTGTCCCCTGTCCTCCGCAGGGGGTCCAGGCTCTGTGGCTCCGCACCGCAGGGGGCTGGCTCTCCTTCATCGTGAGGTTAAATCACATATGCAGTGTCCAACATATACATGTCTCACAACACAGCCATAAAAAGGTCACATTGCATTCACTTCCTTAATCCTTTACCATTCTTCTAGAAGTTTCTAACACACAAAAGGTCACACTGCATTCATCCTTCACACCTCCCTGTTATCTCACCAGGGAACCTCTGCTCTTTGATCTTGACCAAGATGCTACACAATTATGCTTTCCCCATGTGCCGCCATACCACCCCCCCCCCCCGTCCCGAGCATATTGGATAGAACAAAAGAATGTTGTGATAGAACCATTAAACATCAATCCACATGCTGCTTGGGCTTCAGTCTTCTCCCGTATCTGCTGTAACCAGGATTCACCGCCTCCGCGGCGCTGTCAAGCTGGGGGGTTGATGTTTGGGGGTGAAAACTTTTTGTCTGTCCATGTGGGTGTTCTGGGGAATCTTTTCTCTGGGGAGCTCCCCGTGGGGGTCTTCCACGCCGAGGGGCCCTCGCCAACAGCACTTGCTTGTCCGCCACCACGAAAGCGGGTTTGAGTCTGTCTATGCCAATCTTTTCCCTCCTACCCCCCAAATCTAGCAAAAAATGCTTATCCCCTGTTTCCAGCACTCTGAATGGTCCATCATAGGGTGGTCGCAATGGAGGGCGGTGGGCGTCGTGTCTGACAAACACGAACTCCGCGTTTTTCAAAGTTTTAGGCACAAAAACACGCGGAAAACTGTGGTGGGCAGGGCCCGGCAACATGCCTGTGTCGATGCTACGCTGCAACAGCTGCGACGGGGAGCTGCCCGGCGTGGGATTATCTGGCAGAAACTCCCCGGGCAGCCGAAGTGGTTGCGCAAAAACGAGTTCAGCCGGGGAAGCTTCCAGATCCTCTTTAGGCGCAGAACGTAACCCCAATAAAACCCACGGTAGCTTGTCTACCCAATTTGCATCCATCAGTGAAGCCCTGAACGTCTGCATAACCCATTAGCCTGTGGATTGTACGCGGTTGTGCAGTGAATTGTGACACCCAGGCTGCGGGCCATTGTTGACCAGAGTTCGGAAACAAATTGAGGACCTCTGTCAGACGTAATGTCCGACGGGACTCCAAAACGCGCCACCCATGCTGTTAAAAACGCGCGCGCCACCTCCTTGGCTGTGGTTGCGGCCAGCGGAACCGCTTCCGGCCAGCGCGTGGTGCGGTCCACCATTGTCAGGAGGTGTATGCACCCCTGTGATGGCAGGAGGGGGCCCACGAGGTCCACGTGAACATGGTCAAACCTCTTAGCTGGAATACAAAACGGCTCCAAGGGAGCCTTCGTGTGTCTGTGTACTTTGGCTCGTTGGCACGCCACGCAGGCTGCCGCCCACTCTTTCACTTGTTTACGCAGGCTCGGCCACACAAATTTCTCCCCTACCATTTTGATCGACGCACGCACTCCCAGGTGCGCCAAAGAATGAACCGAGTCAAACACGCGGCGACGCCACGCAGCCGGGACCATGGGACGCGGGCGCCCCGTGGAGACATCGCAGATTAGGGGGGGCATGCCGTCTTGCAGCACCCTGCTCTCCAGCCTTAATCCTGTTGGTCCAGACTGGAGCGCGCGCACGTCCGCGTCACTAACCTGCTCCGCGGCCATGGCTGTGTAATTTATCCCCACGCAGACCGGGGCAGCCACGGCGCGCGAGAGGCAGTCTGCCACTACATTCAGTTTACCCGACACATGCTGAATATCGGTAGTAAACTCTGAGATCGCGGCCAGCTGTCTCTGCTGCCGGCCCGACCACAGTTCTGAAACCTTGGCCATCGCGAATGTTAGTGGCTTGTGGTCAACGAACGCGGTGAAACTGCGCCCTTCCAGCCAGAACTGGAAGTGGCAAATGGCCAAGTGGACAGCCAGCAACTCCCTGTCGAACGCGTTGTATTTACGTTCACTGTTGCGCAAAGTCCTGCTGAAAAAGGCGAGCGGCTGCCAAGCCCTGGCTACGCGCTGCTCCACGACCGCCCCTATAGCCACATCTGATGCGTCAGTGGTGAGCGCTATGTGGGCCGTTGGGTCTGGATGTGCCAGCAATGCAGCGTTTGCCAGGGCTACTTTGACTTCTGAGAACTCCCGTTCCCGCTCCAGGGACCATTCGATCTTATCCACGGGTTTCTGTTTTTTGAGCGCGGCGTACAGTGGTTGGATGAGCTGCGCTGCGCGGGGAAGGAAACGGTTATAAAAGTTCACCATTCCCAAAAATTCTTGTAGCGCCCTGACCGTTTGCGGCCAGGGAAAATCTGCTACCGCGCGCACTTTGTCAGGCAGCTGAACTGCTCCTTCGGGAGAGACACAGTGCCCCAAAAAATCAATCCGCATCACCCCGAACTGACATTTCGCTGGGTTGATTATTAACCCGTGCTCTTCCAACCTCCGGAAAACCGTTGTGAGGTGGGTTTTGTGTTCATCTTCGGACGCGCTGGCTACCAAAATATCGTCCAGGTAGACGAACACAAAAGGGAGATCGCGCAGCACTGCATCCATCATGCGTTGGAACGTCTGTGCAGCCCCTTTAAGCCCAAATGGCATGCGCAAAAACTCGAATAAACCGAACGGAGTTATCACTGCTGTTTTGGGTATGTCCTCAGCGCGCACTGGGACTTGGTGGTAACCGCGGACCAGGTCTATTTTAGAAAAAATGCACGCTCCTGCCAGATGAACGGAAAAATCCTGAATGTGAGGAATTGGGTAGCCGTCGTGCGCTGTGGCGTTGTTCAACCTGCGGAAATCCCCGCAAGGTCGCCACGAACCCTCAGCTTTAGGGACCATGTGTAGCGGGGAAGCCCATGGGCTGTTTGAACGCCTGATGATGCCCAACCTCTCCAGGTTGGCGAACTCCTCGCGCGCTATGGCCAGTTTAGCTGCGTCCAAGCGCTGAGGTTTTGCAAAAACGTGCGGCCCGGTGGTGGTGATAAAATGCTCCACCCCGTGTTTAGCGATGGCTGCCGAAAATGTCGGGACAGGGAGTGCTGGGAACTGAGTGAGCACTGTGTGGAACTTACCGCATGCAGCTGTGACGTTGGCTTGTGCTGTTGGCCGGGTCACTCGAGCTATACAGGGAAGAGAGTCAAAGGACAGTGCATTAACCAGGTGCCTGTTAGCGACATCAACCGACAAACCATGTGTACACAAAAAATCAGCCCCCAGTATATTGAAATTCAATGCTGCTATGACAAAAGTCCACTCAAATGTACGGCCGTGTAGAGACAAGAGTAGAGTCCTCTCACCAAAGGTCTTAATCTCCGAGCCGTTTGCTGCTGCCATCTCGGGGCCGCCAGATCCTGCCAGCCGGTCAGCATAGGTCAGCCGGATGAAACTCTTCTGGGCGCCGGTGTCCACAAGGAAATGCCTCCCCGAGCGTGCGTCCGTCAAGTAGAGCAGCTTGTTCTCCTCCCCGAGGGTCGCGGCTGCTACCGACCCCCGGTCTTGGCGTTTCCTGAGTCGCTTGAATTGGCACGGTGGTATACATTTGCGTGCCCTCTCTGCGAAACGGCGGTGGTAGAAACAAAGCGTGTCTCCCTCGCGTTCCTTGGCCCCCGCTGCTGCTGTCATCGGTGGCTCTGCTGCTGCCATCGATGGCTCCTTGCCTCCTCCGGCCGTCGCGCCGAGCTCCGTCGTTGCCACAATGGTCGTGAACTCTCTGCTGGCGACGATGATCCGGTTTGCTTCTCAGCCCCTCGCACGATAGTCCCGCTTGGCCAGCAACGGCGAATTGGCCAGGGTCGCTCTCGCCGCTGACGGAAGGTTCTGGAGGAAGAGGTGGGTAAAAATGAAATGGTCGTCATCCGTGCCCTTTAACCTCAGCATCTTCTCCATCAGGTCAATGGCCGACCCATCTCCCAACTCAGTCCGTGCCAGGAGTCTCTCTGCTCTCTCACCATCCGAGAGTGTGTAGTGCTGGATGAGTGCAGCCTTCAGCGCGCCGTACTTGTCGTTGGTTGGTGGCTGATCGAGCAGGCTCTCCACGTGCTGAGCCGTGCGGGCGTCGAGCGCTGCAACCACATAGTGGAACTTCGTGTCATCCGCCAATATCCCCCGGAGGGCGAACTGCCCCGCGACTAGGTGGAACCAGGAGTGCAGATTGTGATGCCAAAAATCCGGTAGCTTGACTGCAACAGCACATGCGTGGCTGGGGGCTCCCATTGAGGCTGGCTCCGGGGATCTTTTGCTGTGTTCCATGATTCGTCTTGGGTCACCAGTGTGGAGCGTGTAAAGAAAGAGGCGGATTTGGTTCAGGCGATTTATTACACATCTCACACAAGAAGCACAGACAGAATGACATCTCAGCAAAGACTCTTCTCTTAAATACTAAGGCATTCCTCTAGAAGCTTCTAACACACAAAAGGTCACATTGCATTCACTTCCTTAATCCTTTACCATTCTTCTAGAAGTTTCTAACACACAAAAGGTCACACTGCATTCATCCTTCACAACTCCCTGTTATCTCACCAGGGAACCTCTGCTCTTTGATCTTGACCAAGATGCTACACAATTATGCTTTCCCCATGTGCCGCCATAGTAGCATTTTTGTGAATCATCTTTTGCAGCCTTCCTCAGAATGGCTTATTTCAATGGATATGTCTTTGAATGCTAATGAGCCCCCAGTTCAGTCCACCCTCTGATATGTTTTACCAGACTAAGGATCCAGATGCATTAGCCACAGAGAGATCAAAAGCAAATCGAAGGTTGAGTATTTACTAAAGAGATTTGAGGCATCTCATTGAAGTAGGCAGTTCTGTTTAGAAGGAGACTGTCGGTATCTAAAGGCACTTTTCCACTAGCCCAGCACACCTCGGCACGTCTCGATTCAGTTCGACACGGTTCGGCTCGCTTTTGTCTCCATTACAACCATGTTAAGCTGGGGTGGGTGGGATTTCTATAACAGCCAGGCGGCGCCACACTCCCATGACGTAGAACACGCGACCCAAGCAAAACATAACACATACAACTGTACAAGGCGACTCCTCGGTCTGTGGCTTTTTTCACCGTAAATGCCAAAAAGGACCGCCAGACAAGGGTACAGGCAGCGAGATGAAACACTCTGGAATAGTTCTGCAGCTTCTGGGAGAGCCAAAGACGTGAGGATACAAACTAGGTCATATATGACGGTAAGCTAATGTTGCTAATGCTAGTTTGCTATAAGTACGTCGTACTACACTTTAATGTCGGCAAGTTATCGCTGTTAGGTACTAAAATATATACGCTGTGTGTGTTTCAGATGGCTCTGTTGTGGGGAAATTACCGCTTCATTCGGTCTGGGCGTTCAGCATAGCCTGTCACGGATGTCATCAGCCTGTCACTGATGTCAGCACAGCTTCACAAACGATCAGTGGTTATAGAGCTTAAGAATGTCTGTAGAAACGTTTATTTCCTGTACAACAAATTGCTCTGATCTGCGTGAAAATCATGGAGAGACTGTTGAGACATCATGGACGTACCTGCTCCAGCTGCAGAGTCTGAGGTGGTGTCATAGAAAAAAATGATCAGCTGACACAACTTGATCGCCATGTTAATAACTATATTAGCCACAAAATATATATTCAAAAAGTAAACAGTACTGAGTTAGGTATAATAAGATATATTTGACAGTTATCATGCATTTTAGGCCAAAACAAACTTTGATCTAGGATTAAAAGCAATTAAAATAATGCAGTCACAAGGTTACATGGAAAATACTTGATTTACTAGATACATGTACTGTAGAAATATATATTCTCTGCATCAACAATGTACTAGACATGCATTCATGTAGTATTGCACTGGGAATTGCACTGACAATAAACCTCTGAAGTTTTTGCAGATGTCTCTTTTTTTATATATGAAGGTTACCACCATGTGGCATAAATTAAATACTGAAAGAATGGAAAAGCTAAGAATAATCCAGCAGTTTGAGAAATCACTTTTGGTTTGGTGTAAGTCTGTCAACAGAATTATGAACCATAAAGCAGTTTGTGTTAAAATGTTAAATCCCATTAAACCTAATCCGGGGGCTTCCAATCATGTGTCATGGGGGGGCCAAGACCCTGCAGGTTCTCTCTTCTACCCAGTCTCTTCAGCAGGTGTTCTCACTGATCAGTCAGTGGAAGAAGTTCAGTGGAATCTGCTGCTGAAGACACTGGTTGGAGGTAAAGTCTGCAGGGTCTTGGCCCTCCATGGCACATGAATAGACACCCCGCCCAAACCCATTATGATGAAGAGCAGATGCTAATATGACCCAGAATTCCTCCATGTACTGGTACTGTCACTAAAGTATGCAGGGTCTTCTGCACTGGCACATCCAACAATACAGTCTTCAGTTAATAAAATAATTGTTTTGGTTACTTTTTCCTTAAAAATGAGCCATTATTTTCAAGGTCACCGATAAATCCTTTGTACAGTTGACTCTTTTCCCACAGGTGTCTTAACAGACAAAATAGAAAATCATGATGCAAACACATAAGTCACTAAATTGTTTATTACAATCAGCAGCAAATTCCAGATTATTCAGAATGTGCAAAATTCAAACTGTAAAAAAAAAAACTGGAATGGTCACACACGGCAGCCACGCTGCCTCACTGAGAAGCAACTGGATCGGCCCCTCGTACTGGTCCTGGTTCAGCAGATCTTCAGCCTGCATCTCTGTAAATAGTGAGGCAAGGTCCAGTTGGGGTGGACAGTTTCCCTCTTGCCTAGACAAAAGACAAATGGGTGGTGGTTAATTAAAGCAAGTTTAAAACATATTTGGGAAATACACTTGTTGCTAAAAGCCAGTGGTGGGATGCGAATTAATGAATGAATCTTTATTTCGGATTGATTAAAAGTAAAGATTAAAAGAAAATAGAATAATATAACAAAGGGGAAAAAAATCTAACAAGGTCAAATTAAACAATAACTCCTCTGATTATACAGTTCAACATAGGTTATCTGAAATGGGTGATGGCTGAAGCTGCAGCTTGTATCGCCCACCATATTCCATCCAAGAATTCAAAAGAAAAACAAAACAGGAGGGATTACAATTTGAATGTGACAATAAAGTACTTCGTTGTTGTATTTAACCACAATTTTCATGTAGCTGCACTGATGTAAAGTCGATTTTACAAGGGCTGCGTTACATTTAAAATCATCTGTTTTTACAGTGGCCTCAGCAAACAGAATGAATTAATACATTCACTTGAATGGAATCTAGTACTTTAACTGAAGGTGTGCATCACCGAGTATGGAGTCGCTCAGTCAAAATATGGAGTTTTTATCAATAAAAGTTTGTCTTGAATGAAAAAGTGTCTGTTCTTGCCCTGGCTACAAGTGTGGGTGGTGTTTTGTACTTGTATTGCTAAAATATAAAAGGATGCACTACAATGGGTCTCAAATATTTGTAATGTGTCCTGTTACTGCATGAGTTTGTTGATGATAGAGTATAAACTACACATATAAACTAAATTATATTAATGACTGAACAACTGCCATTCACCAAAAGATACAGTTATGAACATAACCCACAACGGATCACACAAGTGATCTGACAAAAAAAATAAATACATTAACAAGTGGTTTATTTTACAGTTGATGCGCCATTCTTTTTTAATTATTCTGTAATTAATACTCACACAATCAAATAAATCTCAGTTCAGTCCCTTTTATATTAAGTGGAAATTGTGCTACTTTGGTTTTGACACTTTACCTATAAAAGCAAAGGATTTCAGTACTTTCCACAGTGGCGAGGTCCGTTGTGGGCTGGCTGATTTCCTCCTGCCTAGACGAACGACAGAAATGGATGGTGGTTAGTTAAAGCAAGTTCCACACTTATAAAGGCACATCTCAAAAATTAGAATATCATGAACAAGTTCAATATTTTTGTCACTCATTTCAGAAAGTGAAACCCATATATAGATTCATTACAGGGACAGTGATATATTGAAAGTGTTTATTTTAATATTGATGATTATGGCTACAGCCCATATTAACCAACACCTCAGCGGCCAACATTTCTATTTAAAAACTATTTTTTAAAGTTTATGTAATATTCTAATTTTTTGCCATATTGAATTTGGGGTTTTCAGGGGCTGTAAGCCATAATCATCCAAATTAAAATAAATAAATGCTTGAAATATATCACTGTCTGTGTAATGAATCTATATAATATATGGATTTCTCTTTCTGAAATGAGTGACAAAAAATACTGAATATAGTACTTTAACTGAAGGTGTGCATCACCGAGTATGGAGTCGCTCAGTCAAAATATGAAGTTTTTATCAATAAAAGTTTGTCTTGTCTGCAAAAGTGTCTCTTCTTGCCCTGGCTTCATGTGTGGGCGATGTTTTGTACTTGCATTGCTAAAATATAAAAGGAAGCACTACAATGGGTCTCAAATATTTGTAATGTGTCCTGTTACTGCATGAGTTTATTGATGATAGACTATAAACTACACATATAAAGTAAATTATATTGACAACTGAACATCTCACATTCGCCAAAACATACAGTTATGAATATAACTCACAAAGGATCACACAAGTGATCTGACAAAAAAATAAATACATTAACAAGCGGTTTATTTTACAGTTGATGTGCCATATTCACACAATCAAATAAATCTCAGTTCAGTCCCTTTTATATTAAGTGGAAATTGTGCTACTTTGGTTTTGACACTTTACCTATAAAAGCAAAGGATTTCAGTACTTTCCACAGTGGCGAGGTAGGTTGTGGGGAGGCTGATTTCCTTTTGCCTAGATGAACGACAGAAATGGATGATGGTTAGTTTCAAGCAAGTTCAACACTTATACAGGCACATCTCAAAAATTAGAATACCACGAAAAAATTCAATATTTTTTCACTCATTTCAGAAAGTGAAACCCATATATAGATTCATTACAGGGACAGTGATATATTGAAAGTGTTTATTTTAATATTGATGATTATGGCTACAGCCCATATTAACCAACACCTCAGCGGCCAACATTTCTATTTAAAAACTATTTTTTAAAGTTAATTTTATGTAATATTCTAATTTTTTGCCAAATTGAATTTGGGGTTTTCAGGGGCTGTAAGCCATAATCATCAAAATTAAAATAAATAAACGCTTGAAATATATCACTGTCTGTGTAATGAATCTATATAATATATGGATTTCTCTTTCTAAAATGAGTGACAAAAAACATTGAAGTTTTTCATGACATTCTAATTTTTGGAGATGTACCTGTATTAGGGAAATACACCTGTGAAAGTCAGTGGTGGGATGTGACAAAAATGCTTCGTTTCCCTGACAAGCACTGCAGGATCCACAGAATAGGTGTGTGGGTCTATTCTGACGCTTTAGAAAATTATATGAATGACTTTATAAATCACTGGTTTGAAAAAGCAATTTTAATATGACGAGATTTCGGCTCCTGTGGTTCATTTCACCTGTATCCACTATAAACACTGAGGGCAGCTAACCCCTGGCATGTGGAAACACATTCTAGCATTAAATTGCACACAATTTAATGCGCAGCACCAAAGTGCAATATGTACACAAACCAGGACTTTAACCAGGATTAACATATTCCATCATTTTGCTCTCACAAGTGAATACTTAGGAGAAAACAAGCGCGAATCAGCAGTTGGTACTAGCTAGCTACTAGCTAAAAATCGTTAGCCAGCACAGAACAGCGCTGTATGGCTCAAAAAAGTGAGCTTACCACCAACAGGATAAATAAGCGAACAGATGCACATTATTACAAATCACTCACCATCGATGGTTCTCTCACGTTCGTCTTCAGCTTGTCCGTAGTCCGGTTCTATGCTGGGCTGCCATCTGTATGGGTCCGGGTCACTCCTCACTGTGGATCTGCCACCAAGCAGAGAAAACTCCGCACCTCTTCGTTGGACCACGGTGTAGAGTTCCGCAAAACCTACAACGCTGTCTGTATTAATATCGTATTTACTCCGTGACCGAGTTAGTCCGTGAAATATTGCAAATGGTGGTCGTGTGTAGATTCATCAGAAGACGGTCGCTTTCGTGACGTTACAACCTGACCAATCAGCGGCGACCAGTCTTTTGATGTCACAACACGGCACGACTCAGCACGGCTGTACCCTGCCCTTGAGCGGGGACGAAAATCGCGGCTGTTAAACCGTGTTGGGGCTAGTGGAAAGACTTACAAAGCGTGCTGAGCCGTCCCGTGTTGGGCTAATCGGGGCTAGTGGAAAAGGTCCTTAACATTGGCAAGTAATTGTTTCTGAGGAAGATGCAGTTGCTTACTTTAAGAGTGATTATGCAGAGGGGTTTCCATTTAAAGGTGAGGGTAAGGGTTAATAGGCCAGCTGAGGAAGGTGAGCGACTGAAGTAGGAGATGACAGGAATTAGCTAGAAGGTTAATAGATATTTTCAATGGCCATTTGATCAGCTCACTTGTTTTCCAGTTTCAAGAGGGAACATTGGCAAGGTAGCGATTACTCAGGAAGAGGGTCCAAAAGAACCCTGGGAGGAGGCTAGTATGATGTGTTTGAGGCTTGAGACTTAATGTGGGAATCCACGGAAAAAAAAAGGCAAGAGCACTGAGGCAGGACAGTGAGTGAGCAACCCACTGCAAGTACAGACATGGAGATGAGCAGGAGGAGTTGCATGTTTACAAGAAAAAACTGAAAATTTAAAAGGAAAAAAGCTGCAGATATGTGAGAAAAAAGTTGCAAATTTTTGAGAAAAAAGTTGCAGATTTATGATAAAAATTTGTATGAAAAAGTTGAAGGTGTCATGTTCGGTGACCACAGGGCTTCATCTCTGCTGTTTGCAGATGATGTTACCCTGTTGGCTTCATCCAGCAATGGCCTACAGGTCTTGCTGGGATGATTTGCTGCTGGGTTTGAAGCGGCTGGGATGAGAATCAGCACCTCCAAGTCCAAGTCCATGGTGCTCAGCCAGAAAAGATTGGATTGCCCTCTCCGGGTTGGGGACAAGATCCTGCCCCAAGTGGAGGAGTTTAAGTATCTCGGGGTCTCATTCACTGGTGAGGGGAGAATGAAGCGAGAGATTGACAAACGGATCGGAGCAGCCTCTGTAGTGATGCGAACGTTGTACCGGTCTGTTTTGGTGAAGAGGGAAGTGAGCTCTAAAGCAAAGCCGTCATTCCTACCCTCACCTATGGTCACGAGCTTTGGGTAATGACGGAAAGAATGAGACCGTGGATACAAGCGGCTGAAATGAGCTTTCTCCATAGGATTGCTGGACTCACCCTTAGAGATAAGGTGAGGAGCTCAGTCATCCGAGAGAGGCTCAGAGTAGAACCACTGCTCCTCCACAATGAAAGGAGCCAGTTGAGGTGGTTTGGGCATCTGATCAGGATGCCTCCTGGATGCCTCCCACTTGAGGTGTTTTGGGCAAGTCCCACTGGGAGGAGACTCTGGGGCAGACCCAGGACTCCCTGGATATACTGCAACCCAGCTGTCCTGGGATCGTCTTGGTATTCTCTCTGAAGAGCTGGAGTAGGCGGCCGGGGAGAGGGAAGTCTGGGCTTCTCTCCTTGAGCTGCTGCCTCTGTGACCCGGACCTCCAGAAAAGTGGTAGAAAATGGATGGTTTGATGGATGGATGGATGGACAATTCTTTTTTCCAGGTGGAGGGCATGTCCCCCCCTTGATTTACACCTATGAACCAATGTACTGTAGCGAATGTTTTCACACAGTTAACACGTGGTGGAATTGGAGTGTGGCGGGTGACTCTACCCACACGTACAGAACCGCATTTTGCTGAAGGTCGACTAATTGTGTTTGGCGCTATATGTGCATGTACTATCATTCTGCTCCAGACATTATACCAAGGAGGGAGCCAGCACCATTTTTTTTTTATTTCTGCATCACCTTCAAGAGTTCAGTCTCTGACAGCTGCCTTGTGTGTGAACTCATTACCGGCCAGACTTTTGTCAAAGGTGATTGTGTGCATTGACCCCTCCTCTTCCCCTTTAATAGAAAAGGTGAGCTGTCTGCACTGAATGCTGAACTATGTAATGGAAAATGAGTAAGCTATCTCTTTCAAACTGTTGATCTTTCATGGGTGAAATGGAAGTCTTTCATGTCGGGAGGACGCAAAAGGCCAAAGAGAGAGAAGAAACCTGTCAGAGGAAAATTTCAGTCACCCTTATTTAATTATTTTGTATTTCCATCTCTGTCTCTTCTATCTAGTCAAACTTAAAAGTCAGAGAGTGGTAAAAGTGCCATTTGCATTTGAAGTGATATCAGTAAAAAAAAACAAAAAAAACAAAACGATTATAATGTTCAAATGTAAAAGTGTTGGAACAGTTACTCGTCAAAATTTGCTTGTTGGCCTTGCAAGTACAGACACAGCTAACTCAGTTTTACAGCAATCATTTCTTAGTCATTGCAAGTCTGTATGCATTAGTTTTTTAGGGTTCCAAGCAGCTGTGCTGTGGGAAACCTATTGTTTTTCTTCTGATTCAGACATTGATAATGAAAAGTTATTAAAATTATCCAAAAATGTGAATCCATTTTGATTTTGTAGGCCAATCAGGTTGTACAGTTTCTCTTTGGCATGTGGGCTGCACGGTGGCGCAGTGGTTAGCACTGCGGCAGCACAGTTTACCCTTGGCCGGGGGATTGTGGGGATCGTGGGATCGTGGGTTCGATCCCAGCCCCCGACCAACAGTGATCTGTGTGGAGTTTGCATGTTCTCCCCGTGTTGCGTGGGTTTACTCCGGGATTTCTCCGGTTTCCTCCCACATGCCAAAAACATGCATGTTAGGTTAATTGGCTGTTCTAAATTGTCCCTAGATATCTGTTTCCTGTAGGCCCTTAGAATAGAGGGTTAGTATTGGTGAAAGCGCTTTGAGTGGTCTTTGTGACTGGAAAAGCGCTATATAAGTGCAGGTTAGTTAGTTAGTTAGTTTTGGGTTTAATTTTATTAAACCTTTATTTACACAGGACAGTTCCAATGAAAGTGAACCTCCCTTTTTCAAGAACGCCTCGTTCACATTCACACCTGGAAGCTTCCCCAGTACAACCACAGACTGGCCTGTGGCCACTGAGCAGATGAGGTTAAGGACCTCGCTCAAGGGCACAACAGTGGGATTAATGAATGAATGAATGAATCTTTATTTCAGATATATTAGATTAAAAGATTAAAAGAAAGGAACATAACAATATACCAGGGGGAAAAAAATCCAACAAGGTCAAAATAAACAATAGCTCCTCGGATTATACAGTTCAACATAAGTTATCTGAAAAGGGTGATGGCTGAAGCCACAGCTTATATTGCCCACCCATGTTCCATCCAAGAATTCAAAAAAATAAAAGTGATTGCAAAACAGAACGTGACAAAACAAAACTAAGCAACAGCACAACAAAGACTGGATATGATAATCCCTATGTGATTTTACATGTCATCTTGTATATATGTTTGGAGTATTTCTTCCTTTAGTTTTTGTTTAAATTGTCCAACCATTGTACATGATTTTAATTCAGGTCCAAAAGCGTCCCACAATCTGACTCCCTGCACTGAGAAACTGTTGCGTGGTGGTAGTTCTCACTGAAGGTTTTTGAAATATACATGTTCCTCTGAAATTATATTGTTTCTCCCTTATTTGGAACAACTTTTGGATATTTGGGGGCAGTGATAGATTCTTCACTTTAAACATTATTACTGCAGTTTTAAAATCAACCAGATCTTTCAACTTGAGAGCTTTTAATTTAAGAAAAAGTGGGTTTGTTGGTTCCCTGTAAGCAGCTTTGTTTATTATTCTAATGCCTCTCTTCTGAAGCATAAAAACTGGATATATGTTTGTTTTATATATTTTTTCCCCATACTTCAGTACAATATGTCATGTATGGGAGTATTAATGAATGATACAGGGTATATAATGTGGGCTGATTCAGCAAATACTTCACTCTATGTACTATTGCGATTGACTTCGATATTTTACTTTTAATATAATTAGTACATACCCGTGCATACCTGTCCATGCCCGTAGAAACCAAGTATAAGCAAATACTTCTGCATGCCCGTTGCTGAAGGGTCTCCTCCTGTCTCAGACGGCTGTGTTGTTCACAGTCATGCCTGTGGCGTACTGCTGGAACCTGAGGTGTTTCATGTTCACGGCATCTTTTCTGACATGCAGCAGCTCTCCTCATTCTATTCCTCTCCATCTGGTGGGTCTTCTTCTTCTTCATTCAGACCACTGGTTGACGGATATGTTTGTCTTAATTCCAGTTCATGGGCAGGCTTATGAAAATAGATCTGAGCAAAAAGTGGCTTTTGACCCTGTTCAGGAAGGCCCGTGCATGCTCGTAGAAACCAAGAAACCGGAGCACCTCAAGAAAATTATCGTTTTGCTTGGCATTTTACACATTTGTAGTGTAGACTGGCATTCTTCAAAGTTACACATTTTTACTGTGTCAAGCCTGAGCGGACTCAAGCTTAAGCATGCCCCAAATCCAACTTATCTTGGAGTGACCCTTGATAGGACCTTATCCTTCAAGGAACATCTAAAGGGGACGGCTGCTAAGGTGAAGATTCAATTCAATTCAATTCAACTTTATTTATATAGCGCCATTTCACAACAACAGTCATCTCATAGCACTATCAACTGTAGGGGGGACCCCCACAGTTGCAGAAAGACCCCAGCAATCAGGCGATCCCCTGTGAGCAAGCACTTGGCGACGGTGGAGAGGAGAAACTCCCTTTTAACAGGAAGAAACCTCCAGCAGAACCAGGCTCAGGGAGGGGCAGTCATCTGCTGCAACTGGCTGGGGGGTGAGGGGATAGAGAAGAAGAAAAGAACAGACATGTAGAGAGCAAACAGCACGATGGGGACTCAATCTATGGGAGAGAACAAACAAATGTTAATGACCAGCAAAAAAAAAAATATTTCATAGAGAGTGAGGAAAGGAGTGAGGCCCAGTGCATTACTGGAGGTCCCCCGGCTGACTAAACCTATTAGCAGCATAACTAAGGGAGGGTTCAGAAACACATGATCCCTCCCTAATTGTAGGCTATATCAAAAAGGTAGGTTTTAGCCCTATTCTTAAAAACAGAGATCGAGTCTGACTCCCGAATCCAGATTGGCAGCTGATTCCACAGGAGAGGAGCTTGATAACTGAAGGCTCTGCCTCCCATTGTACTTTTGAAGATTCTAGGTATTACAAGTAATCCTGCATTTTGGGAGCGTAGTGCTCTGTTAGGATGATACGGTAGTATCAGATCTTTTAAATAAAAAGGAGCCTGATTGTTTAGAGCTTTGTAAGTAAGAAGAAGGATTTTAAACTTAATTCTAAACTCTATGGGAAGCCAATGAAGGGAGGCCAGAACCGGAGAGATATGATCTCTCTTTCTAGTACCTGTTAAAACTCTTGCTGCAGCATTTTGGATCAGCTGAAGACTTTTTAAAGATGTTTTAGGACAGCCTGATAATAAAGAATTACAATAATCTAATCTCGAGCTAACAAACGCGTGGATCAGCTTCTCAGCATCACTCTGAGACAAGATGCTCCTAATCTTGGCAATATTAAGCAAATGATAGAAGGCAGTCTTAGAAACAAATTTAATATGTGAATTGAAGGACAAATCCTGATCAAAAATAACTCCAAGGTTCCTCACAGAGCTATTAAGAGAAAGAGTAACTGCATCCAAACTGAAAGTTTGATTTGGAAAGGAATTTCTAAGGTTTTTTGGACCAACAAGAATGACTTCAGTCTTATCTGAATTTAATAGCAGGAAATTACAAGTCATCCAAGCTTTGATTTCCTTAAGACAGGCTTCTAACTTGACTAATTGATTAGTATCATCTGGCTTCATTGACAGGTATAATTGTGTGTCATCTGCATAACAATGAAAATGTATACAGTGCTTTCTAATAATGTTGCCTAACGGAAGCATATATAAACTAAAAAGAGTAGGGCCTAGCACAGATCCCTGTGGAACTCCATGACTAAGCTTTGAGCTGAAAGAAAACTCATCATTTACATGAACAAACTGGAACCTATCAGATAAATAAGATCTAAACCACTGCAACGAAGTTCCATTAAGTCCAACATAGTGTTCTAATCTATCAAGTAGAATATTATGATCAATAGTATCAAAAGCTGCACTAAGATCTAAAAGGACAAGTACAGAAACTAGTCCATTATCAGATGCAATGAGGAGGTCGTTAGTGACCTTCGCTAAGGCTGTTTCAGTACTATGATGGATTCTAAACCCAGATTGAAACTCTTCAAGTAAACCATTTCCCTGCAGGTGGTCAAATAATTGCGTAGCAACAACTCTTTCTAAGATTTTTGAAATGAAAGGGAGATTAGAGATTGGTCTATAGTTAACTAAAGCTCCTGGATCTAGCGTTGGCTTTTTGAGTAAGGGTTTAATTACAGCCGTTTTAAAAGCCTGCGGTACATGGCCTGAAGTTAATGAAGAATTGATTATATGAAGAATAAAGCTACCAATAAGTGGGAAGACTTCTTTAAATAACCTGGTAGGAATAGGGTCTAAAAGACAAGTTGAAGGTTTGGATGAGGAAACTATTTTGTCTAACTCACAAAGGTCGATTGGAGTAAACTCATCAAGACAGACATCAATAGAAGGAGTTGTAGTAGTTACAGTATTTAAGTTAACTGTGGGAAGAATCTGATTGATTTTATCTCTGATGGATGAAATTTTATTATTGAAAAAGTTCATAAAGTCCTGACTAGTAAGCTCTAAGTGGATGCTAGGATTGACAGAGTCCTGACTCTTTGTCAACCTGGCTACAGTACTGAAAAGAAACCTGGGATTATTCTTGTTCTCTTCTATTAATGCAGAGTAATAACTCGTTCTAGCTTTTCTAAGAGATTTTTTATAAATTAAAAGATGATTTCTCCAAGCTAAATAGATTTCATCTAAATTAGTAGAGCGCCATTTTCTTTCTAATTGACGAGTCTTCTGTTTTAAGCTACGAGTTTCTGTGTTGAACCAAGGAGTTAAAAATCTCTGATTAGACTTTTTCTTTTTTAAGGGGGCCACCAAGTCTAGAGCCTGATGCAGAGAAGCTGAAACACTATCCACCATGTTATCAATTACAGAAGGAGCAAGCTGTCTATAGCTTATTTCCATTGTGTTGACACATGGCATAGAGGAAACAATCTGCATAAATTTGGAAACAGCATCATCTGAGAGGCATCTACTGTGATAATATTTTTCTTTAGGAGCCAAATAGTCAGAAATAGTAAAATCAAAGGTTAACAGACAATGGTCTGACAGTACAGGGTTATGAGGAGACACTACAAGATTTTCTATTTCTATGCCATATGTCAGAACAAGGTCCAATGTATGGTGGAGGTAATGAGTAGAATTTCCTACTTTCTGAGAAAACCCAATAGAGTCTAATATTGAATTAAAAGCCACATTAAGGCAGTCACTATCTACATCCACATGTATATTAAAGTCCCCTACTATAATTATTCTATCAGATTTCAGCACTAAATCAGCTAAGAAATCAGCAAATTCGGATAAAAATTCTGAATAGGTTGATGGGGGACGATAAACTATGGCAAATAAAATTGGGTTTAACCTGAAATTGCTAAAGTGCCCAACACTGAGGACCAGGCCCTCAAAGGAATTATAACATGTTTTTTGCTTTACATTAACTAGTAATTTGAAATGGTAAATTGTTGCTACTCCTCCTCCACGACCAGAACTTCTGGGATTTTGACAGTTTAAATAACCAGAGGAAGTTGATTCATTTAAACCAACATAATCCTCTTGCCCTAACCAAGTCTCTGTAAGGGAAATTAAATCAATCTGATGATCAATTAACAGATCATGGACTAACAGAGACTTGGGAGTTTGAGACCTAATATTTAATAAACCACATTTAATTTTTAAATTATGAGGAGGAACAGAGGCCAAATCATTCAATTTAGAGGCTTTATGTTTAATTTGAGTTTTACCAATATTTTGCTTTATCACTTTGGGATGCTTATACATTATATTTTTATTTACTTTGGAGGGAGCAGACAACGATTCTCTGATGGGGAAGACAGGGGCTAAGCTGAGGGGTGGCGGATGAAGAGGAGCTGCAGAGAGGCGTGTAAGACTGCGACTCTGCTTCCTGGTCCCAACTCTGAGTAGTCACGGTTTTGGAAATTTGGATAAAAAAGATGCCAGATTGTTAGATAAATGAGAAGCACCATCCAAAGTGGGATGAATGCTGTCTCGTCTCATAAGACCAGGTTTTCCCCAAAAAGAGCTCCAATTGTCAATGTAGCCCACATCATTTTTAGGACACCACACAGACAGCCAGCGGTTCAAGGATGACGAGCGACTAAACATGTCATCACTGGTCAGATTGGGGAGGGGCCCAGAGAATACTACAGTGGCAGACATCGTTTTTGCAAACTCACACACCAATTCTATATTAAGTTTGGTGACTTCCGACTGCCGGAGACGGATGTCATTAATGCCGGCGTGAATAACAATTGTGGAGTATTTACAGTTACTTTTAGCCAGCATTTTCAAATTTGACTCGATGTCGCCTGCTCTGGCCCCAGGAATACATTGGGCTATGACCGCTGGAGTCTCTAGGTTCACGTTTCTGACTACAGAGTCGCCAATGATCAGAGTTTTTTCCTCAGCGGGTGTGTCGCTGAGCGGGGAAAAACGATTAGAAACGTGAACAGGTTGGTGGTGAACCGGGGCTTTGCGACTAGGCTTCCTTCTCACTGTCACCCACCCAGTCTCCTCGCTGCTGAGGAGAGCCGGGGAACCGCTGACAGTGGGACCTAAGCTAGCTAGCTCCGCTGCAGCTAATGGGCGTCCGTCGAGATTAACTGGCGCAGACGGTGTTTCAATGCAGCGGAGCCGGGATTCCAAATCAGACAACCTCGCCTCGAGCGCCTCAAAAAGACATTTATTACATTTACCGTTATCACTAAAAGAGGCAGAGGTGTAGCTAAACATCTGACAGAGAGAGCACACCAGAGGAGAGGAAAGAGAGCTAGTAGCCATAGCTAGTGGCTCGAGAGCTGGAGAGCAAACCACACAGGCAGACAGCAAAACAGGAAGTGACGATACGTTACCACAAGGAAGTGACGATCCCACTCACGAACCAGCCTGCTGGTACGAAACAACCTGCTCTGCAAGCTCGCTGGTGCAAAATGGGGGGCGGCAGTCTCCACCCTGCGCACCTCAGCACTGGCCCTTTCATACTCTGTAGCAGAATATTGTGCCCCTGTCTGGTCCAGGTCATCTTACACACACCATGTAGACACCCAGCTCAACTCAACCATGAGAACTATAACTGGAACAATCCGCTCAACACCACTCCCCTGGCTCTCTGTACTGTCAAACATAGCCCCTCCACACATCCGGCGAGCAGCATTAACTCAAAGGATGCTCCAAAAAGTTAAAGATTTTCCTCACTTGCCAATCCATGCAGATATCTACACCCCACCCACTGCCCGACTTTCATCCAGACGGCCGATTTGGAAAAACCCTCCCCCAGCTGACTTTACCATCCAGACAGCTTGGCAAGAGGAATGGGAGACCAAGGAGGTCCCAAACAAACAGCTGGTGATAAACCCCAACCAACAGGTCCCGGGCACCAACCTCCCAAGGAGACAGTGGTCTACACTCAATCGCTTCAGGACTGGACATGGCCCCTGCTTGGCCAGCCTTCACAGATGGGGCAGTAGCCCTAGCCCATTGTGCGCATGTGGAGAGGAGCAAACAATGGAACACATCATAGAGGTTTGCCCGCTCCAAAGACTGGAAGGAGGATTACACACCCTCCATACAGCAAACCAGGAGGCAACTGCTTGGCTTAAGGACTTTGCATTCGCTAAATAAATAAAATACTGTGTCAGCACCTCTTTAAAAATGACATTGCTGAGAAAGCGACACTTTTGCTTAGTTTCTTCATCTTGAGCAAAAATGCAGACTGCTTGATCTGGCAACTCTGCTCGTGGCAACGTAGAATTGGCCATGACTGCAGAAATCTATTGTGCAGAAAACACGAACGCGCTGTGAAAACTGGCATTGTGACTTATTCACCTTGCCAGTTTTGAGCCATATGTGTCACGTGCCGAGCCAGCTTGGCTTTCCTCGGCTCAGCCTCAATCTCTTTGTGGGGTTGGCTTTGCTTGTTATGTGTATTTTGATGTATTCTTATACTTATTCCATGCCTCTAGCCACTGCCTAACTGGCAGCTGTTAGTCAGCATCTGCCATCTCCTTTCCCTCACGCTGCTGACAGTCTGCCGGCCCAGCCATGCCCCCTCGATCTCCTTCTGGCTCATCAGCTGTTTCCAATCCCAGTAATAATCTGTCCGTGCCTTGCCCAGGTGTTCCCTATTTGTCACACCAGCGGCATCTGTATTAAAGGAGCTCTTTGCTGGACAGACGCCGCTGGATCATTGTACGTGTTGGATGGTCGTTCATCCCAATCTAACCGTCACGTCAGGAAGGACTGTATCCGTGTTTGCTCACTGTCGTCGCTGTGACTACTCGGCCTGCCCCCGCACTGTGAGTATCTGTCTGTGCGCTGTCCACCACTGTATTCCTCCAGTGTGTGTGTTGGGCGGCCTTGAGAACTCTACGCGTATCCGAGCTGTTTTGTGTTTGTATGTATTGTGTCAATAAACGTGTGTGTGGTGTAACCCAGCGTTTAAATCCTCATCCTTTTTCTCCCCTCGCCGTGCGAGAGGCACACGGGGAGTTTGTGACAATATGACATCATAAAGACACATTAGTCTAGGAATCGTGAGTGATGGTCTATATGACATCATAAAGACACATTTGTCCATGTGCCATCATATAGACATCATATCTTTATGACAGCATCACGAATAACTTTATGACAGCATCACGAGTCCTATGATGTCTGAGTTCATAGGACGACCTATGATGATCAGGCAGAGATCATAGGCCATCCTATGATGTCCTGCAAACATGACAGACACACAAACACACACACACAGATCAGGACTGCTTGATCTGACAACTCTGCTCATGGCAACGTAGAATTGGCCATGGCTGCAGAAATCTGTTATGCAGAAAACACGAACGCGCTATACTTATTCACCTTGCCAGTTTTGAGCCATATGACATCATAAAGACACATTAGTCTAGGCATCGTGAGTGATGGTCTGTATGACATTATAAAGATACATTTGTCTATGTGCCAGGAATATCTTTATGACGGCATTGCGAGTCCTATGATGCCTGAGTTCATAGGACGTCCTATGATGATCAGGCAGAGATCATAGGCCGTCCTATGAACGTGACAGACAGACACACACACAGATATTTCTTGCTTTAATAGAGTGATGATAGAGTGAAGATGATTAATATGTGACTTCCAACATAATTTATTATCAATTATTACTCCAAGGAATTTAATTTCAGATACCCTTTCAATCTCTACACCATTTAGTCATTCATTCATTCATTCATCTTCTTCTGCTTAATCCTTTTCGGGTTGCGGGGGGGCTGGAGCCTACACCATTTATACTGAGTTTAAATACTGAGTTGTGATGGTTGTTAAAAATTAGAAATTTTGTCTTACTTAAATTGAGCGTTAATTTGTTTGAATCAAACCACAGTTTAAGCTTTCCTAATTCCTTTCCAAGTGTATCCAAAAGTAGTTCCAAATTGCTTCCACTGCATTATAAATTAGTATCAATATTAAATCTATTTTTTTCTGAAACTTTACATATATCATTTATATACAGATTGAATAACAATGGCCCCCAAAACTGAACCCTGTGGGACTCCACAAGTAACCTTCAGTATCTGCGAGTTTTTGCTACCTACACATACGGACTGATGTCTGTTCTTTAAGTAACTACAAAACCAGGACAGTGCTACCCCCCCCCCCCCCAATTGTCATATTGACTGGACAAGCAACCTGAGTGCAAAGTGAAATCACCAAGAGAACACACAAGAAACGTTTGACCTTTTATTAGAATTTTGAAAACCACACACTTGTAGAAAAAGTCAGTCACTCGCCAGATTAGCAGGAGCCCTGCGGAGGAGAGACGAGGCTGATTAGGGAGGAATGGAGAAATTATGGGAAATCTAATTACACCACTTACGTGGGAGGTGAGGAGAGACCAGCACAGAACCCAGCAAAGAAAAAGAACCAGCAGGCAGAACTTTTGGTCAGGTATGGTTAGTGAGGTCTGACCGGGTGGAGAAGATGAGCAGAGTAGAGGTGGAGCAACGATCTGGCGAGCGCACCAAATCCCCGGAGACACGCCACTTCGTTTGCAGCAGCTTGGAAGAGATGGAGGAGAATGCATGTAAGACCAAGTCATAGATTACACAACCGCTTAGTAGAGCTGTCTGCTGAGCAGCATACCCAAACAAGCCAGCGTTGAATCACTGAAGAGCGCTTCCTTATAAACGCTGGCCCAGCAGGAATCAGCAGGTGCATCTGATGAGAAAGCCGGTGAGCAGGAAGGAGGGGGTGAGCGCTCACCAGCACATAAGATAAGATAAGATATGCCTTTATTAGTCCCACAATGGGGAAATTCCAGGATTGCAACAGCACAGGGATAGCAACACTCAGAGCAACAATCAGAAGGCAAGAAAAAACAAGAACATCTACTAAACATATGTACATATTACTACAAATATACAGTATATATCTATAGACACACAGTGCGGAGCATTATGGTTGGTGAATGTGCAGCAGAAAGTCTAAGCTCTCTCTTTGCGGATGCGGCGGGCCAGCTGGAAGTCTTTGGGCATGATGGTGACCCTCTTGGCGAAGAAGAGACCCACCAGGTGGGCCTCGCTGGCCTCCTGCAGAGCCATGACGGCAAAGCTCAGGAAGCGCAGGTCGGTCTTGAAGTCCTGAGCGATCTCCCTCACCAGGCGCTGGATGGGCAGCTTACGGATGAGCAGCTCCGTGGATTTCTGGTAGCGACGGATCTCTCTCAGAGCCACGGGCCTGTGACGGTGAGGCTTCTTCACTCCGCCGGTGGCCGGAGCGCTTTTCCGAGCAGCCTTGGTGGCTAGCTGCTTCCTGGGGGGCTTTTTCCTCCAGTAGGTTTTACGGGCGGTCTGCTTGGTTCTTGCCATCGCTCTTTATTATTCTGTCTTATATTTCTTGCACGCCGCCTAAACTCCAGCCCAGCACCCAAGTCGTTTTCGTTACAGCTCCCGGTATGTCGAGTTTCCCATTAGCACCGGGCAGCGGCCGAGTGCTAGCTAGCACTAGCTCCTCCCTGCTGTAACGTCTCCCGCTGTAAACAGTGGCTCCGTCCGCCGACTCGGGAGACCCCTGGGGCGATCTGTGTGTCCGTGATATATACAGTATATAGAGTGAAAGGTGTAGAAAGAAGAAGGAAGATAAAAAAAAAGGCTGTTGCAACGGGCAGCCTACTCGTGTGGCGCCGCCAGTCCGGCGGAACCGGAACCAAAAAAAAAAAAAAATGACACATGACACTAATACCATAATTTTGTAATTTCTTTAACAATAATTTATGATCCACTGTATCAAATGCTTTTTTAAGATCCAGGAATACCCCAACTGAATACTCTTTATTTTCTACAGCAGTTGATATTTTTTCTATAAATTCCATTAGAGCAAATGCAGTTGTCCTCTTGTGTCTGAACCCATGTTACTGTTCACACAATAAAAAATTCTTTATTATAAAGTTGTCATTTCTCTCATAGAATATTTTTTCGAGTATCTTTGAAAATTGCGGCAATAGTAAAATAGGCTTATAGTCTGAAAATTCCCCTCTGTCATCCATGTTGTATATTGGAAGTTTTTGGCTATTTTCATTGCACTGGGAAATATACCTGTTTGGAGAAACAGGTTACAGATATACGTCAGTGGCTTCACTAAGTATTCGATGATAGTTTTGACTAAAAGCATGTCAATACCATCACAATCCGTAGATGCTTAACTTTTAAACGATTTAACAGTTTCAATGACCTCTCTCTCATCTGTGTTCTTTATGAAGATAGTCTTTTATAGCATTGTTTTTGCTTATTATATCACCTGTAGATGCCATAATGGGTATTTCTTGAGCCAAATTAGGAGCAATGTTGACAAAAAATTTATTAAATTCATCTGCAGGTGAGACTGCATTAACACTCTTTGAGTCGTTTTTTTTTTTTGTTGTTGTTGTTGTTGTTTGTTTTGTTTTTTGAAAGATTGGTTGGGTAGCTTGTATTTCTGTTTTTATGTCCAAGAATGTTGTTAAGTATTGTCCATGTATTTTTAGTGTTATCTCTGTTTTTCTCCAGTTCTTTACTGTAATAGTGTTACTACATCTCATTATATATATTAACTTACTGTGGTGATCCGAGCGTTGAGCTAATCTGCGCCCAAGTCATTCAGAATTTTCCCTTTTCTCCCCTATTATTTTCTGCTCTGTTATTATTGGTTCTCCTGGGGCTTTTACTGTGACAGCGCCGCGGCCGGACTTCTGGCTGTCAAGTCTAGCCGGCACTGTCACAGCTGATTGTGATTTTGGGAATTACGTCTCCTCCTCTCCTGTTTGGTTCATTGTTTTTTGTCATCAGTATTTAAGGGAGCAGCTGAGGCTCACTCCTCGCTGCAACCCACGTCAACATTAGACTGGAGTCCCTAAGTCCGGCTCCAGTCCTGTTCCAGTTTCCTTCCTCGCTACTATGAATATGTAAGTGTTTATTCTATAGCGTCAGGTTCCGCCCTCGCTACTTTCTTGTATTGGTGGTAGTATTGTTTATTTGTGCTCAAGTTTAATGTTTGTGTTTTGCCCCATGTGGATCTTTGTTTTGTATTTTCTGTAATAAACAAGCAAACTCTCTGTTGGCATCTGGCGCCTCATTTATGCCCTGAACAGGGCAAACATGACAGTAGGTCGCAGCCAAGCGAGGTGCCAGCCTCAGTGAGTTTGTTTTTTGGGCTTGATTTTTCCCCTTTTCCGGGTGCCAGTTTTGTCTAGAGATATGGCGTCATCAAGGATTGGGTATCCTATGAGCCTGGGCTTCAAGCTTATCCAGGCTCTGATGGAGATTGATGGCCTCCTTTCCAATGCTCGTATGTTCGCCATCTCCAGAAACACACGCTGGTACCTGAATCTCGCAGAGGTGGCAGTAAAGCGCCATCCTCACCTGGCCGAGCACGCTGAGGGTAGGGAGAGGATGGCCGAACTTGCGGTGCTTCAGCAGAAGTATCGTGGGCTGGTGAAGAGTCCCAGCAGGAGGCCAAAGATGGAGCAGACAGCAAGGCATCCACACTCTTCGCCCCGGGATCGGGTTCCTGCTACGCGTTCATCCCCAGATTCTGCTTCACCGAAGAGCCGTCTTCCAACGCAACAGAGGAAGAGGGCAGCCGAGGTCCCCAGTGAAGAGGAACAGTGCGCAGCTGAGCTCATCAGGGGCCAGGCGGCTGAAGCACGCTCTTCAGTCCATCCCAGCAGAATCTTAAAGAACGCTGTGGAGGCTGTCAGAATGGTGGAGGCTAATCCCGGACTAAATATTTATCCCGTGTATGCCGAGCTGCTAGTGTCAGTCTCAGCACAGCAGTGGCGCTTCCCTGACCTGAATTTAGCCTCGCCTCCAGCCAGAAGACGTCGACCTTGACTGGAGTCCCCACGTCCGGCTCCAATCTCCTTTCTGTGTTTGGCTTGTCCTCGCTTTGGCAATTGTAAGTGTTTATTCTTTAGCGTCAGGTTCCGCCCTTGCTACTCCCTGGTTTTGGTCTTTGTGTTCTTTATTTGTGTCAACGTTTAGTGTATGTGTTTTGCCTCACATGGCTCTTTATTTTGTGTTTTCTATAATAAACAAGCAAACTCTCTGTTGGCATCTGGCGCCTCATTTATGCCCTGAAAAGGGCAAACATGACACTTATTTTTGTATGTTTTATACCGCTGCTCTGCTTCTTTTGTCCTTTTCTTTAGAAAAGCTTTATATAATAAATCTTTATTTTTACATGCTTTTTGTAATCCTTTGGTTAACCATGGCTTGTCGACAAATTTCTGTTTAAGCTTTTTCTTTACTAATGGACAATTTTTTTCATAAAGAGCGGTTACAATGTTCATGAATGTATCATAGGCTTCATTTACATCAGATACATAAACTTTTGTCCAGTCTTGCTTCAGCAGGTCTTCTTTAAAATAACTGATTGCATTTTGTGATTTATATCTGAAAGATTTTAAAGTTTTTTTCTGTATTGGCCCCCGTATGGCCATGGATAAGTACAAAGACTTGCAGATGGTCACTTATGTCATTTATCAATAACCCCCTTTCTATTTTCCATCCATCCATCCATCCATCCATCCAACCCCCTTTCTATTTTCTTATCAATAATATTAACAAACAGGTTGTCAATAAGTGTAACAGTGTGGATTGTGATTCTACTGGGATGTGTTATTGTGGGATATAGACTCATACTGTACATAGAATTCATGAACTCTGTAGTTACATTTTGTTGAAATGAATTTAGTAAATCAATATTGGTCTCCACAGACTACACCCATTTTCTTATTAGTTATATTATTATACAGCTCTACTAAATTATTGTCATGCGGTGACCCTCGCGGATCACCATAAGATGCCAAGAGTCCACCGGTGAGTTTTGTAATGATGGTAATTTATTAACAAAACAAGACAAGGCACAAGGCTATGAGCCGCTAAGGGCAAAAACACACACTAAGCGATACAAGGGCTCGTAGGGCTAACCCCAGCCACTACGAGCTAAACTATGACAAGACAAGAAAGAACACGAACCTGACATGAAGGTCTAACGAGGCCTCATGAGGACTGTTTGACGATATCTGACGATACTCCTGCGATTTAACTGCTGTCAGTGCCCGCCTTATAAAGGCGAAAACTAACGAGCAGTAATGACAGACAGCTGACCAACCTTGACAGGCGGAAGCCCCACCGAGCGCCTTCACAATAAGAGCCCGGTGAGGCCAGAATACAACCCACAGCTGTCAAGGCTGGCAGCGAGCTGTGCGTAGCCCGAGCGAGGACAGAACCCAGCGCTCGGGTCATAACAGTACCCTCCCTCCAAGGGCGGGCTCAGAACGCCCACGGACCACCCTGCCCCCCCCCACCCCCCAGGGTGGGTGGCTGGGGGTAGGTGTGGAGGGAGAGAGACCAAACCCAGAAACAATCAAAACCCGGCAAGAACAACTAAATACAGGACAATAACAAGAATACCAACTACGCAGATAAAATCAAATGTTCAACTAACGATCACAAAAAATTGCACAGGATAACATGGAGAAAACAAAAAAAAACAGAATTACTGGGTCAGAAAAACTAAATACAGGACAATGACAAAATATCAAATATTCAAATCAGATAAAATACACATGGAGGAAAATAAGGCAACAGTAGGACATAACACAAATTGCCAAGGATCCCCAAATAACAGTTACAGAAAACACAGGACAGCAAGAGAAAATTAAATCTTTGCCCACATGTTTCACAAGAAAATGGCCTCCCACCTGTGTGAATTCTCATGTGAATTGTCAAATAACCAAATACAGAAAAACAGAGCAATTACTGGCTCATACCTAACTACACACAAAACAAACTAGGGCAACTGCAAGACATAACAAATACCTGCAGACACCCAAATGGCCATAACACAAAGCACACAGGATAGCAAGGGAAAAAAACAAAACAAAAAAAAACAAAACAGAACTGGGACAGATCATCACCAGAAAATGACCACTACCCCCCCGACAGTTTATGCCAACCGGCGGAGACCAGGTGCCATAGGAACAGTTCAGGTGGTCTCCCCGCGTCCAAAGGCCGGCGGGTGGTCATGGGAGGCGGAACATGACCAGGCGGCTCACCCCAGTCCAACGCCCAGCATGTCCGCTCCTCAGGTGGCCGAACCAGGTTGCCCAACAAAACACATAACACGTCGGGTGGCCAACCCGGGGCGCCGAACCGGCGAAGCAGTCCCTCAGGCGGCCGACCCGTGTCCCTCAGCCACCAGTCCTGGGGAAAAACAGCCCGCGGCGGCCTCCCTGACGAGGACAAAACTCGGGAGAGCCGGGGCAAGCAAACAGGAACCCCCACGGCCCCCGGCAATGATGCACAGGGGCGGTGACTCAGTAGAGGGGAAAGAAGGCAAGGAGGAGCCCGTAATCCGTCCGACGGCGAAAGGTCTTCAGCTCCTCCCCGTCCGCGGACCACACCGGCGCTGCACCTCCGCTGGACCCCGATTGGGTCCCAGCTGCACCCACGTTGGGCCCCGATTGGGCCAGAACCGCACCTGCGGTGGACCCCGATTGAGCCTCTGGCGCACCCACGTTGGACCCCGATTGGGCCAGAACCACACCTGCAGTGGACCCCGATTGGGCCTCTGGTGCACCCACGTCAGACCCCGATTGGGCCAAAGCAGCTCCCGCGATGGACCCCGACTGGGTCGGTGCAGCTCCGCTGACGATCTCCACCCCCGAACCTGGGACCTCCAACCCAGTGACTCCGACTGGTTGCATGCCGGCGACACTGCAACAAGGCTCACAAACAACAAGAAAACCGGGATCAGAATCACCGGTAGCAACAGAACCCAGCGAGACGAGCTCGGGCGCAGCAGGCGGCTGCTCCTCACTCGCCTCCCCGAGAGGCAGGCAAAAATGCTCCAAAATGGGACAGAGACACAAGAGGTAGCACTTGCCTGCACTCGGGTTCTGTTGCCACCCAGGACTTCAACGATCCAGGTTCAGTGCGACGACTCTCGTCAGCAGGCTCCAACTCAGCTGCGTCGGGCTCCGCAGCTGGCAAGATGTCGTCTGCAGCCTGAGGTTCCTCCCGCGCTGCTGTCCACACCAATGACCCGTATGGCGTGGGGGCAGAGGACACCCGACCCACTGGCTCGGACCGCTCCGGCGAGGAGACCCGGGGACGCTTCATCATCGGCTCAGGCTCCGGGCCGCAGTCCACTCTTCTCCTCCGTCCACGACGTGGCTGCAGGACCGGGTCCAGACTTTCCAGCACTGCAGGCCCCCTCTTCATCCGACGATGTTGGCCTGGCGTCGTGGACCGCTCAACGGGGGGGACACAGAGGCAGCAGGTTTAGGAATAATAGTTACAGCAGGTGGCTGAAGCTCGGGGGGCTGCGGACCCCGAACTCCAGCCCCAGGAGTCAGACAAGGCAGATCATAAACATGATGGGAAGAAACAATTTTCACTTGCCTGTCTCCTGGAGAGAAGGTGGTGCCTGCTGCAGCAGGTGGAGTTCTCCTTTCATCCCTCCGGGAGAAAACGGCAGGCTCCATGGGGCCATAAGGAGGAGCCGCCCGAGGTGGTTTGCTGACAGGCCTCGCCGAAGCATGACTCACAGCATTCCCAGCCGCAGGGGGTGACGTCACAGAGGAGGACATGGCAGTCGGGGCGACGCGGGCACGAGAAGCTGACAGCGAAGCTGGAACAGATGACCCGTGGGCGGCGGCTGCGGGGATTCCCCTCTGTCGTGACGTATAAGATGCGGCCAACAGGGAGGCTGGGTCCCTCCGACGACCCGGAGCTGGATCCGGACAGGATTCTCGTTGGGGCTTAGTAGGAGCACGGCTATGGGGCCTACTGGCCGATGGAGTGGCGAAGAGCCCGGGAACACATGACGCTGGGACTGGGCGGGCGGCAGGCACTGGAGTCCGATCCATAGGTCCCCCGCCGGGCTTTCCCTCCAGCCGACGAATCTCCACTCTCGCATGGGACGCTGTCCTCGCGGGAGGTGGAGGGGTTCCCAGGAGCGCCTTCTCCCTAAATGTGCGTTGTGCAACAATCCACGCTAACCTCTTTTCTCCTTCTGGAATATAGGCTAGATGATAACGGTGCACAGCCCGCTGGGCGAGGTCTAAGTGATAACCAGCAGCTTGGGTGGGCATGAGACGGGCGGCTTCCGCCAGATAGCCGTCAATCTCCTCCAGCCACTCCGGGCAATAATCACACTCGCTGGCGGGCATCTCCCTACCCAGTCCAACTACAGGAAAAAACACACAATGGCAAAACTCACGGTGAAAAAGGCGTCTCGGAGTGGCGTCTCCGTTTAGACGTCTGGCAGGAGTATACTGTCATGCGGTGACCCTCGCAGATCACCATAAGACGCCAAGAGTCCACCGGTGAGTTTTGCAATGATGGTAATTTATTAACAAAACAAGACAAGGCACAAGGCTATGAGCCGCTAAGGGCAAACACACACACTACGCGATACAAAGGCTCGTAGGGCTAACCCCAGCCACTACGAGCTAAACTATGACAAGACAAGAAAGAACACAAACCTGACATGAAGGTCTAACGAGGCCTCACGAGGATTGTTTGACGATATCTGATGATACTCCTGCGATTTAACTGTCGTCAGTGCCCGAGCAGTAATGACAGACAGCTGACCAACCTTGACAGGCGGAAGCCCCACCGAGCACCTTCACAATAAGAGCCCGGTGAGGCCAGAATACAACCCACAGCTGTCAAGGCCGGCAGCGAGCTGTGCGTAGCCCGAGCACAGACAGAACCCAGCGCTCAGGTCGTAACAATTATCTATGAATGTCTCGACGCAAGTTCCCAGCATGCTATATATACAACTTATAATTAGATTTTTTGTTTTATCTTGGTCAAGCTCAGCAATAACACATTCCAGAATTCCTGATAGTGCAAAGGACATTCCATTTACAAGTTTACATCTATACAGTTCATCAATATACAGCGCAACACCACCAACCTTTTTTTTTTTGCACTCTGTTAATATGAAACATCTGATATCCCTCTACTGCCATCAAAGAAGCCTGCTCAACATTGAGCCAAGTTTCAGAGACTGCTATAGCTGTAAATTTTCTATCCAGCTGTTTTAAATAGCCCTGAATCTGTGGAAAGTTTTTTTGTTCAGACTTCTGCTGTTAAAGTGTATTATTAATAGTTTACCATCTACTTGCACTTGATTTTTGAATTGCTTTTCAGTGTAATATTCACAATGATTATGAATATTATTCGTCAGCCTCCGTCGGTCTATGATGACCATGGAAGAGAATCCTAAACTTCTACTCTGCTGGAACAGCACCACCTGTGGCTGAACAGGCCGATGCGCGAATGGCAGTCCCTGTCACACAGGTCGCACTTGTGGGTGGTTTCCGTGCTGCTGGGTCTGTGGCGATTCTTCCTGAGGGTCCTTTTTTCATCTGCTGCAGCAGTCAGTCTCTCTTCACCCGCCTTGAGCTGTCTGGTCAGGGTGCCTCTCCATTTGGAGCGGTCCGTTGCAAGGTCCTCCCAGCGCTCTGTGTTGATCTCCAGTGCCTTCATGTCTCTCTTGCAGACGTCTCTAAAGCGCAGCTGTGGGCAGCCAACGTCTCTCCTGCCAGTTGCCAGTTCTCCGTAGAGGACGTCTTTGGGGATTCTGCCATCCTCCATACGGTGAACGTGGCCTAGCCAGCGGAGCCTGCGCTGCCTGAGTAGAGTGAACATGGGGGGAAAGCCGGCGCGGGACAGAACTTCTGTGTTGGGCATTTTGTCCTGCCAGGATATGTCCAGGATGTGGCGAATGCAGCGCAAGTGGAAGGAGTTCAGTCTCTTTTCCTGCCGGGCGTATGTTGTCCACATCTCACTCCCATAGAGCAGTGTGCTGATGACGCAGGCGTTGTACACTGCCATCTTCGTCTTGACAGAGAGTTTGGGATTCTCCCACACTCGTGTGGTGAGGCAAGCGAGTGTGAAGGCTGATTTTCCAATCCTCTTGTTGATCTCTGCATCAAGGGAGAGGTTGTTGCTGATCGTGGACCCAAGATACGTGAACTGATTCACAACCTCCAGCTCGTAGTCGTCGATGGTGATGGTTGGTGGTGCTTCCGTGCCTTGCGCCAAGACATTAGTCTTCTTCAGGCTGATGGTAAGCCTGAAGTCCTTGCATGCCTGGGAGAAGTGGTCCATCAGGGTCTGAAGCTCCTGCTGTGTGTGGGTTGTGACTGCAGCGTCGTCTGCGAACAGCATGTCTCTGATTAGAGCCTCGCGTACTTTGGTTCTGGCTTTCAGGCGGGCGAGGTTGAAAAGCCTGGCGTCAGATCTTTTTTTTTTTTTTTTTTTTTTTTTTTTTTTGTTACTTATTTGTACCCGTAGGTAGACTTGGTTTGCAGTCTGATGACAAGCCACCGGCTGCTGGTCGCTGCGTGCGCGAGCGCCCTAAACCTACATGTTTTTGGTGTGCGGGAGGAAACCGGAGAAATCCCGGAGTAAACCCGCGCAACACGGGGAGAACATGCAAACTCCACACAGCTCACTGTTGGTCGGGGGCTGGGGTCAAACCCACGATCTCATGATCCCCGCGATCCCCCGGCCGAGGGTAAAACTGTGCTGCCACAGTGCTAAACCACTGCGCCACCGTGCAGCAGATCTTGTGTGCAGGTAGATTCTCTCTGATGCTGTGCTGAAGGCATGCCTCAGGAGCATAGCAAAGAAAATCCCAAAGAGGGTTGGCGCAAGTATACAGCCCCGTTTCACTCCGCTGCGTATGTTGAATGGCTCTGAGACGTTGCCATCGTGCTCCACTATCCCCTGCATGTTGGTGTGAAACGATTCGATGAGGCTTTGCAACTTTGGTGGGCATCCTATCTTTGTCAGGATCTTGAAAAGGCCCTCTCTGCTGACCAGATCGAACGCTTTGGTCAGGTCGATGAAGGCGATGTACAGGGGCATGTTCTGTTCTCTGCATTTCTCCTGGAGTTGGCGGATGGAGAATATCCTGTCTACTGTCGATCGCTCAGCGCGGAAGCCACACTGAGACTCGGGGTAGACACGTTCGGCAAGCCTCTGTAGACGAACGAGAACAACTCGTGCGTAGACTTTGCCAACAATGCTGAGGAGGGAGATGCCCCTGTAGTTGTTGCAGTCGCTTCTCTCCCCTTTGTTTTTGTAGAGGGTGATGATCTTGGCATCCCTCATGTCCTGTGGTACAACACCTTCCTTCCAACACTGGCAGAGGATGTCATGCAATGGCAGCAGTAGGGCGGTCTTGCAGTGCTTGATCAGGTCGGGGGGTATGCCGTCGTTGCTGGGTGCCTTGCCAGCAGCCAAGCTATCAATGGCCTTGCTGAGTTCGTCGATGGTTGGCTCGGCGACAAGTTCGTCCATGGATGGCAGGCAGTCGATGGCATCAAGGGCTGACGGTGTCACGGTGTTCTGTCTGGAGTAGAGGTCGGAGTAGTGTTCCACCCATCTCTCCATCTGCTTGTTCTTTTCTGTGATCATCTCCCCAGTGGAGGATTTGAGGGGGGCCGTCTTGCTCTGAGCCAGACCAAGTGCTTTCTTGATGCCATCGTACATACCACGGATGTTCCCTGTTATGGCAGCGGTTTGAATGTCTTGGCTGAGCTGAGTCCAGTACTCGTTGGCACAGCGCTGAGCAGTCTGCTGAACTTTGCTTCTCGCAGCACTGAGAATCTGGAGATTTTTCTCGTTTGGGTACTTCTTGTACTCAGCAAGTGCTGAGCGCTTGGCTTCAATGACGGGGGTTATCACGGTCAACTTGGCATCAAACCAGTCCTGTGACTTCGAGGTCTTCCTCCCAAAGGTAGCCAAGGCTGTGCGGTGGATGGTGTTTCGCAGCTCTTCCCACTTCTGCTTTGCAGATTCTCCTTCTTGTGGTACACCAAGTTCCTTCTCAAAGGTGGAGGCAAACTGCTCAACAAGTTCTGGTTGAGCCATCTTGCTGGTGTCAATCCGTGCCTTTCCAGGCTGTCTAGCATGATGGAATTTCTTCAGCTGCAGCTTGACCTTGCAACACACCAATGAATGGTCTGTGTCACAATCTGCACTCTGGAACGAACGGGTGATTAGCACGTTCTTCAGTGAGGTGCGCCTGGTCAGGATCAAGTCCAGCTGGTGCCAGTGCTTTGAGCGCGGATGTTGCCAGGAAACCTTGTGTTGGGGCTTGGTCTTGAAGAACGAGTTTGTGATGCACAGATCGTGATATGTGCAGAACTCGAGTAGCCGCTGTCCGTTGTCGTTCATTCTGCCCACGCCAAAAGGTCCAAGACAGGAGGGCCAGGAGTCGTGGTCAGCACCCACTCTGGCATTGAAGTCTCCAAGGAGAATGAGTTGTTCAGAGTTGGGGATGATCCTGACAGTTGTTGTGAGATTCTCGTAGAGCTCGTCTTTTGCCTCTGGCTGTCAGTGTTGGGGCATACACACTGACGAGGGTGACTGGGCCTTGAGTGGTGTTCAGGCGGAGAGTGAGGAGTTGTGCAGAGCCAGTGCTGCCCGGTTCCACCATCTTCAGCAAGGTGTTCTTCACTGCAAAGCCCACTCCGTGTTCCCTGTGTTCGTCACTGCCCTTTCCCTGCCAGTAGAACGTGTAGTCCTTCTCTCTCAGTGTGCCTGCGTCAGCCAACCGTGTTTCCTGGAGAGTGGCGATATCCACTCCCAGTCTCTTCAGCTCATTATTGATGATGGCAGTCTTCCTGGTGTCGTTGATGTCCTTGAGGTTAGCAGCGAGTCCTGTCATCATAGTGCGGACGTTCCAAGTTCCCAGTTTTAGAGTTGGTCTCTTTTGTTTTATTGTCTTGCCTGGTGCGAAGGTTCTCAGCCTGCTGTTCGGACTTCTCCCCATCCCCATGCACCCAATGAGGAAAGCAAGCTGTGGCGGGACAACAACTTATTGGCTGGGGGCTGCCCAGCTTGAGGCGGGCGGTAGCTGTCCAGTGAGATCCAATGATCCCTCCCACCGTCGGGAACAACCCCTGGCACCGCACTCTACGCCAATTGAGTGGTGGCTTATAACCAGTAACTGTCATTCCCCGTGTTTTGTCTACGCCAAAGGCGAAGCTGGAGTGTCCTCTCCAGTGATCCGATGTTCTACCTTCCAGCGTTGGGTGTTGGTAGGATTCAAGCCTGGGCAGGAAGATATGGAGGACAAGATGTTGCCCATGCAGCATGCCCCCCCTCTCCACGTCACTGATGAATCCAAAGGAACAGCAGGGCTGCTACAGTTTGGCACCAGCACCGTTGCAGGAGCTGCCAGAACGATGTTGAGCACAACATAGAACTGCCTTAGGGGCTCCGACTCCGGATGTTTCCTCAGGGTTGACGCCCGAAGCCTTTCCCGTGACCGGGTATGCCGCAAGGCAGCGGAGGTTTGAAATCAGGGTTTACCTTCCCCTAGATGGGCTACCTTCCCAGGTTGACGAGCCACCATCTACCCGAAGCATCTGGTTTTAAGGTGCCAGAGATCCGCCCTCGCCCCTTCTCCTATTAGTAAAAGCAGTTCCACCGGGCTTAGAGACTAAACCACACGGGCAGGCTTGGAGTTGGATTTAGTTGTCAGAGGCTTTTCGAGACGTATGCCATAAGGAGCATTTTATGAGCACTGGGAGCTTAACCCCAGTGCCGCTCCTGGTTATGACAACCTTGGAACCATGAATATTATTGAAGAAGTGGTTATCAGGATCAGGATCATTCTCCATCTCTTGTAGTTTATGTTCGGCATAATGAGATATTTTCAGTGTCTGAATTTCCTCTCTCTGAGTCAAATGACTTCCTCTAACTGGGAATGGTTAATGTCTACTAAAGTCAGTCATACGTTTTGTTTTTTTTTAAAGTACATTATCATGTTATGTCACAAAAGGACTGTTCTTGCCATGTGTGTGGATGTGGATTACTGTAGTCTCTTAATTTTCTTGATCAGCATTCATCTGTATTTATTTAAGTCAGTGAGATTTCTTATCATTATGGCCTTTGCTTCTTGAGGTGTCCCATTTACAGCCGTGGACAAAATTGTTGGTACCCCTCTGTTAGTGAAAGAAAAACCCACAGTGGTCACAGAAGTAACTTGAATCTAACAAAAGTGGAAATAAATAAAAATTCTATGAAAATTAACCAATGAAAATCAGACAATGCTTTTGAATTGTGGTTCAACAGAATTATTTTAAAAAACAAACTCATAGTAGTAGATTAGTTTATTTGACAGGGACAGTGCAATAAACATAGACAATTAATCAAAGACAATCAATCTGATGTGTTGCACATAGAGTGTATAGCTATTAGCTAATTTGCAACTCTTGTCCCTGGATGGGCTTTAGAAAAAAGAATCAAGTAAAGATGGGAAAAAAAAAATAAAAAATATACACAATAACCACATACATCAATGCAGAAAAATTATAAATACACAATTATAAATATTATAATTGTGAAACACATGAAACAGGCCTGGACAAAAATGATGGTACCACTAGAAAAGATTGAAAATAATGTGACCATAGGGACATGTTCAACCAAGATGTGTCCTCTAATTAACACCACAGGTGTCTACAAACTTGTAATCAGTCAGTCGGTATATTTAAAGGGTGACAAGCAGTCACTGTGGTGTTTGGTGACATGGTGTGTAGCACACTAAACATGGAGCAGAGGAAGCAAAGGAGAGAGTTGTCTCAGGAGATTAGAAAGAAAATTATAGACAAGCATGTTCAAGGTATAGGCTATAAGAACATCTCCAAGCAGCTTGATGTTCCTGTGACTACAATTGCACATATTATTCAGAAATTTAAGATCCAGGGGACTGTAGCCAACCTCCCTGGATGTGGCCGCAGGAGGAGACGGATAATACGAGTGGTAACAAAAGAGCCCAGAACAACCTCTAAACACATTCATGGTGAACTCCAAGGTCAAGGTACATCAGTGTCAGATCGCACCATCCATCGTTGTTCGAGCCAAAGTGGACTTCATGGGAGACGACCAAGGAGGACACCACTGTTGAAAACAAATCATAAAAAAGCCAGACTGGAATTTGCCAAACTGCATGCTGACAAGCTGCAAAGCTTCTGGGAGAATGTCCTATGGGCAGACGAGACAAAACTGGAACTTTTTGGCAAGGCACATCAGCGCTATGTTCGTCATCGTCGTCGGCCTCTGTCGGTCTATGATGACCATGGAAGAGAATCCTAAACGTCTACTCTGCTAGAACAGCACCGCCTGTGGCTGAACAGGCCGATGCACACCGGTGTTCTACCTTCCAGCGTTGAGCGTTGGTAGGATTCAAGCCTGGGCAGAAGATATATATATATCCAGAAGATATGGAGGACAAGATGTTACCCATGCAGCATCAGAATCAGAATCAAAATCAGAATAAGTTTATTGCCAAGCACATTTACAAGTAAATAACAGGTAAATATACGAGGAATTTGACTTGACACTGAAAACGTCATACATGACATTCTCAATGACACGGCGAGCCGTGGAGGCACCTGTCAGCAGGAGGGGAACAGTAGGCAGTGGGGGGAAGGGGGAGGGTGGACACAGTAGGAGAGAGAAAAAAGCATTGTTTATCAGAATAAAGTTCATATATGACCGATATTATGATTACAAGAAAAAAAACTCTCAATGCACAATTAGCAGACAATAGAATCCACACAATGACACAAAGAGAGCAGTGAGTGAATGTCTTCATCAGTCAGTATAAATGGATCAGTATGTGTGAGTTGGGTGCAATCAGTGGCAAATCAGTTAGGTGGACAACAGTAGTCTCTTCCTCAGCAGACGTTATGACTACAGTCTGAAGCAAAGGCACGTGTCCTTGAGCACGGCAGATGGAATAGTTGAGCCAGACAGCTGTCCTTGAGAGTCAGATGCTGCCCGCCAATGTTATGAAAAAACAATTATACTGTTGATTATCAGGAGGACTGAATGCTGAGGGGTGCCGAAAAAAACAGGTCGAATAGCACTGACTTCAGAGAAAAAAACTTTCTATTCTCTTACGGATTCAGTGCTCCAATTCCATCATGGCCAGGCATTGAAATCGATTCGTGGACAGCTCTCAGCGTGATCGTGATGTAATCCATTTTCCTGTACAGTTCTCCATTGGCCACTGTCAGAGTCCTGCCCAGTTGGTCAATTTGATGAGTGAGCTTCGCCGGGTCCGCTTTTTGATAAGCTCTGGCCATCTTCTTCAATTTGCGGTGCACCAGAACAATCCCAAAGCCAATCAGTAGAATTCCGATGACCATTGCTCCGAAAAGATATAAATCTTCAATATCTTCAATAGAAAGATCGCACAGGCACAAGAGTTTCCAATTGCTTGTGTCCTTTAAATAACCCGCAGCAGCAGTTCCTGCAGGACAGATAGGCTCCCCTGGGCCCGATTTCCTCGTTGAAAAAACAGTGTCAATTGCGTTCAAAGCCCAGCTTATTAAATCCATAATTTCGTTAGATAAATCAGCAGTAAAGACACGCAGACACAGACGATAGCAAGCTGGGATCAGTCAGTTAGGGAGGGAGAGAGAGATAGGGAGCCGGAGCTGGGAAGAAAAGCGTCTGCTCTCTTTGGAGGGCGGAAGTGACGTGTCCCCCTCTCCACGTCACTGATGAATCCAAAGGAACAGCAGGGATGCTATAGTTTGGCACCAGCGCCGTCGCAGGAGCTGCCAGAACAATGTTGAGCACAACAGAGAACTGCCTTAGGGGCTCCGACTCCGGATTTTTCCTCAGGGTTGACTCCCGAAGCCTTTCCAGTGACCGGGTGTGCCGCAAGGCAGCGGAGGTTTGAAATCAGGGTTTACCTTCCCCTAGATGGGCTACCTTCCCAGGTTGATGAGCCACCATCTACCAGAAGCGCTATGTTCACAGACGCAAAAATGAAGCATACCAAGAAAAGAACACTGTACCTACTGTGAAACATGGTGGAGGTTCTGTTATGTTCTGGGGGGGGGGGCTTCTTTGCTGCATCTGGCACAGGGTGTCTTGAATCTGTGCAGGGTACAATGAAATCTCAAGACTATCAAGGTATTCTAGAGAGAAATGTGCTGCCCAGTGTCAGACAGCTTGGTCTCAGTCGCAGGTCATGGGTCTTGCAACAGGATAATGACCCAAAACACACGGCTAAAAACACCCAAGAATGGCTAAGAGCGAAACATTAGACTATTCTAAAGTGGCCTTCTATGAGCCCTGATCTAAATCCTATTGAACATCTGTGGAAGGAGCCGAAACATGCCGTCTGGAGAAGGCACCCTTCAAACCTGAGACAACTGGAGCAGTTTGCTTGTGAGGAGTGGGCCAGAATACCTGCTGAGAGATGCAGAAGTCTCATTGACAGTTACAGAAATCATCTGATTGCAGTGATTGCCTCAAAAGGTTGTGCAACAAAATATTAAGTTAAGGGTACCATCATTTTTGTCCAGGCCTGTTTCATGAGTTTGTTTTTTAAAATAATTGTGTTGAACCACAGTTCAGAAGCATTGTCTGATTTTCTTTGGTTAATTTTCATAGAATTTTTATTACCAGTTTTGTCAGATTCAAGTTATTTCTGTGACCACTGGATTTTTCCTTTCAAACCCAGTCATGAACCTGGGTTTGTTAGTTCCAAACCCAGTTCTGACTTATGGTTATTTTGCTCTATTTTCCTTCAGGCACGTCAGGGAGCTATTGGGCCTTCATTTCCTGACAGCTCGGACATGCCCCCTCTTCCTGTCAAGTGCTATCAGCTGTGCTTTGTTATGGCCACACACATATACACACACTCTCCATTCATTCCCATTCACACGTTCACACACTCACTCATGCACACCAGGGACTAATTATGTTCAGCCCACGCTTTCACACACCAATGATTTTTTCCCTCGTTAGCATTATGATTGCAAATACGCTGTTAGTGGGATGAGATCGTTGCATTCACCTCCATACTTGGCAGAGTGTTCCTCCATGTAGTGTTATTCACTACCTACGTGTATTCAGCCTGACATTTCAAGACAGTGAATCCCTTGATGTTAGCGACTGACTCTGCCTTACTTCCTCATCCACCAGACTGCACGGACAGCCCTGGATCATCCCAGCCATAAGTTAATATTTGCCTTTCTCTTTGTGCACTCTTCACGGCAGCACTAGGCATTCCTTCTCCAGGCTGTGGAACATCCAACTGGCATCCCTGTATGTCTGGTGGCCTTATCTCATCAATACATCTCTCTGTATTTGTGTGGTCCACTGGACTTGTTATTTTGTTGTAGTTTATGTTAATAAACGGCACATTCTACTCCAGCAATTGGGTTTTTCCATTCCCTCCATCGTGCACCGTGTAATGGCGCACGAGGAATCATGACATTTTGTCATTTCATCATCCATGCTTGCCGTGCTATTTCAACATTAGTCTTTGTTAAATGTTCATTTAAGTAAACGTCTTCAAGGAACCCAAGCACCTGGTTTTCCAAGGAGACTGATTCACTTGGGGGAGCCTCCTCACCTCTCATTCCTGCTGTAGCATGAGCATATGATTGATATTTAATGTCTAGTCCACTAATGATTAAATCATCCTTATGAGTATATTGTTCAAGATCCTTGATGCACAACTCCAAGTCTGCAATTTTTTTGTCTCTTTCCTTAATTGTTAATTTCAGCTCCTGGACTTTCTCCATTAGCCCTAATAATTTGGACTGTTGATTCAGGTTCAGGTTCAGGTTACCTTAGTTGTACCCATAGGTAGATTTGTTTTGCAGTCAGGTGACATCCATATTTACAAACCACAATTACATTCAACATAAACACAAACACAGGCACACATGAAGCTGACTATAAACATGATAAAAAATACTCAAGGCTCCATCAATCAGGACATAAGACAAAGAGATAAGAGAAAAAACAAAGAGATAAGAGAGAAGGGTCATATTAAAAAGTTAAAAACTAGTCAAAAAGGTTAAAAACTCAAAAGCCTAAAACCCAGTAAAAGATATAGAACCCAAATAAAAAACCTACAAAAATGAGTAAATATAAAATGAAATTAATAAATAGGTAACTAAATTATGTGCAATATATTGTTACAACTTGTTCAACTCTTTGACAGCAGCAGGAACAAAGCTGTTTTTGTAGCGCTGGGTTTTACTTTTTGGGACAGCAAACCTCCGTCTGGAGGGAAGAAGCTGAAAGTGGCAGTGCAAAGGGTGGGAGTCATCATTTAAAATGGAGGTAGCCATCCTCTGTACCTGTCTGGTGTACAGGGATGTCAGGCTCAGATTTGACTCACCAAGCAAACAACTGGACCATCTAACTACCTGATCCAAGGATTTCCTCTGTGTCAGTTTTATCTGACCAAACCATGACACTAAAGAAAAGGATAAAACAGATTCAATAAAAGCCCAATAAAACATTGTCATTGTGGTTCTGTCAGTTTGGAAGCTCAGATGTGACTCACCAAGCAAACAACTGGACCATCTAACTACCTGATCCAAGGATTTCCTCTGTTTCAGTTTTATCTGACCAAACCATGACACTAAAGAAAAGGATAAAACATATTCAATAGAAGCCCAATAAAACATTGTCATTATGGTTCGGTCATTTTGGAAGCGTGCAAGTTTCCTTAAGCAATGCAAATGTTGCTGACCCTTTTTGCACACCCTTTCACATTTCTCTTTAAAGTTTAAATTACTATCAATAATCGTCCCAAGATATTTGTAGGATTGTACACATTCAGTGGTCTGGCCTTTTAGTACAGTGACTTCGTGCCTGGGAGTTTTCCTCCTAAAGTCAATAATCATATCTTTAGTTTTTGTTGTATTCAGCTGCAGGTAGGAATCCTCACACCAGTGAACAAAATCATCAACTACTGGGCTGTGGCCACTCTCACCATCCTGGAGGAGACTGACAACAACTGAATCATCAGCATACTTTATAATGTGTCTGTTGTCATGTCTGCTCCGACACATGTTTGTGTACAGGATGAAGAGTAGTGGTGACAACACACACCCCTGAGGAGAGCCAGTAGAAGAACACTTTTGGTCAGACAATGTACCATTGACCCTTACTCTCTGTGTCCTGTTGGTTAAAAAATCCAGAATCCAACCCACCAGATTATTACTCAAATCAAATTGTTGAAGGAGCCTTTCAACTAAAATATGAGGTTGGATTGTATTAAAGGCGGAAGAAAAGTCCACAAATAAAAGCCTGGCGTGTGTCCCATTAAAATCCAGATGTTTAAAAAGCATGTTAAACAGAGTGACAGTGGCATCCTCCACTCCTCTGTGAGGCCTATAGGCAAACTGCAGAGGATCCAATGCATGCTCAGTCTGCTTTAGGACCTCAAATCTGACCAGTTTTTCAAAAATTTTCATTAAAATTGAAGTCAAAGCAACTGGTCTAAAGTCGTTTACCGTTTTAGGACAGCTGGATTTTGGAACAGGGACAACCACGGCATCTTTCCAGATCTTAGGCACATGTTGTGTCTGTAAGGACTTATTGAAAATTTAGTGAAATACAGGACTCAATTCATGTGCGCAGGACTTTACCAATCGCCCACATATATCATCAGGGCCCTGACTTTTGTTCACTTTTACAGCACAGAATGCCCTTTTAATATCCTGCACCTCAATATTAAAGTGCTGATTGTCTTTGAGTTTCTGTTTCAAATCTTGGGTTTCTGTGCTAAAATCAAAGGAATCAAAATGACCATAAAAACAATTAAGAGCATTAGCCAGCTCTGTGTCTGAATTAAAACCGTCTAAAAATACACGATTACTGCGCTCTGTGCTCTGAAGGCCTGCGATAGTTTTCATACTGGCCCAGGCTGAACCAATTTTTTTTGTTGCCATCTTGCTTTCCAACTCTGATTTATAATTCTGTTTTGCTCTTAAAATTTCGGCCTTCAGCTCTTTTGTGGCAACCTGCAGCTCAGAAACAACCCCCTGTTTAAAGTCAAGTGCTTTCCTCTGTAAGCAGGATTTAACTGATTTTGTAACCCATGGCTTGTTGTTGGGATATATTTTGACATGTTTACGTGGAACGATCATATCTCTGCAGAAAGCCATGTGTGAGCATGTGACATCCACCAAAGAGTCCAAATCATCCCCGCAGGACAGTGTGAATACCTCCCAGTCCGTACAGTTAAAGCATTCCTGGAGGCAGTGCACTGAATCCTCTGTCCACACGTCTATGCAAAAAGGGTCAAAAAGGGTCAGCAAAATTTGCATTGTTTGAGGAAACTTGCACTCTTCCAAATTGACGAACCATAATGACAATGTTTTATCGGGCTTTTATTGAATCAGTTTTATCCTTTTCTTTAGTGTCATGGTTTGGTCAGATAAAACTGAAACAGAGGAAATCCTTGGATCAGATAGTTAGATGGTCCAGTCGTTTGCTTGGAGAGTCACATCTGAGCCTGACATCCCTGTACACCAGACAAGTTCAGAGGATGGCTACCTCCATTTTAAATGATGACTCCCACCCTTTGCACTGCCACTTTCAGCTTCTTCCCTCAAGACGGAGGTTTGCTGTCCCAAAAAGTAGAACCCAGCGCTACAAAAACAGTTTTGTCCCTGCTGCTGTCAAAGAGTTGAACAAGCTATAAAAATATATTGTACATAATTTAGGTACCTATTTATTAACTTCATTTTATATTTACTTATTTTTGTATGATGTCACTTGGGTTCTAAATATTTTATTGGGTTTTAGACCTTTGAATTTTTTAACCTTTGACTAGTTTTTAACTTTTAATATGACCCTTCTCTCTTACCTCTGGTTTCTCCCTCATCTCTTTGTCTTTTTATACCCTGATTGATGGAGCCTTGAGTATTTTTATCATGTTTATAGTCAGCTTCATGTGTGCCTGTGTTTGTGTCTATGTTGAATGTAATTAGTGGCTTGTAAATATGGATGTCACCAGACTGCAAAACAAATCTACCTACAGGTACAAATAAAGTAACCTGAACCTGAACCTATGTCTCTGGTCTTTGCCTTGCCTCTTCTGAGAACAGTTTTATATGTGGGCAGCAAATGTACACAGTTGTGATCTGAGGATCCTAAAGGAGGAAGGGGAAGTGATTTATAGGCCCTCTCTATGGAGCCGTAGCACAGGTCCAATGTCTTTTTTCACCTGGTTGGGCAGGAGACATACTGATAAAAGTTTTTAAGTGTCTTCTTTAAAGAAACATGGTTAAAATCCCCAAGAATAAAATTTGGAGCCTCTGGGGAAATCGACTGCAACCGCTGTACCACATCAAAGACGATGCTGGAGGCGGAGTCAGCATCTGCTCTCGGGTGAATGTACACAGTCGTTATAAAAAGCTGGGGGAACTCACGGGGCAGATAAAAGGGGCGTAGCAATACGGACAGAAGCTCCACATCGGGTGTACAGATCCGCTCTCTGACCGTGATGGATGTACAGTACTGTTTATTAATGTATAAACATACGCCGCCCCACCGACGTTTCCCCGTTACCTCTTCCTGCCGATCCGAGCAAAGTGGGGCTCCAAAGCCATCAATCCACAGGTCCGCATCCCGGTCATGCGCCGTAAGCCACGTCTCCATGTAAGCCATAACACAGCAGTTCTTGAAATCCTTCTGATATCATACATTCCCTTGAATTTCATCCACTTTATTTCTCAGGGACTGTACATTCCCCCTAATAATGGAAGGAAGAGGAATGCGGTTAAGCTGACGCCTCCTCAGGCTTAATTTTACGCCTCCACGCTTTCCGCGTTTCCTTCTCTTGTCTCTCTTTTCATCGCTGTGTCCATGAAAATCTCTTAAAATAAAGTCCGGCAGTTGTGGCACAGACTCAAACACAGATGCTGCATTATCCATGTTTAAATTGGGCTGCACGGTGGCGCAGTGGTTAGCACTGCGGCAGCACAGTTTACCCTTGGCCGGGGGATTGTGGGGATTGTGGGATCGATCCCAGCCCCCGACCAACAGTGATCTGTGTGGAGTTTGCATGTTCTCCCCGTGTTGCGTGGGTTTACTCCAGGATTTCTCCGGTTTCCTCCCACATGCCAAAAACATGCATGTTAGGTTAATTGGCTGTTCTAAATTGTCCCTAGATATTTGTTTCCTATAGGCCCTTAGAATAGAGGGTTAGTATTAATGAAAGCGCTTTGAGTGGTCTTTGCGACTAGAAAAGCGCTATATAAGTGCAGGTTAGTTAGTTAGTAAATGCAGTAACATGTCTCTGAATACTGTATTCTTCCCGGCGTGATCGCAATCGCACTTACCTCCAAGGCAAAGAGCCGGTAGGAAAGAAACGACAGTGCAAACACAAGAAGGAAATCCATACTGATGGAATCAGGGAGCTCTTCGTTATATAGTCCGCAAACATTCAAGGACAAAAGCAGCACAGAGAATTTCACTTTGGCAAGTTCTTCTGACATGAAGTTCAGAGATTTTTTAATCTCTTCCATTTCCTCTTTCTTTGGTGGCATATTTTTTACTGACCTGATGATAGCAGGATAATTTCTGCTGGTGCTGCCAGTATCTGGTCCAGCTGACCTCGGATCCGGCTGGGGCCTCAGTTAGCTCCTCCACTGTTAGCTCCGCCGCTTACCGCCGCTGTAGTTGAGCACCAATTCGGCTGGGGCCTCGGTTAGCTCCTCCGCTGACCTTCGCCGCTTACCGCTGCTGTAGTTGAGCTCCAATCCGGCTGGGGTCTCAGTTAGCTCCTCCGCTAACTTCCTCTCTGACTGAGCTCATTTCTTCATCAGATCCACTTGCTATTTGCTGGTAAGCAACCAAAGACTTTTTCACAGTTTTAGCAGCAAGTCTCGGTTCAGGATTCGAAGTTCCATCCTCTTGTAGCCATCGTAAATCAAGGTACACATGCGCAGAAAAAATAAAAACCTAATGAGGGTGAAACAAACGTGCTATGTTATCTGCCCACCCAGATCTGATCCTGCCAGTCCAGGAATCGAACCAATGACTTTCCATTCACCAGTCCACATTCCTAACTATTTGGCCACCACTGCCCCATGGAGCTGATGGATTTAACTCCAGGTATACTGATTCAAATTTGATTAAACTTCACACTTACAACAGTATTCTTCAGCAAAACACCAAATTTTATGCAATTCTGTTAATTTTCCAAAAATCATGTTTAGGAAATGTCTATCAGCCATTTTGTCTTGTCAGTGGAACATTTTGTTAGTGTGTGAGGAAGTTAGTTTGTGAGCCAAAGCAGTTGCGTGGTGTAGGGGTTAAGATGCTTGAGACCTGGGTTTCAATCCTCTTGGTAATGTGTCATTCTTTGGAAGTGCAACGTGCATCTGAAAAGTATGTGTAGTGCAAATTCAGTTTTAAAGGCTGTATGACTGCTGCTGAGAATCCTTTCAATCAGACATTTATCATTTGAGAAAGTTATAGAATGCAAGCTAAAGCAGTTGTGTGGTGTGGTTAAGGCATGTTGTTGGTATGCAGGAGGTCTCGGGTTTGAATATTGCCAGGGAAGTATTATTCTTCTAAACAACAACTGAAGTACTGACATGTTTACCAGACCCAGGGAACAGACACAGGCTCAAGTGGATTCAATTATCTTTATTAATATCGTAGAAGTGTGTGAGTGCGTGTATGCATAGTGAATGCAGTGATGGCTGTCAGCAGTGACTTTGTAGCCGGGGGTGAGCAGAGATCCGTTCAGCCTGGCAATCCTATGACGAGACAGAGGCTCGAGACAGAGGCAGATGTTAGTGCAGTCCACCAGTGAATGTGTGAAGCAATGACTGGGGCTTACTTTGCAGGTGGAAGAGGGATGCTCAGGTTGGCCCGGAGGCTACTGCCAGGAAGACAGCATCTGCTGTACACGCTGGTGATGTACAGGTGGCCCGCTGGACCGAGGAAGGCACGTTCCGCCACTGAGGAGAACAGATTCCGCCGCCAGAGGAGTCTGCCTGTGCACAGGGGAAAAGGCTGGAAAGGGTGAGTAGCAGTAATGCTTACTTGATGTGATAAGGCCGAATCCTTCAAAGGGATGAAGCCAGGATGAGGAGATCCTTGACGGGAGTGAAGGGGCCTGGACGTAGGATTGAAGACGAGAGTCGAGATTCTGTAGTCAGGGAGACAGACGGCTCCATGCCAGACTCCAGGCAGAGCAGGTTATAAAGCCCGTGAGTGATTGGGAGCAGGTGTGCACACAGCTGTAGAAGATGATGGCACAGAGCAAGTCATTACAGTACCCCCCCTCCCAAGAGGTGCCTCCTGGCACCTGATCCAGCCTACCTGGGCGCGTCCGGTGGAAGTCCCTGATGAAATGTTTATCCAACACAAAAGACGGACGTACCCAGGATCTCCATTCCAGGCCATACCCCTCCCAGTCCACCAAGTACTGCAGACCGCGACCCCAGCAGCGGACGTCCAGGATGGCTTTGACCTTCCACGCCAGGTCGTCGTCGATCACACCAGGTGGGGGTGGAGACCTGGGAGGGGGGCAGAGAGGGCTGGAACAGAAAGGTTTGATCTGGGAGACGTGAAACGTAGGGCAGATACGGCGGGGGGGGGGGGGGGCAGGCGCACAGCCACATGATTAATAATGCGAACAATGGGAAAAGGGTCGATAAAGTGTTGGGCCAGCTTCCTCTTCTCTGCCTTCAGATTGATATGCTGAGTAGACAACCAAACCTGCTGACCCACCTGGTATTGCGGGGCCGGTCTCCTGCAGCGATTCGCGGACCTGGAGTTGCGCTCAGCCGTGTGAAGAAGGGCCATGCAGAGCCAGCGACAGCATCTCAGGTGAGCACGGACCGATGGCACAGCAATGCCCCTCTCCTTCTCAGGGAAAAGCGGGGGATTATAACCCAGAGAGGCCTTGAAAGGAGACCTACCAATCGCTGAAGACATGGTCGAGTTGTGGGGGTACTCGATCCAGGGGAGATGAGTGCTCCAAGACGAGGGACTGGAGGAGATGACACAACATAGGGCAGCCTCCAGCTCCTGATTGGCCCGCTCACACTGCCCGTTGCTCTGTGGGTGGTGACCCGAGGACAGGCTCACCATCTCCCCCAGCGCGTTACAGAAGGCCCTCCACACCCGGGACATGAATTGGGGACCCCAGTCAGAGACGATTTTGACGGGTTTCCCATGAAGATGCACCACGTGCTGCACCAGCAGGTCCACTGTGTCCCGTGCCGTAGGCAGCCCCTGCAAAGGGACAAAGTGGGCAGCCTTGGAGAAACGGCCAACAATGGTGAGGACAGTGGTGTAATGATTAGAAGGGGGAAGGCCGGTAACAAAGTCCAGGGCGATCTGGGACCAGGGCCTGCTGGGGATCGGCAACGGGTGAAGCAATCCTGCAGGAGGAGAAGATGGTGTCTTACCGGTGGCGCACTGGGGACAGGCGCCACCGCCTGTCACATGTAGTCGGTGAAGTCCTTCAAGAGCGCCGGCCACCAGAACATCCTCTGGAGAATCTCCACTGTGCGTGTCACCCATGGATGGCACACGAGTTTAGAGGAGTGGGCCCAGTGGATCACCTCGCCCTGAGCAGACGAAGGAACGAACAACCTCTCCGCAGGCCCCCCGCCCGGATCTGGTTCAGTCTCCTGCGCACTCAGGACCTTCTCCCTGATGCCCCAAGAGAGGGTGCCCACGACACAAGAAGCAGGAAGAATGGTGTGCTCCCGCCCGTCCGCAGCATCCAGAGCGAATTGCCTGGACAAGGCATCTGGCTTAGCGTTCTTAGCCCCAGGGCGGTAAGTGATCGTGAAATTGAAGCACCCAAAGAACAGGGACTAGCAGGCCTGACGGGCATTCAGACATTTGGTAGTCCTCAGGTACTCCAAATTCTTGTGATCTGTCCATACAATAAAAGGTTGGGCGGCCCCCTCCAACCAGTGACGCCGCTCCTCCAGGGCAAGCTTCACCACCAGAAGCTCCCTGTCGATGATGTCATAATTCTTCTCCGCCGGGGACAGACGACGGGAGAACGCGCAGGGACGGATCACTCCATCCACCGGGGAGCGCTTAGATAGGACCACCCCCACCCCAGAATCAGAAGCGTCCACCTCGACCAGGCACTGGAGGGTGGGGTCCACCTGTGTCAGGATAGGAGAGGAGGAGAACTTAGTCTTGAGCGCTGTGAATGCCACTGCAGCCTCCTCCGTCCACTGGAAAGCCACTTTGGGGGAAGTGAGGCAGGTCAAGGGGAGGGCAATAACACTTATAATTCTGAACAAACCGGTGGTAGAAGTTGGCAAACCCCAGGAATTGTTGAAGCTGCTTCCTCGAGGGGGGGGGTGGGGGCAATCCACCACCGCCTTAACCTTCTCGGGGTCGGGGATGATCTGATTGTGTGAGATGATAAAATTGAGAAATGAGGTCTTGTGGGCGTGGAACTCACACTTCTCAGCTTTCACAAACAGCTTGTTCTCCAGGAGCCATTGGAGGACCCATCTCACATGAACCAGGTGTTCATCCAGCAACTGGGAGAAGATCAGGATGTCGTCCAGGTACACGAAGACGAATGACCCTAGGAGATCCAGGAGAACATCATTAATTAGGCGTTGGAAGACGGCCGGAGTGTTGGTCAACCCAAACGGCATCACAAGGTATTCAAAGTGGCCACTTGGGGTCTGGAACCCCATCTTCCACTCGTCCCCCTCCCTGATCCACACAAGGTGGTAGGCATTGTGGAGGTCTAACTTGGTGAACCATGAGGCCCCCTGGAGGGAGTCGAACGCCGTGTCCATCAGTTGGAGGGTGTATTTATCTTTAATGGTGATATTGTTAAGAGCCCTGAAGTCAATACACGGCCTCAGGGAGCCATCCTTCTTCCGAACAAAGAAAAACCCCGCCCCACCACCAAGGAAGAAGGCCGGATGATGCCCAAGCTGAGAGACTCCTTAATATAGGTGTCCATCGCCTCTTGCTCCGGAGCCGATAGGCTGTAAAGGCGGCTCAACGGCAGCGGAGCGCCAGCCCGGAGATTGATGGCGCAGTCATATGGACGGTGGGGGAGAAGAGACAGCGCTTGGGATTTGCTAAACACTGCCCCCAGGTGGTGATATTTGGGCGGCACCCTGGACAGGTCAGGAGGGGGGAGGCTGTGGGGGACAGGGACACAGATGGGGAGCATGCTGCATATTGTAAGCATGCACTGAGGCAAAAAGAGCTCCAAGAGATGACACTCCCTGCATGCCAGTCAAAGGTGGGGTTGTGGAGCCGGAGCCAGGGGTAGCCCAGGATGACAGGAGAGGCCAATGTGGGTAAAACAAACAGGCTCAGGTCCTCCCGATGGTTGCCGGAAATGATAACAGACACCAGGACGGTTTGCTGCAACACTGTCACCAGAGGGGCCTTGGACAGAGCAACGAGCCTTAGGGGGGACTTAAGTGGACGGCAGGGAAGCCCCGGTTGGGTTGCCAGTTCCCCCGAGATGAAGCTCTGCTCAGCCCCCAAGTCAATCAGCGCATGTGTGAGGAATTCACTCTGTTTGTAGATAAACCTAATGGGTAGGAGACATTTGGAAAGGGGATTAGGCTGAGACGAGTCCGTGAGTCCCCCTACTGCGACGTACAGACTCCCTCTTTTGGCCGAACGCGGCAGGACTCTACCTTATGCTCATCACTCCCACAATACACGCATAGGTCTAATTCCCTGCGGCGCTGCCTTTCGGCCAATGAGAGCTTGATCCGCCCCATTACCATAGCCTCTGGCACGTCTGAGGACTCAAGTGAAGGCAGGGCCAATAGAGGAGGCTGAGAGGAGCGATGAAACTGGGCACCCGAGTGTCCAGAAGCTCGCTGCTCGGCTGCCCGCTCCCTCAGCCTGTTATCTAAATTAATTGCTAGGGAAATTAGCTCCATTAGCTTCTCTGGCTTATCTAGGCGAGCCAGCTCATCCCACAGGCTAGGGCTCAGGCTTCTAATAAAGATACTGCATAATGAGGCATCCTCCCACCTCACCTCCGCTGCTACCACCCGGAAATCAACAGCATAGTCCGCAACGGACCTGCCCCCCTGTCAAAGGTTTAGCAGCCGAGTGGTGAGCACACTATCGTGGTCGGAGTGGTCGAAAACCTCGTTAAACTTGCTAACAAACTGCCTGTAAGTCAAGTTAGTGTAGCTCGGCTTAGCCATCATGGTGTATGCCCAGGCTAGAGCTCGCCCCTCCAACAAGTTAGCAACATAGCCTATGCGACTGTGATCAGTTGGAAAACCGCCCGGGACCTGCTGGAAAACTGTCTCACACTGGAGCAAGAACCCACGGGCCTCCCCTAGCTTACCACCGAAGCATGCAGGCATGGGAACTGGTGTGAGTCTGGCCAAGGGGACCTGACTAGCCTGGCTAGGAGGGGAGCTAATGGGAGCCGAAACACTTCTTGAGGCCGGAGGAAACGCCTGCTGCCCATCCAGACGGTCCAACCGGCTGTTAATTTGTACCAACTGATTCAGGATAACCTGCTGCTGGTAAGCTATTTGATCCACTCGAGCCTCTAAGTTGTTAATTTGGCATGCTAACGCGCTGTTCGTTGGGTCGCTTTGACGGAGCCGTACTGACATGTTTACCAGACCCAGGGAACAGACACAGGCTCAAGTGGATTCAATTATCTTTATTAATATCGTGGAAGTGTGTGAGTGCGTGTATGTGTAGTGAATGCGGTGATGGCTGTCAGCAGTGACGTTGTAGCCGGGGGTGAGCAGAGTGCCGTTCAGCCTGGCAACCCTATGATGAGAAAGAGGCACAGATGTTAGTGCAGTCCACCAGTGAATGTGTGAAGCAATGACTGGGGTTTACTTTGCAGGTGGAAGAGGGACGCTCAGTTTGGCCCGGAGGCTACTGCCAGGAAGACGGCATCTGCTGTACATGCCGGTGATGGACAGGTGGCCCGCTGGAGCGAGGAAGGCACGTTCCGCCGCTGAGGAGAACAGATTCCGCCGCCAGAGGAGTCTGCCTGTGCACAGAGGAAAAGGCTGGAAAGGGTGAGTAGCAGTAATGCTTACTTGATGTGATAAGGCTGAGTCCTTCAAAGGGTTGAAGCCAGGATGAGGAGATCCTTGACGGGAGTGAAGAGGCCTGGACGTAGGCTTGAAGACGAGAGTCGAGATTCTGTAGTCAAGGAGACAGACGGCTCCATGCCAGACTCCAGGCAGAGCAGGTTACAAAGCCTGTGAGTGATTGGGAGCAGGTGTGCATGCAGCTGTAGAAGATGATGGCACAGATCGAGTCATTACAAGTACAGCATGCCTCTCCTGTGCATTTTAAAGCAACACTATGTAAGATTTTCACCTCAAAGTAATGTTTGCAAAATTGTTTTGATGCAATTGACTGTCACTGAAGAATGTCACTTCTTGCAACAGCTCTTTTTTTTTCTTTTGTTTTTTGGTGGGATCACTGAGGGGACAGCAGCTGTGGCAGGTGTTTCCTTGGTCCCAGTAGTGAATCACAGGGAATGATTTTAGCCACCAACAACAAAAATCCCTGTGGTTGGCTGTTGGGACAAGGGTCGTGGTTTTTGCTTTTTCAGTGTGTGACCAAGGGGATGGGCAGTTAAGCCCACTTGGTGGTGTTCAACTGGGGGTTTGAACTTACAACCTCCCGCTCCGGAATCCAGCACTCTACCTGTGTTACCAAGAGGGTCGACCCACTTGGCAAGCCAAGTAGGAATGCTTTTTTATTGGCTCCGTTACAAGTGTTTCTGCAAAGAACAAGAAAGTTCCATAGTGCTGCTTTAAAAACTGTGTAGCACACTATAGGTTTTAAATGCTGTTGCTTAGCAACACAAGACCTTGAAGTCCACACCTGCTTGGAACCAGATGATCGCCGCTTGCAGCTATATTTAGATATTGTAATCATATTACTTCATAACTTTCTTGATGCAAGTCACATTGCACATTTTTCAATATCAAAGAGAGTAATTATATTGACTTAAAGTTGCCAACTGTCACTTAAAGCAGGGATTCCTTTTTAAGATAAGATAAGCCTTTATTAGTCCCACAATGGGGAAATTCACTTAAATGCTATTTAAGTGTGAAATTGTCATTCTACTACTGGCTACATGACAGCAGCAAATTTGACAAGACAGTAAGGAACCGCAGAGGCACATCATCATCATAGCAGTCTGTCGTGGGCGACAATGACTGTTTCATTTAGGTCTGATCAGATTCCTCCACACAGCTCTGTCCTTAGCCTTCCGCTACCAGGAACTCCTGTCTTTATCCAACTTCTTCAAGTTTCTTTATACAGTGTCTTTAAATCTGAGCCTTGGTCTACCCTGATTGTGTTTGCCCTCGCAAAACTGTGAGCAGAGTAACTGCAGAGGGAGACGCTGGTGGTTCATCCTCTCAACATGTCCGAGGCATCTCAGGTTCATCTGTATTAGCATGTCCTCCACTGATGGTAGACCAGCTCATTTGTTGAACTCCTATGTTGGTTATCTTGTCCTTCCATGAGATGTTCATTATGGCTCGAAGGTGTCTCATCATGTACGCATGGAGTTTCTTCATCTGCATTCTGTAGACAGTCCAAGTTTCAGCACTGTACAATAGAGTAGCCAGTACTGTCGCTCTGTACACTTTGCATTTCACATGGATAGACATATGTCGATTGTTCCACAGTCTCTCCCTCAAGTTTCCAAACAAAGCGCTCGCTCTTCCCGTTCTGAGAGATAGTTCATCCTCCAGCCTAGCATTCTCTGAAACAGTGCTCCCTAGATACTTGAAAGTCTCGCACTTGACTAGTGGCTCTGTACCAATGCTGATCTCTTCTGGTACTGATGTTTATAATTGGAACTCTGGTGGTTGATAAAGGCACTCTGTCTTCTTGATGTTGATTTTGAGGCTGAATTGGCTAGCTGCTCTTGCAAATTTCTCCACTAAAGATTGCATATCTTCCACACTGTGTGCAACTAGAGCACTGTCGTCGGCAAAGAGCATTTCTCTTACTACCTTTATCAATGTCTTACTCTTGGCTTTAAACTGTGCCACATTGAACAAGTCTGCTTCTTTCCTTGTTTGAATGTATACTCTTTCTGAAGTGTCTTTGAAGGCCACCTCAAGCATGGCTGCCAGATATAGCAAGAAGAGTGTAGGCGCCAGCACCCACCCTTGTTTCACCCCGTTGCTTACTGAAAAGTCTTTAGATACTGAGCCACTCATTGCCACGTTTGCTTGCATACCTGTATGGAGTGCCTCGATCAGGCTGACAAACTTCTCTGTACAGCCATATTTCTTGAGTACCTGCCAAAGTCCTTGTCGCGAAACAGTATTGAAGGCTTTACTGAAGTCTATGAAGACTACATAAAGCAGCATGTTCTATTCGATACATTTTTCTTGAACCTATTTCAAGCAGAAAATCATGTCCATTGTGCTTCTTCCACTTCTAAAGCCACACTTGGTTTCCAGTAGTACATTCTGCGAGATGTGTTCATTGAGTCTGTTCAGTAGTACACATGAGAGAATCTTACCAACAGTGGCTAGCAGTGATATACCTCGGTAATTTCCACAATCTTTCCTGTCACTTTTCTTGAACAAAGGCACAATACTTGCATCCTTCCAGTCTTGAGGTACTTTCTGGGCATCCCATATCTCTTGGATGAGCTTGTGCAGGCAGTTGGTCAGCTGAACACCACCAAATTTCCACATTTCTGCTGGAATTCCATCCCTTCCTGGAGCTTTACCATCCCGTGTTGTCCTGATAGCTGCCATTTGTTCATCAAAATTTGGTGGTTCATCCAGACTTGATACAGCTGGTCGCTGCACTAGAGCTTCTTTAGCCTCTTCAGTGAAATCTCCAGGGTTGTTTAGTAGTTAGTCAAAGTGGTCTGCAAATCTGTCCAGGATCTTGTCTTTCTCCTGTAAAACTGTTTCACCATCCATCGCCTTTAGTTTTGATCAGTCCTCTTGGTTTAGGGCTGTAGATTTCTTTCAAACCTGTGAAGAATGTTTTCATGTCCTTCCTGTCTGCTGCAGTTTGAAGTTCCTCTGCTTTTTCATCCCACAAGTTGGACTTCATCTCTCTAGTGTACTTCTGTAGTTCACTCTGAGCCTCTGAGTATTTCTTCTTCTTCGACCTTGTGTTACACTATAGGTTTTCCTGCCTAGCTGTATTCCTCACTTCTAGTAGTTTCGTCAGGTGCTCATCATGCTCATCAAACCAATCTTGATGTTTCCTCTCAGGGTGGCCTAATACATCACTCACAGTCTGATACATTGTATCCTTCAGTGTTGCCCATTTCTCTTCGATGTCATTCTCTGAGTTGTTGGTGCCCCAGCCTTTCAAGTTTTCATCCATTTCCTGTGTAAGTTCTTCCTGCTTCTTTTGGCCTTTCAGTGCACTAGTGTTTAGCTTCCGTGATGGCTTCGCACCCGTCCTGCAGTGCTGTTTTCGTCTCCAAATCCTTAATCTAGATCTCAGCATAACATGATCAGTACCACAGTCTGCGCCTCTCATTGCTCTGGTGTCCAATGCATCCCTTATGTCTCTCTGCCTGACTATGATGTAGTCTAACAAGTGCCAGTGCTTGGATCTTGGGTGCATCCATGTCTTCTTTTGTGTATGTCCTTGTGCTTAAATAGAGTGTTGGTTATCACAAGGTTGTCCTCTGAACATAGTGCAAGTAGAAGTTCTCCATTAGCATTGCACTTGCCTCCTCCATGACTGCCTAGCACTCCTTTCCATTTCTCAGTGTCCTAACCAACTCTGGCATTAAAATCTCCAACGAGTATCAGCCTGTCATCAGTCGGTACACGCCTGATAGTCTCACGTAAATCACTGTAGAACTCTTCCTTCACCTCTGTGTTGGTCATTGTTGGGGCATATACACTGATGAGTGTGGCATACATCTTCTGCTGTAGTGGGAGTCTAATAGTCATTATCCTGTCTTGATCGTCACTTCCTTGTGGTAACGTATCGTCACTTCCTGTTTTGCTGTCTGTCTGTGTGGTTTGCTCTCCTCACTCTCCTGAGCTTTGGGTTAGCCACTAGCGATGGCTACTAGCTCTCCTTCCTCTCCTCCTCTGGTGTGCTCTCTCTGTCAGATGTTTAGCTACACCTCTGCCTCTTTTAGTGATAACGGTAAATGTAATAAATGTTGTCTTTTTGAGGCACTTGAGGCGAGGTTGTTTGATTTGGAATCCCGGCTCCACTGCATTGAAACACCGTCTGCGCCAGTTACTCTTGACGGATGCCCCTTAGCTGCAGCGGAGCTAGCTAGCATAGCTAACCCTGTTAGCGATCCTCCAGCTCTCCTCAGCAGCGAGGAGACTGGGTGGGTGACGGTGAGAAGGAAGCCTAGTCGCAAAGCCCCGGTACACCACCAACCTGTTCACGTTTCTAATCGTTTTTCCCCGCTCAGCGACACACCCGCTGAGGAAAAAACTCTGATCATTGGCGACTCTGTAGTCAGAAACGTGAACCTAGAGTCTCCAGCGGCCATAGTCAAATGCATTCCTGGGGCCAGAGGAGGCGACATCGAGTCAAATTTGAAAATGCTGGCTAAAAGTAACTGTAAATACTCCACAATTGTTATTCACGCTGGCATTAATGACATCCGTCTCCGGCAGTCGGAAGTCACGAAACTTAATGTAGAATCGGTGTGTGACTTTGCAAAAACGATGTCTGCCACTGTAGTATTCTCTGGGCCCTTCCCCAATCTGACCAGTGATGACATGTTTAGCCGCTCGTCATCCTTGAACCGCTGGCTGTCTGTGTGGTGTCCTGAAATGACGTGGGCTACATTGACAATTGGAGCTCTTTTTGGGGAAAACCTGGTCTTATGAGACGAGACAGCGTCCATCCCACTTTGGATGGTGCTTCTCATTTATCTAACAATCTGGCATCTTTTTTATCCAAATTTCCAAAACCTTGACTACTCAGAGTTGGGACCAGGAAGCAGAGTCGCAGTCTTACACGCCTCTCTGCAGCTCCTCTTCATCCGCCACCCCTCAACTTAGCCCCTGTCTTCCCCATCAGAGAATCATTGTCTGCTCCCTCCAAAGTAAATAAAAATATAATATATAAGCATCCCAAAGTGATTAAGCAAAATATTGGTAAAACTCAAATTAAACATAAAGCCTCTAAATTAAATGATTTGGCCTCTGTTCCTCCTCATAATTTAAAAATTAAATGTGGTTAATTAAATATTAGGTCTCAAACTCCCAAGTCTCTGTTAGTCCATGATCTGTTAATTGATCATCAGATTGATTTAATTTCCCTTACAGAAACTTGGTTAGGGCTAGAGGATTTTGTTGGTTTAAATGAATCAACTCCCTCTGGTTATTTAAACTGTCAAAATCCCAGAAGTTCTGGTCGTGGAGGAGGAGTAACAACAATTTACCATTCTAAATTACTAGTTAACGTAAAGCAAAAAACATGTTATAATTCCTTTGAGGGCCTGGTCCTCAGTATTGGGCACTTTAGCAATTTTAGGTTAAACCCAATTTTATTTGCCATAGTTTATCATCCCCCATCAACCTACTCAGAATTTTTATCCGAATTTGCTGATTTCTTAGCTGATTTAGTGCTGAAATCTGATAGAATAATTATAGTAGGGGACTTTAATATACATGTGGATGTAGATAGTGACTGCCTTAATGTGGCTTTTAATTCAATATTAGACTCTATTGGGTTTTCTCAGAAAGTAGGAAATTCTACTCATTACCTCCACCATACATTGGACCTTGTTCTGACATATGGCATAGAAATAGAAAATCCTGTAGTGTCTCCTCATAACCCTGTACTGTCAGACCATTGTCTGTTAACCTTTGATTTTACTATTTCTGACTATTTGGCTCCTAAAGAAAAATATTATTACAGTAGATGCCTCTCAGATGATGCTGTTACCAAATTTATGCAGATTGTTTCCTCTATGCCATGTGTCAACACAACGGAAATAAGCTATAGACAGCTTGCTCCTTCTGTAATTGATAACATGGTGGATAGTGTTACAGCTTCTCTGCATCAGACTCTAGACTTGGTGGCCCCCTTAAAAAAGAAAAAGTCTAATCAGAGATTTTTAACTCCTTGGTTCAACACAGAAACTCATAGCTTAAAACAGAAGACTCGTCAATTAGAAAGAAAATGGCGCTCCACTAATTTAGATTAAATCTATTTAGCTTGGAGAAATCATCTTTTAATTTATAAAAAATCTCTTAGAAAAGCTAGAACGAGTTATTACTCTGCATTAATAGAAGAGAACAAGAATAATCCCAGGTTTCTTTTCAGCACTGTAGCCAGGTTGACAAAGAGTCAGGACTCTGTCAATCCTAGCATTCCCTTAAAGCTTACTAATCAGGACTTTATGAACTTTTTCAATAATAAAATTTCATCCATCAGAGATAAAATCAATCAGATTCTTCCCACAGTTAACTTAAATACTGTAACTACTACAACTCCTTCAATTGATGTCTGTCTTGATGAGTTTACTCCAATCGACCTTTGTGAGTTAGACAAAATAGTTTCCTCATCCAAACCTTCAACTTGTCTTTTAGACCCTATTCCTACCAGGTTATTTAAAGAAGTCTTCCCACTTATTGGTAGCTTTATTCTTCATATAATCAATTCTTCATTAACTTTAGGCCATGTACCGCAGGCTTTTAAAACGGCTGTAATTAAACCCTTACTCAAAAAGCCAACGTTAGATCCAGGAGCTTTAGCTAACTATAGATCAATCTCTAATCTCCCTTTCATTTCAAAAATCTTAGAAAGAGTTGTTGCTACGCCATTATTTGAACACCTGCAGGGAAACTGTTTACTTGAAGAGTTTCAATCTCTGTTTAGAATCCATCATAGTACTGAAACAGCCTTAGCGAAGGTCACTAACGACCTCCTCATTGCATCTGATAATGGACTGGTTTCTGTACTTGTCCTTTTAGACCTTAGTGCAGCTTTTGATACTATCGATCATAATATTCTACTTGATAGATTAGAACACTATGTTGGACTTAATGGAACTTCGTTGCAGTGGTTTAGATCTTATTTATCTGATAGGTTCCAGTTTGTTCATGTAAATAATGAGTTTTCTTTCAACTCAAAGCTTAGTCATGGAGTTCCACAGGGATCTGTGCTAGGCCCTACTCTTTTTAGTTTATATATGCTTCCGTTAGGCAATATTATTAGAAAGCACTGTATACATTTTCATTGTTATGCAGATGATACACAATTATACCTGTCAATGAAGCCAGATGATAGTAATCAATTAGCCAAGTTAGAAACCTGTCTTAAGGAAATCAAAGCTTGGATGACTTGTAATTTCCTGCTATTAAATTCAGATAAGACTGAAATCATTCTTGTTGGTCCAAAAAACCTTAGAAATTCCTTTCCAAATCAAACTTTCAGTTTGGATGCGGTTACTCTTTCTCTTAATAGCTCTGTGAGGAACCTTGGAATTATTTTTGATCAAGATCTGTCCTTCAATTCACATATTAAATTTGTTTCTAAGACTGCCTTCTATCATTTGCGTAATATTGCCAAGATTAGGAGCATCTTGTCTCAGAGTGATGCTGAGAAACTGATCCACGCTTTTGTTAGCTCAAGATTAGATTATTGTAATTCTTTATTATCAGGCTGTCCTAAAACATCTTTAAAAAGTCTTCAGCTGATCCAAAATGCTGCAGCAAGAGTTTTAACAGGTACTAGAAAGAGAGATCATATCTCTCCGGTTCTGGCCTCCCTTCATTGGCTTCCCATAGAGTTTAGAATTAAGTTTAAAATCCTTCTTCTTACTTACAAAGCTCTAAACAATCAGGCTCCTTTTTATTTAAAAGATCTGATACTACCGTATTATCCTAACAGAGCACTACGCTCCCAAAATGCACGATTACTTGAAATGCCTAGAATCTCCAAAAGTACAATGGGAGGCAGAGCCTTCAGTTATCAAGCTCCTCTCCTGTGGAACCAGCTGCCAATCTGGATTCGGGAGTCAGACTCGATCTCTGTTTTTAAGAATAGGGCTAAAACCTACCTTTTTGATATAGCCTACAATTAGGGAGGGATCATGTGTTTCTGAACCCTCCCTTAGTTATGCTGCTAATAGGTTTAGTCAGCCGGGGGACCTCCAGTAATGCACTGGGCCTCACTCCTTTCCTCACTCTCAATGAAATATTTTTTTTGCTGGTCATTAACATTTGTTTGTTCTCTCCCATAGATTGAGTCCCCGTCGTGCTGTTTGCTCTCTACATGTCTGTTCTTTTCATCTTCTCTATCCCCTCACCCCCCAGTCAGTCGCAGCAGATGACTGCCCCTCCCTGAGCCTGGTTCTGCTGGAGGTTTCTTCCTGTTAAAAGGGAGTTTCTCCTCTCCACCGTCGCCAAGTGCTTGCTCACAGGGGATCACCTGATTGCTGGGGTCTTTCTGCAATTGTGGGGGTTCCCCCTACAGTTGATAGTGCTATGAGATGACTGTTGTTGTGAAATGGCGCTATATAAATAAAGTTGAATTGAATTGAATTGAATTGAAGTGATTGGCACTGGTTCCTCATCAAGCATTGCTGCTATTTCCTTTCTAACTGCAAAGCTCACTCCTGCTTCTCTCCTTTCTTGAGTTGATCTTTCACTCCAAAAGAAGATGTACCCATGGTCTTCCAAGCTGTCATATCCAGGCAATCTTGTTTCACTAAGTGCAGCTATGTCTACATTGTACCTGTTCATTTCCAGGGCCACAAGCACAGTCTGTCTTTCTGGGCGCTGTGATGTTGTTCTGTCCAACAGAGTGTGTACATTCCATTCTGCTACACACAAGGCTGCTGTTTTCCTCTTCTTTTGTCTTCCTGCTCCTAGCTTACTTTTCGCTGCCTGTCGGAGTGTGAACAGATCGGTGTGGACCTTGTAAGCCTGGGCGACATCCAAGCCAGTATGAGTTGCTTTCTGATTGACCATTTCATGAAACTGCTTGCAAAGTATTTGAGTACTGCTAGCTTTTGCTGGACTAGCAGCACATTCTTGGCAGATAAAGGTATTATCAGTGGCAAGGACAAGCCAAGACAAATAGTAGTAGATTAGTTTATTTGACAGGGACAGTGCAATAAACATAGACAATTAATCAAAGACAATCAATCTGATGTGTTGCACATAGAGTGTATAGCTATTAGCTAATTTGCAACTCTTGTCCCTGGATGGGCTTTAGAAAAAAGAATCAAGATAAAAAATAAACACAATAACCACATACATCAATGCAGAAAAATTATAAATACACAATTATAAATATTATAAATATTATAAATACACAAATATAACAGCCTGACTCACATTTAACATAAATATTATAAATATTATAAATACACAAATATAACAGCCTGACTCACATTTAACACATATAACTCACATTTGCCTATTTCAGGCCTTCCTCCCTCCGTCACTCACTATAAACAAACACATTTATTCCTTCCCTTCATTCACTCTCACTTTGCAGACAATTAATTCATACATGAGTACATTCTTGTTTATTTTTCAGCCAGTTTTTAACATTTTTAGTGAATGTTTTAAAGTCCGTTATTATTTTAATTTCATTTGGCATTGTGTTCCAGATGTGACTGCCCTTTATAGAGAAAGCTGTTTGTCCAAATGTGGTTCTGCGGTGGAATATTTTACAGTTATTGTTAACAGAACTCCTGGTGGCTCTGCTGCTGTCCTGTCTTTGGACGAAACCAGCAAGTGGCTCGGGTGCTGATTTATGGAAACATTTGAAAGTTAATTTCAGAAAACAGAGGTCAATGAAGCTCTCAAAACTCAATAGGTTGTATTTTTTTAAAACATTACAGTGATGCCACCTAATGGGCTTTTTGTCCAAGATTTTTAGGGTTTGATTATATAATGAACCTATATGTCTTATTGTGGAAGGGGCTGCTTGAGCCCAGACTGTCAAACAGTATGATATATGAGAAAAAACCATAGAATGCATATACAGTGCAGCTGCTTTGTAAGGTATGTAATATCTAATTAATTTAAAGCAGTTCAGATTTTTTTTTACTGTTTTTGAAATTTTCTTTATATGAAGATTAAATTTGAGTTGAGGATCTAGTACAATGCCAAGGTATTTGAATTCTGTAGCTAAACTGATGTCATGATCATGTATATTAACTTTAAAATGTTGCAGGTTACATTTTTTGATTGAAAAGCACATTGAGACTGTTTTCTGAAGGTTCAGCAATAGATGGTTCTTGAGGAGCCACTCTTGGACATCAACCATACTTGTAGACAGTACATCTGCAGCCTGTGCTGGAGTCTTGGCAGCTGTGTAAATAACTGCATCATCTGCATAAAGTTGGCATGTTGCAGCTGAGCAGTGTAACGGCAAGTCATTAATAAAAATGCTGAAAAGTAAAGGACCAAGAATGGACCCTTGTGGGATACCCATGCGGTTGTTTAAAAATGAGGATTTATCCTGGTGAACTTTTACACACTGTTCTCTATTCTGGAGATAAGATGCAAACCATTCTAATGTATTTGGGGAGAAGTTAAAAGATACCATTTTGGATAAAAGCAAACTGTGGTTTACAGTATCGAAAGCCTTTTTGAGATCTAGAAAAACAGCTCCTACCACATTACCCCTGTCCAAGGACTGTTTGACGTTTTCAATAAGGCAACAATTTGCTGTTTCTGTTGAGTATCCTGGTCTAAAACCAAATTGATGTGGATGAAGAAGTTGACTGTCTTGTAAGTAGTCTATCAGCTGTGTAGCTACAACTTTTTCAAGAACCTTAGATAGGACTGGTAAAATAGAGATTGGGCGGTAATTGCATATATCGTCTTTACTGCCTGATTTATGAACTGGTATGACGACAGCTTTTTTCCAGCCAGATGGAAATGCACTAGACCTAATGGAGAGATTAATGAGATGAGTCAGTGGTTTGATTAATATTTTGCTGTGCATTTTGAGAAAGGAGGTGCTCATATTGTAGATATCATTAGTTTTTGAGTTTGACAGTGTTTTAACAATACCAGCAATTAACTTCTCATTTACCTCATCGATGTGAAAAGTATCTGTTGGAAGTATGGAATTTGTGTTGTTGAGCACATTTGGCAGCACAAAATTTTTTGTTAAGTCTTCCACAGAGCCCACAAAGTGTGAATTAAATTCATTTGCCAAAGTAGCCTTGTCACTGACGGTCTTGCCATTGATTCTAAGTTCCTTTACCCCCTTCTGATCGTTTTTTTTATTAGTTAAGTTATTTAAATGCCTCCATAGGGAACTGTTGTTACCCTTTGCATGATCCATCAGTTTATTGTAATAAGATATTTTTGATTTTCGCAGCTCATGTACCACTTTATTTCTTAAACTTTTGTACACAAGGTGATCATTTTGTAGTTTGGAGGTTAGTGATGTTTTCAGTGCATAGTCTCGCCTCTTCATAAGTTTTCTTATTTCATTATTTAACCATGGTAGGCTAATCTTCTGTTGTCTACTTTTAATTTGCTTTGAAAATTTTTCTATAGACTTTGTGATTGTTGCAGTTATAAAATTACAACAATCATCTACTTCACATGTTGACATGAGCTGCTCCCAATTTTGATTCTCTAAGTAATGTTCAAACTCCTCATTTTTTGATTTGGGGATAATAAAATTTGATTTGTCAATATCGACTCCCCCAAAATACTGTAGTCGCTTTTTAGTAAGTTTCCTGACAGCAAGAACCATGTTATGATCTGAGAGACCAGTTACAAGATTATAGGTTCTGGTTATTCGTTCTGGTTTATTAGTAAATACCATGTCAATAAGTGTTCTGGATTGTTTGGTTATCCTGGTGGGTCCTTTGATGATTTGCTGGTAATTAAATTTAGTCATGAGGCTTTTCAGTTTTTGTTTGTCTTTTTTATCAGACCAGTTGATATTAAAGTCACCATGAATTATCGTTTCTCTGTTCTTCTCAAGTTGTTTAACCAGATCACTTAATTCATTATAAAAGGAAGAGTTGTGTGACGGTGGGTTGTACAATACTGCAATGTTGAAATTCATTACCGGAGAGAGACATACATTAACAGCTAAACATTCAAGTGAAGTATTCAAATCAACCAGTTGACATTTATATTTCTCTTTGATGTAAATTAAAACACCTCCTCCCCTCCCTACCTGCCTGTCTTTTCTAAAACACTGGTAGCCCACAATATCGATCATATTAGTGTCTATGTTCCTGTGTAGCCAGCTTTCTGAGAGACAAAGGTAGTCCAGATTTGAGTCCAACAGCAACACCGAAATCTCATCTCTTTTGGGGATTATGCTCCGTATGTTTAAATGACCGCCGAGGATCCCCTTTGGTTTAGCCTTGGTGTCCCAAAGAACTCGTGCATGATTAACAGTTTGGAAAAATAAATATTGTTTTTGCTTTTGTACAGCTCGGTTTTGTGCTAACCCAGTGGTCTGCTGTTTAATAGTGGCAGGTCCAGGGTTAAGGTGAATATCTCCTGCCAGAAGTAGCAGAACTAACAGAACTTTAATTGTATATCCTCTGCCATATTGTGATTTTTGCTTAACAGCCATGTTTGCCTTAATTTGGAAGTTTTTGCTCAGGGCTTTTAAAGACCACATAGAGTGTAGGGTGAGATGTCCAAGCCCAAATCCATACAGATAAAACTTTTTAACTTCACCTTTGGTTGAGTTTGTCGGAAAATCCTTCTTGTTGCAGGTCCAGACACACAAAGACAAAACGAAGAGGAAGTAGAGAAGTAGAGAAGGCTTATTAGTGGTGCCCATCAGCCCACTTTTTAATCCGGTGGCAGCCATCTTCAGTCTTTCTTGGAGAGAAGGAAAAAGAAAATCTGTGGATAGTAAAATAAATTCTGCTTATATCGCCAGAATCTGATCCGATCGTCCTCGAATCCAGCTGGGCCTCAGCTAGCCAACTAGCCCCTTCCGTTGCTGGTCTCGTTGCTCATAGTCGCCGTAACTGGTCTCCCGTCCCGCTCCTCCAACCGAGTCTCGTCACACACCGCCGCTGCCACCGAGCTCCGCTGAGGTCACGGTAAGTCCTCCGCTAGGCACCGCCACCTACCGTCGTCTGCCTGGGTGAAATCTCTGCTGAGCCCCGTCAACAAATAGCCGCTTGCCTGGTAGTATCTCCGCTGGGCCTCGCAGCTGGGCTTCGATTCAGGCTGGTGTAAGGTGGAATGACTGGCGCCAGCATTAAGCTAACTAGCGTTAGCTTAGCAATCGCTTCGGGTAGTCTCGTCGCACACCGCCGCTGCAGTCACGGTAAGTCCTCCGCTGGGCACCGCCGCCTACCGCCGTCTGCCTGGGTGAAATCTCTGCTGAGCCCCGTCAACAAATAGCCGCCTGCCTGGTAGTATCTCCGCTGGGCCTCGCAGCTGGGCTTTGATTCAGGCTGGTGTTAGGTGGAATGGCTGGCGCCAGCATTAAGCTAACTAGCGTTAGCTTAGCAATCGCTTCAGGTAGGGCACATCAGTGAATCACAAGGAAGCGCTGGAATCGCTGGTCAGTTTACTCACAGTGGCCGGATAAAAGCGATCAAAGGGGTAATCCACCGGAGGTATATCCGATCACTGTAGGTTAGTTATTTAGAGACTGGCGCCAGCATTAAGCTAACTAGTGTTAGCTTAGCAATCGCTTCAGGTAGCATTAAGCTAACTAGTGTTAGCTTAGCAATCGCTTCAGGAAGGCGCAGGAAGTCGCTGGAGAAAGGCGATTAAAGGGCAATCCAGCGGAGGTGGCAATTCAGCCCGTGCGTGTTCGCCACGAGCGCCGATCGCTGCAGGCCAGCCACTTTTAATGGCAAAATCAGTGACTTTGTCTCAGCACTGAAAAAGTGTGACCATCCCGGTCGCCATCTTGAGTGACCCCCTTTGATGATCAAACTGACTCCAGTATCTGTTGCAGTGACTGACCAGATGATAGGCTTGTTTATCTCTGCTCTTTGTGTAGTGTGTGTCATGATGCACTGACTGGCACAGTCCACCACAGACCTTGTGACAGATGTGTTTATCTGCCAAGATGTCCAGTCTCACCCCGTGTAACTGGGATTGGTCCACCACAGACCTGTGGCAGATATTGTTTTTAGTTCTGCCAGGATGCCCTGTTTCACCCTCCACGCCCTTGGAAGGGTGGGGATGCTGGTTGAGTCGCTGATGGCCCGACCCATAAGACAGGTAGTACCGGTTTTTATGGTTATCCGGTAGTAAGCAAGCCAATGCCTGACCTGACAAAAAAAAAAAAAAATTAAAAAAGGGGGGGGGGTGTAAGTCTCAGTTAAAAGCTGCCAATTTCTGACCTAAAAAAGTGGAATTTTATGGGTAAGAAGCTGCAACTTTAGCAAAAAGACAAAATCATCATAAGTATTCGGACAATTATGAAGATTTGGGGAGTTCAACTTTTTTAAAGAGTGAATCACACAAATTACTTTGAAGTCATCATTATTAAAGCAAATCCTTCAACATTTTTCTAGAGTTTATAGACAAAACTATCACAACAGCTTGTCATGCAGTTTTGTTGTACTGTATTGCCAGTTTTTTGTATTGTAAGGATTCTGTTCTATTGTAGCTAAAAAATTGCAAGTATGCACTAATGGAATCAATGGTTACCAGTGTGGTATATATCACTCATATATTCCATACCTACATTTGTTAGAGCATGTGGAAATGTTTGGGACAACATATACAAAGGAACTTCACACCTTTGAAAGAACAAAGGAATCTTGCCGCCGTGTGAAGACCCATGACGTCACAGGATGCCATGGCAACAGACTCGACACCTTCACCCCTGAGGGAGGAGAGGTTTTCCCATCACCTCCCAAGGCGAAGGGAGGAGTTAACAGGACTAATAGGGGATTTAGATAACGGGGGATTTCAGCTTGTGTTTTGCATGTCTTTGATGTGTGCCTGTATTTAACCAGCGAGCTGGGCAGAATTCTTTCTCTTTGCCTTCTGCCAAGCTCTGCACAGGATGAGACAAGATAGAAGAGTTATTCATTAAAGACTCTGCTTTTATGATACAAAACCGCCTCGTTATTTCCAGCTCTTCTACACTGGTGACCTTGATGCAAGTATGGACATGAGGCGTTCTTCAAGCGACTCATCCGTGGCGAATCTGACTTACGCCAGCGACAACGCAGATGAGGGAACAAGCAGACAGCTGTTCCCCCCGGCAGAGGGTACAGAGAGAGCTCAACCGAGCTCCAGCACCGCCGTGAGAGCCGAGGCAAGGCACTCTCACCCGGCGGGCACAACAGTGATGGTGTGCACGAACGCCGTCGCTGTCCAGCTGCCAGACTTCTGGCGAGAAGACCCCGCCTCTTGGTTTCTACAGGCTGAAGCCCAGTTCATACTGGCGGGCATCACAGCAGACGATACAAAATTCTACCATATCGTCTCCAAGCTCGACTCCGCCACTTCGAGGTGTGTGCGGAGCTTGATCCGGCGACCACCGGCCCGGGACAAGTATGAGACGCTCAAGGCGACCATCGTGGCGAACTATGTCCCACCAGCGGAGGAAAGAGCCGAGAGGACCCTGGAGATCTACGGCCACAGAGGGGGCAATCCGAAGGCCCTCATGGAGGATTTGCTGCAGCTTAAGGAGGAGGACAACGACAATTTCCTTTTCCAGTTTATTTTCCTCAGCTCGCTTCCACCACACATGAGAGGGACACTCACCAATATGAAGTGCGACACCCACCAAGACTTCCGCACACTGGCCAGCGAGGCTTATCGGCTCGTCAACGCCTGCAAGGAGCGGACACCTACAGCGGCATCCGCGGACCTCAAAACTGACGCCCCGAGCCATGGAGAGCCACAACCCACGGTGACAGCGGCGCGGCCCAAGCGTAACAAACAGATCGACGTCTGTTATTATCACCACCACTTCGCCGAGAAAGCCCACAAATGTGTTCCCCCCTGCAAGTTCACGATGTTGGGAAAACACCCAAGCCGAGGGCCGTTAACGGCAGCGGTTCTCGGCGAGAAAAACAAGCTGTTATACGTGACGGATGGACACACAGGCAAGCAGTTCCTCATCGACACGGGAGCTCAGCTGAGTTTCATCATGCCCTCCCACGCAGATCGAGCCATGGGCACCTGGGGCAATGGAGCAGTGGCAGCCAACGGTTCTGACATCGACACGTTCGGTGAAAAGAGCCTGCACCTCCTCATTCACGGCCGCAGCTACAGATGGACATTTGTTGTAGTGGCGGTGAGTTTTAACTTATTAGGCGCTGATTTTCTATGTGCACATGGGTTATTAGTTGATCTAGCAAATAGGCGCCTGGTTAATGCACTATCTTTTGCTTCTATTCCATGCTCAGCTCAAGTCTCTCCACCACCTGTGCAGGCCAACGTCACCACGGCAGGAGGTAAGTTTGAGCAACTCCTCACCCAATTTCCAGCACTCACAACCCCCAAATTTTCAGCCACTGTAGCCAAACACGGGGTTAAACACTTCATTCCAACAACGGGACATCCCGTTTTTGCCAAAGCTCGCCGCTTAGACGCGGCCAAGCTCAACATAGCAAGGGACGAATTTGCAGCTCTTGAAAAATTAGGCATTTGCCGACGTTCAAAGAGCCCTTGGGCTTCACCACTTCACATGGTTCCGAAATCCGACGGTTCTTGGAGACCGTGCGGAGATTACCGCAGATTAAACAACGCCACAGCGCATGACCGCTACCCCATCCCTCATATACAGGATTTTTCACTGCATTTAGCGGGCGCGCGCATTTTTTCAAAGATAGACTTAGTCCGTGGTTATCACCAAGTTCCAGTCCGAGCTGAAGACATTCCTAAAACAGCGGTTATAACCCCTTTCGGCCTTTTTGAATTCCTGCGAATGCCTTTCGGCCTCAAAGGTGCTGCTCAGACTTTTCAACGTATGATGGACGCAGTCTTACGCGACCTCCCCTTTGTTTTCGTCTACTTTGACGACATGCTGGTAGCCAGCTCATCGGAGGAAGAGCACGAGCAGCATCTCACTACCGTTTTTCAGAGGCTAGAAGAGCACGGATTAATAATTAATCCAGCCAAATGCAAATTCGGCGTATCGCAAATTGATTTTTTGGGACACAGAGTCTGCCCGAAAGGGGCAGCTCCGCTTCCAGACAAAATTCATGCGATAGAAGGTTTTCCACGGCCCCAAACGGTCAAATCGCTACAGGAATTTTTGGGGATGGTTAATTTTTACAACCGTTTCCTCCCTCATGCAGCTCAACTCATGCAGCCCCTGTATGACGCGCTTAAAAAAAAGAGAGCTTCCAACGCAGTCGAATGGACCCCGGAACGCGAACGCGCTTTTGCGGAAGCTAAAAACGCCCTAGCTAACGCCACAATGTTAGTCCATCCAGATCCCTCGGCCCGCATTGCTCTAACCACAGATGCTTCAGACTTGGCCATAGGGCAGGGGTGGGCAGTGAGCGCCATTCCACTGCAGGTTTTCTGTTCCACCCAGTCTCTTCAGCAGGTGTTTGCTCTGATCAGCTTCAAGGATTGCTAATCACTGAAAACACCTGCTGAAGAGAGTGGGTGGAACAGAAAACCTGCAGTGGAATGGCCCTCCATGGCACATGATTGCCCACCCCTGCCATAGGGGCAGTTGTAGAACAACTTGTCAAGGGGGTCTGGCAACCTTTAGCATTTTTTAGCAAATCGCTAAACCCGACGGAACGCAAATACAGCACTTTTGACAGGGAGCTGCTGGCGCTCCATTTATCCATCCGCCACTTCCAGTTTTGGTTAGAAGGGCGGAGTTTCACGGCTTTTGTGGACCATAAACCGCTCACTTTTGCTATGGCTAAAATTTCAGAACCTTGGTCGGGCAGACAACAAAGACAGCTAGCTGCGATTTCAGAGTTCACCACAGACATTCGACATGTAGCGGGCAAACTTCACGTAGTAGCGGACTGTCTCTCTCGCGCTGTGGCACCGCCAGAGCACGAGGAGACAGATTACACTGCTTCAGCAGCTGAGCTTTTCTCTAACGCAAACACATATGCAGCACCTATCCATGAAGGGATAGATTATGCAGCCATGGCGGAAGAGCAAGGTAGTGATGCGGACGTGCGCGCGCTCCTGTCTGGACCAACAGGGTTAAGGCTGGAGGAAAAAGGGTTGCACGACGGCGTGCCCCCCCTAATATGCGATGTTTCAACCGGCCGACCTCGCCCGTTAGTACCAGCTGCTTGGCGCCACCGCATTTTTGACGCAATTCACTCCCTCGCGCACCCAGGTGTGCGCGCCTCGGTCAAAATGGTTGCCGAAAAGTTTGTGTGGCCAGGCCTAAGCAAAAATGTACAAGAATGGGCAAAAACTTGCATTCCTTGTCAGCGCGCCAAAGTACACAAACACACAAAAGCCCCTCTGGAGCCTTTTCCAATCCCTGCTAGAAGGTTCGACCACATTCATGTCGACCTCGTGGGGCCGCTGCCTTCCTCCCAGGGTTTCACACACCTGCTAACAATGATAGACCACACCACGCGCTGGCCAGAGGCAGTCCCTCTAGCGGCAACTACAGCGGAGGAAGTCGCTCGCGTTTTTCTAACAAATTGGGTGGCACGTTTCGGCGTCCCATCAGACATCACGTCAGATAGAGGACCTCAATTTGTCTCAGAGCTCTGGTCAGCCATGTCCAACAGTTTAGGGGCAACAATTCACCGTACCACCGCTTATCACCCTCAGGCTAATGGGTTATGCGAGCGTTTTCACAGGTCCTTAAAGGCCGCCCTCAGAGCCTCATTAACGGACACAAATTGGGTAAATAAACTTCCTTGGGTTTTATTGGGGTTGCGTGTGGCACCTAAAGAGGATTTAGACGCTTCCCCTGCAGAATTAGTCTTTGCTCAGCCTATCAGACTACCAGGTGAATTTTTACCAGAAAACCCGGAACCAGGGCACCTCCCAGTCCCAAGGTTTTTAGGCAGTAACAGTCCGGACTTTCTCCACGGTCCAGCTCATCACTCCTTTCCACGAGTTTTTGTTCCTCAAACTTTAAAAAACGCTGAGTTTGTTTTTGTTAAGCATGAAGCTCTAAAACCAACGTTACGCCCAGTATACGATGGCCTGTATAGAGTGCTGGAAAATGGTGACAAACACTTTGTGCTTGATTATGGGGATAGAAATGAAACGGTCAGCATTGACAGACTCAAACCTGCCTTCTTGTTGAGAGACGAACCTGCACAGCTGGCTCGAGCACCTCGGCGAGGTAGACCCCCCAAGGAAAAAGTCTCAGCCCCCAGGCAGGGAACAGATAATCTCTCTCCTTCCCACACTGCAGATTCCTCACAACAAGGTCCCAGCAGGACGCCTAAGCCAACCTACAGCAGCTTTGGGAGAAGATTGAAACCCAGACTACACAGGGACTGATTACACCACTATGCAAATTTTCGCTAATTGTGCCGCAACAGTTTAAGACTGATTTATGATTATACTATGCTGTTATGTTTTCACTGAACTCTCTTAGGAGCATGGCTGCTTGAAAGTTTCTTCTGTGGCAACAGCTGTAACACGTAGTATTTGGGGGGCCTATGGTATATATCACTCATATATTCCATACCTACATTTGTTAGAGCATGTGGAAATGTTTGGGACAACATATACAAAGGAACTTCACACCTCTGAAAGAACAAAGGAATCTCGCTGCCGTGTGAAGACCCATGACGTCACAGGATGCCATGGCAACAGACTCGACACCTTCACCCCTGAGGGAGGAGAGGTTTTCCCATCACCTCCCAAGGCGAAGGGAGGAGTTAACAGGACTAATAGGGGATTTCAGCTTGTGTTTTGCATGTCTTTGATGTGTGCCTGTATTTAACCAGCGAGCTGGGCAGAATTCTTTCTCTTTGCCTTCTGCCAAGCTCTGCACAGGATGAGACAAGATAGAAGAGTTATTCATTAAAGACTCTGCTTTTATGATACAAAACCGCCTCGTTATTTCCAGCTCTTCTACAACCAGCCTTGTTTGCAATAGGGAGTAGTTTCAAATATAAAAATATTTTCATGGATCATTTGCATCTCATGCAGAGGAGCTTTGCCTTTTCCCTTTTCCAAGGAAACAGTCTAAGGGTGTTTTCACACCTAACCCATTCGGTCCAAATTTTCAGACTTCACAATTTGATTCAGACAAAAAGTTTTGGTGTGACACCCCACCACCACCAAATCACAACCCAGACAAAAGATCAAAATTTTGTCTGACAAAAGGTATGTCTGAGTTATCGATATGAACAGTCTTGACAGGCTTATCTGATATCACCATAAAAATCAAAATTGAACAATACTGCTTGTACAAATGGCAATTCTAATGAATATGGAGCATTGTGTAAAACATAAATAAAAATAGAATACAATGATTCGCACATCCTTTTCAACCTGTTAACCTTTCCTGCTTCAACCTCCAGACCATGGTCGAGAAACACGGGAAAGGGCCAAAGCTAGCATTAGCTCCAGGGTTAGCTCCCTTCTTTTTACTCAACAACAGCAGTGGAAAGAAGAGGACAGGACATGGTGGCTCGCCTGAATTTAAAGTTTAAAGTTTAATGCTTATTTCAAAGGGACATTACCTACTAATGAACATTAATACAAATTAAGTATGCCAGATTTAGCAATACTGCTAATTTGCATCTGTAATCCCCCGGCAGGTAACAAAAACGCACAAACAAACAAACATATACGAGCAGAACAGCTGCAATGAAACTGTACAAACTGCACAGCTAAGGTGTTACAAAACAAAATATTCAAATGTCACACGAGTGAAGTCCTGTTTATGTGTACACACACATGCACCCAAGCACCTTACAGCAACAACAGACAGCAACAAACAAGAGGCGGGGCATACTGTATGTGTGTGACGCACGGGCGCATATATACTGTATATACTGTATGCGTATGCCTCAGAGCAACCACTACTTTTGGGTACAGTTTTGGCTGTTTAAAAGGAAATTTTTACAATGAGTCTTACCTCTTTAAGGATTAAATTTGATCAAATGATGTAATTCTCCGGTGGCTAGTGTCGTAGATACGCACCTGTCACGTGGTAGGTCAAAAAGTGCTGAGGCAACATACACTGTACATCTATCTATAAATTCAAGGGATCTCTGTCTGTTTGTCTGTCTGTGTGTGTGTGTGTGTGTGTGTGTGTGTGTGTGTGTGTGTGTGTGTGTGTGTGTGTGTGTTCCTCAGATGATATATAGAGTGATATTTAGTAGAGTAGGTGGCGGTAATGTACCTGTAAGCTGGATGCCAGCCGCCAATCAAGTCTAAAAGAAGAAAAAGAAGAAGTGTCCTCAGATATCTCTCAAACCATTCCTCACACTGACCTAAGGTTTTAAACGTGCTTTGCTGAAGCTACAAGGGTGTGCATCCCCGAATATGGAGTCACTCAGTCAAAATATGCAATTTTTATCAATAAAAGTTTAGCCACTGCTGTGTGACCGCTCTATGTCTTCATCCCCTGGCTTCAAGAAGTGTGGGCGGGGTTTCGGATTGACTCCGTGCTCATTGGAGAATACGCCGCATCACGACCATGCTGACTGGATAACACAGCATCACGACCTGTCAGTCACCACAACGCTTTGCAAACAAAAATTTTAGAAGTGCTTTGCTACTGGGCTGTGCATCCTCGAGTATGGAGCTGCTCAGTCAAAATAGATACCATAAAGTTGCTGTGATCACATAGGTCTAATGGATATATTCGGCATAGAGAACACAAAGTGCTGGGGGGGGGGGCACTGCCGGGGACACGCTGCCAGGGACCCATGGTGCTGCAAACCTGTCAGTCACCACAGTGTTCCCTTGGACAAATCAAGGAAGTGAAAAATGACAAATTTGACTAGAAAAAGATAATACTGAAGTTGCCGTGATTACACAAGTCTAAAGGATAATTCAGCATATGTGGAGAACATGAGGTGCGCGAGCAGACTGGGTGGAGCATCAGCGGGGACCCGGGTCTGACAAAAAATTCTGATGTATTAACACAGAACATGCCGGGAGAAGCAGCAGCCTAACCGGGCGGACCACGGTCCTTTGCAGGGAGGCACGCCCAGCCTGCCCAGTCAATAGTGGACGAGAGTACCTGCTTCTGCTTCACCTGTGTGGTACCACCGTACTTGCAGGACTGCGAGTCCCCCCTCCCGCGCAAGTATCTAAAAATTAAAAACTTAATACCGCCATGTGGAGCGGAATGGCCAGAATGACTTAACGACCAAATGCATGACACAAAAACACCCAAATAATGAAATAAATCATTTTTAATTAAATATTTACTGACAAATGGGCAACACTGATGGAACGGTTGCAGTCAAACGGGTCCTTCTGCTGTGAATAATAATAGATAGATGTACTTTTTTGATGTTGGGTGTTTTGTAGTTAATTTGGTTGATTAGAGTTTTTTTTTTTAATTTAACAGCAAAATACTGCTAAAATATAAAATGCACTACAATGAGTCTCAAATATTTGTAAACATGTCCTGTTATAGCACTGCATGGGTTTATTGATGATACACAGAAGAAATTCACTATTCCACTGAACTCAATCACTGAACACTGATATAAACTAAAATAATTATAATTGTGACTGAACAAGTCCCATTCCCCAAAGTGCAAGATACACTATTGTGAATATAAGTGATAAAGGATCAGACAAATAAGTGATGTGACAAACAAATAAACAAGGATCTGAAACAGTTGCTAATATTGGATGTCCCATTCATTTTCAATAATTAAGTATTCTGTAATTAATATTCACTCAGTCAAATAAATCTTAGTGCCATTTAGTCCCTTTAATATTGACTGGACACACAACACCACAGAGCTGGTTAAGAGAGCTCAACAGCGGCTGTACTTTCTGAGGAGGAGGATGAAGTTTGGCATATCCTCCAGGATCCTCAACAATTTCAACAGCTGCATCATTAAGAGCATCCTGACCAACTGCATCACTGCGTGGTACGGCAACACCACTGCCCTGGACCACAAGGGTCCACTGAAGACAGCGGAGAAGATCATCAGGACTCCACTCCCCTCTCTGCAGAGCATCTACCACCGCAGAGTCTAAAGGAGAGCTGATGCCATCCTTCGGGACCCCACCCACCTCCAGCACAGATTGTTCACACTTCTACCCTTAGGCCGGGGATACAGAAGTGTGAAATGCAGGACAACCAGACTGAAGAACTCCTTCTTTCCCACTGCCATCAGACTCCTGAACAGATAACAACTCCCAAAACTCCATAACACAGCTTTGCATATAGAAACTCACACACCAGCTGCTAAATTTGCACACTGCTCACCTGTACAGTAGAAATAGTCTCACCCATCTGATGTCCATATCATCTCTCCTGCTAATTATCATTTCTGCTGCTAATTATCATGCACAGTCTACTGGTTCTACCGTTACAGAAATTTGCACCGGGTACTGATTTGTAATTTGTAATTATCCACTGCTCGTTGCACAATGCTCATTTGCACACTATACATAGTGTTATTAGTACTTATTAGTTTTAGTATTTAGTATCAAGGTGTGCTTAAGGAGTCCTAACTGCCTAACTGTGTGTGGGTGTGTGTGTTATTAGCATCCTTTAGTATTAGGATTGAGTTACTGTGTTAGTGTGTCATGACCTTATTAGAATTGTTGTTTCTCTACCTATTACCTTGGCATTCATTCAGAGAGCAAAGTAAGAATTTCATTGCTCAGGAAATGTAGCATTTCTTAACTGTGCACGTGATAATAAAGCTTTTGAATCTTGAATCTTGAATCAAAGTCTAACATGTGATTGCCTACATATAGGCTACACCTCTGTATTCCACTTTCAAACACAGCCTACATTTGGGCCTGTAAAGCCTGATTGGGATACCTGTTTCAGACAAGAATACTTGGTTCTACAGGCATGCAGCAGTTTACTGCTAATTACTCTTCTGCACTGAATGCCAGCTCTATACTTTCCCGGTCTCAACATGGCCTAACCACCAACACTGTCTCATGATCCGCTCTCTCACCAACTCTCTCACTCAACCAGTGGTGCAGAGCTCACCTCCTTAAAGGGACACACACACTAATCCTGCAAGACTACCCCCACTCTGGATAGCAATAATGAAATTAATTCTACTCCAACACACTGGATGACATAAACCAATATTCATAACATACAGGTATGGATTCTTGGTTGCATTCGGTCCATAAAAGAATACTGTGTGTGCATATTTACAGTCCACCCTTGGGCAGAAGTGTGGAATTCAGTCCCTGGGTGAAGTGAGATCATCTGAGAGAACATATTAGACAGAATAAACAACATCAAATCCGAAAAGGCATTAGTAACACCTCTTGTTCAGAATATATGAATATAATTAACCGCTACCTAGATAGCGTGGATGTATTTAAAAAGCAGCTAAAGACTTTTCTTTTTAAACAAGTTTTTAGCTAGATAAGGGTTCTATTTATTTATTTATTGTATTTTACTGTGTTTTTAATTTTACCCTGTCTGTATTTTATTTGTTGTTGTTTGTGAAGCACTTTGTGATTTTATATCTGTGAAAGGTGCTATATAAATAAAATTTACTTACTTACTTACTACTTAGTGTAGATATCTGTCTCCTATAGGCCCTTAAAGTAGAGGGTTAGTGCTAGTGAAGCACTTTGAGTGGTCTTTGAAACTAGAAAAGCGCTATATAAGTACAGGTCCTTATCCCTTATCCCTTATGTCTGGAAAACTGGGGAAGGACCGACAGAGAGTGGTGTTTGCTGGGAACACGAACTTCATTACATACTGTGCAGAAACAAGTAGTACAGGTTGTTGATGGGAGGCTGAACGCTGCCAAGGGCACAAAAGAGACAAGAGGCTGTAAGATGGCCAAATCCAAATCCACGCTCAGCACCAGCCTCCAGGAACTGCCGCTGAGCCGCAGAATGAAGAGTCTGCAATCAAACAAAGCACAACAGAATCACCGAATGCCTTCCAAATTCGCACCCAGCACCAGCCTCCAATAGCTACAGCTGAGCTGCTGGATGAAGAGTCCGTGATACAACAAAGCACAGTAGAGCCACCGGACGCCTTCCGAATCCACGACTGGCATCATCTGCCAGGAACCACTGCTGAGTCGCAGGATGAAGAGTCCATGATCCAACAGGATGCAGCAGAACCACCACAACCTGGTGCATGCCCCACAACAGATGTAAGTGTCACATCATCACAACCACGACACCAAGTGCAGCCGAACAGAGCACCACTTGCAGTGATGGACTGGGTTCGGGTCAGCAGCACCGAACGACTGGACACACAGCCAGCTTCAACACCACCTCCACCACTACCGGCACCCATCAAGATCATCGCACAGCTGGGGCCAGTGACCTTCCAGTAGGACTATTTTCACCTACCCCCACTAGACTTACAGTTGTGAAATCAGGACTTCCCTCTACCCCCACTGGGCTCAGTGACTCTTGGCTAGCAGCTGAGTGAACCTCTTCACCAAACAGCACAACAGGGTGATTCCCAAAGTCAAGGCGGGCTTAAGCCTGGGTCAAGAATGGGTACCCAAGGAGGACCTCATCACATGCAATGTCTGCGACAAAGAAATCCATGCTCACCTGTCTGTTGGTTATCTGAACAGGAATGTGAGCCTCACCAAGCACAGGAACATTGCCATACCCGACGCCTTGTACCATCTTTACAGCTGACTGTTGGAGGGAAGGCTTGACAACTTAGCCCCTGTCTTCCCCATCAGAGAATCATTGTCTGCTCTGTAGGATGAAGAGCCTATAAAATTATTTGTCATAAGGTACAGGAATTATTTATTTTATTTAATAGTGGGTGTGAAAGGGGGCGGAGTTGAACCGTCACTTCTACACCCGCTAAATTAAATAAAAGCACTCGTAAAAGGGGCACCAGTCCTAACGGACAATAAGATTAACTTTAATTTTAATTAATTTTGTACCTTAAATTACTTAATGAATCAGTCTCAAAGTTTCAGTGAGTTTTTGTCCTGCCGTGATTAGGAAACCTGTATATGCGAAAGGAAAACGCTTCAACTGCTCTTATTCACTCGTTTATTAAAATCATTCAGGTTACATGACATGGCGTTCAAATGATGAATAAACAGATTCAGATGATGACAGCGTAAAATATCACATCAACTGATATTGAGTTCCTGAACATAAAATCCAGCATTACACCTCTGCAGAACCAAGGAGAAACTAGACTTATGTTTCAACAGTAAGTGAGGCTGGAATGTTTTAACAAAACAACGCAATTTTATGGGGAAAATTCATAAGCTAATTATCTAAAAATGACTCCTGAATTAATCTACAAAATTTTAAGGGCAGTTACTTAAAATGACTAAGAGTTTTTGCTTCAGTTTACAGCTCTATCCTGCGGCTGAGAGACTAATTGAGCCCTGAAATACGGGCCATATTCAATTGTAATTTAATTGTTAGGAGATCACGTTTTAACCCAGGAAATAGGAGAAATAAGAGTCTCACTCACACACGGCCGTTGGTCCAAGTTCCGCGGGTCGGTACCGCTGGGTTTTGAAGTTAGGACGTCGGAGGAAGCTGCTGCAAGATGCCTCCTCACAGCCTTGGAGGTGATAACTCAGCTGGGGGCTCTCCAGACAATGGCAGCAGTGGGTGGTCTGTCACAGAGCAGCGTGAAAAGTCCTTTGAAAAAGAGTCCAAATTTGGGGTCTCTTGTAGTGGGATCGACCCGAAAACTGAAGAAAAATCTTCTCAGTCTCTGTTCTCTTTAACTAGGCAAATTAAAGGTCCACTTTAATGGCGTGAAAAGTCATTAAAAAAAAGTGTTAGAAAAACATTTACTAGGATAAGAATGGCTTCTGAGGTGAAGGAAAAAGTTTGAGAATTTGATTCTCTAAAAAGGGACGAGCTCTAAAGAAAAATGGTTTCTCCTCAGTTTCCAGAATATAAGAAAAGATTTGACAAACACACAGAGAATAAAATAAAACTTCACAGGGCCTTGAAACGGTGGAATAAGATCTTCTTCTGAGGTCTAGATTACTATTCTGCTTCTTTAATCTGAATTTAGTTCCTAATCTTTCTCAAAATCTCTTTCTTCTTTCTGTGTTTCTAATTCTTAATTCTATTTCTAGCTAATCTTCCTGCCTGTTGTCTGATCTCTGACTTTTTTAAAACTCTTAACTGTGCTGTGACTCAACTGTTAACCCTGTTTTTCTGTGTACTCAAATCTAACTTCTGTCTTTTAAAGTTACCTCGCCGGGTCGTAAAACTGATGAGGTCAGTCGTCAAATGACCAATCTACTCTTTCAGAATCAGTTTGAAATGGCTGTTATCCAATGTGAAAACATTTCTTTGTTTGAGAGCAGCCAACCAAATGGAGACACCATCCCATGAATTTTCAGAGGGAAAAATCAACAGTCAGTTCTTATAAGATAAATGCTCAATATAAAATCTAACTAAATTAAATGACTTGGCTAATATATGGTGATCATGCATTTATACCATTACTCCAATAACACTCATGAATATAACATTTCTTATACATAATTATAATACATGCATTCACATTTAGATCAAGATTAGAACAGCAGAACATGCAGCAAACCATGGTTGGTGATAAGGGGGATGATTTTCAGTGTCCTTAGGATCCAGGATAAGCTGAAAGAAACTTAATATTTAGAACAAATTAAAAGTCATCCTACGTACTGAAAACACATTCCGTAGGTATCCGCTAGGAGGTACTGTTGAGCTGTAGATGATTTCCTTAGTATCTGGCAAAGGCCTGGACAGCATAGGCTATAAAACCGTCAGATTAAGTGGTTTATGACTCTTTTAAAAACATTGGTTTCCTGTGAAAAGGTACGTTATCAAATGCAGTGTTCATGTTGAGAGGTCTGGTCTCCTGAGTTTTATGTTCCTTTGAGCCTTTAAAAGCAAACTCTGATCCTTACAATCTCTGCAAGCTGCAATTGTTTACATTGGGGTCCTGGGAAAGCAAGCATCTTTGGTCAGGTCTGGAAGAAGCCTGCATGAGTCAGCAAAAAGCCAGTGATATTCCTGAAAAGGCAGAAAGGTGATATTCCTGTGTAATGAATAAATTGAAATTCCTGTAAACTGGAGAGAAGTGATCTTGTCTTGGTTTTGAGGAGGACGATGATGCTACAGCTCCCTCCAAAGTAAATAAAAATGTAATGTATAAGCCTCCCAAAGTGATTAAACAGGAAACCTCTAAATTTAATGACTTGGCCTCTGTTCCCCCTCATAATTTAAAAGTTAAATGTGGTTTGGTAAATATTAGGTCTCTAACTCCCAAGTCTCTGCTAGTCCATGATCTGTTAATTGATCATCAGATGGTTTTAATATCCCTTACAGAGACTTGATTAGGGCAAGAGGATTATGTTGGTTTAAATGAATCAACTCCCTCTGGTTATTTAAACTGTCAAAATCCTAGAAGTTCTGGTCGTGGAGGAGGAGTAGCAACAATTTACCATTCCAAATTACTAGTTAATGTAAAGCGAAAAACATCTTATAATTCCTTTGAAGGCCTGGTCCTCAGTATAGGGCATTTTAGCAATTTTAGGTTAAACCCAATATTATTTGCCATAGTTTTTCATCCTCCCTCAGCCAACTCAGAGTTTTTATCCCAATTTGCTGAATTCTTAGCAGATTTAGTGCTGAAATCGGATAGAATAATTATAGTAGGGTACTTTAATATACATGTAGATGTAGATAGTGATTGCCATAATATTGCATTTAATTCAATATTAGACTCGATGGGGTTTTCTCAGAAAGTAGGAAATTCTACCCATTATCTCCACCACACATTGGACCTTGTTCTGACATATGGCATAGAAATAGAAAATCTGGTAGTGTCTCCTCATAACCCTGCACTGTCAAACCATTGTCTGTTAACCTTTGATTTTACTATTTCTGACAATTTGGCTCCTAAAGAAAAATATTACTACAGTAGATGCCTCTCAGATGATGCTGTTACCAAATTTATGCAGATTGTTTCCTCTATGCCATGTGTCAACACAACGGAGATAAGCTATGGAGAGCTTGCTCCTTCTGTAATTGATAGCATGGTAGATAGTGTTACAACTTCTCTGCATTGGACTCTAGATATGTTGGCCCCTTTATAAAACAAAAAGTCTAATCAGAGATTTCTAAGTCCTTGATTCAACACAGAAACTTGTAGCTTAAAACAGAAGTCTTGTCAATTAGAAAGAAAATGGCGCTCCACTAAATTAGATGAAATCTATTTAGCTTGGAGAAATCAGCTTCTAATTAAAAAAAAAAATCTCTTAGGAAAGCTAGAACGAGTTATTATTCCGCATTAATAGAAGAGAACAAGAATAATCTAAGGTTTCTTTTCAGCACTGTAGCCAGGCTGACAAAGAGTCAGGACTCTGTCAACCCTAGCATTCCCTTAGAGCTTACTAGTCAGGACTTTATCAACTTTTTCAATAATAAAATTTCATCTATCAGAGATAAAAATCAGTCAGAGTCTTCCCACCGTTAACTTAAATACAGTAACTACTACAACTCCTTCAGTTGATATCTGTTTGGATGAGTTTACTCCAATTGACCTTTTAGAGTTAGATAAAATAATTTCCTCATCCAAGCCTTCAACTTGTCTTTTAGACCCTATTCGTGCCAGGTTATTTAAAGAAGTCTTCCCATTTATTGGTAGCTCTATTCTTCAAATAATCAATTCTTCATGTGCCTCAGGCTTTTTAAAACTGCTGTATGAAACCCTTACTCAAAAAGCCAATGCTGGATCCGGGAGTTTTAGCTAACTATAGGCCAATCTCTAATCTGCCTTTCATTTCAAAAATCTTAGAAAGAGTTGTTGCTATGCAATTATTTGACCACTTGCAGGGAAAAGATTTATTCGAAGAGTTTCAATCTGGGTTTAGAATCCATCATAGTACTAAAACATCCTTAGTGAAGGTCACTAATGACCTTCTTATCACATCTGATAATGGACTTGTTTCTATACTTGTCCTTGTAGACCTTAGTGCAGCTTTTCATACTATTGATCATAATATTCTACTTGAAAGATTAAAACACCATGTTAGACTTAATGGAACTTCATTGCAGTGGTTTAGACCTTATTTATCTGATAGGTTCCAGTTTGGTCATGTCATTAATGAGTTTTCTTTCAACTCAAAGCTCAGTCACAGCGTTCCACAGAGATCTGTGCTAGGCCCTATTCTTTTTAGTTTATATATACTTCCGTTAGGCAACATTATTAGAAAGCACTGCATACATTTTCATTGTTATGCAGATGACACACAATTATACCTGTCAATGAAGCCAGATGATCGTAATCAATTAGCCAAGTTAGAGGCCTGTCTTAACAAAATCAAAGCTTGGATGACTTGTAATTTCCTGCTATTAACTTCAGATAAGACTGAAGTCATTCTAGTCAGTCCAAAAAACCTTAGAAATACCTTTCCTAATCAAACTCTTAGTTTGGATGCAGTTACTCTTTCTCTGAATAGTTCTGTGAGGAACCTTTAAGTTATTTTTGATCAAGATCTTTTTTAATTCACATTTTAAACTTGTTTCTATGATTGCCTTCTATCATTTGTGTAATATTGCCAAGATTAGGAGCATCTTGTCTCAGAGTGATGCTGAGAAACTAATCCATGCTTTTGTTAGCTCTAGATTAGATTATTGTAACTCTTTATTACCAGGTTGTCCTAAAACATCTTTAAAGAGTCTTCAGCTGATCCAAAATGCTGCAGTAAGAATTTTAACAGGTACTAGAAAGAGAGATCATATCTCTCCGGTTCTGGCCTCCTTTCATTGGCTTCCCATAGAGTTTAGAAATAAGTTTAAAATCCTTCTTTATCAATTACAAAAGCTCTAAATAATCAGGCCCCTTTTTATTTAAAAGATCTGACACTACCCTATTATCCTAACAGAGCACTACGCTCCCAAAATGCAGGATTACTTGTAATATCTAGAATCTCCAAAAGTACAATGGGAGGCAGAGCCTTCAGTTATCAAGCTCCTCTCCTGTGGAACCAGATGCCAATCTGGATTCGGAAGTCAGACTCGATCTCTCTTTTTAAGAATAGGGTTAAAACCTTCCTTTTTGATATAGCCTACAATTAGGGAGGGATCATGTGTCTCTGAACCCTCCCTTAGTTATGCTGCTAATAGGTTTAGACAGCCGGGGTACCCCCAACAATGTACTGGGCTTCACTCCTTTCTTCATTCTCAATCAAATATTTTGTGCTGGTCATTAACATCTGTTTGTTCTCTCCCATAGAGTCCCCGTCGTGCTGTTTGCTCTCTACATGTCTGTCCTTTTCTTCTTCTCTATCCCCTCACCCCCCAGCCAGTTCCAGCAGATGACTGCGCCTTCCTGAGACTGGTTGTGCTGGAGGTTTCTTCCTGTTAAAAGGGAGTTTTTCTCTCTCCACCGCCGCCAAGTCTTGTTCACAGGGGATTGGCCTGATTGCTGGGGTCTTTCTGCAAGTTGTGGGGGGATTCCCCTACAGTTGAAAGTGCAATGAGATGATTGTTGTTGTGAAATGGCACTATATAAACAAAGTTGAAGTTGAATTGAATTGTACATCGGGGGTGTACAGCATCATAATAATGCAGGGCAGCACACTTTCCCCCCATCAGTGTCCAAAACATCACACATCTCCAGTTCACACAGCCACATGTGAATTACTCATTTCTCGTTGTGAGTTTTTAATATGAAGCACATCGGGCTCGGGGGTTCAGCACGTATTGTTTGCATTCTGGGCTCTTATTGTTTTCTTTGGTGAGGGGGGGCAGTCTCTTTTCATATGACCCAGCCCAAGCAGTTTATGACAACGAACATCATCCCACTTTATATCGGCTTCATGGCTTCTTCTGAATGGGGTGTGTTTGGGGTCATGGAGATCTAGGCGGGCCAGTTTCCAACAGGGGACACACTGCACTTGACTCACACTCCTCCTCTTTGACTCTCACAAACAGCAGTGCGAGTTCTATGTTCAGCATATTGGTGGCCCTTGTTTGCATGATGTTTTGTGACATAGTATGCTTGCATGCTTATGTTTCATTGTTGTGAGCAATGTCATAGGCTTGGGGCTAATTGTACGGGGCTGCGTGCTGCTAACAGTTTTTGCACAATTTCTGCATCCCCCAAAGCATTAGTGAAAATTGCAACATGCAATAGTATTATGTGTTGGTCAGTCTCTGTTCTGTTGCAGTATGCAGCTGCAACTTTGCCATATATGTCATCCCTCAAAACATGAAGAGCCTCATCAGGTTTGCGAATGTGCTGTCTCAGCTCAATAGCCACAGCTGCTGCATGCTGTGATGAGGGGCCATATGCATTTTCCATCTCCTCCACTAGGCGGCTGTAGTCTTACTTAAAGGGACACGGGTTTCTGTGCACAATCGCCGCTGCTGCACCCACAAGACTGAACTTCAGCTGGATTGTCATTGTCTTTTCTGACCAGTTATCTATTAGCTTTGGCACAGCATGCAAACCAATGTAAAAACTCTCTCCAGGGGGTGGTGCCATCATATTGCCCAGGGCGTAAAGTGAGGACTCTCTCTCTCTCTCTCTGGTCATAGTCATCCTCACTGTCAAAAGAGGGCTGGCAGTCTATGGTGGAATCATTTTTGTGCTCCTTACGCTGCTCACATTTGGGGGGAAATGTCCTTTAATAGCACAGTCTGATCACATTTTCATTGCAGTGTTTGTCCGTGGTGGGGTCTTTAAATGGGGTTTAGCAATGTGTATGTGGCTCTGAGTAGGTGGGACAAGAAGAGTTGTAGGGGACAGGTGTACTCTGGATGAAATCTTGGGGACAAGCAGGCAGGAATGGGTTTGCACAGGGGGTGGCAACAGTGGTAGATGAAGGCAGATGATTGTGGCTTTTTTGGCTGAGGAGAAATTTGGCGATGATATACACTGCAATGTGGGTCTTGGCTCAGTGTACTGCACTGACAGTCTCCACAATAATCCTTTTCACTCCTGGTGCTGATTAAGGGGTTTGTGCTTGGCAGTGTTGGCCGGGGGGGAAACACATGACGTCTGAGCCATTTCTGCTCTCAGGGCCACCAACTGTACATCACTCAAAAACGGATTAGAATGTCCATGACTATGATTAGTTTCACTCAAATGTCTGTTTCCTAGAGCAACATTATTTTCTTCAACAATAGTTCGCTCATGAAAGGGTAGTAGTGGCTAGTCACTTGCCAAACACGCATGGAAAAGCAGAAGAGGCTGGTGGAAGCTGTAGCCCTCTTAGCTTAGCTCTGGGAAAGGTTTTCAACAGTACGCTAAGGGACACAGCACTCTCCAGAGACCAGCAATCAACTGGAGCCTGGCTTGGGAGAGATAGACAAGTCAGGGTTGCCAGGAAAATTCAAGGCTTGATTTACCAGCATGGCATCTACCACGACTCCTCTGCCACTGCTTATCTACGACGTTCCACTGAGCACCGTTGAGGTTTTGAGAAGAAAGATCAGCCACTTCTTGCGTAGGTGGTTGGGCCTGCCTCACAGCCTCAGCAGCATCGCCTTTATGGGAGAAACAACAAGCCTCAACTCCATTCAGTAGTCTGTCAGAGGAATCATAGTTTCCGGCAAGAGAAGTGATTGCTGTACAGAGAAGACTCTAGTGACATCAAAGTCTCATTGGCTGGCATTCAGGTGAAGACGGGCAGGAAATTTAATGTCCATGAAGTGCGTGAACAGGCCTGAGGCACGGCTGCCAGTTTAAAGACGTGGTGGGGACAGTTGCAGTAGGGCGGGCAGGCTTGGGAGCAACCCAAAACCTCAGTACAGCAAGGTCAGGGAAAGGAAAGACGTCAGTTGGTTCAGGAATGAAATCAGAGTGGGATATGGAGGAACCAGAACCAGCAGGATAGTTGGAATGCGCCAGCACGGGAGCATGACCGGTAGGGAGGAGAGCAATGGAAAGTAAAGTCTCCTGGACAGACGCTCTGGACAGCAGAGGCCACCTGGATCAAATTCTTGATCAGTCGTGTACGATGTGTTCTTCCAGCCTGACCAACCTCTTTCACTTGGGTGGACCTGATAGAAGCCCTTCATGCTCACTATGCAGGCAAAGATGATCCCTGGAACACATCCTAAGTAGCATCGTCAGAGAGCCCTCAGTGAGGGGGCTATCAGTGGAGGCATGACCAGGTACTGAACGCTGTGCAGAGTCAGTCAGTGCAGGGATCACTTTCAGCAGGTAGCAACACCAGCCCAAGCATCCCATACCCTTCATCAAAGCTGGTGAGAAGCACGCATTGCACCCAAACCATGGGGGGGGGGGGTGCTTCTGGCAACTGCACGAGACTGGCAACTGAAGGTTGACCTGTAAAAACAGTTGAGATTCCCTGACAAATCATAATGACCACACTTAGACAGACATGGTTTCCTGTGTCAGAATCTTCCAAGCAGGTGATCTTGTTGGAACTGAGTGTGCTGGGAAGACCGGATGGAAGAGGCCTTTGAAAGGAAGAGGGCCAAGTATGGGGAGCTTGTTGGTGATTGCCGTAGTAGGGGATGGAAGACCTGGCTTACCCATAGAGGTTGGCTGTCAAGGTTTTGCCAGTCAGTCACTCTGCAGGGCCCTCAAGCAGTTGGGGATCAGGGGGAGACTCAACAAGAAAGCCATCAAGAACATCACTGATGCTACTGAAGAGCATCACGATGGTTGTGGATCAGAAGGAGTGATCCGTGGACATCTCGAGCTACGAGACACAAGTTGGAGTTTGATCAACCCTTGCTGGATCGCCTGTGAGAGGGTGTATGATGTATAATGACCTGAAACACCCTGTGACCGCAGGTTACATCACTGATGATGTGTCTAGGCAGCACTGTAAGGTATTGTGTTAGAATCAGCTCAGGGATGGGCAATTGGTGGCCTATGGCCCACCCCCTCGTCCACTGCAGCCCGCCAGTCCATTTCCAAAAAGCAATTATTTATTTATATCACGTTTGGATTCTTAAATGTAATTATAGAGTCCACCTGCAGAGGGAGCTCTAATCAAAACCTAAGTGCCACTCTCTGCAAGCGATAGAGCAGAGAGGGTGCCACTAGCTAGAACAGCAGTGCGCACTGGAGTTGTTGTCAGGTATGTTTAACAAGCTAAGACTGCATTAATAGGCTGTAAACAGCACTAATGTACAAAGTAGGCTGCTTTTAAACAGAATAAAATGTACAGCTGAGGAGCTGTAGCATTTATTCTTGTTTGGCAGGCAAAGCCCATGTCAGCAATAAAAGTTCAGAGACTGATCATTGATTTTTTTTTTTAATTATTTATTTATATCAGTGGATCTTAAACTTTAATTCCCCATTTTGGGGATCCAGACATTACCGGGCAGCGCGGTGGTGGAGTGGTTAGCACTGCAGCAGCACAGTAACTCACCCTTGGCCGGGGGATCCTGGGTTCAATCCCAGCCCCCGACCAACAGTGATCTGTGTGGAGTTTGCATATTCTCCACGTGTCTGCGTGGGTTTACTCCGGGATTTCTCCGGTTTCCTCCCACATGCCAAAAAACATGCAAGTTAGGTTAATTGGCATCAAACTGGGGATTCTAAATTGTCCTTAGGTATGACTGTGAGAGTGAGTGGTTGTCTGTCTCTCTGTGTTGGCCCTGCGATAGACTGGCGATCTGTCCAGGGTGTACCCTGCCTCTCGCCCAAAAAGATGTTGGGATAGGCTCCAGCCCACCCGAAAAAGATTAAGCGGAAGAAGATGGATGGATGGATGGACATTACCAAGCCCACACAGTTATTTTTTTCTGCCCATCCACACCTACAGTGACATCCATGAGCAAGCAAAACCTTTGTCATATTGCCTTTCTTCTTGACTTCTTTTTTTAATCATCATCCGGAATTTCTCTTTGCTCATCATTTTGATGGAGAGAGTTTTAAAAATTAGGTCATGATATAATTTTATCCATCCATACATCCATCTTCTACTGCAGGACTATTCAATTACAAAATCAATTGGGCCACAATTTGCAATCAAGACATGTAACTGGGCCACACATGTTCAGCGATCTGTTGAATATGGCAAATTTCAAACCAACACAGATCAATATGATGAAAAATATGCACTTTTTTATTCATTGGCTTGGTTTTAAATGTGTGCTTGGCACATGACAAAGGCACATCGAAAGAGCATAAAAACTCATTAACGGACTTCCGGTCTGGACACCATGGCGACTGCAGCTTAACACTGAAGCTCTCAGACCCAATCCAGGATAACACCTTGAAAATCAAACTTAACGGATTTTTGGAGGAGTGAAAATCAAAAGACAAAATATCATGTCTAAAGGAAAACAGAAGAAACTGAAATTCTCCAGGCCAGGACACGTATCGGCCGGAGAATCTGAACTGGAAGATCTCCGTTCAGAAGACGAGGAACTGGTGATAGCTAACAAAGGGTAGCCTGAAATCACTATTTGAGGAGCTACGACGATTTTCGCCGAGATGTTACGGCCGAATTTCGGGAATTCAGAGAAGAATTGAAAAGGACAAACAGCAGAGTGGACCAGGCCGAGAACCGAATCTTGGAAACAGAGGATCGAATAAAAGTGCTCGAAGATTCTGTGCTAGACCTACGCAAAAGACAAGCAGCTATAGAGGCTAAGCTAACCGACCAAGAAGGAAAACAAAGAAGAGACAACATAAGAATTCATGGTCTGATAGAAGGAACCGAAAATGGTTTTAACTCAATGGCAGAATGCGTGGAATCCTTACTAAGAGAGAAATTGGATATTCCACAAACCACCGACTTGAAGATAGAAAAGGCACATCGTTCATTAGCCGCTAGGCCGGCGGCGGAAGTGCCCCCACGTTCGGTGTTGGTAAGATTTTCCAATTTCAAAATAAAACAAGAGGTTGTAAGACTGGCCTGGCAGAAAAAAGGATTTATGCACCAGGAGAGAAAAGTCTACGGGGAACACGATTATGCCCCGGAGGTCCTTAAAAGCGCAGGGAATACAATGACGCGAAAAAGGTGTTAAGAGAGAAGAAATTGCGCTTTCAGACACCATTTCCTGCGAAGTTAAGGGTCTTCTACGGCGATGAAACGTGTCTCTATAATTCGGCGGAAGAAGCAACAGCTGACATTGGCGAAAAGAGGGCTCCCGGTAACGGTATTTAAACCCGCAGCAGACCCGAGTGAGAAGATCAAAGCGCAAACATGGACAACACAAAGACCCCTCAAAATCCACGGACCAGCAGCGGGAAAACCCAGCACCAGAGCGTCGCGGATAAACTATCCGTTTTCCAGGTTGGAATAGCGACCTTTTTTTTTTTTTTTTTTCTTTCTCTTGAATCAATCCGCACATCCAACCCCCTCATACAAGGTAACAAACATTAAAGGAGATGCATATTCAGCATGTGGTAAAACATTCATGGAACAATCATATTATTTGAAACAAATAAGTCTTTGTAATAAAAAAAAAAAAATAAAAAAAAAAACTTGTTAAAATAGAAATGTGACAATAATCCACATGTTCTCCTCATACTAACAATACTGTTTTTGCGTGAATGTTTGATGTGATGGGGGTGGGAGGGTGCACACAATTTCACAGGGTTTAGGCATAAAAGGAAAAAAAAAAATCATTACAAGTTTGGATTGGGTTCTGAAACTCACGTTAAAAGCATGGGACTACTTTCAGTGGTAAGAGAGGGCCCTCAACACGTAACAGAGTTTGAGGAATTTCCCTCAGAGCCTTCACTCCATCAAGGCTCTTACAGGGTCTTTAAAAAGACCTCAGCTCAGGAAGTTTCTTATGACAGCTTTTTGTTTTAAAGTTTTTTACACTATGTTCTTAATGTTTTTCTTGTTTTTAATGTTCTTTCAGTTTATGAGTAGCACAAAAGAGGGCCACCACACAGTTATACTAAACAAAACAACACAATGGAGAAACAGGGTGTAACCAAAATAATTTCATTAATGTAAAAGGAATCCTGAATCCAGTTAAAAGATCCAAGATTCTAGGCAAAATGAAAAAAGACAAAGCAGGAATAATATTTTTACAAGAAACCCACCTAACAGATGTGGAACACAATAAACTCAGTAGACAAGGGTTTAAAATGATCTCTTCATCTTCATATAAATCAGGGAGGAGGAGGGGAGTAGCGACATTGATATCAACAAAATTACATTTGAAAAAAATCAGAACACAAGATAAAGAAGGGAGATACAGTTTGGTAACTGGGCGGCTAGAGGGAGAAGATATCACCCTGCTGAATGTGTATGCTCCCCAGGGGCTAACTGGAAATTTTATAAAAATGTATTCGACCTAATGATAACTAAAGCTCAAGGTTTAGTGATATGTGGTGGGGACTTCAATCTTAGACTGAATCCATACTGGGATGCTTCTGGTAATTCCCCACATCAAAATAACACCCAAAACAGGAAGACTCAGATGCTACTAAAAGAATTGGGAATCTGTGACGTGTGGAGGGAACTCAACCCCAGTGTAAAAGACTATACATTTTACTCAACTCCACATTCATCTTACTCAAGGATTGACTATTTTTTTTATGTTTAATAGAGACATTGGAAGAGTAAAACATGTAAAATAGGACTGATGGATCTCTCCGACCACAGTCCAATCTACATGGACTTAAATATCCAAAAATACACAAATAATACATTTTCTTGGAGGTTAAATTCAAATGTCCTGAAAGGACCATTGAAAGATGAATTGGAATCAGATATTCTCAGATATTTGGAAGATAACGATAATGTGAAGTATCCCCTTTAATACTGTGGGATGCATGTAAAGCTGTAATAAGAGGAAAGATTATTGCAAAACTGGCAACCCAAAGAAACTAAGACAAGAAAAAATATCCACATTAGAGTCAGAACTTAGGAACCTAGAAAAAGAACACAAAGGCAACACTCATTCTACTGACTCGCTCAAGATTAAGGAAATTAAAAACCAAATAAACGAGATCTACACAGTAGAAATCCAGAAGAAACTTGCATTTCTGAAACAAAAATACTATGAAGCAGGCAGTAAATCGGCAAAATTGCTAGCCTATAAATTGAGGAAACATCAAACAGAAAGAGCAATCTACAAAATCAGAGGACCCAGTATCAAGGAAATAAAATTCAGAATTCAGGATATTCTTAAAAACTTCGAGAATTACTATAAGAACTTATACTCCCACAAAAAACATAAAAAACGCATCCGAGGCATTCCTAAACACCATAAACCTTCCCCAACTTACGGAGTCACAAAATAAAACACTACTGTCAGAAATACATCCTAAAGAATTGGAAAAAGCAATTATGAAACTTTAAAGCTAACAAATCCCCAGGAGCGATGGCTATACAGCAGAGTGGTACAAAACCTTTAAACAGCAACTATCTCCTCTCCTCCTGAAAACATTTAATTATGTCCTCACACAGTGGGAAATCACCCCCCTCCTGGAGAGAAGGGGTCATTGCGGTTATGCCTGGGCTGAAAAGGATAAACTAGAGTGCTCCAACTACAGACCCAATCAGTGTCTAAATCAGGACTATAAGCTTTTTGCCATTATCCTTGCCAAAAGGTTAGAAAATATACTGACAGACCTAATTCATTTAGACCAAACGGGTTTTATAGGACAGGGACAGACACAAGACAACATTCGACGCACTTTACACATAATTCATCATATAAAAAATATAACTTAAATGCAGTATATTGGGATTAGATGCTGAAAAAGCATTCGATTCGGTTGACTGGTCTTTTCTATATAGAATCTATCCAGTTTCAATTTTCATAACAACTTCATTAGAACTATACAGGCATTATATAAAAAACCAACAGCTAAAATAAGGATTAACGGTAATTTATCATCATCTTTTGAACTGGAAAGAGGATGTCGTCAGGGCTGCCCCCTGTCTCCACTGCTCTTTGCAATCTTCATAGAACCTCTGAGCCAATGGATAAGACAAACCAAAAAATCTCAAGTGTTTGCACTTGGTCGGAGGGAACATAAAGTAGCACTCTTTGCTGATGACATTTTAATATACCTAGGGCAGCCGGACACTCTTACCAGAACTAACCTCAGTTTTTTTCAGAGTATGGAGATTTATCGGGGTACAAATTGAATATGCTGTATAACCCAAGTTTTAACATTCAACTATGACCCGGATCATTATTCACTAAGCAAACTCAAAACATAACTGGGAGTCGGAATCTATGAAATATCTGGGGGTCAATATCCGAAACAACTCAACAAAATTATATCACTAAACTATGATCCGCTGGTGACAAAAATAAAATCTGACCTAGCAAGATGGAATATGATACCATTCTTGGGTACTGCACAAAGAATTGAAGCAGTCAAAATGAATTATACTTCCACGTCTTCTATACCCTTTTCCAAACAATACGTAGAACCTCCCAAAAAACATGGCAGGAGCTGGACAGAAGGATATCAAGATTTCATATGGCAGGGCAAGAGACTAGAATCAGATATAGAACCCTACAGCTAAACAAAGACAAAGGTTGGGCTCGCGCTGCCAAATATCAGGGACTACTTTAAAGCCGCACAAATTAAACTTTAGTAGAGATATGTAACCCAGTCTACACTGCCACAATGGAAGGAGATCGAATGCCAAAAACAAGTGACATCCCCCTACAGGCGATAATAGGGAACAATGTCTTACCTAAGCTTTTGAATAACACTAACCAGTGGATAGAGACCCCGCTAAAAATTTGGTTTAAGATAGTCAGAGAGAATCAAACTAAAGAGCCCTATCGACTTCTGCAATGGACGCTATGATCAGGACTTTACTCCTAATAAAACAGACACCAGATTTAAAAAGTGGAAGGAGAAAGGGCTGATAAAATATTACGATTTTTTTAAAGGGCAAATCTTAAGAAGTTTTGAAGATTTGAAAAAACAAGGCCTAATAAATCAAGACCTTTACAGGTTCTTCCAGCTTAGACACCACATAAACAATATACTTAAAAAGGAGGTTTTGGAAAGGGCCCAGTCAGGTGTTCTGAAGGTCTTCTTAATGGCATATAAAGGGATCCCAGGGATCAGATACATTTCTAAAATATACCAAGGTCTTCAAGACTTAAAAGGAGACAACACATCTTATATAAAAGAGAGATGGGAAAAAGAGGGGAATTTCACTTTACAACTGGAAATATGGGAAAAGCTAAATAAACAGCAATGGAAAAGTACCTCATCCCTGCAGTGGAGAGAATTTGGATGGAAAAACTTGGCAAGATTTTTCAGAACACCTGCACAAAACAAATTTACCCATAAGGGATTGAACTGTTGGCGCTTGTGTGGTGAAAAGACTGCAAATCATTTTCATGTGTTTTGGTCATGCCCAGTTATCCACCAATATTGGACCAATGTACAGACAATATTGGGGAAAATATTCAAAATTACAGTTCCCTTTTCTTTTGTAACTTTGTATTTGGGTTTACTACCGGACTCACTGGAAAGACGAGGAGAAAAATACTTATTCAATGTTTTAATATTGGCAAGCAAAAAAGCTCTAACTAAAAAATGGATGTTGAAGGACTGTCCTACACCTGAAGATTGGACTAACGTGATCCAAGACATTTACTCGATGGAAAAGTTGACATTCGCACTGAGACAGGACATGGATGGGTTCATGAACTTTTGGCAACCCTGGACCGCATATGTGTCTTCCATTAGATCTAATCTTTGACAAATACCATTTCAATAATGGTTCCGCTCTTTGTTCCAACGCTACTCAGATGCTCTTTTATCTTTATTTACTTACTTTTTCTTTTTGTTTGTTTTTTACTGGTTTGTTTGGTTTTTTTGTTATTTGTTTTTTGTTTTTTTTTCTCTTTAATTTCACTTTTTCTTTCACTTTAAAAAAAAAAAGGGGGGGTGTTGTAAGAATTAATCTTCCAATGTTGTCAGATATCAGAAAATAAGGGAACATGTGATGAAAATGTAAACACTGCATTGCTGTAACGACCTGTATACCCTTTACAAAAACTTAAATAAAAAAAAAAAAAACTCATTAACAGTGCTGGGGTTAAGTAGAACTTGAAGTAGTAGAAATATTTTTCATCTTGAACAACAATTAAATAAATAGAATGAAAAAAATAAAATTCTGTAAATAATCATTTTGGTCACATCGTATCAGGCATATTTTAAAGTGCATAAAAACTCAATGTGCACTGTTAGTAGCATTAACATTTGTTTCCCTTCTGAAATAAAATATACTACATCCTGGTCTTAACTGACCTTGGCACATCACAAAGGGCATTTAGCTGAATAAAAAATGAACTGTTAAACATTTCAGTGCACAAACCCCCCAAGAAAAGATTGATAACATTAACAAACATTGTACATCCACTATTGTGGTTTGTTTTGTTTTAAATCACCACATGTGTGCATAGGAACCTCAGGGTACACACTGGACAGATCACCAGTCCATTGTAGGGCAGATATAATTTTGTCAGTAATTCTAATTGTAATATGATAAAACACTGAGTATCTTTTATTTTCATTTGTATTTTCAGTTTTAATTGTGAAACTTTTAACTTTGCAGGAAATAATACCCCCCACCCCCCCAACGGTAGACTTACATGTAAATCTGGCCCTCTGGAAGTGAGGAAAAAATTCTGTGGCCCTCACTACTACCAAAGTTGTTCATCCCTGGCTTAGCTCAATAGCTCTGACAGGGAATATTAAAAGAGTCTTGGGCTTATTTCACTTTTTTAACTGCTCACACAAAAGCTGCTGCAGTATGTCTGAAAGAGTCCCTTCATGGTCACTATTGTTAACCTTTCCTGTTTTCAACCTCCAGACCATGGTTGAGAAGCACAAGGGAGATGAACCTACAGGAGCCGAAGCTCGCATTAGTTCCGGGGTTAGCACCCTTTCTTTTTATTCACAACAGCAGTGGAAAGCAGAGGACAGGACACGGTGGCTCGCCTGAGGAGCTGTAGCATTTATTACTGTGCTGAGGCAGTATACACTGTACATTTACTGCTAATTACTCTTCTGCACCGAACTCGAGCTCTATACTTTCCCGGTCTAAACATGGCCTAACCACCAACATTCTCTCATGCACTGCTCTCTCACCAACACACTCGTTAGACTGCTTGTGCAGAGCTCACCTCCTTAAAGGTACATACAGTACACACCAATCCTGCAACACTATATTCAGTTGATTAGACGACAAAGACAAGATACCTAATGTTCAAAGTGGGGTGAGGTTCACCACTTTGTGAACAACTGCTTGGGCAAATAGTCCAGCAGTTTGAGAACAACGTTTCTCAATGAACAATTTCTTCATCTACAGTCCATAATATCATTTCTCTAAATTTTTTATCAAATTTCTGCATGTAAGTGGAAAGGCTGAAAACCAACATTAAATACCCATGACCTTTTATTCCTCAGGTGGGACTGCATTAAAAACATATAATTCTGTACAGGATATTACCATGTGGGCTCAGGAGCGGTTTGTAAAATCATTATCATATTAACACAGTTCATTGCAACATCCACAAATGCAAGGTAAAACTCTACCATGCAAAGCAAAAGTCACGTATATCAACAACATCCAGAAACACCATCTGTTGCTCTCGGCCCAAGCTCATCTGAGATGGACTGACGCAAAGTGGAAAAGTGTGCTGCGGTTGTTATGGTCTGAGCGCTGATATCATCCACGTTCGGGTCATGCAGTATTTTCCTCCCGTTCTGTGTTAGTTTTCCTTATGGCCTTCCCGGGCTATTATTCTGACAGCGTCTCTGTGGGACTTCCGACTGTCAGAGCCGAGCTCCACGGTAACAGCTGATTGTCATTCCGCTGATGACGTCCTCATCAGCTGGTTAATCCTCTAGCCCTATTTAAGGGAGCAGCTATGGTTACTCCGGGCTGTGACTTTGCATAACGCTGGTCTCCCCAACGTTCAGCTGGAGTCCCTAGTCCCCAGCTCCAGTCATGTTCGTGTTCTCCTCATTCTCAGTAAGTTTACTCCCGTTATCCTGAGTTTATTATTAATGTGCCTTTGCTGTAGTTGTTATTTGTATTTTTGCCCACGTGGCTCTTTATTTTCATATAGTGTGTCTTCCTTTAATAAATATGCAAACTCAACGGCTGCCTATAGCGTCTCAATAGTGGTCCGCGAGGACCACCCCATGACAGTAGGTTGCAGCCAAACGAGAGACGCCGGTGACCATGAGTTTGCTTAGTTTTGGGCTTGTAGTTTTTTCCCCTTTTCGCGTACCAGTGTGCGGGGAGATGGCGTTGCCACCCAAGGGCTATGCCATGAGCTTGGGCTACGAGCTGGTAATGGCCCTTATCGAGATGATGGGATCATTTTCGGCCCCGCTCGCCATCACACTGTCCCCAGCGTCTCACGATGGTGCCTGGACCTCGCTGAAACAACGATCAACCGTCATCCTTGCTACGCTGACCATCCCGAAATCATGACAAGGAAGGCGGAGATCTCTGCTTTCCGGGAGAAGCTCCGTGGGCTGGAAGGAACTCCGGCAGGAGCCGAAGCGGAGGCATCCTCGATCCTCGTCTCGGGATCCCACCCTGTCACCTGTCCAGTCCAGAAGTATACTCCACCCCAGTGCCCTTCCCGGCGGAGAAGGACGTCAGCCGGGATTCCCACGGCGAAGCCTCAGCGAGAAACCCGTCCAGATCCAGTTCCGGGTAGCCGCATGAACTCTTGTCTCCCAGCCAGCTATAGCCTCTGCATCTCATCAGAGGGGTAAGACAGCAGCCTCCTCCCGGGTTGTATGTTCCTCATCCCTGGACCACCTCTGCTGTTCCTCTCTCCTCCTCGACACTCTCCCCAGCTGCTGTGAGCTCCACGAGTCCACCTCCGGCTGCTCCTGCTCCGGATCCAGTGCAAGTGGCTCCTCTTCGTCTTCCCGGGGGGATCCTCCGTCACCATCCATCGGGGGAAGGGAAGAACTAAGCCTGCTACAGCAGGCACCATCGGCCCTCTGGTGGAAAGGCAAGGGAAATTTCATTCTTCTCCTCCTTATTGTGATTTGCCTTGTCTGACTCCTGGGGGGTGGAGTTCAGGGTTCACAGTCTCCTGAGCTTCCTTCTCCTACTGTAGCCAGTAATATGAACCTTCTACCTCTGTGTCTCCTTTCCCTGAGCGTTCCCTGGTGCCAGGACTACACCGCCGGACAAGGAGGGAGCCTGTGGCCCTGGAGAGCTTGGTTCCAGCCCCGCAGCCATGACACGGGCAAAGGAGGAGGGCGGACTGCCAATTGGAGCCTGCGCCGACTAGCAAGCATCCCGGGTCTCCACGGAGGAACAGTCCAACCCAGCTGGTCATGGATCCCCTGCCACCATGCCGTGCGGGCCTTCGGTGTGGACATCATCACCAGGGAATCCCCAGACTGTGGACACCATCATGCTGCTGCGGAGCCCGCCGCAGTCGAGTGGAATCTGTGTTAGTTTTCCTTATGGCCTTCCCGGGCTCTTATTCTGACAGCATCTCTGCAGGACTTCCGGCTGTCAGAGCCGAGCTCCACGGTAACAGCTGATTGTCATTCGCTGATGATGTCCTCATCAGCTGGTTATCCTCTAGCCCTATTTAAGGGAGCAGCTATGGTTACTCCGGGCTGTGACCTCGCATAAACGCTGGTCTCCCAACGTTCGGCTGGAGTTCCTAGTCCCCAGCTCCAGTCACGCTCGTGTTCTCCTCATTCTCAGTAAGTTTACTCCCGTTATCCTGAGTTTATTATTAATGTGCCTTTGCTGTAGTTGTTATTTGTATTTTGCCCCACGTGGCTCTTTATTTTCATATAGTGTGTCTTCCTTTAATAAATATGCAAACTCAACGGCTGCCTATAGCGTCTCAATAGTGGTCCGCGAGGACCACCCCATGACAGTAGGTTGCAGCCAAACGAGACGCCGGTGACCATGAGTTTGCTTAGTTTTGGGCTTGTAGTTTTTCCCCTTTTCTGCGTACCAGTGTGCGGGGAGATGGCGTTGCCACCCAAGGGCTATGCCATGAGCTTGGGCTACGAGCTGGTAATGGCCCTTATCGAGATTGATGGGATCATTTCCGGCGCTCGCCATCACACTGTCCCCAGCATCTCACGCTGGTGCCTGGACCTCGCTGAAACAACGATCAACCGTCATCCTTGCTACGCTGACCATCCCGAAATCATGACAAGGAAGGCGGAGATCTCTGCTTTCCGGGAGAAGCTCCGTGGGCTGGAAGGAAACTCCGGCAGGAAGCCGAAGCGGAAGCATCCTCGATCCTCGTCTCGGGATCCCACTCCTGTCACCTGTCCAGTCCAGAAGTATACTCCACCCCAGTGCCCTTCCCGGCGGAGAAGGACGTCAGCCGGGATTCCCACGGCGAAGCCTCAGCGAGAAACCCGTCCAGATCCAGTTCCGGGTAGCCGCATGAACTCTGTCTCCCAGCCAGCTATAGCCTCTGCATCTCATCAGAGGGGTAAGACAGCAGCCTCCTCCGGGTTGTATGTTCCTCATCCCTGGACCACCTCTGCTGTTCCTCTCTCCTCCTCGACACTCTCCCCAGCTGCTGTGAGCTCCACGAGTCCACCTCCGGCTGCTCCTGCTCCGGATCCAGTGCAAGTGGCTCCTCTTCGTCTTCCCGGGGGGATCCTCCGTCACCATCCATCGGGGGAAGGGAAGAACTAAGCCTGCTACAGCAGGCACCATCGGCCCTCTGGTGGAAAGGCAAGGGAAATTTCATTCTTCTCCTCCTTATTGTGATTTGCCTTGTCTGACTCCTGGGGGGTGGAGTTCAGGGTTCACAGTCTCCTGAGCTTCCTTCTCCTACTGTAGCCAGTAATTATGAACCTTCTACCTCTGTGTCTCCTTTCCCTGAGCGTTCCCTGGTGCCAGGACTACACCGCCGGACAAGGAGGGAGCCTGTGGCCCTGGAGAGCTTGGTTCCAGCCCCGCAGCCATGACACGGGCAAAGGAGGAGGGCGGACTGCCAATTGGAGCCTGCGCCGACTAGCAAGCATCCCCGGGTCTCCACGGAGGAACAGTCCAACCCAGCAGGTCATGGATCCCCTGCCACCATGCCGTGCGGGCCTTCGGTGTGGACATCATCACCAGGGAATCCCCAGACTGTGGACACCATCATGCTGGCTGCGGAGCCCGCCGCAGTCGAGTGGGAATCTGTGTTAGTTTTCCTTATGGCCTTCCCGGGCTCTTATTCTGACAGCATCTCTGCAGGACTTCCGGCTGTCAGAGCCGAGCTCCACGGTAACAGCTGATTGTCATTCCGCTGATGATGTCCTCATCAGCTGGTTAATCCTCTAGCCCTATTTAAGGGAGCAGCTATGGTTACTCCGGGCTGTGACCTCGCATAACGCTGGTCTCCCCAACGTTCGGCTGGAGTTCCTAGTCCCCAGCTCCAGTCACGCTCGTGTTCTCCTCATTCTCAGTAAGTTTACTCCCGTTATCCTGAGTGTATTATTAATGTGCCTTTGCTGTAGTTGTTATTTGTGTTTTGCCCCACGTGGCTCTTTATTTTCATATAGTGTGTCTTCCTTTAATAAATATGCAAACTCAACGGCTGCCTATAGCGTCTCAATAGTGGTCCACGAGGACCGCCCCATGACAGTGGTGTGACAAGTCCACATTTCAGGCTGAAGAGGAAAAGGACCATCCAGATTATCACCGTTAAGTTCAAAAGCCAACATCTGTGGTGGTATGGGGAGGTGTTAGTATCCATGGCGTGGGTAACTTCACATCTGTGAAGGCACCATTAATGGTGAACAGTACATAAAGGTTTTGAAGCAATACATGCTGCTATCCAAGCAATGTCTTTTTCAGGGACATCCCTGCTTATTTCAACAAGACAATGCCAAGCCACATTCTGCACATGTTACAACAGCGTGGCTTTGTAGTAAAAGAGTGCAGGTACTAGAATGGCCTGCCTGCAGTCCAGACCTGTCTCCCATTAAAAATGTGTGACACATTATGAAGCACTAAGTATGACAATGGAGACCCCAGACTGTTGAGCAACTAAAGTCATATATCAAGCAAGAATGGGAACGAATTCCACCTTACAAAGCTTCAACAGTTAGTATCCTCAGTTCCTAAATGGTCATTGTGTGGAGTTAAAAGGAAAGGTGATTAACATGACCCTGTCCCAGCCTTTTTGGAATGTGTTGCAGGCATCAAATTCAAAATGAGTGAATATTTGCAAAAAAAAAAAAAAAAAGTTTATCAGCTTCATAATTAAATATTTTGTCTTTGCAGTGTATTCAATTGGATATAGGTCAAAAAGGATTTGCAAATCATTGCAATTTGCTTTTATTTACATTTTACACAACGTTCCAACTTTATTAGAATTGGGGTTTGTAATACCAATGTACCTGAAGATCATGTTTCAGTGTAAATGGGTCCTATGTTGCAGCCACAACAACCTGTAGCTGAACGCTCTGAAGACAGCGGAGATGATTGTGGACTTCAGGAAAGTCACAACCCCCCTGCCCCCCCTCACCATCACAGGCTCTCCCATCACCATTGCAGATTCCTTCCGCTTCTTGGGCACCGCCATCACCCGGGACCTCAAATGGGAGCCAACCATCAGCTCCCTCATCAAAAAGGCCCAGCAGAGGATGTTCTTTCTGCGGCAGCTGAGGAAGCTCAAGCTACCCACCAAGATGTTAGTGCAGTTCTACACGGCCATCATCGAGTCCATCCTCACCTCCTCCATAACCGTGTGGTACGCAGGAGCCACTGCCAGGGACAGACTAAGGTTGCAGCGCGTCATGCGCACTGCTGAGAAGGTGATCGGCTGCAAGCTCCCATCTCTCCAGGACCTGTACATCTCCAGGACCCGGAGGCGTGCAGGCCGGATCATAGCCGATCCTTCACACCCTGGTCACGTACTGTTTGCCCCCCTCCCCTCAGGTAGAAGACTTCGGTCCATTCAGACTAAAACCTCCCGGCACATGAACAGCTTTTTCCCCTCTGCCATCAGACTGCTGAACATTAAGTGACTTATTGACTCTCGTGCACTATGTACAGCAGCTCATGTCGTTCATCACTGTTTTTCTGTTGCATTATCGACTGCACTGTGGTACCCCATATTATCTGCTACTTGCTAATTTATTTAAAACTGCCTTGACTAGTATTACTCATTATTATTATTATTATTGTTACTTATTATTCTACACTTATTGCATGTTTTTAGTCTTTTAGTTTTTTAGTTTATCTCTTTATCTCATCATGTTTTTAATGTTGCAGCAAGATCTTAAGCACTTTATCTATCACACGCTCATACACCAACGGATGAGAGTGTGAGGGTCAGCCTGGAGTATAAAATTCTGACATCCAGAAATGGGGAGATGGCCAACCTTCCAATCATCAGATACTTATCCAAGAACTGTATTATACCAGGGTTAGCAGTGAACAAACTTTTATCAACCTTAACAATGCTGAAAGAAACATTTTCCAGATTTATTGTCTTCTTTTTCAATTTCACAACATTGTTCACTTTTATATCTTACAAGCAGACATGGATTTAAAAGTCAACAATGCGAAGACAAAGGCTTGCCTTTCAAAATGTGCTTCAAAGTACATCTAATTGCATGATTGCCTCCTGGGAGCGAGAGACAACAGGCCCTTCTGTTCCTATTAATTCTGTCTGCGCAAACAGTCATTCCTTTTAGGAAGTCTGTGGAGTGGCTCGATTAATCATCAGGTGTTCTAACCCCTTTTTAATGAACGTGTCTATCACGTAAGTCCTCCTGAGCTCCTGCTGCAGACATCTCAGGTCAGCAATCTTGTCCTTAATCTGTGTTTTTCCATGTAAGTCATGAGTTACAAGCCTTGCTGAACCACATAAAAGATCTCAAAGTGGGCTGAAGATGTAAGAATGTGGCAGCAGAAGCAACATTACAGCAGAGACGATGGATGGATCACTGTCATGAGGCGGCACTTAAGTAGAGGAATTTCTTAAAAAATGTATAAATGAGATTAGGCAAGGAAAAATGAGATTAACCGAGTTGAAGAGTGCATGAGGGAGGAGGAGAAGAGGTGGGAGTGTGAAGCTACCAGGGCACAAGAGTTCGCAGCCTGTGTTATGAATAAAGTCTCAGATGTTGCAAAAAAAGGAAAATCTGAAAATTTTTTTGATTTTGACAAATATTGTGGCGATTATGTGCAGGAAAATTCATCAACTGAGTTAATTTCTCTGTGTAATCTATCATTTTATCCACAACATTTTAGTGTGTCATCAACTGTTCACAAAACAGAACAGTTTTTGCAGAAGATGCTTTCCGGCAAGTGGAGTTCACAATTTTGGAGGATCACTGCCAGGAAGTGGTCTGTGTCCCACGTCCTCACCCAGATTTATAGTTGGTATTTCTTGTCTCCAGGGCATGGGTCTCAGCCCGTGTCCTCGCTTTGAGTTGTTCTTGAGATTTTCTGTATTTGTTATTGTTCACTCTCATGCTTGCATTTAAGTTTCATTGTAATCGTTCCTGCCCGGTGCTCTGTGGATTATTGTTATTATTATTATCATTATTGTCATGGTCTTGTCTTCCTTGGTCCTTTGTTCATGTCTCATATGCATCCATGTCTGTGATTATCTGTGTAGCCCTGCCCATCCCATTTTCTGGGCCTGTAACCATTCCCTGGCATTTCCATTTGCCCCTGATTGTACCTGTTCTGCATTGCTGTGATTACCCTTGCCTATATACAGTATGTCAGCGTCAGTCTGTGTTCTCCACGGGTGTCCTTAAGTCATACAGCATGAACAATACGCCTCTGTTCCTTCCTGTAATCCTGCCTTGTCTCCTGCCGAGCCTTTTTATGAGTTTTTGTTCCAGCTTCCCCCCGACAGACTGCAATGATGATGATGATGATGATGATGATGATGATGATGTTCCAGCTTCCGAGCTGTGTGTTATTTTTGTGTTTTTCACCCTCAAGCTGTGTCAGTTTGGCCAGCTCTAAATAAATTGTGAACTTTAAGTACTGCATATGGGTCCTGCCTCACCAAACCATGATGATCACCACATAACTGTTCACCAGTTAGCCCAAGGTGTCAAGATCAGTGTGGGGTCTGTGGGGAAAAAAAATCTTCCATTACCATTCGCACATGTAGAAGCTGTCTGCATGATGGATTCTCTGGTTGTTCACAGCTTTCCAGAAACAGGAACGAGTCTCGTGTACCCAGGCTCTTTTGACCATGTGCCAAGAAAACCAGGAGTGCTTCTTCAACAGACGAATCATGCAGGACAAAACATGGGTCCATTACTATGATCCAGAGATGTTGGCTGGAGAGGGTCATGGCAGGACCAGCATGAAATATTTATGATGGACGTCATGGCAGAGGATACCACAATTACCAGGGCTTACTACGCTTCACTGCTGCAGAAATTGTGCAAGGCCATCAAAACTGAGAGGTGTGGTATGCTGACCAAAGGTGTCTGCCTGCTGCAAGACAACGCCCAGTTCATGGAAGCACAGTCCTGTGGCTATAAAGTTCTTCCTCACCCCCCGTACTCTCCCAACGTTGCACCATCTGATTTCCACCTCTTTCCAACTATTAAGTCATTTTTGCAGGGCAAGCACTTCAACACGATGAAACGCTGATTTCCAAGGTCAAGTTGTGGCTTCTGAAGCAAGCTGGAGACTTCTACATAGGGCTGCATGATTATGGCCAAAATGATGATCGTGATTATTTTGATCAATATTGAAATCACGATTATTAATCACTATTATTTATTAACTTTAGGAAAAACACTGATTACATAAATTATTATTTTTTTCTTCATCCTATTTACCAATTGAATGAGATGAAGCCTGTGGCCAAAGCCTGGAACTTCGTCCATTTATTTAGAGAAGCTGCCTTGATGACATAAGATCCACTGTCTGTTATGCACACTTGTCCCTCCTCATGCAGGCTCCAAGATGATTGTGCTTCCCTCAGTCCATGGGCTATAGCTTCTCCTGTGTGGGTGAATTGTCAGGGACAGGTGCAACTCTGTTTTTCTGCTTGACCATAGGTCAGCCGTAGCTGCAAAGTACTCAGCAGTTGTGATATCCATCTGTATTTTTCATACAGTGCAGGTAATGCAATTTTGTAGAATCACGTGGGGATCATGTACTTCTTGTCCAGTGTTTTGACCAAGTTTCTGAAGCCTTCATTGCTCATACAGTATTTAATGGACACACGTCTTTGGCCAAATAAATCTGTATTGCATCAGTTACTTTAGCATGTCTTTGGGATGCAGATGGATACAGTGAAGATCTGTGCAGGGTTGATACTATGGTTGCCTTGGTGGACGCCGGACACAGACTATGATTTAGTGATGTGACATTCGCTTCAGCCTTCATGCATTTATCGTACTTGTGTTTGTGGTGTTTTTTCAGGTGGTTGAATAAGTTAGCTGCGTTGCCCTGTAGTGCAGACACAGCTCTATGGCACTCATTTGCATATAATTTCTTTTTAGTCAGCATCACTTGCCCTGAATCCAAAACACGACCAGACAACAGATGATGATCCTTTCGAGGTACTAGCTCCTTGCTTCCACATGTTGCCGTACTGTCACCTTCTGCTCCCGACATCTGATTTGTTTCACCATCAGACCAGTCCGCTGCTGAAAACTTAAGGCTGCCGATAAAGGGTGCACTTGCTTGTCAGTTCTGCAGCTTAATGTTGCCCTATGGCGGCACATGGGGAAAGCATAATTGTGTAACATCTTAGATAAGAACAAAGAGCAGAGGTTCCCTAGTGAGATAACAGGGAGGTGTGAAGGATGAATGCAGTGTGACCTTTTGTGTATGTGAAACTTCTAGAAGGATGGTAAAGGATTAAGGAAGTGAATTCAATGTGACCTTTTGTGTGTTAGAAGCTTCTGGAGGAATGCCATAGTATTTAAGAGAAGAGTCTTTGCTGAGATGTCATTCTGTCTGTGCTTCTTGTGTGAGATGTGTAATAAATCGTCTGAAGCCAAATCCGCCTCTTTCTTTATACGCTCCACACTGGTGACTCAAGACGAATCATGGAACACGGCGAAAGATCCCCGGAGCCAGCCTCGTTGGGAGCCCCCAGCCAAGCATATGCTGTTGCAATCAAGCTACCGGATTTTTGCCAGCACAATCCGCGCTCCTGGTTCCACCTAGTTGAGGCGCAGTTCGCCCTCCGGGGGATATCGGCAGATGACACGAAGTTCCATTATGTGGTCGCAACGCTCGACGCCCGCACGGTTCAGCACATGGAGAGCCTGCTCGATCAGCCACCAACCAACAACAAGTACGACGCGCTGAAGGCTGCACTCATCCAGCACTACACACTCTCGGATGGTGAGAGAGCAGAGAGACTCCTGACGTGGACTGGGTTAGGAGATGGGTCGGCCATTGACCTGATGGAGAAGATGCTGAGATTAAAGGGCACGGACGACGACCATTTCATTTTTACCCACCTCTTCCTCCGGAACCTTCCATCAGCGACGAAAGTGACCCTGGCCAATTCGCCGTTGCTGGCCAAGCAGGACTATCGTGCGCTGGCCCGAGAAGCAAACCGGATCATCATCGCCAGCAGAGAGTTCACGACCATGGCGGCAGCGACGGAGCTCGGCGCGACGGCCGGAGGAGGCGAGGAGCCATCGACGGCGGCAGCAGAGCCACCGACGACAGCAGCAGCGGGGGCCAAAGAACGCGGGGGAGACACCCTTTGTTTCTACCACCGCCGCTTCGCAGAGAGGGCACGCAAATGTATACCACCGTGCCAGTTCAAGCGCTCGGGAAACGCCAAGACCGGGGGTCGGTAGCAGCCGCGACCCTCGGGGAGGAGAACAAGCTGCTCTACTTGACGGATGCACGCTCGGGGAGGCATTTCCTCGTGGACACCAGCGCCCAGATGAGTTTCATCCTGCCGTCCTACACCGACCGGCTGGCAGGATCTAGCGGCTCCGAGATGGCAGCAGCAAACGGCTCGGAGATTAAGACCTTTGGTGAGAGGACTCTACTCCTGTCTCTACACGGCCGTACATTTGAGTGGACTTTTGTCATAGCAGCATTGAATTTCAATATACTGGGGGCTGATTTTTTGTGCACACATGGTTGGTTGGTTGATGTCGCTAACAGGCGCCTAGTTAATGCACTGTCCTTTGATTCTATCCCCTGTATAGCTCAAGCGTCCTGGCCAACAGCACAAGCCAACGTCACAGCTACATGCGGTAAGTTCCACACAGTGCTCACTCAGTTCCCAGCACTCACTGTCCCGACATTTTCGGCAGCCATCGCTAAACACGGGGTGGAGCATTTTATCACCACCACCGGGCCGCCCGTTTTTGCAAAACCTCGGCACTTGGACGCAGCTAAACTGGCCATAGCGCGCGAGGAGTTCACCAACCTGGAGAGGTTGGGCATCATCAGGCGTTCAAACAGCCCATGGGCTTCCCCGCTACACATGGTCCCTAAAGCTGAGGGTTCGTGGCGACCTTGCGGGGATTTCCGCAGGTTGAACAACGCCACAGCGCACGACCACTACCCAATTCCTTACATTCAGGATTTTCCGTTCACCTGGCAGGAGCGCGCGTTTTTTCTAAAATAGACCTGGTCCGCGGTTACCACCAAGTCCCAGTGCGCGCTGAGGACATACCCAAAACAGCGGTGATAACTCTGTTCGGTTTATTCGAGTGTTTGCGCATGCCAGTTGGGCTTAAAGGGGCTGCACAGACGTTCCAACGCATGATGGATGCAGTGCTGCGCGATCTCCCTTTCGTGTTCGTCTACTTGGACGATATCTTGGTAGCCAGCGCGTCCGAAGACGAACACGAAACCCACCTCACGACGGTTTTCCGGAGGTTGGAAGAGCACGGGTTAATAATCAACCCAGCGAAATGTCAGTTCGGGGTGACGCAGATTGATTTTTTGGGGCACCGCGTCTCTCCCGAAGGAGTGGTTCCGCTGCCCGACAAAGTGCGCGCGGTAGCAGATTTTCCCCGGCCGCAAACGGTCAGGGTGCTACAGGAATTTTTGGGAATGGTGAATTTTTATAACCGTTTCCTTCCCCGCGCAGCGCAGCTCATGCAACCACTGTACGCCATGCTCAAAAAACAGAAACCCGCGGATAAGATCAAATGGTCCCCGGAGCGAGAGCGGGCGTTCTCGGAAGTCAAAGCAGCCCTGGCAAACGCTGCGTTGCTGGCACATCCAAACCCGACGGCCCGCATAGCACTCACCACTGACGCGTCAGATGTGGCCATAGGGGCGGTCGTGGAGCAGCGCGTAGCCGGGGCTTGGCAGCCGCTCGCCTTTTTCAGCAGGACTCTGTGCGACGGTGAACCTAAGTACAGCGCGTTCGACAGGGAGTTGCTGGCTCTCCACTTGGCCATTCGCCACTTCCAGTTCTGGCTGGAAGGACGCTGTTTCACCGCGTTCGTTGACCACAAGCCACTAACATTCGCGATGGCCAAGGTTTCAGAACCGTGGTCGGGCCGGCAGCAGAGACAGCTGGCCGCGATCTCAGAGTTTACTACCGATGTTCAGCATGTGTCGGGTAAACTGAATGTAGTGGCAGACTGCCTCTCGCGCGTCGTGGCTGCCCCGGTCTGCATGGGGATAGATTACACAGCCATGGCCACGGAGCAGGTTAGTGACGCGGACGTGCGCGCGCTCCAGTCTGGACCAACAGGGTTAAGGCTGGAGAGCAGGGTGCTGCAAGACAGCATGCCCCCCCTAATCTGCGATGTCTCCACGGGGCACCTGCGTCCCGTGGTCCCGGCCGCGTGGCGTTGCCGCGTGTTTGACTCAGTTCATTCTTTGGTGCACCCGGGAGTGTGCGCGTCGGTCAAAATGGTAGGGGAGAAATTTGTGTGGCCGAGCCTGCGCAAACAGGTGAAAGAGTGGGCGGCAGCCTGCGTGGCGTGCCAACGAGCCAAAGTTCACAGACACACGAAGGCTCCCTTGGAGCCATTTCATATTCCGGCTAAGAGGTTCGACCATGTCCACGTGGACCTCGTGGGCCCCCTCCCGCCATCACAGGGGTGCACGCACCTCCTGACAATGGTGGACTGCACCACACGCTGGCCGGAAGCAGTTCTGCTGGCCGCAACCACAGCCGAGGAGGTGGCGCGCGCGTTTTTAACAGCATGGGTGGCGCGTTTTGGAGTCCCGTCGGATATTACGTCCGACAGAGGCCCTCAATTTGTTTCCGAACTCTGGTCAACAATGGCCCGCAGCCTGGGTGTCTCAATTCACCGCACAACCGTGTACAATCCACAGGCTAATGGGTTATGCAAACGTTTTCATAGATCATTGAAAGCGGCTCTCAGGGCTTCACTGACGGATGCAAATTGGGTAGACAGGCTATCATGGGTTTTATTGGGGTTACGTTCTGTGCCTAAAGAGGATCTGGAAGCTTCCCCAGCTGAACTCGTTTTTGCGCAACCACTTTGGCTGCCCGGGGAGTTTCTGCCAGATAATCCCACGCCGGGCAGTTCCCTGCCGCAGCTGTTGCAGCGTAGCCTAGACACAGGCACGCTGCCGGGCCCTGCCCACCACAGTTTTCCGCGTGTTTTTGTACCTCAAACTTTGAAAAACGCGGAGTTCGTGTTTGTCAGACACGACGCCCACTGCCCTCCATTGCGACCACCCTATGATGGACCGTTCAGAGTGCTGGAAACAGGAGATAAGCATTTTTTGCTAGATTTGGGGGGTAGGAGGGAAAAGATTGGCATAGACAGACTCAAACCCGCTTTTGTGGTGGTGGACAAGCAAGTGCTGTTGGCGAGGGCCCCTCGGCGTGGAAGACCCCCACGGGGAGCTTCCCAGAGAAAAGTTTCCCCAGAACACCCACAGGGACAGACAAAAAGTTTTCACCCCCAAACATCAACCCCCCAGCATGACAGCGCTGCGGAGGCGGTGAATCCTGGTTACAGCAGATACGGGAGAAGACTGAAGCCCAAGCAGCATGTGGATTGATGTTTAATGGTTCTGTCACAGCATATGGACTGTTATTCTTTTGTTCTATCCAATATGCTCGGGGGGGGGGGGTGGTATGGCGGCACATGGGGAAAGCATAATTGTGTAACATCTTAGATAAGAACAAAGAGCAGAGGTTCCCTGGTGAGATAACAGAGAGGTGTGAAGGATGAATGCAGTGTGACCTTTTGTGTATGAAAAACTTCTAGAAGGATGGTAAAGGATTAAGGAAGTGAATGCAATATGACCTTTTGTGTGTTAGAAGCTTCTGGAGGAATGCCATAGTATTTAAGAGAAGAGTCTTTGTGTCATGTGGTGGCCCTCGCGAGCCACCATAAGACGCCACACAGTCACCAGTGAGTTTCAGTGAGTTTTATTACGGTGAAAAAGTAACAACACAAGATGCAGGGGCAATGACACATAAGTCTACACACATCCGGAGGCGTAAGGCTAAACAGCTCTCTTACAGGTCCTTAGGAGGAGACGGTCATACACAGGCAATGGTTGTTGGAGTAACGGCTACACAGGCTGCTGAGGCAGAGACACACAGAGGTCTACTCACACCGGGAGGGGTAAGGCTAACAGCTCACTTACTGGTCCTGGGGAAGCGACGGTCAACCACAGGCAGACGAGGTAGGTAACAGTCCAAGGCATCCGTAGCTCAGACGTAGGACGACTGACACTGCTGCAGGGATGCGGCCGCTAACGTGGGAATAAGAAGTCCACCGCTAACGACCACAAATGCAAAACAGCTGCTCAGGACTTGACAGCTGAGCGGAAGCCTCCCCGAGCACTGTCACAATAAGAGCTCGGAGAGCCCGGAAGACAACGCCGCTGTCAAGCCCTGACAGGAATAGCCCGAGCACAATGACAAAGTGCTCGGGTCATGACAGTAGCCCCCCCTCAACTGACGGGCTCCGAACGTCTTGTAACACCCAGCCCCCCCCCCCCCCCCCCAACCACAGGGCGAGTGAATGAGGAACAGGCAAGGAGGGAGCCAACAAAACCTGACAAGACCCTAACCCAAAAGGAAAAGGAATACATCAACTGACATATCCATCAATTCCACCCAGAACAATGACGAAACCAGAAAAAACAAGACATGACTAAAAAAAATACAAGGGATACAAAACCATAAAGAACATAAGCACCTGACACTGAACGTCTTCCCACGGGGACCACAGACAACCCGTCTAACTCCAAAATACATTCAATTCAATTCAACTTTATTTATATAGCGCCATTTCACAACAACAGTCATCTCATAGCACTATCAACTGTAGGGGGGAACCCCCACAGTTGCAGAAAGACCCCAGCAATCAGGCGATCCCCTGTGAGCAAGCACTTGGCGACGGTGGAGAGGAAAAACTCCCTTTTAACAGGAAGAAACCTCCAGCAGAACCAGGCTCAGGGAGGGGCAGTCATCTGCTGCGACTGGCTGGGGGGTGAGGGGATAGAGAAGAAGAAAAGAACAGACATGTAGAGAGCAAACAGCACGATGGGGACTCAATCTATGGGAGAGAACAAACAGATGTTAATGACCAGCAAAAAAAAAATATTTCATAGAGAGTGAGGAAAGGAGTGAGGCCCAGTGCATTACTGGAGGTCCCCCGGCTGACTAAACCTATTAGCAGCATAACTAAGGGAGGGTTCAGAAACACATGATCCCTCCCTAATTGTAGGCTATATCAAAAAGGTAGGTTTTAGCCCTATTCTTAAAAACAGAGATCGAGTCTGACTCCCGAATCCAGATTGGCAGCTGATTCCACAGGAGAGGAGCTTGATAACTGAAGGCTCTGCCTCCCATTGTACTTTTGGAGATTCTAGGTATTACAAGTAATCCTGCATTTTGGGAGCGTAGTGCTCTGTTAGGATAATACGGTAGTATCAGATCTTTTAAAGAAAAAGGAGCCTGATTGTTTAGAGCTTTGTAAGTAAGAAGAAGGATTTTAAACTTAATTCTAAACTCTATGGGAAGCCAATGAAGGGAGGCCAGAACCGGAGAGATATGATCTCTCTTTCTAGTACCTGTTAAAACTCTTGCTGCAGCATTTTGGATCAGCTGAAGACTTTTTAAAGATGTTTTAGGACAGCCCGATAATAAAGAATTACAATAATCTAATCTCGAGCTAACAAAAGCGTGGATCAGTTTCTCAGCATCACTCTGAGACAAGATGCTCCTAATCTTGGCAATATTACGCAAATGATAGAAGGCAGTCTTAGAAACAAATTTAATATGTGAATTGAAGGACAAATCCTGATCAAAAAAAAAATATATATATAACCCCACGTGGTAAAGAACTCAAAGTAAGGATCTCTTCAAAAACCCAAACTTAACATGCCAAAATCATACTCCCAAACAACCTCAATACATGATAACTATGAAACAAGAAATACCTGGAAACGCACGATAACCATAGAAGAAGAAATACATGGAAAAACACGATAACTATGGAACAAAAATTACATGGAGCAATCTAAAATTGCTTGGCATAACGTGACTATGACTAGACTGTGACTTTCAAAAATACATGAGGCAATCTAAACACAAACAAAACAAGAAATACATACAAACACACATGGAGCAAACTAAAATTGCTTTGAACATAACTTGGCTATGACTAGGCCGTGGCTTTCAAAAAAAACATGAGGCAACCTAAAATTGCTCAGACATAACTTAGCTATAGATAGACTGTGGCTTACAAAAAAAAAGAAACATGGAGCAATCTAAAATTGCTTGACTTAACTTGACTATGACTAAACTGTGGCTTTCCAAAAAAAAAAAAGGAAACATGAGGCAATCTAAAATTGCTTTGACTTGACTATGACTAGACTACGTGAAACAACAAAAAAAATTGCTAAACGTACTTGACATGACTAGGCACCGATGGGCCCACAGAGAGTCCCACAACACAGCACATGATCAGGTGGCCTACCCCAGTCCCAGGCCCCCAGAAACAAGTCCTATGGTGGCCGAACCAGGTCACCCCGTAGCAAACACAGTTTATTGGGTGGCCAACCCAAGACGCCGAACGCACAAAGCAGTTCCTCGGGTGGCCGACCCGCATCCCACAACCACCAGGACCGTGGAGGAAATGCATGCAGCCGCCCGCCTGAAGACGACAAGACAGGAGAGCGCCAGTCTGCCAAACAAAACCCTCTAATGGCCCCCAGCTGGTGGCTCCTGAGAGGGGGACAACCAAAAACTTGGACCCCCTCGAATCCTGATTGGGTCGCAGCCGCACCTGCGCTGGACCCCCACTGGACCTCGTCGGATGCCGATTGGGTCATCGCTGCACCCACGTCGGACCCCGATTGGGTCATCGCTGCACCCACGTTGGACCCCGACTGGGTCACCTCGGCCCACGCGTCGGACCCCGACTGGGTCAGGACTGCTCCGGCAATGACCTCCATCTCCGAACCTGGAACCCCCAGTCCCGTGACCTTGACTGGCTCCGGACCGGTAACGCTGTGGAGGTGCTCAGAAAACAGAAGAGGACCGGGATCAGTTCCACCGGCAGCGCCAGAGCCCAGCGAGACGAGCTCGGGCGCAGCGGACGGCTGCCCCTCACTCGCCTCCCCATGAGGCAGGCAAAAATGCTCTAACACACCATACAGGAAAACAAGAAAGAGCACTTGCCTGCACTCGGGCTCTGGAGCCGTCCAGGACTTCGCCGATCCAGGTTCAGGAAGACGCTCGTCGTCGGGCTCCCACTCGGCTGCGTCGGGTTCCACAGCCGGCCTGATGGTCTCTGCAGCTGGATCCTCTCACGCTGGCGTCCACGCCAATAACCCGTATGGCGTGGGGGAGAGGACCCTGGACCTGCTGACTCGGGCTGCATCCCTGAGGACCCCTGGGGACGCTCTCTCGTCGGCTCTGGCTCCTCATCGCAGTCCGTTCTCCTCCTCTGTCCAAAACAAGGCTGCAGGGCCGGGATATTTCCCAGAGCCGCAGGACTCCCCCTCGTTCGACGGCGTGGGACTAACGCCGAGGACCGCTCAGCAGGAGGAGACACAGAGGCAGCAGGTTTAGTACAAATGGCTACAGCTGGGGAAAGAAACTCAGGGAGCTGCGAACCCCGAGCTTCACCCTCAGGAGTCAGACAAGACAGGTCACTATGAAAAATAGGACAGTGAAATTGGACTTGTCTGTCTCCCGGAGGAAAGATGGTATCAGCTGTAGCGGACATTGCTCCTTCCCTCGCTCGCTGGGTGGTAGAAAAGGACCCATGGACGGAGCCCACCGGCACAGGATTCAGCTCACTCACAGCAGCTGGCTGATTGAGGGGGTCATCCCGGCGGCCCGGAACTGGATCCGGAGCAGGAGCTTGCCGAAGATGCGCCCGGCCATGGCGCCGACGCCTTCGCCGGCCCCCAGACGGTGCGAACTCCTGAAACGGATCGAGGACAGGATCGGGATCCGTAGGCAAAGAGCAGGAGTGCCTCTTCTCCTGCTTCATGCCGCGTTCCTCCTCCATCATCAGGTATATTTCGCGTTGCGCGGCGATGTCTTCCCTCCTCGCGTCGACTTCCGGGTGGTCGGCGTAGCGGGGAGAGAGATGACAAAGAATATCTTCGGCGGCGTCCAGGTACCAGTGTATGCCATGGTCATAATCCAGCAGGGAAGCGGAGATGAGCAGCTCATCCACGACTTCCAGCACACCTGTCAGCTCGCGGCTCGGACTCCAAACGCGGCCCCTCCGCGACGGCATTCTTCACATACACAGTACCCAGACAGGAAAAAAACTCGAAAAAACTGTCCAAAAACTCGAACCCACTGGTGAATTGCGTCTCGGGTTGGCGTCACCGTAAACGCCGTTTTTGGCAGCAGTGTACTGTCATGTGGTGGCCCTCGCGAGCCACCATAAGACGCCACACAGTCACCAGTGAGTTTCAGTGAGTTTTATTACGGTGAAAAAGTAACAACACAAGATGCAGGGGCAATGACACATAAGTCTACACACATTCGGAGGCGTAAGGCTAAACAGCTCTCTTACAGGTCCTTAGGAGGAGACGGTCATACACAGGCAATGGTTGTTGGAGTAACGGCTACACAGGCTGCTGAGGCAGAGACACACAGAAGTCTACTCACACCGGGAGGGGTAAGGCTAACAGCTCACTTACTGGTCCTGTGGAAGCGACGGTCAACCACAGGCAGACGAGGTAGGTAACAGTCCAAGGCATCCGTAGCTCAGACGTAGGACGACTGACACTGCTGCAGGGATGCAGCCGCTAACGTGGGAATAAGAAGTCCACCGCTAACGACCGCAAATGCAAAACAGCTGCTCAGGACTTGACAGCTGAGCGGAAGCCTCCCCCGAGCACTGTCACAATAAGAGCTCGGAGAGCCCGGAAGACAACGCCGCTGTCAAGCCCTGACAGGAATAGCCCGAGCACAATGACAAAGTGCTCGGGTCATGACACTTTGCTGGGATGTCATTCTATCTGTGCTTCTTGTGTGAGCTGTGTAATAAATCGTCTGAAGCCAAATCCGCCTCTTTCTTTACACGCTCCACACGCTCCACAGCCCTAACGTGCGTTCGCCCCCTGGTTGTCATCTGACCGTTGGTTGAGAAAATGTTTGATTTGATATGCAGCAGAGCCCACATTTTAAATGTTAATATCACCGACGATCACATTAATTTAATTATGGCAGCCAAAATTGTGACCCTGATCAAAATTCAATTAATTGTGCAGCCCTACTTCTACAGGTGAGGTCTCCGCAGGTGCATAGAGCGGTGGGAGAAGTGTGTGACCCTTGGTGGTACCTATGTAGAGAAAGACTAATAACCTTGCCAAATTTAGTTCCTCTCAGTCCGTGGGGAATAAGTCAGGGGAAATCTTTAATGAACATCATTTTGAGAAAAAAAAGTCTCAATCAGCAATTTGAGAAAAGTGTCAAAGTAATATATTGAGAAAGAAAAGTCAAAACAGGCCAGACTCGTTTGGATTAGTCCAAACAGTTTTTCAAGAAAGATAAACAGGGTTCCTGGATGAGTTTGTAAAATCCTAATTCAGAATCTGTGAAGGAGGTGTTTTGGATTATTTTTATTATTGTCCATCCATTCTGTCTCCTGTAATCATAAATAACATTACACCCAGTACTTTTTCCATAAGACAGCAAAGATCTAGCCCCAGCCTTGAACACTGTTGACTCAGCATTCTCAAAACAATGCTTATCTGTTTGATCTACTATATAAAAACTCTTTGCTCTATTCTGGGACTTTGAACATTTTCCGCTGCGCTGTGCTGTGTGATACTTTCCCTTCTTGGCCATGATATAAATACTCATAAAAGGCATCTTTGACTCTGCACCAACAAGGGACATTTATTAATATGAAGAAAATCCATGACAGAGGACTTAGAGCCACATTTAGAATTCATATACAAAGATTTTCTTTTAGAATCTTTGGTACAAGTTTGAACTTCTCTTTCTCTTTCTCTTCTGCCAGACTTTTTGTCTGGCAGAAGCCAAGGCCACGATAACAAATCCTGCACTCTGACCCAAGCATAACCTTCAAACCCTCCTGATAGGAGTGGCATTCTAATGAGCAATTTTTTACAAGCTGCTACCAACTTGGGGCCCTGCACCTTTGCCCCTAGAAACTCTTGTTTTTAAATCTTTTTTTTTTTTTTAAAGGACCAGTAAATTTCTAACTTCACTGATACATCAGAGTCCTAATCAACAGACTCAGTTGTTTAAGTCAATGAAGTTTCATTTTTAATAAAAAAAAAAATCATGTTATGGTTCTGTTTGTATCAGGCCTTTTAAGTAATTCACATCAGTTCCTAGCAGCCAAAGGGAGTTGTCTGAGTGAGATTTTGGAAAAGCATAAAAAGTGAAGTGGTCCTAGTTTTACAAAGTTCTGCAGAAAGTACATTCATACACATAAAAGTTCCTGCAAATCTCCTATAGATATGGTGGCTACATACTGTGCCGTGTGTTTGTGACATCCCGCTTCTCCACCACTGCAGACATCCTTGTGGAAAGGAGAAGCTTCCATCCAGTGTAGCCATCTCCTCTCTGCTCTCCTGTCAGCAGCGCTCAGTGTTTTACCCAACAGCCCCAGGCATCCCTGGCAGCTGTTCACAGCACTAATGGGGCACTGAGAGACAGGGAGAGGAACCTGTAGAGGAAGAGGCAGAAGACTGAGGTAGGAAAATGAAAAACCTCATGGATGCTAGAGCCACATGGGAAAGGTGTGTGTATGTGTCACCTCTAGTTTTTTTTTTTCCTCTGAATGTGTTGAGTAGCTGCTTGACCTAATCCTCCAGGCGCTGTTCCTCACGGTGGCAAATGTGAAGATGTTCGTTCTACACATTGTTCTAGTGCAGTGAGAGATTTGCTTAGCACAGTTACAACTCCCCACCTACACACACCACCAGCACCACCTGGCACTGACATTGGTACACTGAGCAATATGTAATAGTAGAAAGACATTTAAAGGAATCAAGTAGAATAGAAAAGGCTTTATTGTCTTTGTACAGTTGTACAGTACAACGAAATTGTGGGTGCTCCACCAGGCTACTGCGCAATAAAGTAAGAGAGAAGGATTAGACAAAACACAGTTACAGAACACACGATTAAACACATGACTGAAATAAAAATAGCCTAGGATTATGGAAATATACACAGGTATGGTAGTGGCTTCACGGATGGAACTATGTACTGTACATAAGAGTGGGGAGTGCAGAACACACAACTGAACACACGATTGAGTAAAATGGCCCAAAGATTATGGAAAATATACATAGTAGTGGTTTCACGGATGGGTCAATATATACCACATTCCAAATTATTATGCAAATAGGATTTTAGTGTCATAAACATTCAATTTTTTGTTTTTCAATTAAACTCATGGATGGTATTGTGTCTCAGGGTTTTTTGGATCACTGATATCAATCTCAGACACCTGTCATAACTGGAGTGGTGGCCTAGTTGATAGAGCATCCACCCCACAACCAGGAGGCTGGGGGTTCAAGTCCCAGCAGGGTCATACCAAAGACCATATAAAAATGGTACTTCCTGCCTTCTAGCTTGGTGCTCAGTATAATAGAATGGGGGAAGGAGAAGTTGTAGCGGTGCCTTGCATGGCAGCAACCTCTCTGACTCTACATGTGATTAACATTGTAGATAGGTGAAATGTAATTTTGTTCTACTGTACATGATTGGTTGTATGGACTGAATGACAACAGAGATCACTTTTTCTAATTAGTTTTCCAGGTGAGCCCAATTAAAGAAAAACTACTTAACAAGGATGTTCCACATTGTTAAGCATACCAGAGGTTTCAAGCAATATGGGAAAGAAAAAGTATCTCTCTGCTGCCAAAAAGTGTCAAATAGTGCAATGCCTTGGACAAGATATGAAAACATGAGATATTTCACAAAAACTTAAGTATGATCATTCAATTCAATTCAATTCAACTTTATTTATATAGCGCCATTTCACAACAACAGTCATCTCATAGCACTATCAACTGTAGGGGGGACCCCCACAGTTGCAGAAAGACCCCAGCAATCAGGCGATCCCCTGTGAGCAAGCACTTGGTGACGGTGGAGAGGAAAAACTCCCTTTAACAGGAAGAAACCTCCAGCAGAACCAGGCTCAGGGAGGGGCAGTCATCTGCTGCGACTGGCTGGGGGGTGAGGGGATAGAGAAGAAGAAAGGAACAGACATGTAGAGAGCAAACAGCACGATGGGGACTCAATCTATGGGAGAGAACAAACAAATGTTAATGACCAGCAAAAAAAATATTTCATTGAGAGTGAGGAAAGGAGTGAGGCCCAGTGCATTACTGGAGGTCCCCCGGCTGACTAAACCTATTAGCAGCATAACTAAGGGAGGGTTCAGAAACACATGATCCCTCCCTAATTGTAGGCTATATCAAAAAGGTAGGTTTTAGCCCTATTCTTAAAAACAGAGATCGAGTCTGACTCCCGAATCCAGATTGGCAGCTGATTCCACAGGAGAGGAGCTTGATAACTGAAGGCTCTGCCTCCCATTGTACTTTTGGAGAGTCTAGGTATTACAGTAATCCTGCATTTTGGGAGCGTAGTGCTCTGTTAGGATGATACGGTAGTATCAGATCTTTTAAATAAAAAGGAGCCTGATTGTTTAGAGCTTTGTAAGTAAGAAGAAGGACTTTAAACTTAATTCTAAACTCTATGGGAAGCCAATGAAGGGAGGCCAGAACCGGAGAGATATGATCTCTCTTTCTAGTACCTGTTAAAACTCTTGCTGCAGCATTTTGGATCAGCTGAAGACTTTTTAAAGATGTTTTAGGACAGCCTGATAATAAAGAATTACAATAATCTAATCTCGAGCTAACAAAAGCGTGGATCAGCTTCTCAGCATCACTCTGAGACAAGATGCTCCTAATCTTGGCAATATTACGCAAATGATAGAAGGCAGTCTTAGAAACAAATTTAATATGTGAATTGAAGGACAAATCCTGATCAAAAATAACTCCAAGGTTCCTCACAGAGCTATTAAGAGAAAGAGTAACTGCATCCAACTGAAAGTTTGATTTGGAAAGGAATTTCTAAGGTTTTTTGGACCAACAAGAATGACTTCAGTCTTATCTGAATTTAATAGCAGGAAATTACAAGTCATCCAAGCTTTGATTTCCTTAAGCCAGGCTTCTAACTTGGCTAATTGATTAGTATCATCTGGCTTCATTGACAGGTATAATTGTGTGTCATCTGCATAACAATGAAAATGTATACAGTGCTTTCTAATAATGTTGCCTAACGGAAGCATATATAAACTAAAAAGAGTAGGGCCTAGCACAGATCCCTGTGGAACTCCATGACTAAGCTTTGAGCTGAAAGAAAACTCATCATTTACATGAACAAACTGGAACCTATCAGATAAATAAGATCTAAACCACTGCAACGAAGTTCATTAAGTCCAACATAGTGTTCTAATCTATCAAGTAGAATATTATGATCAATAGTATCAAAAGCTGCACTAAGATCTAAAAGGACAAGTACAGAAACTAGTCCATTATCAGATGCAATGAGGAGGTCGTTAGTGACCTTCACTAAGGCTGTTTCAGTACTATGATGGATTCTAAACCCAGATTGAAACTCTTCAAGTAAACCATTTCCCTGCAGGTGGTCAAATAATTGCGTAGCAACAACTCTTTCTAAGATTTTTGAAATGAAAGGGAGATTAGAGATTGGTCTATAGTTAGCTAAAGCTCCTGGATCTAGCGTTGGCTTTTTGAGTAAGGGTTTAATTACAGCCGTTTTAAAAGCCTGCGGTACATGGCCTAAAGTTAATGAAGAATTGATTATATGAAGAATAAAGCTACCAATAAGTGGGAAGACTTCTTTAAATAACCTGGTAGGAATAGGGTCTAAAAGACAAGTTGAAGGTTTGGATGAGGAAACTATTTTGTCTAACTCACAAAGGTCGATTGGAGTAAACTCATCAAGACAGACATCAATAGAAGGAGTTGTAGTAGTTACAGTATTTAAGTTAACTGTGGGAAGAATCTGATTGATTTTATCTCTGATGGATGAAATTTTATTATTGAAAAAGTTCATAAAGTCCTGACTAGTAAGCTCTAAGGGGATGCTAGGATTGACAGAGTCCTGACTCTTTATCAACCTGGCTACAGTACTGAAAAGAAACCTGGGTTATTCTTGTTCTCTTCTATTAATGCAGAGTAATAACTCGTTCTAGCTTTTCTAAGAGATTTTTTATAAATTAAAAGATGATTTCTCCAAGCTAAATAGATTTCATCTAAATTAGTAGAGCGCCATTTTCTTTCTAATTGACGAGTCTTCTGTTTTAAGCTACAAGTTTCTGTGTTGAACCAAGGAGTTAAAAATCTCTGATTAGACTTTTTCTTTTTTAAGGGGGCCACCAAGTCTAGAGCCTGATGCAGAGAAGCTAAAACACTATCCACCATGTTTTCAATTACAGAAGAAGCAAGCTGTCTATAGCTTATTTCCGTTGTGTTGACACATGGCATAGAGGAAACAATCTGCATAAATTTGGAAACAGCATCATCTGAGAGGCATCTACTGTGATAATATTTTTCTTTAGGAGCCAAATAGTCAGAAATAGTAAAATCAAAGGTTAACAGACAATGGTCTGACAGTACAGGGTTATGAGGAGACACTACAAGATTTTCTATTTCTATGCCATATGTCAGAACAAGGTCCAATGTATGGTGGAGGTAATGAGTAGAATTTCCTACTTTCTGAGAAAACCCAATCGAGTCTAATATTGAATTAAAAGCCACATTAAGGCAGTCACTATCTACATCCACATGTATATTAAAGTCCCCTACTATAATTATTCTATCAGATTTCAACACTAAATCAGCTAAGAAATCAGCAAATTCGGATAAAAATTCTGAATAGGTTGATGGGGGACGATAAACTATGGCAAATAAAATTGGGTTTAACCTGAAATTGCTAAAGTGCCCGACACTGAGGACCAGGCCCTCAAAGGAATTATAACATGTTTTTTGCTTTACATTAACTAGTAATTTGGAATGGTAAATTGTTGCTACTCCTCCTCCACGACCAGAACTTCTGGGATTTTGACAATTTAAATAACCAGAGGGAGTTGATTCATTTAAACCAACATAATCCTCTTGCCCTAACCAAGTCTCTGTAAGGGAAATTAAATCAATCTGATGATCAATTAACAGATCATGGACTAACAGAGACTTGGGAGTTAGAGACCTAATATTTAATAAACCACATTTAATTTTTAAATTATGAGGAGGAACAGAGGCCAAATCATTCAATTTAGAGGCTTTATGTTTAATTTGAGTTTTACCAATATTTTGCTTTATCACTTTGGGATGCTTATACATTATATTTTTATTTACTTTGGAGGGAGCAGACAATGATTCTCTGATGGGGAAGACAGGGGCTAAGCTGAGGGGTGGCGGATGAAGAGGAGCTGCAGAGAGGCGTGTAAGACTGCGACTCTGCTTCCTGGTCCCAACTCTGAGTAGTCATGGTTTTGGAAATTTGGATAAAAAAGATGCCAGATTGTTAGATAAATGAGAAGCACCATCCAAAGTGGGATGAATGCTGTCTCGTCTCATAAGACCAGGTTTTCCCCAAAAAGAGCTCCAATTGTCAATGTAGCCCACATCATACTGTGAAGAAATTTGTGGCTGATTCAGAACACAGATGGGTTTGTGCAGATAAAGGCATAATGTGGAAGGTTTCTGCCAGACAAATTCATCAGCTTAAGACAGCAGCTGCTAAAATGACATTACAAAGCAGAAAACAGTTATTTGAAGTTGCTGGTGCCTCTGAAGTCCCACGAATCTCAAGGTGTAGGATCCTCCAGAGGCTACACCTACTATTCGGCCACCTCTAACCAATGTTCACAAGCAGAAACAGTTGCAGTGGGGCCCAGAAACACATGAAGACTAATTTTCAAACAGTCTTGTTTACTGGGAGTATACGTTACAAGTTGGGAGTAATGCGTTACAAAGTACAACACGTTACAAAGTAACACGTTACTGTAGCGTCACTACTTTTGCAGTAATGTGCTGTGTAACAAAATTACTGTTTAGAAATTCAGATGCATTGCTTGATTTACTCATTTTATTAATATGGATAGATATTTTTAGTGCAAATAAATACAAACTGACCATACGTAGATGACACATCCATCAGTCAATGTGTTGCAAAGAGCCTCTTCACTGCTACAGCCAGCAGCCACAAATGGAGCTTCCTTCTGCTGGGAAAAGATGAAGCTACTTTGTTTTGTGAAAATAAACAAATTATTTTCCCTTTGTGGTAGTAAAGGACAAAAGCATATTGGTGGACTGTGTGAGACTGACTGCAATCTTTAGCAGCGCCTGAACAGCAACAAGATCAAAACTAGTGCTATGCTATGCTAGCACCGTGTTATTAGTGGATTTATGCTATCTGAACAGCCATGCTGGATTTCAAGCACAGATATGCATCTGGACAGTTTGTGACCCAGCAAGAATTAAACCGACTGATTGCCAGATACGTCATTTTTCATCAGACAGCTGAGACTGTGATCCACTGAAGTTAAACACATTTACTTGCTACCTGGATAAAGATTATTCAAAAATTGATTTTGATCTCTTAAAGGAATTTAAGGGACTGGATCATGTCTCTGTCACAGCAGACACTTCGACTGTGGATAATGGACATTTCCTTCAGATCACTGCACATTGGATTAAATCCATAATATTAAAGGTAAGAAACGTTGACAGCTTTATGCAGTGTTGCCAACTCACTCTTTTGTAGTGATTCTCACTCTTTTTCCTTCTTTCTCACGCCACAAACCCTATTTCTCCCTCCAAAATTAGGAAATTACTGGCAATTTTGTGTTGATTTTCTTCAGTTTTTTTCCACAATTACAGCTCTCAAGGCAGGAGAAAGCAGACTGAACATGTTCCAAAAGCTCTGTCTTAAACAGTCTGTTTTCAGCCTGACATTACTAAGCCCTTATAATGTAATTCATTAATTAAATTATATTTCTATGTGTACAGGATAATTTAAGTATGCATTTAAAAGTAACGTGAAAGTTACTTTTCCAAGTAACTAGTTACTTTAATCATGCAGTAATTAGTAAGTAACAGTTACTTTTTAAAAGAAGTAACTTGTCATGATTTAATGTTTTTGAGGAGGCTTAAGTGCAGGGCAAACCACTTCAGAGGAACACTCCTACTCAGATGAAAGATAAAAACCACTTTAATGAAAACCCAAAACCCTATACAAACACGATAACTTAAAGAATATGTACGCACACCACAGTTAATGAAACCCACAACCAAAACACCAATTTATATACAGTGGGGTAAAAAAGTATTTAGTCAGCCACCAATTGTGCACGTTCTCCCACTTAAAAGATGAGAGAGGTCTCCAATTTCCATCATAGGTATACTTCATCTATGAGAGACAAAATGAGAAAAAAAATCCAGAAAATCACATTGTCTGATTTTTAAAGAATTTATTTGCAAATTATGGTGAAAAATAAGTATTTGGTCAATAACAAAAGTTCATCTCAATACTTTGTTATATACCCTTTGTTGGCAATGACAGAGGTCAAACGTTTTCTGTAAGTCTTCACAAGGTTTTCACACACTGTTGCTGGTATTTTGGCTCATTCCTCCATGCAGATCTCCTCTAGAGCAGTGATGTTTTGGGGCTGTCTCTGGGCAACACGGACTTTCAACTCCCTCCAAAGATTTTCTATGGGGTTGAGATCTGGAGACTGGCTAGGCCACTGCAGGACCTTGAAATGCTTCTTACGAAGCCACTCCTTCATTGCCCGGGTGGTGTGTTTGGGATCATTGTCATGCTGAAAGACCCAGCCATGTTTTATCTTCAATGCCCTTGCTGATGGAAGGAGGTTTTCACTCAAAATCTCATGATACATGGCCCCATTCATTCTTTCCTTTACACGGATCAGTCGTCCTGGTCCCTTTGCAGAAAAACAGCCCCAAAGCACGATGTTTCCACCCCCATGCTTCACAGTAGGTATGGTGTTCTTTCTCCTCCAAATACGACAAGGTTCAGGTTCAGGTTCAGGTTACTTTATTTGTACCCGTAGGTAGATTTGTTTTGCAAGTTGAGTTTTTTTGTTGACAAGTTGAGTTTTTACCAAAAAGTTCTACTTTGGTTCCATCTGACCATATGACATTCTCCCAATCCTCTTCTGGATCATCCAAATGCTCTCTGGCAAACTTCCGACGGGCCTGGACATGTACTGGCTTAAGCAGGGGGACACGTCTGGCACTGCAGGATTTGAGTCCCTAGCAGCATAGTGTGTTACTGATAGTAGCCTTTGTTACTTTGGTCCCAGCTCTGCAGGTCATTCAATAGGTCCCCCCATGTGGTTCTGGGATTTTTGCTCACCGTTCTCGTGATCATTTTGACCCCACGGGGTGAGATCTTGCGTGGAGCCCCAGATCGAGGGAGATTATCAGTGGTCTTGTATTTCTTCCATTTTCGAATAATTGCTCCCACAGTTGATTTCTTCACACCAAGCTGCTTACCTATTGCAGATTCAGTCTTCCCAGCCTGGTGCAGGTCTACAATTTTGTTTCTGGTGTTCTTTGACAGCTCTTTGGTCTTGGCCATAGTGGAGTTTGGAGTCTGACTGTTTGAGGTTGTGGACAGGTGTCTTTTATACTGATAATGAGTTCAAACAGGTGCCATTAATACAGGTAATGAGTGGAGGACAGAGGAGCCTCTTAAAGAAGAAGTTACAGGTCTGTGAGAGCCAGAAATCTTGCTTGTTTGTAGGTGACCAAATACTTATTTTCCACCATAATTTGCAAATAAATTCTTTAAAAATCAGACAATGTGATTTTCTGGATTTTTTTTTTCTCATTTTGTCTCTCATAGTTGAGGTATACCTATGATGAAAATTGGAGACCTCTCTCATCTTTTAAGTGGGAGAACTTGCACAATTGGTGGCTGACTAAATACTTTTTTGCCCCACTGTACATAGAAAACAATTGCACACTGGAGCCACATGCAGCCCAGGAGAAAGGAGAGGAGAGGAATGGTTAATGCTGAGTGTGGTATACAGGGAAATGACAACTGAGGAAATTAATCTTACAACACTAGCAGAGAGCCCAGCAGTGAACTCCAGCATGGAAAAGGAGAAGGGGAACTGGAGACTGCAGGGAAGGAGGAGGCAGAGCGATGGCTGGGGAACCTGGGTAGAGAAGCCATTGTCTTGAAGATGGATGGTTCAGGCGAGCGTGCACACACATAGCTCTGGAGACACACCACTGGAGGTGTCAGCAAACCTGAAGTGAGGAGAGGATAAAATGGTTAGACAACGGGGAAAATAATAAACTTGCCAAACAACTTGACAGCTGTTGTATGGCAGCAATACCCAATGATCCAGCAGAGAGCTCTTCACACTCTAGACTTAAATACACTGGTGAATCGGGAAGCACAGGTGTGTAATCATGCAGGTGCACTAATGAGCTCCGGAGCCAGGAAAACAGAAACAGTAAGGAAGGGGGGAGGCATGCTCGCCTGATCATGGCAGGGTCCCCCTCTCAAGGGGCGCTTCCTGGCGGCCCACTGGGCTTCTGGGGGTGTGCTTGATGGAAGGCCCTTACCATGCCCTGATCGTGGAAGTAGGGCCGAGGGATCCATGACCTGTGCTCCGGACCATACCCCTTCCAATGTACCAGATATTGCAGGCCCTGTCCCCAACTACAAACATCCAGAATCCTCTGGACGGTGTAGGTGGAATGGCCGTCGATGATCCAAGGAGGAGAAAGGGGATCCGAAGGAGGGCACAAGGGACTGGTGGAGAGGGGTTTTATCTTGGAGATGTGGAAGGTGGGATGAATGCGGAGGGACAAGGGTAGCTTCAGCCGAACAGTAACGTCGTTGATGATCCGGGAGATCAGAAACGGACCCAGATTGCACGGAAACAGCTTCCAGGACTCCATCTTCACAGGAACCTGTTCGGCTGACAACCAGACCTCCTGACCCACGGAGTACCTTGGTGCTGCCACTCGACGGTTGGCATACTGACGGTTCTGCTCGGAGGACCGGAGAAGGGCAGTCCGGGTGGACCTCCAGAAACTGCGGCAGTGACGTGCATGGGCCTCCACTGAAGGCACTGCAATCTCTCTCTTTGCTATAGGCAGGAGCGGTGGCGTGTACCCCATAGAAGCCTCAAATGGCGTCAGCCCAGTAGCAGAGGAGACAGCAGAGTTGAGCGCATACTCCACCCAGGTTAGATGGGAACTCCAGGTAGTCGGGTTGCAGGATGCCAGACACCTCAGGGTGGCCTCCGAAGACTGGTTGGCACACCTTGACCTGACCATTGCTCTGCGTGTGGTATCCAGAGGTGAGACTGACGGTGGCGCCCAAGGATTGGCAAACGTGTCTCCATACCCATGATGTAAACTGCGGTCCTCGATCTGACACAATGTCCATAGGGATGTCACACAAGCATATAATGTGGAAGAAAAGTAACTTAGCTGTCTTGGTGGCAGACGGGAGTCCTGGGAGGGGCACTAAATGAATGGCTTTAGAAAAACAATCAGCGATGGTAAGAATGACAGTGCTGTCCTGGGATGGAGGGAGACCCGTGACAAAGCTGATGGCAATGTGGGACCAGGGGCGGGAAGGGACAGGGAGGGGATGGAGGAGACCTGCCGGGGGTAAAGAGTCAGACTTGTTAGCAACACATGTGTGGCAGGCCTTAACATAGTCTTTCATGTCTTTCCTGAGGGAAGGCCACCAAAACACACGCTAAATTAATTCCATAGTGCGGGTGATGCCAAGATAGTAGGCAAAAAAACTTGTGTGCCCCCACTGGATAACGTCGCTGAGTAAGAGGGAGGGCACATACAGCCTGTTGGGTGGGCCTCCCTTGGGGACGGGTTCCACTGACTGGGCCTGCCAGACCCTCTGCTCTATATCCCAAGTGAGGGTTCCCAAAACACAGGAGGAGGGCAGTGTCAGGGAGGGAGGCAGCAGCTGCAGAAGGGAAGGTGGAGGAGGAGTCGGAGGAAAACTGGCATGAGAGAGCATCAGGGTTAACGTTGCGAGACCCTGGGCAGTATGTGATGGAGAGGTTAAATCAAAGGAAAAACAGGGCCCACCGAGCCTGCCGGGCATTCAATCATCTGGCAGATCTAAGATATTCCAAATTTTTGTGATCTGTCCAGACCATCACCAGCTGATTAGCTCCCTCCAACCAGTGTCTCCACTCTTCCAGTGTCAATTTAATGGCCAGCAGTTTGTGGTCCCCTACGTCATAATTTCTCTAGGCTGGGGTCAGCCACTGAGAGAAAAACAGGCACAGGTGGAGCTTCTGATCAGAGCCGGAATGCTGTGAGAGCACAGCGCCCACCCCAGAATCAGAAGCATCCACCTCAACCACAAACTGCACTTGGGGGGTCTACCTGCACCAAAATAAGCGCAGTGGTAAAGTGCTCCTTGAGTGTAGCAAAAGCCCGTTCAGTGACCTCGGACCACTTGAATGGGCTTTTGGTGGAAGTGAGCTGGATGAGGGGCAGAGCAGTTTTACTATAATCATGGATAAACCAGTGGTAGAAATTGGCGAAACCCAGGAAGTGTTGAAGCTTCTTCCTGGTTTGGGGAGTAGGCCAGTCTACTACCGCCTGAATTTTAGCTGGGTTGGCCTTTGACGTGCCCCTGCCCGTGGTAAACCCCAAGAAAGAAGTGGAGCAGGTGGAAAACTCACACTTCTCAGTCTTCACAAGAAGCTGATTCTCAAGCAGCTGCTGCAGGACAGTACGGACGTGGACTACATGTTCCTCCAGTGTGCGAGAAAAAATCAAAATGTTGTCTAAGTAAACAAAAATGAAATTGTTCACCATGTCACGGAGGACGTCATTGGCTATGTTTACATGGACACAAGTAACCAGATTAAAAGCCTGATCAGAATAAAAATGCTTCATGTAAACACGCCAATCTGAATATTCTAACCCGATCATGCTCATTTGGATCAAAATTTCATTCCGATTGAGAGGGGTGGGTTATGCCAATTGTTAATCCGAATGGTGCGCATGAAAACACTTATTCCAAACATAGGGCAGAAAATATGTTTACTGCGCATGTCTGTACACCAGCTGCACGTCGACGTGACGTATTTCCGCCTTAGCAGCAGCTAGCGGAAAACATAACGGGAGTAAAACAAAACTGGTCTGTATCGTCCTGCTGTCTCCCTCTGTTCGTCATACGCAGAAGTATGCACTTGTAGCTTCATTACAGAGACCAGCAGAAGCAAAAGTACAGTCTGAATAACACAATACAGGTCAATTTCAACATGAAGCGGGGCTTGCTATCACCGGAAGTTGCTTCTTCTTCTACTATTTTCGGAATGTCGAAATGTCGACGTGCACATGTCAAAATGATTTATTCCGTTCAAACGTGTGACACATGGAAACGCACGTCCTAATCGGATCTGCTTTTTCAGGATCCATGTAAACAGTAAAATTCTGATCTGAATTGTAATCAGATTGGTGAAATTTTGCCCATGTAACTGTGGCTATTGATTAAAAGCTGGAAGAAAGTGGGAGCTTTGGTCAGGCCGAAGGGCATAACCAGATATTCAAAATGACCCAGGTGTATTTTGAACGCCGTCTTCCACTCATCCCCCTTGCGGATACGTACCAAATGATACGCATTACGGAGATTGAGCTTAGTATATACCCACACCTGTTGGAGGAGTTCAAAGGCAAAATTAATGAGCGGCAATGGGTATTTATCCTTAATGGTGATGGAATTAAACTCATTATAATCAATTCACGGCCGCAAAGTCCCATTCTTTTTCCCTACAAAAAACAACCCCACGCCGAGAGGGGCAGATGACGGACGAATAAGACCGGCACTAAGGAAATCTTTGATGTAGCGCTCCATCGCCTCCCTCTGTCATTCTATGACACGGTGGTGGCATCAGCCATCACTTTTGGAGTGGTCTGCTGGGGCAGTGGCATTACTGCAGCCGATAGGAAGAGACTGAACAAACTGATCAAGAAAGCTAGCTCTGTCCTGGGGCAGCGCCTTGATCCGGTGGAGGAGATAGGAGAGAGAAGGACGGTGGCTAAACTCATCTCTGCTGGAGTCCGAGTTCCACCCTGTGCAGGACATACTGAATGCACTGAGGAGCTCAGTTAGCAACAGACTACATCATCCCAGGTGCACAACCGAGAGGTTTCGCAGGTCCTTCCTACCAACGGCTGTCAGACTGTACAACCTAAGCAGGGCTGCTCACAGAGATAGCAAAAAGACGTAACAAACTAATAGTTTTTTGAATGCAAAAGATGCAATAGACTTACACAATGGTCCCCCTCCGGCATACAACTAGGAAAATACCGGTCGCTATGGAGGGTGAGAATATGTATGGGCACATAATCATACCATGTAGAATAACTAAGTAGACGGTTATGCTGTTTCATCCCATCTAGCAACAATGCTCTGCATTGTGTGTGTTTATATATTTACCTCCGCCAGGCCGAAAAGGCCAGGAGGAGGTTATGTTTTTGCCGGGGTTTGTCTGTGTGTTTGTCTGTGTGTTTGTCTGTTTGTCTGTTTGTCTGTCTCTCTGTCTGTCTGTTTGTCTGTTGGTTAGCAAGATAACTCAAAAAGTCTTGGACGGATTTCCATGAAACTTTCAGGCGTTGTTGGAAATGGTACAAGGAAGAACTGATTAAATTTTGGGGATGATCCGGATCACCGTCTGGATACAGGAATTTTTTAAAGCATTCTTTAACACTGTGACATACGGCTATTTTCAACATGTGCGCAGGCACAATGGAGGGCGCTGGTCATCGTGTCTGACCAACATAAACTCCGCGTTGTTCAATGTTTTAGGCACAAAAGCACGCAGAAAACTGTGTTTGCACGACGCTGCAAAAGCTGAGACGGGCAGCTGTCCGCCGCCGGATTATTTGGCAGAAATTCCCCGGCCAGCCATAGGCGCTGCACAAAAACGAGCTGCTCGGCAGCGTGCTGTGTGCCTGTGTTTGCGCAACGCTGCAAAAGCTCAGACGGCCAGCTGTCCGCCGCTGGATTATTTGGCAGAAATTCCCCGGTCAGCCATAGTAGCTCCACAAAAAGAAGCTCTCGGCCGGGGAAGTTTCCAAATCATCTTTGGCCCCGGAGCGCAACCCCAATAAAGATAAAGATTAGATGTACCACGAAGGTCGAGTGCAAGCAAGATGTTTGTGTCTGTGAACATTCCGTCTTTTGGCGAGTTGATACGTAACGATGTTTACAGTTTGATGAGAAGGTTGCTGCCATGTAACAATCATCTTATATCAGCAATTGTCAACTCGTCACTCACACTTCAGCATTTGGAAGTGGTGGCGTTCCATTTTATACTGAGTCCAATATTGTATGTTATTGTTGTTAAAGACCGCCGACTGTCTGCTGATCTATATATACTTTTATTTATTTATTTATTTTCTACTCCTTTTAGTTCTGCATTTAATATGAACCCTGAGTTTGAAATAAACGTTTGAATTTTGAATAAAACCCACGCCAACCCGTCTACCTAATTGGCATCCGTCAGTGAAGCCCTCAGTGCTGCTTTCAGTGATCTAAAACGCTCACATAACCCATTGGCCTGTGGGTTGTACGCAGTTGTGTCATGACTTCTTTTTTTTCTTTTGAATTCTTGGATGGAACATGGGTGGGCAATATAAGCTGCGGATTCAGCCATCACATATTTCGGATAACTTATGTTGAACTGTATAATCAGAGGAGCTATTGTCTAATTTGACCTTGTTGGATTTTATTACCCCCTTTGTTATATTATTCACTTTCTTTTAACCTGTACTCTTAATCTATTCGAAATAAAGACTAATTCATTCATTCATTCAATTGCAACGCCCCCAGCCTGGGAGTTTGCAGATGCAGGACATGGACACAACACCAACACTTCAGTTTATTACCTCCGCCAAGGAGGTAATGCTTTTACTACTGAACCACTAATCCTGTCATTGTGAATCCAATTGCTACTCAGATGTTTTCATGGTCAAGGAATCTGACAACGTACACACAAACACTGTATGGGGGGAACTGTGGCGCTTGGCGGAGGTCTGCGCTCTCCGAGTGCTTTTCTAGTTACATATTTATTCCATCTAGCTACAATGCTCCGCACTGGGTGTGTTTATATTTATATATCTATATATTTATTCCATCTAGCTACAATGCTCCGCACTGTGTGTTTATACTGTATATCTACATATTTATTCCATCCAGCTACAATGCTCTGCACTGTGTGTCTGTGTCTGTGTATATATATATTTTATAGTAATATGTACATATGTATATTAGCTGCTCTTGCTTGCTTGCTTTTTTTCTTGCCTTCTGATTGTTGCTCTGAGTGTTGCTATCCCTGTGCTGTTGCAATCCTGGAATTTCCCCGTTGTGGGACTAATAAAGGCTTATCTTATCTTATCTTATCTTATCTCTGGCCCAGATAAACTGTAGAGCCGGCTGGATGGCAGCTGCGTGCCCGGAAGGAGGTCAATAGTGTAGTCATAGGACCAATGAGGTGGCAAAGATAGGGCCCTCAACCTGCTAAAGACCTCCCCTAATAGACCTCGGGCATGTGGTTGAGATCCGTCGACTCAGCCGGGGGGGAGGAGATAGGAAAGAGGGTGAGCAAGCAGCCGAATGAAGGCACAACGACAAACAAAATGGGCTCCAGGAAGAGACTGAACCCTGGGCCCAGTTAATTATTGGATTATGTTTGTGAAGCCACGGATATCCCAGAATCATGGGAGCAGAAGACTGTAGCAGCACAAAGAACTGGATTATCTTGCGATGGTTACCGGACAAAATGATCGAGATAGGCTCAGTTTGCCGCAAAACTGCAACCAGATAAGGCGGAGATACTGACAGGTGTCAGGAAGTTCCAGGTGGGAATCTGAAACCTTTGGATCAGTTCCTGGTGAATGAAACTTTGCTCAGCCTCAGAATCCAACAGAGCAGAGGTTTTACACTCGGCTCCCGATAACTGGATGAAGCCGAAAGTGTATAACAGCTGGGGGCATTTCGAGAAAAACCTCCAGCCAGACCCCCCACGGTTACTGACGGGCCAGTTCTTTTGGCTGAATTGGGCATTTAGAGATAGCGTGATCAGTAGCCCCGCAATACATGCATGCCCCCACCTTTTCCTGGCAGCGGCGCTCCTCCGGAGCCAGATGAGTCCTTCCGAGGACCATCGGCTCCGAAGGTGACGCTGTGGATGCTGCGTGAGGAGGCGGGGGGACCGGCCGTGGAGCAGATGAGGAAGCAGCGGCCCTCTGCTCCCTAGAATGCTCCCGGAACTGGTTGTCTAAGGCCACCATCTGTGAGATTATCTCATCTAAAGAGGAGGGATTCACCTGAATTGCCAGTTTGTTGTGGATGTTGGCATTTAAATTCCAGAGGAAGACTTTTTTATCTTTTGTTCTTATTAAAGACAAGAATAGAAAGGAGATGTCTTTCTCCTTTCTATTCTTGTCTTTAATAAGAACAAAAGATAAATACCGTATTTTTCGGACTATAAGGTGCATTTAAAATCCTTTAATTTTCTCAAAAATCAACAGGGCGCTTTATAATCCAGTGTGCCTTATGTATTAATTCTGGTTGTGCTTACTGACCTCGAACCGATTTTATGTGGTACACGGCGCTCAAAAATCTGTCAAAAATGTTTTAGTACGACTTTGGTAAGTTACGAAGCCGAACCGCTTGATGGATTGTCGGAGCATTACGGTAGTCAGGAGCCTCGCGGAGTAATATGTGCTTCAACATAATGGCCGGATGGCTTTTTCCACAAATCTCCATCCCTATTGATCTGCCACTCCATGCACGCCCATCTCACCGATACTGTCAAAACCCATGTGAAGCAAACTTAATTTGGAGCTTGCCATCATTCCGGGTGGATTAACCAAAGAACTCCAACCGCTATATTGGTGTCAACAGGTCGTTCAAAGTTAAATTGCTAGCGAGTTACGCCACTATCTGCCAATGGATCGTGGATCGAAACTGCTCCTGTTTAGCTGTAATTAATATTCAAAAATGATATTTTTGGGACGAAAGAATTCAAGCGTCCCGGCATTTGTTTGCATTGTTTACTTCTCGGGGCTGCCGCCAGAGAGCAAGCCATATCGAGTACTGAGCAAGCATCCTGGCGATGTAAACAGCCACGGACCAAAAACGTACATTTGCTCATGGAGCAGGTCATTCACACTCGCAGACAATCGTGCTATATGTGTCTATAATTCGGTTCGGTTCCGCCGGACCGGCGGCGCCACACGAGTCGGCTGCCTGTTGCAACAGCCTTTTTTTTTTTTATCTTCCTTCTTCTTTCTACACCTTTCACTCTGTATATATATCACGGACGCACGGATCGCCCCGGGGGTCTCCCGGGTCGGCAGACGGAGCCACGGTTTGCAGCGGGAGACGTTACAGCGGGGAGGAGCTAGTGCTAGCTAGCACTTGGCCGCCGCCCGGTGCTAATGGGAAACTCGACATACCGGGAGCTGTAGCGAAAACGAAGCGGGTGCTGGGCTGGAGTTTAGGCGGCGTGAAAGAAATATAAGACAGAATAATAAAGAGCGATGGCAAGAACCAAGGAGACCGCCCGTAAAATCTACTGGAGGAAGAAGCCCCCCGGGAGACAGCTAGCCACAGGGCTGCTCGGAGAGGCGCTCCGGCCACCGGCAGAGTGAAGAGGCCTCGCCGTCACAGGTCCGTGGCTCTGAGAGAGATCCGTCGCTACCAGAAATCCACGGAGCTGCTCATCCGTAAGCTGCCCGTCCAGCGCCTGGTGAGGGAGATCGCTCAGGACTTCAAGACCGTCCTGCGTTTCCTGAGTTTCGCCGTCATGGCTCTGCAGAAGACCAGCGAGACCCACCTGGTGGTCTCTTCTTCGCTAAGGGGGTCACCATCATGCCCAAAGACTTCCAGCTGGCCCGCTGCATCCGCGGAGAGAGAGCTTAGACTTTCTGCTGCACATCCACCAGCCATAATGCTCTGCACTGTGTGTCTATATATATACATTTGTGGTAATATGGACATATGTTTACTAGATGTTGTTTTTTCTTGCCTTTTGATTGTTGCTCTGAGTGTTGCTATCCCTATGCTGTTGCAATCCTGGAATTTCCCCATTGTGGGACTAATAAAGGCTTATCTTATCTTATCTTATCTTATAATGACTATAGATAGGATTTTCTTTCCATGCACGCAAAAAAAAAATTTAAAAAAAATTCCCAGATCCGACTACCTCGCGAGGTAGTCGATACCCAAAAGCCGATGGTGTATAGAACACGTATATTAGGATTTGTATGTGAAAATTCGGCATCGAAACTGCTCCCGTTTACAGCTAAACGGGAGCAGTAAATACGGCTGTAAATACGTATTTACGGCTGTAAATACAGCTCGCTCTCTGCTGGAGAGCGAGCCGTATCGAGTACCAAGCGAGTACCGAGCGATATTCTGGCCAATATGGCGATGTAAACAGCCACGGACTAAAAATGTTCCACCTGCTCATGGAGCAGGTCATTCACACTCGCAGACAATTGCACTATATGTGTCTATAATGACTATAGATAGGATTTTCTTTCCATGCACGCAAAAAAAAAAAAAAAAAAAAAATTCCCAGATCCGACTACCTCGCGAGGTAGTCGATACCCAAAAGCCGATGGTGTATAGGACACGTATATTAGGATTTGTATGTGAAATTTCGGCATCGAAACTGCTCCTGTTTAGCTGTGAACGGGAGCAGTAAATACGGCCGTAAATACGTATTTACAGCCGTATCGATTACCGAACGAGTATTCTGGCCAATATGGCGATGTCAACAGCCACGGACTAAAAACGTTCCGCCTGCTCATGGAACAGGTCATTCACACTTGCAGACAATCACGCTATATGTATCTATAATGACTATAGATAGGATTTTCTTTCCATGCTCCGACTACCTCGCTTTAATGCGCCTTATTAATCCGGTGCGCCTTATGTATGAAATTAGACCATCAAATAGACCATTCATAGATAGTGCGCCTTATAATCCGGTGCGCCTTATAGTCCCAAAAATACGGTAATTAAAAGAAGACAAAATGAACCTACTTGAGCTATCCAGAGTAAGACGTTACGTAGCACAGTGTCATTCCACTCGGAGTCTGCCGCGGCGACCCGAAACTCTACGGAATAGTCGGCAACTGACCGACTCCCCTGCCGAAGTTCCAGCAACTGGCTAGCGATATTACCCTCGCTCTCAGTGTGATCAAATGCCTGGGTGAATTCCTGAACAAACCATTCAAAAGTATACTGGGCTCTTTCCAGACCACTTAAGGTGGACTGAGCCCACTTAAGTGCCCAGTAGCAAAGTAACAGGGTCAGAAACTGAATTTTACATGAATCGTCCCTGTATTCCCCCTCCACCTGCTGGAAATACATCCAACAGTGTAACAGAAACCCTTTACATCCTCCCACCTCCCCCTCAAAGGGGGCAGGTGTGGGAATGGAAATGGTCCTGTTGATGATACGAGGTGCCTGGGCAACAGGAGCAGGAGGGGGCACAGCCGCACCAGGAAGTTGACCCAAATGCTCCACGACTGTAGCCAATTGTTGGGTGATAGTTTGGAGTTGCTAGGACAAAAACATGACCTGGCACTGCATGGCATCCAAACGCGAGAGCGCTGACTGTTCACCTGAGGCAGTGCCCGCTAAGTCTCAATCCTGGCTGGATCATTCTGTCATGATTTAATGTTTTTGAGGAGGCTTAAGTGCAGGGCAAACCACTTCAGAGGAACACTCAGACTCAGATGAAAGATAAACACCACTTTAATAAAAACCCAAAACCCTATACAAACACGTTAACTTAAAAAATATGTACACACACCACAATTTATGAAACCCACAACCAAAATGCCAACTTATATACGTAGAAAACAGTTGCACACTGGAGCCACATGCAGCCCAGGAGAAAGGAGAGGAGAGGAATGGTTAATGCTGAGTGTGGTATACAGGGAAATGACAACGGAGGAAATGGATCTTACAACACTAGCAGAGAGCCCAGCAGTGAACTCCAGTGTGGAAGAGGAGAAGGGGAACTGGAGACCGCAGGGAAGGAGGAGGTAGAGAGATGACTGGGGAACCTGGGTGGAGAAGCCATTGTCTTGAAGATGGATGGTTCAGGCGAGCGTGCACACACACAACTCCAGAGATGCACCACTGAAGGCATCAGCAAACCTGAGGAGAGGAGAGGATAAAATGGTAAGACAATGGAGAAAATAATAAACTTGCCAAACAACTTGACAGCTGTTGTATGGCAGCAATACCCAACGATCCAGCGGAGAGCTCTTCACATTCTGGCCTTAAATACACTGGTGAATCGGGAAGCACAGGTGTGTGATCACGCAGGTGTGCTGATAAGCTCCAGAGCTGGGAAAACAGAAACAGGAAGGGAGGGGGGAGGCACGCTCACTTGATCATGACATAACTAGTAACTGTAACTAGTTACTATTTTTCAGTAACTTGCCCAACACTGCTGATGAGTGCCGTGCAACCCTGGATGGTCCAGACTGATGGAGTAGTGGATGGTTGGTGGATGGCCCCCATGTCCCAACAAGGCGATGTCAGCAAAGAGGTGGCGGAGTCATGTCTTGAGCCGGAATCATAGGGAGAGAGCTGGTAGGCCCCTTTAGGGTCCCTGAAGGTGTGAAAATGACCTCAGCAAAGTATATAGAGTTTCTGACTGACCACTTTCTTCCATGGGGCAAAAAGAAGAACTGTTCCTTCTGCAGCAAAATTATCTTCATGCATGACAATGCACCATCTTGAGCTGCAAAGAATACCTCTGTGTCATTGGTTGCTATGGGCATAAAAGGAGAGAAACTCATGGTGTGGCCCCTATCCTTCCCTGACCTCAACCCTATTGAGAACCTTTGGAGCATCCTCAAGCAAAAGATATATGAGGGTGAGAGGCAGTTCATATCAAAACAGCAGCTGTGGGAGGCTATTCTGATATCTTGCAAAGAAATTCAAGCAGAAACTCTCCAAAAACTCACAAGTTCAATGGTTGCAAGAATTGTGAAGGTTATATCAAAGAAGGGGTCCTATGCTAACATGTAACTTGGCGTATTAAGATGTTTTTGATTGAAAAAGCTTTTGATCTCACTAAATATAACCTCCTAATGCTGAAAATTCAACAAATGACCATTTTCAGTTCTTTACAACCAATAAAATGTTTTGAAACTCTGTTGTGCATAATAACTTGGAACAGTGCATTTTTTTTATTATTATTATTATTTTTGAAAAAAAAAAAACTAGTTTTCATTGGGAGGTTTGTTCAATAAAATCTGAATTATGCTTTAACGGTTGATGACTTGAAAATTGTACTGACTGTCATTTGCATCATTTAGGAAAATCAGAGACAAATATAATTTGCATAATAATATGGAAAGCAGTGTAAATGTGTTACATTTGATGCACACTGGTATGTAGTAACTGATTTTCTCTCTCTCTGAGCTGTATAACCACTAAAGCAGGGAATTGTCACTGAAAATGGACAAAACATCCTAACACATGAAACACAACCAAACCTTATGCTCATGAAAATAGAAATTAAACTGAGTGGTTCTGTATTAAAATGAAGTGTAGATAAACAAAAAGAAAACTGCTGCAGCCGTCGCAGAGGTCTACTCTTCTTCACTGTTTGCCCATGTGAAATTGTTTGTGAAAAGTTAAATGATGTTTCCTCTTAAGATGAGAAATGGTGTGGAGGGGCAGTAATTGCTGATGTGGGTTTTTACAGTGTGTCATATTCTATCCGTTCTGCTCTGTTTAGTCGAGTTGGATGTGGAGCTAGCTGATTGGTTTGTGGGAGTTCATTTGTTGTTACTAAAAATCAACTGTGCACTCCACCGTGTCTGATGAAGCCATGTACTTAACAGCTGCCATCTGCTTTAGTGTGTGCCCCCCCCCCCCCCCCCCCCCAACGATTCAGCAGAAAATGTGCTGGAGTTAACAAACCCTCCTGTCTCATTTACCTACTTCCTATTTCCCCTACTGGGAGGAATTTCAGGCTAAAATTCTGATTAAATTTCATACTGAAGTATATGAAATTCACTTATATAAAAAGCAATATTAGGCTTAGATAACACATATTGTGTGAAGTAGCTGTTGTTTCCTTTCTTCTTTAATCCCTTCTATGTTTTCTTCCTCATTTCCATCCTTCCTTCATTCACTCCTTCCTTTCTTCCTTGTTTCCTTCCTTCCCTGTTTCCCTCCTCATTTCCTTCCAGATTTCCTCCTGGTACAACTTCCTTGTTTGTTTCCTTCCTTCCTTCCTTCCTTCTTTCTCCATTTCCATCCTGGTTTCCTTCCTTCTTCATTGTTTCTTTCCTTCCTTGATTCCTTTCTTCATCCTTTCCTTACTTCCTTGTTACATCTTCTTTCCTACATTCCTTCCTTATCTCTTTCCTTTTGTTTCCTTCTTACTTCCCTATTTCCTTCCTCATTTTCTGCATATCATTCCTTTCTTGTTTCCTTCCTTCTTTGTTATTCCATTGCTTTCTTCATTCTTTCCTTGTTTCTTTCCTTCCTTGATTCCTTCTTTCCTTCCTCATTTCCTTTGTTTGCTTCCTTCCTCATGCCTTTGTCGTTGCTTTCCTTTTTTATTTCCCTGTTACCTTCCTTCCTTCCTCATTTCCTTCCTTTCTTGTTTCCTTCCCTCTTTGTTCATTGTTTTCATCCTTATTTCCTTCCTCGTTTCCTTCCTTCTTCCTGTATCTTTCCTTCCTTGATTCCTAAATTACTTCATCCTTTCCTTCCTTCCTTGTTACTTCCTTCTTCTTTCCTTCATTCCCCCCTTGTTTCGTTTGTTTCCTTCCTTCCTCATGTCTTCTTTTCTTCCTTGTTTCCTTCCTTCTTTGTTACTTCATTGCTTCCTTCCTTCCTTGTTTCCTTCCTTGCAAAGCTTCTAATATTAGAAGACTGATGGTAGATTGTTAATTACTGAAGTATAAGTAACAGGAGTCAGAGTGGAAGATTGCCCTTACTTCAGGTTAAAGCATCAGCTGGTAAAAATTTCTCTGCACATGCCTGACGCCACCACTGCTATTATGCTCCACACAGGACCCTGATATGGTGCCACCACAATCATTAACCACCATGGCCTTGCTATGGAAGCTTCGTGCACGCTCAAACCTCTCCATGCGCTATTGCATGTAATGGGGATCCATTTAAAGACCTCACCAAGACCCTGCAAAGATCATCCACGTTCTGACTGATTTCTTGGGCTGTAGCATGGCCTTCATCCAATGTGAAGGTGGTTTAAGAACAACTCTATCAAACAAATTGACATTAACAAAAAGAGCAGACCCTCCAATTCACAAAAATACAAAAAAAAAAAAAAACTAAACTAAAAGCAGAGAATCATCCTCTACAAAACAGTAACTGAGGAGGAATTTCAACAGTCAAAGGAGCACCTGAAAACTACAGTAATTTCATACATGTACATGTGGACAGATTCACAGTATATCTGTGATTACAGCTTTGCTTCTGTTCAAACTACTGTTTTCCCACAGTAAACTTCATAATTAGTAAGGTTTTACTTCTGCCAGCAAGTTATTTTAAAAAAAAAAAGGACTGACCAGATGTTTTAAGCCTAGATGACTTACTATCTTCATTAAATGCTCCCCTAATAGTGGCTCCTGTATTATTAGATTTTAAATCATTTGACTGACTAAATCTGGAGCAAGGCTATTCAAGCATTTAAAAACTAATCTTGGAAAGGAGAAATTTATAAAATTCTCCAAACTTAAATTAGTTATGCTTCTTCTATAGTCTTGTGAGCCGGTATTTTCACAGCTTGCTTGTATAAAGACATGACAGGCTTCATGACTGATTTGGTTCCCTTTTCTCCGGACCATTGCACAATAATAAAAAGACGTGACAGAATCATAGCATCATATAAAGGTGGGTAGGTTTTATAGGTAAACAAGATCACCCAACAAACACGTAACGTTATGGGGATGTTAAGACGCTTTCAAGGATGAGGTCATAGTAACTATTTTTACCTGTAGGTGGGTTTGGTTTCCCGTACATAATTAACGCACACCAATAAGTTTAAGACATGATGAAGTAACAACAATGCTCAGCACTGAAAAGACAAACCCACCCATTAAAAATAAAAGGTAAAACTACAAAGAATTCCACTTCCATTAAAACACTTTGTGTGAAACTTTCTTGAATTACAGAGAATTATCATAATTCGGGAATGTTTCTTAAAATTACAAATTTATTGGGTAATAATGGAGCGAGAGATTGACAGACGGATTGGAGCAGCATCTGCAGTGACGCGGACGTTGTACCAGTCTGTTGTGGTGAAGAGGGAGCTGAGCTCTAAGGCAAAGCTGTCGATTTACCAGTCAATCTACGTTCCTACTCTCACCTATGATCACGAGCTTTGGGTAATGACCGAAAGAACAAGGTCACGGATACAGGTGGCTGAAATGAGCTTTCTCCGTAAGATTGCTGGACTCACCCTCAGAGATAGAGTGAGGAGCTCAGTCATCCGGGAGAGGCTCAGAGTAGAACCGCTGCTCCTCCACATTGAAAGGAGTCAGTTGAGGTGGTATGGACATCTGATAAGGATGCCTCCTGGACGCCTCCCACTTGAGGTGTTTCAGGCACGTCCCACTGGGAGGAGACCCCGGGGCAGACCCAGGACTCAGTGGAAAGAATATGTCTCCCAGCTGGTCTGGGAATGCCTTGGTATCCTCTCTGAATTGCTGGAGCAGGTGGCTGGGCAGAGGGAAGTCTGGGCTTCTCTGCTTGAACTGCTGCCTCCATGACCCGGACCTCAGGAAAAGCGGTAGAAGATGGATGGATGGATGGATGGATGGGTAATAAGGCAAACAAAATTAAGATAGATTTTAATGGTGTTACTCACTTTCACAATATGTGCCTCAAGATATTTTTCATTTTGTTGAAAAACATATTTATACAGTTTTTGCACGGAACAAATATGAGATGGTAGACTATTCCAATCAGAGGGGGCTTTAAACATAAAAGCTCTTACCAATCGATTTTTTTAACAAGCGGGATGAAAAAATAAGGCAGAGAGGAATGTCTAAATTATAATTTAATGAAAATGGCATAGGGTGTTTCTTCAAATAAACAGGATAATTTAAATGAATGCATTTTAAATTAAAAAGGAATCATGGCTTTGTCTTCGAGATGGCCATTTTAATGAGTTGAACATAAGCAGTGATGAGTAAAAAAGAACAACCAAGAACAAATCTACAGTCTATTGTAAGTTACATTAAGTGAAATTAAGTTTGATTTAGTTGCATTTTGGTATACAGTGTCACAATAATCAAAAATAGGAAGCATTTATTGAGATGCAAGTTTCAAATGAGTTCTGTGAGTAAAACAGACAAGGGAACGATGGAGACTGGTGATCACAAAATGATTTTTTTTAAGAATATAATGAATGTGGGATTTAAATGACAGTTCAGGATCAAGGTAAACACCCAGATATTTAAATGTATGAACACTGACGAGTCCAAAACCCTCTTTTGTGTTTATAATAAGAGTGGAAATCTTTCATTTCAGTTTTTGTCTGGTTCCAAATAACAACACAAGATTCTGTTTTATTAAGTACAAGTCTGTTACAAGCCAGTCTTGTAATAAATTAAATCTTCAGCGGCTCTTATTGTGAAGTGCAGTGTGGTGAGGCTGACTTCCTGTTGCATCACCGCACTGCCCTATATAGCAGGGAGGGCTGCCATAGGCACTTTCTCTTGTGACGGATGATCCCGTTGTATGCTTGCCATGTACTGCCTCACTACATCTTTAATAAAGCTGTGCTCAACGTTACCACTCTCTTCGCCTCATTCATCACCATGTTTGTGGACATTACATTTGGCGACTGAGGATTAACGTATGGAGGCATGCATTACACTACTCTGTCCCTTCCTCGAGCTCCCGGGCGAGCCGTCGGTACCTTAGCCGCATTGGTTCGAGGCCTTCCAAACCTACATCACAGCGCTGGACCTCAGGAAGCTCAATAAGGTGAGGGCATGTGCGCTTCTCTGGGTATCGAAGGCCACCGAGCTCTATGGACACTCGGCACGTCAGACTCGTTTGAAGATGTCGTGGAGCTGCTAGCTAGCCATTTCACCACTCCAGACAGTATGACTGTACGGAGAATTCATTTTTGCCAGTGACACCAAAGTGTAGGTGAGCCCATCCAGCAATATGTCGCTGACTTAAGGCAGGTAGCTAGCAAGTGCAGCTTTGGGCCGCTTGAAGATGAAATGGTGTGCGACCAACTAGCACAGCATATGTGCAATGCTGAACTGCGAGCTAGGCTACTTATGGCGCTGAATGACTTAACGTTGGCAAGAGCTGTTGAGCTAGCTCTCCAGTTGGAGGCTGCAGACAAGCTAGCTTTGGAGCTAAACTGGCATCGGTCACAGAGGCCGTCGGAGCTGCCCGCCACAGCAAATGTTGTGGACTCGGATAGCAAGGTTAGCTTGGATGAAGATTTTACAGACACCAATGCTGCCAGCCGAAGGTCTGCCCCAGGAAGACCCCCATGCAAGGGTTGTGGGTCCGCAACGCACCGCCATAAAGCAAAGGAGTGCCTGGAAAGAGGAAACTGTTGTAGCAGATGTGGACGCTTGAATCACTACGCCAGGGTGTGCCGCTTATCTGAGCCAGAGAGCCCACGGAAGAAATCACCCCGCCCATCCCCGACAACAATCCATTTGATCAGTCCCAGCACCAACAGGTATACGTATTGTGCAGTGGAGTTAGACGGCGTGGAGGTGCCACTGTTACTCGACATGGCAATGGTGCGGTCCATGCTGAATTGGGCCACGATGAATAAGTTTTTCCCCTACCACAGGATTAAAAGCAATCTGATGTCGTTGTATGGCTACGGAGGTAGCCGGTTGTGCACTGTTGGGACTGTGGAGTTAACTGTTCGTTACAAGTCGGCAATGACGATTGACTTCACTTTCCAAGTGGTGGCACGCGGCAATAACATCATGGGGTGTGACCTATTCTACGGACTGGGTTTCACCATCAAAGATGGTGCTTGGAATGAATGGTTGGGTTGTGGCCAATGGAACCCGCCAGTTCCGGTGGTTGAAGAGGACTTGGTTTGGGACAAAGGACTAATGGACACTCTCGCTTTCGAGCCAGACCAGCCTCACTCAGGTTTGGCATGGGAAAGTTGTAGTGGGGGGTACTGAGCGTGGTGGCGGGGCACCTGTGCCAACGAGTGACACCATGCTAGTCCCCAGATACCTCCAGTGCTCAGCCGCAGTTGGGTGGGGGGTCTGCAGTTACAACAGTGACTGCTACAATGTTTATAGAAAAGGACGGGGCCAGACTGACAAGCATGGAGTTACTGCATGCTCAGCAGCAGCACACCAGGCCGAGTAAGGCCCCACTTAGGGTTATGGGCTTGGTTCAGGTTTGGGGTGATGAACGACCACGGTGAAGATGGGCCAAATGACAACCAGCAAAACATCAAGCATGCCTGTGGATAGTGGCGAAGTTGGGAGTGGCGTACTTCCAGTTGTCCGATGGCTCATTGAGGCATGCCAACCAGCTTCGGCATGTCCAGGAGAATGCTCCGGGTGGCGTGGCTGGACGGGGGTTGGCGAAGGTAGTTTGGGATCCGGGATCCGTCATCCAGGCGATCAGCCATCTCTCCGGAGGCCTGCTGCCTGCAGGGACGCACCTGCTGAGGGACCGCCCTGCCCCCCCATGCCAGTTCCACCTCTCGCACCCAAGTGACTGTGCTGTGACAGCTTTGTTTATAGTTCTAGGTGTTCTTGTGTTTTTAATGTGTTTAGTTTAGAAGCACAGCAGATATTTTAGTTGAAATAAAGACTTTTTGTTTATTTCAGTGGCAGAATAATACACCATGCCGTGAGGGTCGTGTGGTAGTCCACCCACTGGCTTTATTTTAGGTTTTGTGTGAATGTGTTAGGCCTTTTGAAATTTTAGTTTACATTATTTAGTGTGTGATTCTGGTTCCAAATTGGGGGTGGATTTGAATTGTTTGAGTGATTTTGGACTTTGTAAAGGGGGGTAGGAATGTGACGGCAGCTCTTATTGTGAAGTGCAGTGTGGTGACGCCAACTTCCTGTCGCGTCAACGCACTGCCCTATATAGCGGGGAGGGCGCCATAGGCACTTCTTCTTGTGCCGGATGATCCCGCTGGGTGCTTGCCATGTACTGCCTCACTACATCGTTAATAAAGCTGTGTTTGACGTTACCGCTCTCTTCGTCTCATTCATCACCAGCTTTGTGGACATAACAGAGACCTTTGAATTCCTGTGATATTTTTGTCAGATTTGTATATGACTGCATGGTTGACATAAAATTGTATGTTGCATTTATCAAGAATCAATGGTAAATTATTTGTATAAAGCATCTCACAAAAACAGCTCACATTTTTGTAAATATTTTATTATATCTTGTCAAGGGACAACACTGAAGATATGACACTTTGATACAATGTAAAATAGTCAGTGTACAGCTTGTATAACAGTGTAAATTTGCTGTCCCCTCAAAATTACTCAACACACAGCCAACCATTCATTAATCAACCACTCATTGACCCAAAGGTGATGCCCAAGATCTAGCCCCTTCGCCGGTTACCCCTCACACTGTGGGACGACGTCATGGCAGAACTGAATAAACTTCTGGGCGCAGGCATCATTGAGAAGGTGGACGCCTCGCCGTGGAGCTCAAATATCATGGTGGCTAAGAAGAAATCGGGTGGCATACGGCCACGCATTGACCTCAAGATGGTCAACAAAGCCATTATTCTGAACAAATACCCACGATGGAGGAACTCACCGCGACGATCAGCGGTTCCAGAGTTTTTTCAAAGCTGGCTCTCTAACAGGGCTATCTACAAGTGCCTCTCCACCCAGACAGTCGTAACCTGATGGCATTTGTGAATCATATGGGCATTTTCAGGTACACTCGTATGCCTTTTGGCCTCAGCTCAGCACCGAGCTGTTTCCCAAAAAATCACGACCACGATTCTGGTGGGTCTCAAAGGTGTGGTAGTGTACCTGGATGACATTGTGGTGCACAGCGCATCACGGGCCACCCATGACGAACGCCTGAGACAAGTGATAGAGGTGCTGTTGGATCAAGAGGTAACGCTGAACGTTTTTGCTGCTGAAACCATCGAGTTTGTGGGGTTTTGCCTGTCCACCGAGGGCCTGAGCCCCCTGCATTTGAATGTGGAAGCGGTCCTACAACTCCCAGACCCCGCAACACCTGCACAAGTCTCGTCATTCCTGGGCATGGCAAATTTCCATGGACGCTTTATCTCTCACTATTTGAAAAGAATAGGGCCCTTTCATGTCCTACTGAAACAGAATGCACCGTGGGAGTGGACCCTGACCTGTTCAGCTGCCATTGCTAAACTAAAAGCGCAGCTCACCTCCCCGCCAGTGTTAGCTCATTTTGACCCTTGATGCCCCACTTTTGTAACTTGTCAGAATCAGAATCAGAATCAGAATAAGCTTTATTGCCAAGCATGTTTACACATATAAGGAATTTGACTTGACATTAGGGGCGCTCGATAGGCGCTTCCTAATGACGCGGCAGCCATGCAAGGCGCCTGTCATAAGTGGGGGGTAAAGAAGGGGAGGGGGGGGGGGATGACACATTGGGCAGAGAGAAAAAGCATAGTTTATCAAAATAAAGCTCGTATGAGCAAAATTGTGATCACATAGAAAAAAACCCTCTAATGCACAATTAGCAGACAATAATGTCACGCCGCGCCGCTCATCAGCGGCGCCACCTGCTCGCACACCTGTCAACCATCAGCGGCGGGGAATATAAGCCACCTCGCCCTGAGCTTCGGCCTGGAGCCGTTAGACTTCATCTCTCTTCCATGAGAAGCAACTACTCTTTCTTCAGCACCACGCTAAGCGGTAAGAAGATTACTTACCTCATCTTTCCAGTCTGCTCCCCTGTGCACAGGTGGATTCCTCGGCGGCGGACAATTCCGTCCTTCGTCCCTCCTCGCTGCTGCACCGAGTCCTGCAGGTGGCTGTCTCCCGGGGTCCCGTCCTTGAAGTGCCAGTCATCTGTCCCATACAAGTAAGCTTCTCTCCCTCGCCTATTCTCCTCCTGTGTTGGTGTGTGCCCATCACCCTGTGTCTGTTCTCTCCCATAGGGTTGCCGGCTGAACGGTCTCCTGCCTCTGTGCCCGAAGCAGACGCCACCACCAACACATTAACATTCCGCAGACACACACCCATACATCCCTGTTGTTAATAAACAGTTTGAACTACTCTGAGCCTGTGTGTGTGTGTCTCCTGAGCCGAACGTTATGTCAAATACAGATCACACATAAAGCAGCAAGTTGAGAGAGACAGTGTGTGTGTGTGTATGTCAGTGTATGTGTATCAGTCATGTAATGTTGTATGCAGTGTGTGTATCAGTTACTGGTAAACAGCAAAAATCCTCCCTGAGCAACGTTTAGATGTTATGTCTTTAGTGGCTAAACATAGATAGCATGTCCACAAGAGTTCATTCTCTCAGTGCATGTCCGATGGTAAATTCCATGCTAGTCACATGACGCTGTCCTTGAGAGTTCAGATTACTGCACCCAGTTGTTTGGGTTAGGGAGAAACTCTCTTCTGCCTTATCTTCCACCAGGAGGAATGAAATCTTCAGGGCGCTGAATCAATGTCTAATAGGCACAGTTCACTTAGAGCATAGAAATTTCATCTCTCACGCGATTCTGTGCTTCATAATTTCCATGTACATTTCCAGGCTTTAAAATCATTTCCTGGAGAGCTCCCAGCGAGTCTGAAATGTTACCAATCTTTCTATTCAGTTCCCCATTAGCCGCTATCAGAGCTCTCCCCAGCTGGTCAAATTGATGAAGGAGCTTTGCTGGGTCAGCATTTTTATTAGCTCTTTCCATCTTCTTTAGTTTACGATACACCAGGACGACTCCAAAGCCAATCAGCAGAAATCCTGAGATCATGATGCCAAACAGGTAGATGTCTTCCACATCTTCAATCAAAAGGTCACACAGACACATAAGTTTCCAATTGTATGTGTCTCTCGATGGGCTCCCCCGGGCCCGATTTCCTATTTGAGAAAACGGTGTCAATTGCGTTTAAAGCCCAGCTTACCAAATCCATTTTTTTCCGTTTGGATCAAGATTCAGCCAGAAGAAGAGCGAGACACAGACACAGACACAGCAAGCTGGGATCAGTCAAGGGAGGAGGAGAGGAGAGGAGGAGAAAAGCGTCTGCTCTCTCTGAAAGCCGGAAGAAGATCACATTTTGACCCTCGATGCCCCACTTTTGTAACTTGTGACACATCTGGCTCGACAGTGGGGGCGGTCATGCCCCAACTTCAAAAATGAACGGAATGCCCAGTGACATTTGCATCAAGGTCCCTCACGTCGGCAAGGCAAAGGTGCGCAGTGGGCGTACCTTTGCTGAGGCGCTCACGTGCGTGTGGGCGTGCGAGCAATGGCACATCCGCCTCTATGGGCGACACTTCACGCCACGGACAGATCACAAGGTGCTGACGGCCCTGCTGGAAACAACTGGGTTGGGCCACAGACCACTGCAGATACACAGATGGATGGAGAGGCTGCGGGCCTACAGCTTCACTACCCAGTTCACCCCTGGCAGAGAGAACGTCGTGGCGGACCTCCTGTCCCATGCCACACCCAACGACGGACAAACTACTGACTGTGACCCCCTTGAGGTAGACTTGATCAACACGTTGCACGACCCCCTCCGGGATGCCGTGTCTCTCCAGGAACTCCAGGCGGAGTCAGAACAGGACACAATGCTGTCTCAACTTTGTTCATTTATCGGGGAGGTGGCCCACAAAAATGCAGGGTGAACTGGCATCTTTTCACAGGGTCAGGGATGAACCAAGTTGCTGGAATGATGTATGTGTGGCAAGAGGACATTGCACAGTGGTTCCGGAGTCACTGAAAGCCCACATTTTGGCCATGTTTCATGAGGGCCATCTGGGGGTAGTTAGGGTGAAGCAGCACTGCAGGGACTCGGTCCGGTGGCAGGGCACCGGTAAGGACATTGAGGTAATAGTTAAGGACTGTGTGTCATGCTTGGAGAGCAGGAAAACCGGAATGCCACCACCCCCACCTTTATGACTTCTACAGCATCCGGAGGGCTCCTGGAAACACATTCAGCTGGACGTCTGCGGCAAACTGCATACGGCCCTCACGAAAAGCTGTTTCCTGTTGGTGGCCTACAACTTGTACTCAAAATGGCCGGCAGTCTTGCCCACTGGTTTGGTTACGACCAACGTGGTTATTGGCTTCCTCACTTTGCTTTTCGCTCGGTGGGATGTTCCAGATGCCATTACAATGCACAATGAGCCTCAATTCATCCCTGGGGGGGTTGAGGAATTTTGGGGGGAGAGCATACAAGGACTGCTTTCTACCATCCTCAGGCGAATGGGGGAGAGGTGTTTCAACAAGACGCTGAAGAATGGACTGAGAGCACATCTGGCAGATGGTTTCCAATTCATCAACGTTCTTCAGAACATGCTCTTCCATTACAAAGCGATAGCCCACGCCACAACAGGGTGTTCTCCAGCGAAGCTCATGCTGGGGAGCAAACTACATCTTCCTCTGGACCATTTGCAGCCTCGCACAGTGACCCCTCTGGCAGATGCAATTTCGCCACAGGGGCGGGTACTGAAGCAGCAGCAACAAATGAAACAGCGTTTCAACAGGAAGCACAGGATGAAAACACATGGACTCAGGGTAGCAGACTGGGTTAGGATCAGACACCCTAATCGTACACACAAGCTGCAGTCGTTCTGGATGGGACCACTGCAGCTCACAGAGCAACTGGGTCCAGAAATGTTTTGCCTCTCGGATGGGTCATGGTGGCATACCAGCCACCTTAGAAAATCGTCGCCGGCCCAGGATCTGAGAGTGCCGACAGAGGAGACGGACACGGGCTGGGACTTCACTGAAGCGGCATTGGAGGAAACGGAGACCAGCTGACGGGGCCAGCAGCAGGATCTCAACCAATGAGGCGGTCAGCGAGGGTCTGTCAGAGACCGGGTCATCTGAGAGACTTTATCGTGGGACATGGATAGCCAGAACATCTTGGTTAATAGGTGGCAGAATAATCCACCTCAACATGCGGGTATCTTGGTAGTCCACCCAAGTGCCCAGTTAGCTAAGGGTGATCTTTAATTCAAGGCGTTAATGTTTTAAAAGTTATGTTGTTATTTAAGGGTATTTGAATTGCTATTTTTTTTGTGGTGGGGGGCGTGATTTGCTAAAGTTATGTTGTTCTATTTTTTGTGAAGGGGGGAATGTGATATGCAAGTCTGGCTATTGGGGCTTGCAGTAGCTGGTGTTAGATGTCAGACGCCATGACGTCAGGCAGGCTGCAGCCACTGTATATAGTATATATATACAGTGATCCCTCACTTATCGCGGTTAATGGGTTCCAGAACCGACCGCGAAAAGTGAAAAACCGCGAAGTAGCGTCACCCCTAATGACGTCATCCATAAATAATACGTACGTTCATTCTCTCACTCGCTCTCTCTCATATGATACGTGTGTGTGTGTACGTGTACATACATACGTAGATGTAAATAAAGTGTACATAAATATGTTTTTAGAACTCTTTTATTCTTATAACAAGATACGTAACTCAAGATGAAAATGATTTACTGCACAGGTTAATGAGAGCTTTACTGCTCCTCAGGTGACGCCTCATCGTGAGGTGCTGGAGGCGCAGGATCATCGAGGGCAGCTTCCGATAGAGCTGAAGCTGCAGGAGGCGGCGTAGTGCCTCGACGGGAAGACTATTTCGCACAAAATGGCACAAGAGAACAGCAAAAAGTTCCACGCGGCGAGACTAAGTAACACGAGCGATAAAAAGCAATGAATGCAGTCTTCCTTCCCTTCATGGGTGCTTGGCAGGGAGAGGAGGTGGGTGAAACGTCTTGGCCAATCAGCTTGCGGGGTGAAACGTCTCGGCCAATCAGCTTGCGGGGTGAAACGTCTCGGCCAATCAGCTTGCGAGATTTCCGAGCCGAGCCAACACGACAACAGCGAACAGAGAGTTGTGCGGCTCTCCGTGTTGACACGTGATGGTCTAATGTAGTCTCCCTGCCTTCTGCTAGCGCCCGCCCATTATTTCTCAATTTTGAATTTTTGATGAATATTTTTGAAAAATCCGCGATGCACTGAGGGCGCGAAAGGTGAAGCGCGAAGTAGCGAGGGATCACTGTATCTCTATTTCTGTAACAAAGGGCAGTTGGTTGTTCAGCACAAGATGGCTCATGGCTCACTTATTTCATACATAACAGCGGGAAGGACAAATCAGAAGAAAATTTTAACATTAAAAAGGCTGTACTCTTTGACAAAATATATTTTAATGGCTTTAGTCAGCCTGGAGAGACTGGGAGCTTAAGGAAACTACTGTATATATGGGATATTTACAAGAATATATATGTGTAATGGATATAAAAATGCTCCTAATTGTTGTTCTGTATTTTATTTATAATTTTTGTGAATTTTATCTCATTGAGAATTTTTATTTATTTATTTGTTTTATTTTCTCCTGTCCTCCAGGATCCTGTGAGTAGCTCCGCCCTTCCGGTTCCTCACAGAGAGTTTGCCCTTCTGTGAGGTAAGGTGTGTAGAGGAAGTGCTCCAGTTAAAATGTTATTTTTTGATATTAATTAGCTCGAAAATGATGTCAGCCTTTATGTATTTTGTGTATTCCTAATTTTAGTGTCTACTCGGTGTGGTTTCATTTTATTTTGTTGGGTTATTTGAATGTTATTTTAAGTTTAAAGAAATTGTTTTTGGCACTGTTGGCCACATGATGCAAAGGACGCGGTTTAACACAACGGTTGTGGAGGATGAAAGCAGTCGAGACACAAGCTGATGACACAGAGGTTTATTTCTCCTCCAACACAGAACAGACTAACTCTGAGTGCCAAAGCGATCTGCTTTAAATAATTTCTCCCCGCTTCTGACACTCAGGGTAAACACATTTACATACCTGTTACCAAGTGTGAATACACATCAACATACACATGAACACATTCACGCCCCTGCATCTTTAGGTGTGAGCCTGGCACAGTGGGGGCAAAAGGCACATCTTTATTTACTACATACCCCCCGGTGTTGTGGCGCCCCTGGCTAGCACCCCCAACACCCGGAAGTACTGGGTGGAGTGTCATCTCCTTTGTGTCACCACACAGCCCTCCCTGCCCCCCGCCCTGAACACCCAGAAGGGGTCCTAACCCTCCCGACCTTTGGGTTTGAGCAAGCGCCCGTAGCGGCTGTAACGTGGGCCTGTCGAAGTACCTTCCTGTCGAGACGGGTAGGAGAAAGGCTTGGTCTCTGGAGGGGGGAAAGGGTGGGGAGAGGAAAAAGTTAGTTTCCTGAAAACAGTCCTCTGTCAGGGGAACACTAACCTGCGGACCTACTGTAGGAGGGTGCCTGCACCGAGGAGCTTGAGCCAACACCACATGCTTGTCTGCCAACACATAAACGGGCTTCAGCCTGTCTATGCAGGAGGTTTCCTTATGCCCCCCCAAGTCTAACACAAAATGTTTCTCCCCAGTTTCCAGCACTCTGAATGGGCGGTCATATGGTGGATGCAGTGGGGTTCTGTGGGCGTCGTGCCTGCCGAAAACAAATTTGGCATTCTCTAAGCGCTTTGGATCAAAAGTGTGGGGAAAAAATGGTGCCGCAGGCCCGAAACACTGGCAGCTCCCGTACCGGAAAGAAGTGCGTGGGTGGATTGGTACTGGTGGCAGGGCTCTCTGGCAAAAATTCCCCCGGGATCCGCAATGGCTGAGAAAAAACAAGTTCTGCCGGGGAAGCTGCCAAATCTTCCTTAGGTGAGGAGCACAACCCCAATAGGACCCACGGCAGGCGGTCGACCCAATTTGCATCCTTTTGTGAGACTAAAGTTCCAAAACAAATTGTGGACCCCTGTCGGAAGTGATGTCCAACAGGAATCCGAACCATGTGACCCAAGATGACAAAAACGCACAGGCTACCTCGGCCAACGTGGTGGAACGCAGCGGAACCACCTCTGGCCAACAAGTAGTGCGGTCCACGATTGTTAAAAGGTGTGTGAACCCCTGCGAAGGCAGAAGGGGACCCACTAAATCCACGTGTACATGGTCAAACCTCCTGGCTTGAATTTGAAAAGGCTCGAGGGGGCCTTTGGTGTACTTATGTACCTTAGCCCGTTGGCACGCAACACATGCTGCAGCCCATTCTTTCATATCCCTGCATAAGTGAGGCCAAACGAATTTGGACTCCACTAGTTTAACTGAGGCTCACACTCCGGGATGTGAAAGGGAGTGGATGGACTCAAAAACGTGGTGGCACCAGGAGCTCGGAACCACGGGGCGGGTGCGGCCGGTGGAGATGTTGCAGAGCAAGGGGAGGCACCCTTCTTGTACCGCCCTGCTCTCAAGTTTTAATCTGGTAGCTGCAGACTGGAGTGCGCAAATGTCTGTGCTCCAGGTTTGGTCGGCGGCCATTGTGGAAAAATCAATGCCCATGTATACCGGAGAGACCAGCCCGCGTGACAAGCAGTCTGCCACAACGTTCAGTTTACTGGCTACATGTTGGATGTCGTTCGTGAACTCTGAAATTGCAGCCAAGTGCCGTTGTTGCCGAGCTGACCATGGTTCCGAGATTTTGGACCTCATGTAGAACAGTGGTTTATGATCGACAAATGTGGTAAACTCGCGACCCTCGAGCCAGAACTGAAAATGATGCGTAGTGAGGTGGACAGCCAACAACTCTGTCGAAAGCGCTATACTTACGCTCATTGTCGCACAAGTACGGCTGAAAAACGTGAGGGGCTGCCACGAACCGGATACGTACTGCTCCACTACAGCTCCTACCACGACGTCAGACGCGTCTGTGGCGAGCACTATCTGTGCTGATGGGGCTGGGTGGGCCAGCAAAGCTGCTTTAGCAAGCGTTGTTTTGACATTTGTGAATGCCTGGATTCGCTCAGGGGTCCAGTCGACGCTATCCGCAGGCTTCTTTTTCTTGAGTGTGCCGTAGAGCGGCTGCAGCAGCTGGGCTGCGCAGAGGAGGAAGCAGTTGTAAAAACCGACCATCCCCAAAAATTCCTGCAGCACCCTCACAGTCTGTGAACGCAGAAATTCCGACACTGCATGCACTTCATTCAGCAGCAGCATCGCGCCATTTGGCGAGATGCGGTGGCCCAAAAAGTCGATTACCAGCAGTACAAACTGACACTTCACTGGGTTAACAATCAGCCCGTGCACTTCCAAACGTTGGAAAACTTCTTTGAGATGGGTGAGGTGCTCCTCCTCTGACGCGCTAGCCATCAAAATGTCGTCCAAGTAGATGAAAATGAACTGCAAGTCACGGAGCACCGCGTCCATCATTCTTTGGAAAGTTTTTGTTGCTCCCTTTAACCCATTGGGTAAAAGGGTACAAAAACTCAAAAAGACCAAAGGGAGTAATTACTGCCATTCTGGGGACATCCTCTGCGAGCACCGGGACCTGGTGGTAACCGCGGACCAGATCCACTTTTGAAAAAATGCGCATCCTGGCCAGGTGCACAGAAAAATTCTGGATGTGAGGGATGGGGTAACAATCGTGTTCTGTGGTGTTGTTTAAACGTTGGAAATCGCCACACGGCTGCTGCGACCCATTGGACTTGGGCACCATGTGCAGCGGGGATACCCAAGGGCTGCTGAAGTGCCTAACAATGTTAAGCATTCTAAGTTAGCAAACTCCTCGCACGCAATAGCTAGTTTAGCCGCATCCAGGCAGCGAGAATGCCCAAACACGGGCAGACGTTTCATGGTGATAAAATGCTCAACCCCGTGCTTGGTTACCATAGCAGAAAAAGTGGGCACCATGAGTGTTGGGAACTCGTAAAGCAAACTGGCACTTACCCCCTGGAGCTAGAATATTTGCATGTGTTGGTGGCTCAACTCCCCGAGCTGTGCAGGGCAAGGAGAAAAAAGATACAGCGTCCACTAAACGCCTGTTGGCAACATCAACAAGTAGTCCATGAGCGCACAGAAAATCAGCACCTAAGATGGGGACCGAACATGCAGCTACCACAAAGTCCCACTGGTAATTACGTCCATGTAAACATACAGTCACCGTTCTTTCTCCAAACGTCCTGATGCAGGATCTGTTTGCGACCGTTAAAGATGGCCCACAGCCTTCTGCCAGCCTGCACTGACTGGCAAAATGAGGCTCTTCTGGGAGCCAGAGTCTACCAGAAAACGTCTCCCCGAACGTGTGTCCATGATGAAAAGCAGCTTCTCCCTGTCCCCAGTGGTCACAGCTGCTACTGACCGCTATCTGTCCCGCTTCCTGGCTTCTTGAAGTGGCACAGTGGCAGACAATGTTGCGCTTCCTTGTCAAAATGGCAGTGATAAAAAACACAGCGTTCCAGTCCTGCTTCTCCCGGTGGCCGTCCCGGTCACTACCATTGGCTCCTCAACCTCGCTGGGCTCCACCGGAGATCCCAGTCTCACTGTCTGCACACTGAAAGCCTTGTTTGCCAGGATGATGCGGTCTGCCTCCTCTGCCAGCGCGCGGTAGTCCCTGGCTGCTAGCTGCGGTGAGTTAACGAGAATCGCTCTAGCAGAAGCCGGTAGGTTTCTGAGGAAGAGGTGGGCAAAAAGGAAAGATCCGTCATCCGTTCCCATCAATGCAAGCATGCTCTCCATCAGGTCCACAGCTGATCTGTCTCCCAGCTCCAAGCGGGTGAGGAGCTTTTCTGCCATCTCTGCATCTGAAAGGGTATAACAGCACAGCAGCAGTCGCTTGAGAGTGCTGTATTTTCCTTGGGCTGGCGGGGCTCGGAGTAGACTTATGGCGTGCTGCGTGGTGCACGCATCTAGCGATGCCACCACATGGTGGTACTTTGTGTCGTCTGCCACGACTCCACGGAGAGCAAATTGGGCTTCCGCATGAATAAACCAAGCAGCCGGGTCATGAAGCCAAAAGTCTGGGAGTCTGACTGCAACGGCGCATGCAGCGGTGAGAGACTCCAGCGGGAGTGTCTCCGTGGTGGTGCTCGGTCCGTTTTCCATTTCACGTCTCTAGGTCACCAATGGGGAGGATGAAAGCAAATGAGACACTAGCTGACGACACAGAGGTTTATTTCTCCTCCAACACAGAACAGACTAACTCTGAGTGCCAAAGCAATCTGCTTTATACATTTTCTCCCCGCCTCTGGCACTCAGGGTAAGCACATTTACATACCTGTTACCAAGTGTGAACACACATTAACATATTCGTGCCCCTGCATCCTCAGGTGTGAGCCTGGCACGGGTGGGGGGGGGGCACATCTTTATTTACTACATACCCCCCGGTGCTCTGGCACCCCTGGCTAGCACCCTAACACCCGGAAGTACTGGGTGGAGTGCCATCTCCTTTGTGTCACCACATGGTCATATATTTACGTTACTGTTTCATTTTAGGAGCACTGTGTTCCATTGTGAAGGTGCAGGACATCACCTTGTGTTTTATTTTTCATTCTCCAGGTATGACTTTTGTCTGTTTATTGTTTTTATGGTTCATTATTTCTGTTAATCCACACTACTGTCTGGTGTTATGTTTTGTCCACAAGAGGGCACTGTTTCTTATATATGTTTTGTATGTAATTTCAATAGGTTTTATTTTAAGAAATATGTTAACAGTTTGTGTTTTATGTATACTGTTATTTAAAACTATACAGTGGTGCAAAAAAGTATTTAGTCAGCCACCAACTGTGCCCATTCTCCCACTTAAAGGATGAAAGAGGTCTCCAATTTTCATCACAGGTATACCTCAACTATGAAAGACAAAATGAGAAAAAAAAAAATCCAGAAAATCTCATTGTCTGATTTTTAAAGAATTTATTTGCAAATTATGGTGGAAAATAAGTATTTGGTCAAGAACAAAAGTTCATCTCAATACTTTGTTATATACCCTTTGTTGGCAATGACAGAGGTCAGACGTTTTCTGTAAGTCTTCACAAGGTTTTCACACACTGTTGCTGGTATTTTGGCCCATTCCTCCATGCAGATCTCTTCTAGAGCAGTGATGTTTTGGGGCTGTCGCTGGGCAACACGGACTTTCAACTCCCTCCAAAGATTTTCTATGGGGTTGAGATCTGGAGACTGGCTAGGCCACTCCAGGACCTTGAAATGCTTCTTAAAAAGCCACTCCTTTGTTGCCCGGGCAGTGTGTTTTTGATCATTGTTATGCTGAAAGACCCAGCCACGTTTCATCTTCAATGCCCTTGCTGATGGAAGGAGGTTTTCACTCAAAATCTCACGATACACGGCCCCATTCATTCTTTCCTTTACACGGATCAGTCATCCTGGTCCCTTTGCAGAAAAACAGCCCCAAAGCATGATGTTTCCACCCCCATGCTTCACAGTAGATATGGTGTTCTTTGGATGCAACTCAGCATTTTTTCTCCTCCAAACACGACAAGTTGAGTTTTTACCAAAAAGTTCTATTATGGTTTCATCTGACCATATGACATTCTCCCAATCCTCTTCTGGATCATCCAAATGCTCTCTAGCAAACTTCAGACGGGCCTGGACATGTACTGGCTTAAGCAGGGGGGCACGTCTGGCACTGCAGGATTTGAGTCCCTGGCGGCATAGTGTGTTACTGATGGTAGCCTTTGTTACTTTGGTCCCAGCTCTCTGCAGGTCATTCACTAGGTCCCCCCGTGTGGTTCTGGGATTTTTGCTCACCGTTCTCATGATCATTTTGACCCCACGAGGTGAGATCTTGCGTGGAGCCCCAGATTGAGGGAGATTATCAGTGGTCTTGTATGTCTTCCATTTTCTAATAATTGCTCCCACAGTTGATTTCTTCACACCAAGCTGCTTACCTATTGCAGATTCAGTCTTCCCAGCCTGGTGCAGGTCTACAATTTTGTTTCTGGTGTCCTTTGACAGCTCTTTGGTCTTGGCCATAGTGGAGTTTGGAGTCTGACTGTTTGAGGTTGTGGACAGGTGTCTTTTATACTGATAACGAATTCAAACAGGTGCCATTAATACAGGTAACGAGTGGAGGACAGAGGAGCCTCTTAAAGAAGTTACAGGTCTGTGAGAGCCAGAAATCTTGCTTGTTTGTAGTGACCAAATACTTATTTTCCACCATAATTTGCAAATAAATTCTTTAAAAATCAGACAATGTGATTTTCTGGATTTTTTTTTTTTTCATTTTGTCTCTCATAGTTGAGGTATACCTATGATGAAAATTGGAGATCTCCCTCATCTTTTACAGTGGGAGAACTTGCACAATTGGTGGCTGACTAAATACTTTTTTGCCCCACTGTAAATATTATTAAAAATTTATGTTGACAGAGAGTTTGTCCTTCTGTGAGGAGCACTGTGTTCAATTGTGGAGGTGGAGGACATCACCTTGTGTTTTATTTTTCATTGTCGAGAAAATAAATGCTGGAAAGAAGTTCCTTGGCCTCTGATTCCTGCCCTAACCCCATACACGTTTCACTGGTGCCGTGACCCGGATCTTCAGATTGGCTTGATGCTCATCGCCGCCAGTTGCTGCAGCTCTCCTGGTCAACATTTCTGGATAGACTTGGGAACAAATTTAAGTGTTTGTGGCATAGGGCATTATTCTATGTGCACTGGTTTCAGTAAGAAGAGCTTCAATTCTATTCTATTTGCTCTTTATCCTTAGCATTGCTATTTCTAAGCACAATGCAGATACTCACAGTGATTAAAATATGATGGACAATTATTCTATTGTTGTTTTACCAAAGGGAAGGGGAGCAGGGTTCCATGACTTTGTAGATACGAGGGGTTTGGGACAAAGTACATGTTCTGCACCTGTTCATGATATGAAGGGGGAGGATCCTCACACATCCCCACCTAACAGTGATGTTAATCCTCTTCAGCAGCTCACTGACAATATAGGTGAGCTGGGTACTCAGATAGGAGAATCCATCCATCCATCCATCCTATTGTTGCCAAACTTATGTCAGCTGATGTTTGTACAGCTGGTGGTGGTATCAATGATACAGACGTGGACAAAATTGTTGGTACCCCTCTGTTAATGAAAGAAAAACCCACAATGGTCACAGAAATAACTTGAATGTGGTAAAAGTGGTAATAAATAAAAATTCTATGAAAACTAACCAATGAAAATCAGACAATGCTTTTGAATTGTGGTTCAACAGAATTATTTTAAAAAACAAAGTCATGCCTGCCCCAGCAGACCACTCCAAAAGTGATGGCTGATGCCACCACCGTGTCGTAGAATGTCTTCAGCAGCGCCCCTTGTACACCAAAAGACCTGAGTCTCCTCAGTAGGAACAGCCTGCGCTGTCCCTTCTTGTAGATTGCATTGGTATTGTGTGACCAGTCTAGTTTATTGTTCAAATGAACACCCAGATACTTGTAGGATGTAACCAATCTGTATTTGGGGGAAGGCAGTGCAGGACATGCAGATCATTCCCATAATGACATTTCTGATGCTGAAACAGTCTATGGTTCTATGAGAGACTCTTGTGAAGACTCTACATTAGTTATCCATCAAAACATTTACAAAGTCTATTTTATACACCTGTTGTGACTGGGAGGATTGTGGAGATGGGTGGAATGTTAGACAGCGGTTCCATGGCCTGCAGCATTAATGAAGCTGCTGAGATGAAGCTGAAAGAGGCAGGCATTATAACTGACCAAAGCAGAGAAGATGTTGATGTTGTTTTAGTGGGCTGTGGTGGACTGGTCAGGCATTGGCTTGCTTGCTACCGGATAACCATGAAAACCGGCACTACCTGTCTCATGGGTTGGGCCGTCGGCAACTCAACCGGCATCCCCACCCTTCCGAGGGCGTGGAGGGTGAAGCAGGGCATCCTGGCAGAACTAAAAACAACATCTGCCACAGATCTGTGGTGGTGTGAACCTGTGTGTGTTGCACAACGAGGCGAGGCAGATTTCAATTTTCAATTAGTCCTTTTTTTATTAAACTTACAGGAAAAGTTCTCCAGTCTCTCAAGAAATCATCTGACACAGTTCTTCACAAGAATGCACTTTGTCAATCAACTATACCATCAACAATAAGCACGGACAGAAGCACACTACTAGGTCTCTCACACCTGTTATATATTATACAGGACAATTAGGGCTAATTAGCCCCTACCATAATCCCAGGTAAAACAACAAACCTTTCATCATTTACACATACCCACTAATTCTAAAATACATAAATATTTTCCCCAGACAATATAAATAACATAATAAATAACAATAAATAACAACAAAAATAATATAAATAATCCAATAAATAGTTCAAACCTTATTTACAACTAAACCACCCCTCTAACTCACCATAGATGTTTCCTTCCTGCAGGTGTCCTATAAAGGCCTTCCATTCCCTAAAGGAGTCTTTTGCCTGGACACCCACAGGAAACATATTGGCAAAGGTATGTGCAATAACTTATAATCTATCATTTTACCCAAATACTTAATCATAGCAATTATCTCCCAAGGCATTCAAATTACACAAAGACAGATTACAAATAAATGTGTACTTTAACAACTAATAACATTTACCATTACACAACAACAGTCACACACAAACAATAAATCACAATAGTTGGTACCATCTCATCATCACAGGTGGATCACTCCCAGTTACAAAGGGTGAGACTGGACATCCTGGCAGATAAACACATCTGTCGCAAGGTCTGTGGTGGACTGTGCCAGTCGGTGCATTGTGACATGCACTACACAAAGAGCAGAGATAAACAAACCTATCATCTGGTCAGTCACTGCAACAGATACTGAAGTCAGTTTGTCTTGGCTTGTCCTTGCCACTGATAATGCCTTTATCTGCCAAGAATGTGCTGCTAGTCCAGCAAAAGCTAGCGGTACTCAAATACTTTGCAAGCAGTTTCATGAAATGGTCAATCAGAAAGCAACTCATACCTGCTTGGACGCCACCCGGGCTTACAAGGTCCGTGCTGATCTGTTCACACTCCAACAGCCTTGTGTGTAGCAGAATGGAATGTATGCACTCTGTTGGACAGAACAACATCACAGCGCCCAGAAAGACAGACCACGCTTATGGCCCTGGAAATGAACAGGTACAATGTTGCACTTAGTGAAACAAGATTGCCTGGATATGACAACTTGGAAGACCATGGGTACATCTTCTTTTGGAGTGGGAGATCAACTCAAGAAAGGAGAGAAGCAGGAGTGGGCTTTGCAGTTAGAAAGGAAATAGCAGCAATGCTTGATGAGGAACCGGTGCAAATCAACGACAGGATAATGACTATGAGACTCCCACTACAGCGGAAGATGTATGCCACACTCATCAGTGTATATGCCCCAACAATGACCAACACAGAGGAGGTAAAGGAAGAGTTCTACAGTGATTTACGTGAGACTATCAGGCGTGTACCGACTGATGACAGGCTGATACTCGTTGGAGATTTTAATGCCAGAGTTGGTTCGGACATTGAGAAATGGAAAGGGGTGCTAGGCAGTCATGGAGTAGGCAAGTGCAATGCTAATGGAAAACTTCTACTTGCACTATGTTCAGAGTACAACCTTGTGATAACCAACACTCTATTTAAGCACAAGGACACACACAAGAAGACACAGATGCACCCAAGATCCACGCACTGGCACTTATTAGACTACATCATAGTCAGGCAGAGAGACATAAGGGATGTATTGGACACTAGAGCAATGAGAGGCACGGACTGTGGTACTGATCATGTTATGCTGAGATCTAGATTAAGGATTTGCAGATGAAAACAGCACTGCACGACAGGTGCAAAGCCACCATGGAAGCTAAACACTACTGCACTGAAAGGCCAAAAGAAGCAGGAAGAACTTACACAGGAAATGGATGAAAACTCTAAAGACTGGGACAGCAGCAACTCAGAGAATGACATAGAAGAGAAATGGGCAACACTGAAGGATACGGTGTATCAGACTGCGAGTGATGTAGTAGGCTACCCTGAGAGGAAACATCAAGATTGGTTTGATGAGCATGATGAACACCTGAAGAAACTACTAGAAGCGAGGAATACAGCTAGGCAGGAAAACCTACAGTGTAACACAAGGTCGAAGAAGAAGAAATACTCAAAGGCTCAGAGTGAGCTACAGAAGTACACCAGAGAGATGAAGTCCAACTGGTGGGATGAAAAAGGAGAAGAACTTCAAACTGCAGCAGACTGGAAGGACATGAAAACATTCTTCACAGATTTGAGAGAAATCTATGGCCCTAAACCAAGAGGACTGATCCAACTAAAGGCTATAGATGGTGAACTGGTTTTGTAGGAGAAAGACAAGATCCTGGACAGATTTGCAGACCACTTTGACCAACTACTACACAACCCTGGCGATCTCACTGAAGAGGTTAAAGAAGCTCTAGTGCAGCGACCAGCTGTATCAAGTCTGGATGAACCACCAAATTTTGATGAACTAATGGCAGCTATCAGGACAACACAGGATGGTAAAGCTCCAGGAAGGGATGGAATTCCAGCAGAAGTGTGGAAATTTGGTGTTGTTCAGCTGACCAACTGCCTGCACAAGCTCATCCAAGAGATATGGGATGCCCAGAAAGTACCTCAAGACTGGAAGGATGCAAGTATTGTGCCTTTGTTCAAGAAAGGTGACAGGAAAGATTGTGGAAATTACCGAGGTATATCACTGCTAGCCACTGTTGGTAAGATTCTCTCACGTGTACTACTTAACAGACTCAGTGAACACATCTCGCAGAATGTACTACTGGAAACTCAGTGCGGCTTTAGAAGTACAATGGACATGATTTTCTGCTTGAAACAGGTTCAAGAAAAAGTGTATCGAATAGAACATGCCGCTTTATGTAGTCTTCATAGACTTCAGTAAAGCCTTCGATAATGTTTAGCGACAAGGACTTTGGCAGGTACTCAAGAAATATGGTTGTACAGAGAAGTTTGTCAGCCTGATCGAGGCACTCAATACAGGTATGCAAGCAAACGTGGCAATGAGTGGTTCAGTATCTAAAGACTTTTCAGTAAGCAACGGGGTGAAACAAGGGTGTGTGCTGGCACCTACACTCTTCTCACTATATCTGGCAGCCATGCTTGAGGTGGCCTTCAAAGACACTTCAGAAGGAGTATGCATTCAAACAAGGAAAGAAACAGACTTGTTCAATGTGGCACAGTTTAAAGCCAAGAGTAAGACATCGATAAAGATAGTAAGGGAAATGCTCTTTGCCGACGACAGTGCTCTAGTTGCACACAGTGTGGAAGATATGCAATCTTTAGTGGAGAAATTTGCAAGAGCAGCTAGCCACTTCAGCCTCCAAATCAACATCAAGAAGACAGAGTGCCTTTATCAACCACCAAAGTTCCAGTTATCAACATCACTACCAGAAGAGATCAGCATTGGTACAGAGCCACTAGTCAAGTGCAAGACTTTCAAGTACCTAGGGAGTACTGTTTCAGAGAATGCTAGGCTGGAGGATGAACTATTTCTCAGAATGGGAAGACCGAGCGCTGTGTTTGGAAACTTGAGGGAGAGACTGTGGAACAATCGACATGTGTCTATCCGTATGAAATGCAAAGTGTACAGAGCGACAGTACTGGCTACTCTATTGTATGGTGCTGAAACTTGGACTGTCTACAGAGTGCAGGTGAAGAAACTCCACGCATACATGATGAGACACCTTCGAGCCATAATGAACATCTCATGGAAAGACAAGATAACCAACATAGAAGTGTTGAAACGAGCTGGTCTACCATCAATGGAAGACATGCTAATACAGACGAACCTGAGATGGCTCGGACATGTTGAGAGGATGGACCACCAGCGTCTCCCTCGGCAGTTACTCTACTCACAGTTATGCAAGGGCAAACGCAATCAGGGTAGACCAAGGCTCAGATTTAAAGACACTGTAAAAAGAAACTTGAAGAAGTTGGACATAAACAGGAGTTCCTGGCAGTGGAAGGCTAAGGACAGAGCTGTGTGGAGGAATCTGATCAGACCTAAATGAAACAGTCATTGTCGCCCATGACAGACTGCTATGGTGATGATGATGGTGGACTGAGTGTCAAGCCAAAGTGTTCATATGAGGTGGGAATGGAAGTGTGTGGATGGAAAATGCTGGTTCCCATTCTTGTTGTTTCAGGACAGAATGACAATTTTGATTTTAGGAACAAATGTCATCAAACACATCCTATGCCAGTTCAAGACTCCTACTGGAAAACTGTGACCACACCCTGCCCACTCACAAACACAGACTTTGAAAACTTTCTGTCCATGCTGTCCAGCCTGAGCCCCTGGAGAGGTGAGAGTGCTCCAGATAAGGTTGGTATCATGAGGTGTAATTTGGCCACCGACCTCCAGCCTGGTTGTGAGTATCTTATGTGGGGAAAGCTGCCTAAGCACAGTGTCATTTCTCCAAGCAGTACAGTCATGACAGAACCTACCTCCTCTTGCTCGGCTCCCAGAAGTGTCCTGGTGGCCAGGATTGTGACTCCGCTGTGGGAAGATGGTTCAGTCCCACTGAGGCTTATTAACACCTCTGACAAACCAGTACTTTTGAGACACAATGCAAAACTGTTTGATGTTTATTCTTGTATAGCACTCAAAGATATGGATGCTAAGATAAGATAAGATAAGATAAGCCTTTATTAGTCCCACAATGGGGAAATTCCAGGATTGCAACAGCACAGGGATAGCAACACTCAGAGCAACAATCAGAAGACAAGAAAAAACAAGAGCAGCGAGTATACATATGTACATATAAATATATAAATATATAAACACACAGTGTGGAGCATTGTAGCTAGATGGAATAAATATATAAATATATAAACACACAGTGCGGAGCATTGTAGCTAGATGGAATAAATATATAAATATATAAACACACAGTGTGGAGCATTGTAGCTAGATGGAATAAATATATAAATATATAAACACACACAGTGCGGAGCACTGTAGCTAGATGGAATGAACAGCATAACCGTCTACTTAGTTATCCTACATGGTATGATTATGTACCCATACACCATAGCGACCGGTATTTTCCTAGTTGTATACCGGAGGGGACCATTGTGTAAGTCTATTGCGTCTTTTGCATTCACTACTATTAGGTTGTCAGGTTTTTTTGCTATCTCTGCAAGCAACCCTGCTTAGGTTATACAGTCTGACAGCCGTAGGTAGGAAGGACCTGCGGAACCTCTCGGTTGTGCACCTAGGATGATGTAGTCTGCTGCTAAATGAGCTCCTCAGTGCGTTCAGTATGTCCTGCATAGGGTGGGACTCGGACGCCAGCAGAGATGACAGTTTAGCCACCATCCTTCTCTCTCCCATCTCCTCCACTGGGTCAAGGCATTGCCCCAGGACAGAGCTAGCTTTCTTGATCAGTTTGTTCAGTCTCTTCCTATCGGCTGCTGTAACACCACTGCCCCAACAGACCACTCCAAAAGTGATGGCTGATGCCACCACCGTGTTGTAGAATGTCTTCAGCAGTGCCCCTTGTACACCAAAAGACCTGAGTCTCCTCAGTAGGAACAACCTGCGCTGTCCCTTCTTGTAGAGTGCGTCAGTATTCTGTGACCAGTCTAGTTTATTGTTCAGATGAACACCCAGGTACTTGTAGGATGTCACCATCTCGATGTCTGTTCCCTGTATATTTACTGGTGCTGTGAGGGGTTGTCCTTGCCTGTGGCAGTCCACCACCAGCTCCTTAGTTTTCCTCACGTTGATCTGGAGGCAGTTCCGATGGCACCAGTCCACGAAGTCTGGATAAGTCCTCTGTACTCAGCTTCATCTCTGTTGGAGATGAGGCCAACGATCGCAGAGTCGTCAGAGAACTTCTGTAGGTGGCAGTGTGTTGTGTTGTGTGAGAAGTCCGCAATATAAAGGGTGAACAGGAAGGGAGCCAAAACCGTTCCCTGTGGGGCCCCCGTGCTACCGATGATCATGTCGGACACACAGGACACAGGAATCAGAATCAGAATCAGATTTATTGCCATTGTTCATGTAGTACACAAACTAGGAATTTGTCTCGGTGCAATGCTGCAACATTAAACATGATAAAATAAAAGAAATAAACTATACATGCAATAAAGTGTAGAATAAGAATGAGTAATACTAGTCAGCAGTTTAAATATATTAGCGAGCAGCAGATAATGTGGAGAACCATATAGTGCAGTCGGTAATGCAAGAAGAAAACAGTGATGATTGACATGAGTCTGGTTGAGCTGCTGTACATAGTGCACGAGAGTCAATAAGTCACTTAGTGTTCAGCAGTCTGATGGCAGAGGGGAAGAAGCTGTTCATGTGACGGGAGGTTTTAGTCTGAATGGACCGAAGTCTTCTACCAGAGGGGAGAGGGGCAAACAGTACATGACCAGGGTGTGAAGGATCGGCTATGATCCGGCCAGCACGCCTCCGGGTCCTGGAGATGTACAGATCCTGGAGAGATGGGAGCTTGCAGCGGATCACCTTCTCAGCAGTGCGCACGACACGCTGCAGCCTTAGTCTGTCCCTGGCAGTGGCTCCTGCGTACCACACGGTTATGGAGGTGGTGAGGATGGACTTGATGATGGCTGTGTAGAACTGCACTAACATCTTGGTGGGTAGCTTGAGCTTCCTCAGCTGCCGCAGGAAGAACATCCTCTGCTGGGCCTTTTTGATGAGGGAGCTGATGGTCGGCTCCCGCTTGAGGTCCCTGGTGATGGTGGTGCCTAGGAAGCGGAAGGAATCAGCAGTGGTGATGGGAGAGCCTGTGAGGGTGAGGGGGGACAGAGGGGTTGTGACTTTCCTGAAGTCCACAATCATCTCCACTGTCTTCAGAGCGTTCAGCTGCAGGTTGTTGTTGTTGCACAAGGACGCCAGCTGGGCCACCTCTCTCCTGTAGGCGGACTCGTCGCCGTTGGAGGTGAGCCCGATGAGGGTGGTGTCGTCCGCAAACTTGATCAGCTTGACAGACTGGTGGCTGGAGGTGCAGGAGTTGGTATAAAGGGAGAAGAGTAGGGGGGAAAGTACACAGCCCTGGGGTGATCCGGTGCTGATGCTAGCAGAGTCTGAGACAGTCTTTCCCAGCCGCACATGCTGCCTCCGGTCCGTCAGGAAGTCGGTGATCCACCTGCAGAGGGAGTCAGGCACATTGAGCAGGGACAGCTTGTCCCGGAGCAGAGCGGGGCGGATGGTGTTGAATGCGGAGCTGAAGTCCACAAACAGGATCCTGGCGTAGGTTCCCGGGGAGTCCAGGTGCAGCAGGATGGAGTGGAGGGCCAGGTTGACTGCGTCGTCTACAGACCTGTTGGCTCGGTAGGCAAACTGCAGCGGGTCCAGGAGGGGAGTGGTGATGGACTTGAGGTGGGGCAGGACCAGGCGCTCAAAGGACTTCATGACTACAGAGGTGAGCGCTACAGGTCTGTAGTCATTAAGTCCAGTGATCCGTGGCTTCTTGGGGACAGGGATGATGGTGGAGGATTTGAGGCAGGTCGGCACGTGGCATAGCTTAAGGGAGGTGTTAAAAATGTCTGTGAAGACAGGAGCCAGCTCTTTCGCACAGTGTCTCAGGGTGGAGGGAGACACGCCGTCTGGACCGGGGGCCTTGCGCGGGTTCAGTCTGGAGAACTGTTTGAGCACGTCCTGCTCACTGATGACAAGGGCAGGAGGGGAGGAGGGGGGCCGCCTTTGATGAAGTAGGGATCGTGGAGGCTGTGGAGCTGGAGGGAGGGGGGGAGTTGGACACAGTTGACGAGGTGTCAAAACGGGCATAGTGTTGGGACAGTCTTTGACAAAGGGCTTTGTCATCCTGACCTTTAGGAGCCTGAGGCCTATAATTGGTGATTTGCCTCAGTCCTCTCCACACAGAAGCCGAGTCATTAGCAGTGAACTGCTGCTGGAGTCTCTCAGAATACACAGATTTAGCTCTCCTCAGCTCTCTGTTAAACCGATATTTAACCTCCCTGTAGCAGCCCCTGTCTCCACTTTTCAACGCTGCTTCCTTCTCCTTCCTGATCTGTCTGAGCTTAGCAGTGAACCAGGGCTTGTCATTTGAGTACCTCACCCTGGTGCGCGATGGAAGAATGCTCTCCTCACAAAAGAGGATATATGAGTTCACAGTGTCCGTGTACTCATCCAAACACACACGTGTCGGACACATGTTGCTGAATGTTCCGTAAATGCTCTCACTAGTTGCCCCCAATCAGCTGTGTCATCTGCTGCAACTGTTTCTTCTGTTAAAGAGAGACTCAACCCTGCTGGGCTTGGTGCTGTCGACATTGAATTATGTCAAGTGTCTACAGAATGTAAGGTGAAGCTGGCTAATTTGGTGCTGCATATGAAGACATCTTTTCCCACCATTACCTCGACTGCGAGGAAACTAAAGGTTTTGTGCACCACATACACCTGTCCGACAACAGGCTGTTCAGACGGCCATACAGAAGGGTGCCACCTGCGCAGTACCACAAACTACAAAAAGTTTTGAGTGAAATGGAGGAAAGGGACATTATTAGAAAGTCCACCAGTGAATATGCATCTCCACTAGTGCTGGTGTGGAAAAAAAATAGAGGCCTTCGCATCTGCGCAGACTTCCGGTGGCTTAACAAAAGGACTGTTAAGGCTGCGTGTCCACCAAATGCATTTTTTCAGCTCTGGGCAGCTATTTTCCATTCATTCTCTATATAGTCCAGCATTTACAGCGCTGATCGCCCATGGTGCTAAAACACTCTCGGCAGTGGCCGCTTTTTGTCGCGACACTCAGCGTTGAAAAAAGTTCAACTTTTCAGAGACTGCAGCTGAGCTCATCAATGTCAGACCTTAAGCAGCCAATCAGAACTGCTGCGTGGGCAGGACATAGGACGCCAGTATTAGTCTGTACTCAGACTCCTGCTTTCTGTGTCATATTTTACATCCAGAGCTGCTAGAAAATGTTTCCTGTCCATTGTTATTTTGAGACTGCTATTAACCCTTTGAGTGTGAGATTTTGCATGCCCTTAGTGGCAGAGTGTGGTGCTGCGCCTGTCATCTCACTCTGACATCCCCAGCTACATTGAGAATTTGTACTGATTTATACTGATCTGCCAGTTTCAGAAGGTGGCAGACGTGTTGGAGGACTCAATGGATGACACATAATACACCATAGAAGAAGAACTCCTCATTTCCTTTTCCTGTTTTCATCCTTTTAGCCCAGAAAGCTAATATGGCTGCTGTCCATCATCATGCACCATCACTTAGATGGCTTCGTACATGGAAAATAGCCGTGGGATACAAGCAAAATTTATGTGGGATAATCATAAGACTTTGTAGATGTAGTAGAGAGCGTAAATGACCAACAGAACATAAAATAACAACCACAATGGACGAAACGCACCGACTACAGCAGCGAGCGAGTCCCCTTAGCCACCAGTCAGTGACAAATTTACTTGTTTTTTGTTTTTTTTTAAATTGTGCTAATTTTCTGGTTCATATACTTTGAAGATAACAACATACCCCTGTAGAGACAACGGTGTCAAAAAAAATGAACCATTCTTTGTGTAAATATGTCCAAAGTCCAGTTTTGACTGAGTTATGGAATTTATATAGCTGCTGCGACATTATGCAAATTAGATGCATAAATTTATTCCTATCTGAAACTTTGGATCATATTTTACATCTTTCTAATTGACAGTAAGCCATTATCTCTTACCAATTTCAAGTTATAGCCTTGAAAATCTGAACTATTTTTTTGACAAAAAATATTTACCACTCTTGACCACTAGGGGTTATGTCGCAATTCGGCGACAGTCACACTCAAAGCCTTAAAAAAAGTCTGTAGAAAGTCTGACAATAGGAAAAGTGGGAGTGCTGAGCTGAGAGTGACAAGCTGTTGCTGGGATACAGGGCACAGACTTTTTTTCCCCCCCAGAGCACAATGCACAAACGCTGAAAAAAAAAATGCTCAGAGCGGTTGGGTGGTAAAAAAAACGTGTTTTGTGGACATGCAGCCTAAAGATGCTCACCCCCTTCCCCATCAGGCAGACTGTTTGGCAGTGCTAGGTGGCAACTGTCTTTTCAGTACCATGGACTTAACATCAGGCTTTTACAACATGCCTCTCCACGAGGAAGACAAGAAATACTCAGCCTTTAAGACACCATGGGCCTTTATGAGTATAACCAGCAGCCACAAGGCCTCTGCAACAGTCCAGGTAGTTTTATGAGAATGATGACCAGCATTTTCGGAGACCAGAAATAACTGAGCCTGTTGTGTTATTTGGACGACTTGCTGGTGTTCACCCCTGATGAGGAAACTGCCTTGTATCATCTAGAGATGGTTTTCAGCAGGCTGTGCTGTCATAACCTAAAGTTGGCAGCCAAAAAGTGTTTCCTCCTGAGAACATCCGCCAAATTTCTTGGCCATATAATCAATGAGACTGGTGTTTTGACTGATCTCAGCAAAGTAGAGGCAATTGCTGGTGTGACACATGCTGACCTCATGGATCCTGACAGTATCACCCCATTCCAGAAATGCATTCAATCCTTTTTAGGGATGGTGAACTACTACCAGCATTTTGGGCCAAACTATTCGGCAATTGCCAAACCCTTATTTGGTCTTCTGAAAGGTGACAAGCGCAAAGGCACACAGTTTAAAACTAAAGTGTCTGGCAGAAAGTTGTGTCCATCTGACTGGTCTTCTGAACATGATCAGGCATTCCAGAAGTTAAAGTCCTCTTTGATCAACAGTGTTGTGTTGGCCCACCCTGGCTTCAACCACCCTTTTCTGCTGTCAACTGATGCTTCCTTGGATGGGATAGGTGCAGTTCTATCTCAGATATCAGATGGAAAAGTCTGGGCTAGACCTATCGCTTTTGCCAGCAAGTCACTGACCCAGTCCCAGATGAATTACCCAGCCCATCGATTGGAATTTCTGGCTTTAAAGTGGGCAGTCTGTGACAAATTCAGTCATTGGCTGAAAGGTCACAAATTCACAATCTGGACTGCTAACAACCCGCTAACGCACATCTTGACAAAGCCCAAACTGGACTGCTGTGAGCAGTGCTGGGTGGTCAAACTGGCAAGCTATGACTTTGACATCAAGTATATACCAGGCCAGCAAAATGTTGTAGCCGACGCTCTGAGCAGAGTGACTTTTGTTAAAGTGAGTGTTGGACACAGGCTGCTGGCTGAACCCTACACCAGTCTTCTCAATGAAACAACAGACATGTCTACTGCCTCAGTCCAGAACACCTTTGTCAGCCAGTGGTCACAAAGCATCCCACCCTGTGAGCCTGAACTCTCAGTCCACCCACTGCTCCATCCATGACCATGTTCAGTCTGTCAAAGCGGAAGAGGTCTCTGCAGTTCTCCAGTCACACGTTGAATGGGAGGCTGGTCCAAGGGCTCGTGTGAGGGAGGTGTTACAGTACTTGCCTCAGCTGGTTTCACCTGGACAAAATGCCTTGCCTTCCTACTCTGAGCAAGAACTTCATGCTAAGCAGATGGAAGATGGGACTCTCTCACGTGTGCTGTATTACATCGAGAGAAAACGCAGACCTTCTCGGAGAGAAAGAACCAAAGAATCAGCTGCATGCATTTAGTTCTTAAAGCACTGGGAGAACCTCACTGTCCTAAATGGTGTTCTGTGCAGGATTTCAAAAGACCTAAGAACTAAAGCCAAGCATTTTCAATATGTTGTGCCTGCTTCTCTGAAAACAGAGGTTTTAAATGGGGTGCATGACATCCAGCTCAGTCTAGAAGCCTGAGTCTAACTAGACAGAGGTTTCTCTGGGTCAGTCTAGACAGAGATGTGCAGGAATATGTACGTCACTGTCAGCGTTGCATTCTGAGTAAGACCATCGAGCCTGAGGGTCGAGCCCCTCGAGAAAACATCACGTCGACAAGACATCTAGAGCCAATCTGCATCATTTTTTGGTCTGCAGAAGGCTCCAAAAACAGATCTATTGATGTGCTGGTCATAACGCACCATTTCACCTGAATGGCCCAAGCATTCCCCTGCAAGGACCAAACAGCTAAACAAGTTGCTCGAGTTCTCTGGGGCTGATTCTTCTGTGTTTTTGGCTTCCCTGGAAGTATACACAGCAACCAAGGTGCCAATTTTGAGAGCCAACTGATAAGCAAGCTGCTTAAAGTCACTGGTGTCAGAAAATCACACAACAACACCACATCACCCGATGGGAAACGGGAGTGCAGAGCGCTTTAATCAAACGCTAGGAGGTATGATCCGTGCACTGTCCCTTGGCGAGAAAGATGTTGCTGGCTGTCGTGTCATTGGTCTGTGATAACCTCTCCTCAGTCTCCTGAGGATAATTGCCTTTAATTTATTTTAATCCCTTTTTTCCTTCTACCTTCACCTCTCACTTCTGTTTATCAAGCCTCTTGCACCCCTGTGCGCACTCAATGTCATCTAATCACCCTCTTTAGCCTTGTGTTCACTTTTCATCGATGTTTATATTAGCTTTGGGTTAGCCACTAGCTATAGCTACAAGCTCTCCTTCCTCTTCTCCTCTGGTGTGCTCTCTGTCAGATGTTTAGCTACATGTACCTAAGCAGGGCTGCTCGCAGAGATAGCAAAAAAGACGTAACAAACTAATAGTTTTTTGAATGCAGAAGATGCAATAGACTTACACAGTGGTCCTCTCCGGCATACAACTAGGAGCATGCCGGTCGCTATGGAGGGTGAGAGTGTGTATGGGCACATAATCATACCATGCAGGATAGCTGGGTAGACGGTTATGCTGTTTCATTCCATCTAGCGGCAATGCTCTGCACTGTGTGTGTTTATATATTTGCATATTTGTTCCGTCTAGCTGCAATGCTCCGTACTGTGGGTGTTTATATATTTATATATCTACATGTTATTCCATCTAGCTACATTGCTCCGCACTGTGTGTGTTTATATACTTGCATATTTATTCCACCTAGCTGCAATGCTCCGTACTGTGGGTGTTTATATATTTACATATTTATTCCATCTAGCTACAATGCTCTGCACTGTGTGTTCATATATTCATATATTTATTCCATCCAGCTACAATGCTCTGCACTGTGTGTCTGTGTGTGTGTGTATATATATATATTTTATAGTAATACGTACATATGTTTATTAGCTGCTCTTGCTTGCTTGTTTGTTTTTTTTTTTTCTTGCCTTCTGATTGTTGCTCTGAGTGTTGCTATCCCTGTGCTGTTGCAATCCTGGAATTTCCCCGTTGTGGGACTAATAAAGGCTTATCTTATCTTATCTTATCTTATCTTATCTTATGTCTGCCTCTTTTAGTGTTAATGGTAAATGTAATAAATGTTGTCTTTTTGAGGCACTCAAGGTGAGGTTGTGTGATTTGGAATCCTGGTTCCACTGCCTTGAAACACTGTCAGCGCCAGTTAATAATGACAGATGCCCCTGAGCTGCAGCGGAGCACCCTAGCATAGGGACCTGCTAGCCGTCCCCCGGCTCCAACCTCTCCTGAGCAGCCAGGAGAGAACAGGCGGGTGATGGTGAGAAGGAAGCATTGTCATGGGCAGCGAGAGCGCGCCCCTCCCCTCCTGCTGCACGTTCACCAATTTATCACTGCACTTGAGGCAGAGGACACACCTGCACCCGCTCATCAGCCAGCATACTTAAGGAGGCCTCCTCCATGCAGTCGACGCTGGCTTGTCTGTGTACACTGCCCTAATTCAGGCAAGCAGGTCATTTATACTAAGCTTTACACACGTTGTCTAAACTGTGCTCTCTTGTGTTGTTTCAGGTTGCTGCCATCGTGCAGGTGTGTCTTGGGACTGTGTGCACTGTCCTGCCACCTCATCACCTTCCAAGCAACAGATCTTCACCCAGTCAGGCACTCCAAGCTCATTCCCCCTTCCCTACTGGTTCGTCTATTCCCCGCTGGAGTCCTGCCAGTCCTCTCTCGGAGTCCCGAGTAAGTGGCAATTTGGCTGGCCCATTTCCCTTTCTCTGCTTCTCCGCTGACACCTCTCACTTTTCTCTCCGCAGGTGTACTGAATCTTCTGGCAAGTGGCTGTTTCTCTAACATAGCACTGTTTTCTACATTCAATAAATTATTGAACATTCCCCCCTTGTGTGGTTCCGCCTTGTGCTCACATTGTGCACGTGAGCTATCAGCTAATCATGACAGAACTAGCCAGCCCAGACAATAGCTCAGCCGGTGCCTCGTCACAGGAGCTGTCAGCTCTGGATTGCTTGTCAGCGACCGAGCACTAGCTCGCTGTGCTGACGCAACAGGTGTCAAACTTAATCCAGCTTTGGTCTCAATTGTCTCCCCCAGCTCCGCCTCCTCAGCCTGCTCCCCGCGCTACGGTGTGGCATACCACTTCCATTCCCACACCTACCCCATACGCGGGGGAGGTGGGGAGATGTAAGAGTTTCTTAATCCAAGTACATATGTATTTGGAGCAGGTCGGGAGGAGTACCCGGGAGATATGGCCAAGATACAGTTTTTTACACTGTTGCTTAGGGACCGAGCCCTTGAGTGGGCACGCTCCACACTAGACAACCCCGAGGGGCAGCGCTATACGTTCTGCCAATTTGTTGACGCCTTCACTTGTGCATTCAATCGGTCTGAGAGCGATGGCAATGTGATTAGCCACCTATTGACGCTCCTCCAGGGTACCCAGTAGTGGCAGAGTACTCGGTGGAGTTCCGAGTTGTTGCCACAGACTGGGGTTGGAATGAGATTGCCCTGCGCAGTGCATTCCTTCACGGGTTGAACAAACAGCTGCAAGACAAACTGACGGTTCACCCTGTCCCAAAGACCCTTGACGATCTTATAGCTCAAGCTGTTGGTTTGGACAACCGGCACCGTGACCGCGCGAGGGAGCGCGAGGCCTCCTCTCTCCCGCACGCCATGCGCGGACCCACCATGACTATTGACACTGGCGGCGGCATCTCTCTGCCTAAGCCGATGGAGCTCTCTTGGCATCTCACCGATGATGAGAGCCACCGGAGACAAGGGGCCAGCGCGTGCCCGCACTGTGGTTCACTGAACCATGGCCGGGACGAATGCCGCAAAAGACGCAGCACATCAGTAACCATGGGGGGTCTGGCGGGCAGGACCAAAAACACTGCCCCTGGCAATTTGTCTATCTCAGCCCTCGTGCAGCTGCCGGGGGTCCAAGAGGAGAGTTAAGCTGCTGGTTGACTCAGGGTCAGAGGGTAATTTCATGGCTGCTGAATTCGTTAGGCAGGTGGGTATTCCCACACGTAAATTGCCCCATCATCAGAGAATCACAACCATATCTGGCCGGGAGGTCATGGTAGTCACACGCAGCATGGTGCCGATCTCCATCCTCCTTTCTGAGAACCACTGGGAGGAACTAACTTTCTTAGTTCTCCCTGTTTCCTCTTCCCCGGTGGTCCTTGGGTATCCATGGCTCTGGAGGCACAACCCCATGATAAAATGAGTTCAAAACACTATCTCCTCCTGGAGCCCCTTTTGTTTGGCCCACTGTATGCACTCAGCGGCGTGCTCCCCCTCTCTATCTGTCTTCCTCCCTCCGGTTGAGCCGCCGGACCTCAGCCTTGTTCTCCAGGCTTATCACGATCTTGGAGAGGTTTTTAGTAAGTCTAGAGCGTTGTCGCTGCCGCCTCATTGCTCTTATGATTGTGCCATAGACCTCATCCCGGGGGCGAGGCTGCCGTCCAGTAGGCTGTACAGCATTTCTGGGCCAGAGAGGGAGGCGATGGAGAGGTATATAAAGGACTCCCTGAACGCCGGCCTAATTCGGCCATCTTTGGCTCCTCTCGGAGCCGGGTTCTTCTTCGTCGGAAAGAAGGATGGCTCGCTGCGCCCATGCATCGATGACTGGGAGCTTAACGCAATTACCATTAAGGACAAGTACCCTCTATCCTTAATCAATTCAGCGTTCGAGCTCCTTCGGCGCTCACGGGTATTCGCCAAATTGGATCTTTGGAACGCGTATCATTTGGTCAGCATTCGCAAGGGCGATGAGTGGAAGACAGCATTTAAAACACACCAGGGGCAGTTCGAATACCTGGTGATGCCCTTTGGGCTCACCAATGCCCCCGCTGTCTTCCAGCAGTTAATTAACGACGTCCATCGTGATATGCTATATCAATTTGTGTTTGTTTATCTTGATGACATCCTGATCTTCTCCAGCTCACCAGAAGAACATGAAGCCAATGTTAGGGCCATTCTGCAACGGCTCTTGGAGAACTGGCTCTATGTCAAAGCCAAGAAATGTGAGTTTTTTATTCCATCCACCACCTTCTTGGGTTTCATAGTAGCCAAGGGGAGACTGATTGCCAACCTGGCCAAGGTGAAGGCAGTGCTGAATTGGCCAACTCCCCACTCCCGTAAGGAGCTCCAACGCTTCCTCGGGTTTGCGAACTTTTATTGCCGGTTCATAAGGAATTATAGTGGGGTGACATTGCCTTTAACTCAGCTGACCTCCGTTAAGGTCCCCTTTCGCTGGACCGAGGCAGTGGAGCAGGCATTTAACAAATTAAAATGCCTGTTCACGGACACACCCATATTGGCACAGGTCAACACGCAGCTCCAGTTTGTCCTCGAGGTGGACGCATCTGACACGGGGGTTGGCACTGTACTGTCGCAGCACACGTCCTCGGATCAGAAGCCCCACCCATGCGCCTTTTTCTCTCGTTGGCTTACGTCAGCTGAGAGAAATTAGGATGTGGGGGACAGAGAGCTGCTGACCATTAAGTTGGCACTGGAGGAGTGGAGACATTGGTTGGAGGGTGCCATTCAGCCCATCATCGTGTGGACCGACCACAAGAATCTGGAATACTTGCAGTCGGCCCACCGATTCACCGCCAGGCAGGCCTACTGGTCCTTACTTTTTCAGCAGTTAAATTTTACCATCACTTACTAGCCTGGCGCCCGGAATGTCAAACCAGACACACTATTGTGCCAGTTCAACTCTGGGGAGGTAGGCCCTTCCCCCCAAAACCATCATCCCGCCTTTGTGCGTCCTTGGTGCACTTACTTGGGACATCGAGCGGAGGGTCCGTCAGGCCCAGTCCCGGGAGCCCATGCCAGTAGGGTGCCCCTGGAATCACCTCTACGTCCCAGCCACCCTCCACAGTGATGTTCTCCAGTGGGCCCATACCAGCCATTTCGCCTGCCATCCTGGCATCGCCCGCACTGTGGACTTCATCCGGCAGGCATTCTGGTGACCCATGGTGCGGCGGGACACACGGGACTACGTCAGGGCCTGTCAGACTTGCATCCGGGGGAAATCGGACTCCTCTCCCACCTCAGGACTCCTCTACCCCCTTCCCACCCCGGGTCATCCTTGGTCTCATATCACTGTGGACTTTGTGACCGGACTCCCCCCCCCCCCTCCCGTGGGAAGACTGTAATCCTGACGATCGTGGATCGCTTCTCCAAGGTGGGGCATTTGGTGGCCCTCCCGAAGCTCCCCTCAGCCTTGGAGACGGCGGTCCTATTAACTGATCACGTGATCAAGGTCCACGGCATCCCCATTGACATCGTGTCTGACCGGGGTCCACAATTTACGTCCCAGGTCTGAAGGGCCTTTTGTCGGACACTGGGCCCCACAGTAAGTCTCTCTTCTGGGAATCATCCTTAGAGAAACGGGCGGGCAGAGCATGCCAGTCAGTCCCTGGAGGCCACCCTGCGGTGCGTAGTAGCCGAGAACCTGACTTCATGGAGCTCGCACCTGACCTGGGTGGAGTATTCTCTCAACTCGGCCGTTTCGGCAGCCACAGGACTCATTCCATTCGAGGCATCCCTGGGGTACACCCCGCCTCTTCTTCCCATGACCGAGAGGGAGGTGGTGGTTCTGTCCGTGGAGGCCCATGCTCGTTGCTGCTGATGTGTCTGGAGGTCTACCCGGGCTGCCCTGATGCACTCCATGGAACGCACCCGGGCCGCCCCGGACAGGAAACGGGTCCCGGCTCCCAAATACACCATGGGACAGCAAGTCTGGTTGGCGGCGAGTCAAGTCCTGCTGAAGGAGAAATCTAAGAAGCTGTCTCCCCACTTTCTGGACCCGTTTCCCATCGCCCGGATTATTAATGACACGTCGGTTCAGCTGAAGCTCCCCCCTACGCTACGGGTGAACCCCACTTTCCATGTGTCCCACATCAAGCCCCTCTCAGTCAGTCCTCTCTGCCCCCCACCCAAGCCACCTCCTCCTCCCCAAATCATCGACAGCCACCCTGCCTACACGGTCCACCGGATTCTGGATGTTCGCCGTCGGGGCCGGGGACTGCAGTACCTGGTGGACTGGGAGGGCTACGGCCCGGAGGAATGATCCTGGACCCCATCTTCATGGGTTCTGGGCAAGGAGATGCTCCGGGTCTTACACCAGACCCACCTGGAGAAGCCCTCTGGACCGCCAGGAGGTGCTCCTAAAAGGGGGGACCCTGTCATGGGCAGTGAGAGTGTACCTCTCCCCTCCTGCCACACGTTCACCAATTCATCACTGCACCTGAGGCAGAGGACACACCTGCGTCCGCTCATCAGCCAGCATACTTAAAGAGGCCTCCTCCACACAGTCGACGCTGGCTCGTCTGGGTATATTGCCCTAAATTCAGGCAAACAGGTTGTTTATACTAAGCTTTAGACACATTGTCTAAACTGTGCTCTCTTGTGTTGTTTCAGGTTGCTGCCATCATGCGGGTGTGTCTTCTGTATTGAAAAGACCTTCAAATTGATATTTAATTCGTTGGAAGTGTGCAAAAACTGACCCAGAAAAAAGACAATTTGTTTAGATTTTAGCGAGGTTGAAAACTCGCGTTCGATCAGTTGGGAGTTACGTCTTCCGCAACAACATAGGTATGTTTAGAAAGTACGATTTCTAAGCTTTGCAATGATACCAGGCACTCATGGGGGTTTTCCGGGGACTTTGCCGCTACCAAACAAAGAGTCATGATTTATGACTTCTCGTTGCCTGTACTCATAGACGCAGTGCGCATTCAGACCAGCATGTCCCCATCGCAATAAAGTCGGCTGCATTTTGTTAAAATATGTTGGACATAATCAAATTTACCTTAGAGCAGACATACGCCACAACACCGTGCTTAGATGTCGTCTGTCACCATGTGGTGAGAAGCCTCCATTTATCCAGTCTATTGGCACAACCACAAACACCAGCAAGTACCAGAACTACGCCAAAACATTCAAAAAAATACAAAAACTAGAAGAGCTGAAATTAGCTGCCACTTGAGTGCAAAACATGTACTGTATGTGGACTATACATTAAAATGAATTTGAAAAACTTTTAAAAGCGCTGTCTTAAATGCCCCCGCTACTGCACTTTTACTGACTGATTTAACACTAGGTCAGTTGAAACCAGAAGCTCCGCCCATAATCGTTCCTACAGCAGCACCCCCAGAAATAAAGGTAGATAAATATTGTTAAAATTTTATGTTCTGTGTTCCATTGTGGAGGTGGAGGATATCACCTTGTGTTTTATTTTTCATTATCCAGAAAATAAATGCTGGAAAGAAGTTCCTTGGCCTCTGATTCCTGCCCTAACCACACACACGTTACATATACTTTGGGATATTTATGATATACATTGCAATTAATTGTGTAGTTATCATGGGAAAATGTTCAACATTGAATGTCTGACATTAAAAGTAATGCAAACTGTCTTCATTGCACTCCTACCTCATTTTGCCTGGCCTACAGGACAATAGAAGAAAAACTGGCTCTCTTTACTCCGCTCTCCACTACAACTTTTTTCTTTTTCATTTTTTAAAGGTAGAATGAGACAGCAAAGAACAGGAGAAAGAGGATAAAAGAAAAACAACTGGGAAACTGCACAGAAGAAACTGACAGGTGAGTAGCTTAAAATGACAGTGGAAGACAAAGATGAATTTAATGGGAAAATGCAACAAAATGAAAAGTTTATAAATGCAAATACTTGAACTAAAGCAAAAGGTGATAGATTTTAAAGCGTAGCGTACTCTACAGCTATACTGTGACTAAAGCTGCAGCAGACAACTGTATGGGCCTTAATTACACAAATATCACAGCGGCTGAGAGTGAGAAGTTACTATTAAAGAGCATTTTTTTCAGTTACTCCCAGAAAATCTGCAGCAGCTCTCCCTGTCTCTGACCATTTAAATGTATAATCAACTCCGTAAGGAACCACTTAACTATGTACATAAATCGGTGTATTCCAGCCAAACATTAAGCTGTGCTGAAATTAAAAAACTTGTAAAAATGCTTACGACGCTCTCATCAGTAACGGTCAGCATCGCTAGTTTTCAGGCTGAGCAGCACGTTTGTCACGAAAGTCACAAATTCATGAAGAAAAAAAGTTGAATATTTCTGAGAAAAATACTTTTAATGTACAAGTAAAAGTCAAATTTATGAGGGAAAAACTTGAAAATTTACAAGAAAAAAAAGTTGAATATTATTTTAATTCTCCCACCAAAAAATGTTGAGGGTGAACTTGTAGCTTGAGGCCCATAACATCTGTATACTCCACACAAATGCCATAAATCGCCCTGCCCAGAATAACCCCCATTTAAAAAATTCTACACGTTCAGGTCACCAAACATCCATTTGTCATCCATGAGCTCTTTTTCCCCAGTACCATTTTGACTATCAAGTGCACAGCAGGAAATACCTACCACTATTTTCCCATCTTCTAATGTTTGTGAGAGCAAAAAATCTTTTATCCAATGCCTTCAGAGGAACTTTGATGATCTTGGTGCTTCAACATCAGAAACTGGGTTCAAGTCAGCCTGGGTCCGACTGCTTCTGTCTGTGCTTGTCTGTTCCTGACACATATGAAAGGATAAATGGCAGAACAGAAACAGGTCGCAGCAGAGGAGCAGTATATTATGCTATCCTTGAAAGGATATCCACTTGACTACAGTTCAGAATTTACCAAATAAATTTTGATGGAGCAGTGGGAGACTTTCAGTAAGATCAACAAGGGAAAAATAAATGTTGATTTCTTTTTTAAAAACGTATTTGTTTTATACAGCCATTGTATGTGTGCAATGTTGTAGATTTTCTTTATATTAATAAATGTCTCTTGTTGATCTGGTTAATAAACAAGGTACAGAGTCAAAATGCCTTTTCTGGTTATTTAGTCTTGATCAAGAGGAAGATTTCATGCAGCAGTTCAGCAAAAATGTTCACAGTCAAAATGATGCAAGCAGATTTTATACCTTGGAACAAAGATAATATGAAAACATTCTGTGGGAGTACGGAGCCCAGCTGTCTCCCGGAACTGACCTTGGTAAGGCCAGAGTCTCAGTGTCAAAGGAAGAAACGTGATATACTGTGTCGAGGAGGATAATAGCAGGAACATGGTGTAATATTGATTGATAAAATAAGGAAATCTTTCACAATGACCAAGGGGGCTAAGTCTAGTGGACTAGTGGATTGAACTCTTGATTTCCTCCACCAGAGTCATGCATTGTACTCATGTCACTAAACCAAGTATGTTTTTTGAGACTGCTACACAGTGCTGTGAAAAAGTATTTGCCCCATTCCTGATTTCTTATATTTTGGCATATTTGTCACACTTAATTGTTTGAGATCCATCCATCCATCCATCTTTTATCACTTTTCCAGAGGTCCAGGTCATGGAGGCAGCAGTTCAAGCAGAGAAGCCCAGACTTCCCTCTCCCTGGCCACCTGCTTCAGCTCCTCTGAGATGATGCCAAAGCATTCCTAGGCCAGCTGGGAGAGGTAGTCTCTCCAGCATATCCTGGGTCTGCCCCGAGGTCTCCTCCCAGTGGGACATGCCTGAAACACCTCAAGTGGGAGGCGTCCAGGAGGAATCCCAATCAGATGCCCATACCACCTCAACTTGTTCATTTTGATATGGAGTAGCAGCGGTTCTCCACCGAGACTCTCCCGGATGATTGAGCTCCTCACCCTATTTCTAAGGGTGAGTCCAGTAATCCTACGGAGAAAGCTCATTTCAGCCGCTTATATCTGCAATCTCATTCTTTCGGTCATTACCCAAAGCTTATGACCATAGGTGAGGGTAGGAGCATAGATTGACCAGTAAATCAACAGCGTTGCCTTAGAGCTTAGCTCCTTCTTCACCACAACAGACCGGTACAACGTCTGCATCACTGCAGATGCTGTTTCAATCTGTCTGTCAATCTCCCGCTCCATTCTCCCCTCACTCGTGAATGAGACCCTGAGATACTTAAACTCCTCCACTTGGGGCAGGAGCTTGTCCCTGACCCGGACAGAGCAATCCACCCTTTTCTGGCTGAGGATTACGGACTTGGAGGTGCTGATTCTCATCCCAGCCGCTTCACACTCAGCAGCAAACCGTCCTAGCAAGACCTGTAGGTCATTGCTTGATGAAGCCAACAGGACGACATCATCTGAAAACAGCAGAGATGAGACCCTGTGGTCACCGAACATGACGCTCTCCAATCCTTGTTGCGCCTAGAAATACTGTCCATAAAAATTATGAACAGGATCAGTGACAAAGGACAGCCCTGGCAGAGTCCAACTCTTACTGGAAACGAGTTCAACTGAGTGTTGGCAATATGAACCAAACTCTTGCAACAGTTGTATGGAGACCAGATGGCTTGTAGCAACAAGCCCAATACCCCATACTCCAGCAGCACCCCCCACAAGAGGCCATGATGGATGGGGTCAAATGCCTTCTCCAGGTCCATAAAACACATATAGACTGGTTGGGCAACTCCCATGAACCCTCAAGAATTCCCGAGAGGGTAAAGAGCTGGTCAGATGTGTCACGGCCATTATGAAAACCACATTGCTCCTCCTGAATCCAAGGTTTGACCAATGGCCGGACTCTCCTCTCCAGTACTCTGGCATAGACCTTCCCAGGGAGGCTGAGGCATATGATCCCCCTAAAGCTGGAACACACCCTCTGGTCCCCCTTCTTAAAAAGAGGAACCACCACCTCGGTTTGCCATGACAAAGGCACTGTCCCCAGCTTCCGTGCAATGTTGCAGAGGCGTGTTAGCCATAACAGCCCTACAACATCCAGAGCCTTGAGGTACTCAGGGCGAATCTCATCCCCCTGGGCCCAGCCACCGAAGAGTTTTTTAACCACTTCAGCAAACTCAGCCCCTGTGATGGGCAAGCCAACCCACATGTCCTCAAGCTCTGTGGAAGGCTTTCTCTGTGGAAGGTGTGTCAGTGGGATTGAGAAGCTCCTCAAAGCATTCCTTCCACCGTCCGACGAGATCCCCAATAAAAGTCAGCAGCGCCATACGCAGTGTGGGCGAGGAACTACTTCCCCCTTCGGAGTCACGAGACGGTTTGCCAGAATCTCTTCGAGGCTGACCAAAGTCCTGTTCCATGGCCTCACTGAACTCCTCCCACACACAAGTTTTTGCTTCAACAACCACCTGAGCTGCACTACACTTGGTCTGTCAGTACACCTCAGCTGCTTCGGGAGTCCCACAAGCCAACCAAATTCAATAGGATTGCCTTCTTCAGCTTGATAGCCCCCCTCACCAGTGATGTCCACCATTTGGTTCGGGGGTTGCCATCACAAGAGGCACGACAACCTTGTGGTCACAGCTCTGGGCAGCTGCTTCAACAATGGAGGTGGGAGAACATGGCCCATTCAGACTCCATGTCTCCAGACTCCCTCGGAAAGCGGTCGAAGTTCTTCTGAAGGTGGGAGTTGAAGACCTCCCAGGCAGGGGCCTCAGCCTGATGTTCCCAGCACACCCTCACTATACATTTGGGTCTACCAGGTCTGAATGGCATTCTCCCCTGTCATAAGATCCCACTCACCACCATGTGGTGATCAGTTGACAGCCCTGCACCTCTCTTTACCTGAGTGTCCAAGACATACGGTCACAGGTCTGATGACATGATAAAGTTAATCATCGACCTGTGATCTAGGATGTCCTGGTGCCAGGTGTACATACAGTATGTACACCCTTATGCTTGAACATGATGTTCATTATGAACAAACTGTGGTTGGCACAGAAGTCCAATAACCTGAACACCACTCGGGTTCAAATCAGGTCGGCCATTCCTCCCAGTCACACTCCTCCAGGTTTCACTGTCATTGCCCACATGTGCATTGAAGTCCCCTAGTAGGACAATGGAGTCTCCAAGGGGAGCACTCTCCACACCCCAGTCAGAGACTCCACAAAGGGTGGGTACTCTGAACCATCATTTGGTGCATAGGTACAAATGATGGTCAGGAACTATTTCCCAATCTGAAGGTGCAGGGAAGCAACACTTATGTCCATTGTGGAAAACTCCAGTGTAGAGGCAGCAAGGCAGGGGAATACAAGAATACCTACCCCTGCTCGCTGCCTCTTGCCTGGGGCAACTCCAGAGTAGGCCATGCTCCAGCCTTCGACTGCCACCTGATCCACATAGCACCAGACCGCCATGGTCCCTCCTGCAAGTGTTGAGCCCACTAGAGGGTGGACCCAGGTAACTCCTTCTGGCTGAGCCTGGTCGAGTCCCATGGGCAGAAACCCAGCCACCAGACACTCGCCAATGAGCCCTCCCCCAGGCCTGGCTCCAGGGCAGGGCCCCGGTAACCCCATACTGGGCGGGGTACACTGAATCCCAGTTTTTATTGGGTGACCCTACCAGAGGCAAATTGTCCCAGACAAAGTAGCTCCCGGGATCATTAGGGCACACAAACCCCACCACCACCACCACGATAAGATGACGATTCATGAGGGGGTTTCAGATCATCAAACAAATTTTAATATTAGAGAAAGATAACCTGAGTAAGTACAAAATGCGGTTTGTAAATGATGATTTCATTTATTAAGGGGGAAAAAGCTATCCAAACCTACCTGGCCCTATGTGAAAAAGTAATTGCTCGCTAAACCTAATACAGTAGCATGAAAAAGTATGTGAACCTTTTAGAAATTCATGGTTTTCTGCATTAATTTGTCATGTTATCTGATCTTCATCTAAGTTAAGAGTTTTGACAAATATAATTATTATAATATTATATTATTTATAAATATTATCATTAATTAATAATTGGTTGACCCCCATTTACTCCAATTAGCTTTTTTTGAAGTCATTAACTCAACATGATGAGGTTTTTATGGTTGTTCTCAATAAAGACATGAAAGATCAGAAGTTTTTTTGTATTATTATTTTAGGCACATGATATTTGTTAATATCCTTGCCTTAAACATAGATAGATAGATAGATAGATAGATAGATAGATAGAGAGATAGATAGATAGATAGATAGATAGATAGATAGATAGATAGAGAGATAGATACTTTATTTCAAACAAAAAAGTTAAAAAAACAAACAAACGCTCAAATCACAACTTAAGGCAGAAAACCATGAAATTAAACCAGAAAACCATGAAATGCCAAACGGCTGGCATATTTTTTCTTGTGACTGTAAGTGGTTGGGCCATCTTTGGCAGCAAACAATCAGTTTGCTCAACTGGAAGTGTGGTATAATCTGACATATTAGCCTGCAAATATGTGGAAATTACATGAGAAAAATGTGGGAAAACATGATAAACTTGAAAAGCACTCAGAGAGTGCATACCTCCACCAAGGCTCCTTCCCTCCCTCCCTTTGTCCATCCATCTCTTCCTGTCTCCATACAATTGCAAAATAGGGCCTTATGTACTCATGGATCACCTCCAAAATCTAATGGGTTCCTCTGTAGTCCAAGGACCATCTCTGGTGAAAGTTTCATCAAAATCCATCCAGTAGTTTTTGTGTAATTCTGCTAAACTACTGCTAGAAGATTGAGCTTTGGTGGAGGTATGCACTCATGGATCACCTTCAAAATGTAATGGGTTCATGTGTAGCCCAAGAGCCACTTCTGGTGAAAATTTCATCAAATTCTGTCAAGTAGTTTTTGAGTAATCTTACTAACACTTTGTGAGAAGAAAGAGCCTTGGGGGAGGTATGTGCTCAGGTTCAGGTTCAGGTTACTTTATTTGTACCCGTAGGTAGATTTGTTTTGCAGTCTGGTGACATCCATGTTTACAAGCCACTAATTACATTCAACATAGACACAAACACAGGCACATATGAAGCTGACTATAAACATGATAAAAATACTCAAGGCTCCATCAATCAGGGTATAAAAAGACAAAGAGATGAGGGAAAAACCAGAGATAAGAAAGAAGGGTCATATTAAAAGTTAAAAACTAGTCAAAGAGGTTAAAAACTCAAAGGTCTAAAACCCAATAAAATATTTAGAACCCAAGTGACATCCTACAAAAATAAGTAAATATAAAATGGAGTTAATAAATAGGTACCTAAATTATGTGCAATATATTTTTACAGCTTGTTCAACTCTTTGACAGCAGCAGGGACAAAGCTGTTTTTGAAGCGCTGGGTTCTACTTTTTGGGACAGCAAACCTCCGTCTTGAGGGAAGAAGCTGAAAGTGGCAGTGCAAAGGGTGGGAGTCATCATTTAAAATGGAGGTAGCCATCCTCTACTTGTCTGGTGTACAGGGATGTCAGGCTCAGCTGTGGCTCACCAAGCAAACGACTGGACCATCTAACTACCTGAATCCAAGGATTTCCTCTGTTTCAGTTTTATCTGACCAAACCATGACACTAAAGAAAAGGATAAAACAGATTCAATAAAAGCCCAATAAAACATTGTCATTATGGTTCGGTCAACTTGGAGGCGTGCAAGTTTTCTCAAGCAATGCAAATGTTTCTGACCCTTTTTGCACACCTTTTCACAGTTCTCTTCAAGGTTTAAATTACTACCAATAATCGTCCCAAGATATTTGTAGGATTGTACACATTCGGTGGTCTGGCCTTTTAGTATGGTGACTTTGTGCCTGGGATTTTTCCTCCTAAAGTCAATAATCATGTTTTTAGTTTTTGTCGTATTCAGCTGCAGGTAGGAATCCTCACACCAGTGAACAAAATTATCAACTACTGGGCCGTGGCCACTCTCACCATCCTGGAGGAGACTGACAATAACTGAGTCATCAGCATACTTTATAATGTGTCTGTTGTCATGTCTGCTCTGACACATGTTTGTGTACAGGATGAAGAGTAGTGGTGACAACGCACACCCCTGAGGAGAGCCAGTAGAAGAGCACTTTAGGTCAGACAATGTACCATTGACCCTTACTCTCTGTGTCCTGCTCTCGGATCACCACCAGAATCAAACAGGTTCCTCTGTAGTCCAAGGACCACCTCTGGTGAAAATTTCATCAAAATCCATCCAGTAGATTTTGTGTAATCCTGCTGCACAAATACAAACAAGGGCCTGGGCAGAGGTATGCACTCTCAGATCATCACCAAAATCTAATGGTTCATCCTTAGCCAAGGGCCCCCTTTGGAGAAAATTCCATCCACATCCATCCAGTAGTTTTTCAATAACCCTGCTAACAGACAGACGTCTGCAAAAATATAACCTTCTTGGCGGAGGTAAAAACATTTTTAAAAGGGTAAAAAAAAAATCCCTGTTTTTTTCACTAATTATGGTAATTAAGTCAGATGAAAGTCTAGCATAATACAGTCTGTGCCCTAGTACTTAGTCCTTAATTATCCTGTTTTTACCCTGTTTTCCTCCCATTTTTTACCTTGTTTTTATCCTGTTTTTTTCTTGTTTTCCCCTTGCTTTTTCACTGTTATTTTTTCCAATAGTCACCCCCTACTTATCATGTAAGTTAAAAATTGTATTATAGTACAGTGCTATTTTTTTTTAATCTGATTTATTTGGCTGCATAGAAGTATACAGTCTGTTTAAAAAAAAAAAAAAAAAGCAACCATAATAGCAGTCTTAAGGTCTGATTTAATGACTATTACAATAGGACATCCTACAGATATACTGGCTAAATTCTTCTCTGGCACCAAACAAATTTTATTATTTCAGACCAAAGGGAACTAATGTGAAATGTGATGGGAATGTATAATTCCAAGAAGCCACTCTTCAGTCATTTTCACTGCCTGCTTTTCCAAACCTGTTTGTAATAAGGCCCCTTTTAGCACTTCAAATGTATTCACAAACTTCTTTTTCATCTGCAACCATTTCACAATTCAGCAGCTTGGCTCCCATCCTAAGATAAGAGCACAGATCTGTAGCACAGTGCATTTTAATTTTAGAGCAGGCCTAAATCATACAAAAGGCAGCAGAGAACAATTGCATAAAGGGTAACATTTACATACAGTTATCACCTATTTATCCCCTGCTTAACCCTCCTGTTGTCCTCATATTCTGTATACACCCCGTGTCCTCCGGGTCAAAATGACCCGTCTTCACTAAACCCCCAATATAAGCAGCTTAATTGAATTTTAAACACCAAATTTTATTTTGCTTGAAGAAACAACTTGTCATTCACCACAAAATGTGTGAATACCTGAGTTTTCCTTCTTCACCTGTATAAGAAAGAATAGAAATGTGCAAAAATGAGTTTTGAATGCATTTTTATTCATCCCAATGATTCAGTTTCTTTTGATTTTTTTTTTTTTTTTTTTTTTGCTAGTGAACAATGTAAGAAAATATACAATACAAAAATGTGAAAAACAACATAACTCATTCAACTAATTAGCACATGTAGGGCAGTATGCAAGTGCACAGCCTTTGCAGATATTTTTTCTTACACCTGCAGCACACTGTATGTGTTTTACAGTCCTTGTTTGGCTGGCAGAACTGACATCTCTTCCTCTTACTTGCCCCAGCTAGGGCAGCGGCTGTGACAGCTGGATCCTCCGGTTGATCAGGAGTTCCTGCACTCTGAATAGCTTTCACAACTGCTGCAGAGGCTTCTGTGCTGGGGACATGCTTCCTTCTTTCAATGAGTGGAGTTACAAGTGCCTTTCCTAGCTGCTCCAGAAACACCCTCCTCTTGTTCTGCTTACGAGGCATCCAGGTCGGGTTGAGCTCTCTCCAAATCACAAAGGCATTGTAGGAGGAAACATCAATGATGTTGTGGAAGATGACCAGGGGCCAGCGGGCAGTCATCCTTCTGCAGCTGTATGTCCCAATCACCTTATCTAGGTTGTCCACACCTCCTTTGTTGCAGTTGTAGTCTAGGATGATGGCTGGCTTCCTGTCCTCACGATCGCTAATGGCAGCGTCTTTGTGCTGTGTGCTCAGAAGTACTACATTCTTGTTTCTTGATTGTTGAAAGGAAAGTCTCTCTTTCAGCTTCAGGGTTTTCTTCTTCTTCTTCTGAAGATGATTCATCATGCTCTGGGTTGTATTCCTCCCTATCTTCTTCTTCTGATACATCATCCACTTCCTCTCCTGAATCAGAGTTGTCTTGCTGGACATCTAAAAAAAATCAGCTCTATAGCCTGTTCGACGGTATAACATGCACTCATGGCTTCAGCACAGAGAGAATTCGGGGTACTGTCATCTGCAGCACCTTTATAACCTCTGAAAATCCACCTGTCTTGTCTTGTTTATGTCTGCTATTGCATTGTTTACATCTGCTACTGATTGATCTGAGACAGAACTAAAACATTCTCACATTCGGTGGTGTGTAACTAACTCAGTGACCGTGATTTCAACTCAATTTGACTGTCTGGTCATTTTGACCCGAAGACGACCTTTGTACCTTTTTTTGTACAGCGTACATGAAAATGTGAATAAAGGTAACAATTCACGTATCCCAATGTTGGGGTCAATCTAGGAAAAGTCATAAAATTTTAAGATGAAAAAGTATTGTTTAGGGGGATTTTGGGGGGGGGATTTTAACACAGTGGCGGGTCATTTTGACCCGAGGGCAACAGGAGGGTTAACTGTTTGGTAGCTTATAATTGGTTTGGATTGATTAAATGTTCACATACATACTGTACAGTTTCAGGTATGCAGAGTCATTTTAATCTGCTGTTTCCTATTTTCAGGTTTGACATTTATTGTTGTAGTGTAAAGCCATTGTTCGCTTTTGATTTATTCCTGTGTTTGTCATTGACTGCAGCAAATTAATACCTGATGCCAATTAATGCATTTGAAACTTGAATTTGTTCAAATCTGGCTTACCTGAATATGTGAATATTTACGATAAATGTGGGTAGACTTTGTGGTGACATGGGTTTGAGGGGAGGTTTTTTTCAGAAACTTGGAAAGTTTGTGAAACTGTGAGTTGCCAAGAGAGTCTGACGAACACAGAGGTGGACTTTAACATTCGGCAATTTCCTTATGCCCTAATTTACCGAGGGCCCTATAAAATGGTTAATAAACTTACAGCAACATTTTATTTAAATATTTAGCTTTAATGTTAATATTGTGTCTTTGTGGATCTAGAGAATGCATACGATAGAGTGCCAAGAGAGGAAGTGTGGTACTGTGTGAGAAAGTTAGGAGTGGCAGAGAAGTACTGTATGTGAGGGTGGTGAAGGAGATGTATGGTAAAGTGTGCTCTAGGAGTCACGGATGGATTGAAGGTGGGGGGTAAGATTTCATAAAGGATCGGCTCCAAGCCCCTTCTTGTTTGAGGCAGGAGTCTTCACATGCTGTGTTTGCAGATGTCGTCATGAACTGTAGTGAGAGTAGGGAGCAGGTAGAAGAGAACCTGGAGAGGTGGAGGTATGCACTGGAGAGAAGAGGAACGAAAGTCAGTAGAAGCAAGACGGAATAAATGTGTGTCAATGGAAGGGTGTCAGGTGTAACATTGAAGACACAAGAAGTATATCCTCCCTCTTCAGACAACAATAACGGTCTACAAGGCTTACAGTATACCCATTCTAGCTGTTATATCATGGAAAATGTCTCTCCACTTGGGCTACGAGACAGGCTTCAGAGGAAAGTTGTCTGCCTTCTCAAAGTCAGTGACAAGAAAAAGGCTGGCATCTTTCCATTAGAATACAACACAGGATGAAAGTTGCAGCTCCTTCCACTTTCTACCACCACATCTTGCTGCAGTCTTCTGCAGAGGTCACAAGAATCCTGCCTGCCCAAGTATCAAGTGTATGAGTAACTCGTTCATCTGCAAGTGGTCACCCATACCTTGTCAGTGTAACCAAATCCAACACCCAGCTCCATCTACCTTCATATAGCCCAAGAACAAGCAGGTTGTCGAATTCACTTCCAGCTTCAGTTTTTATCCCCCACCGGTCAAAGCTCAAAAGGGTTGAAGAGCCCTTTAGGCTTCGCACAGCGGGGGATTATGTTATGGGTCAGTCTGTCCGTCCCACTTTTGTGAAATCAACTCCTACTACAGTTTTGTTCCAATTGCTTTGAAACTTGGTACCATGGTTTGATATACTCTGATGATGCGCATATTGCAATTTCGCTCTGATCAGATGACCTTGAGGTCAAAGGTCAGATTTTCCCTAAATCTTCTAAACACAATAACTACTGAAAAAAAAATATGTAGGCTTTTTAAATCGATACAGTAGAGTTATCCAATACACAACTTGGACAGCTTACACCCTCACCTAACTACGGGTTTGGCATCAAGGGGTCAAAGGTCAAAGTTAATATTGCAGTTGCACTATAGTAAATAGACTTAGACTTAACTTTATTAATCCCTTTGGGATGACTCCCTCTGGAAAATTTAAAATTTCCAGCAGCACATAAAACGAGCATACAGATCAGAAAAGCAAAAAAGAAAAAAAATATAAACACTTACTGTAACATAATATACACAATATAAATACAGGGCTAACTATGGCTTGTACAAGTATGGTTAAGTTAAAGTTATTGCACTATGAATGCCCTACCGTCCTCTGTACTCTATGCCCCCCCCCCCCCCAAGTGAGGAGTTATAGAGTGTGATGGCATGGTGGACAAAAGAGTTCTTGAGCCTGTTGGTCCGACACTTGGGAAGGAGCAGTCTTTCACTGAACAGGCTCCTCTGGTCACTGATGACGGTGTGCAGAGGGTGGCTGACATTGTCCATTATATCTAACAGTTTATCCAGAGTCCTCATCTCTGCCACCATCACCAGGGTGTCCAGCTTCGGGCCGACCACAGAGCCGGCCCGCCTGATCAGTTTATCCAGTCTGGATGCATCCTTCTTGGATATACTGCCCCCCCAGCACACCACAGAGTAAAAGAGGACGCTGACAACCACAGACTGGTAAAACATCCGCAGAAGTTTGCTGCAGATGTTGAAGGACCGCAATCTCCATAGGAAGTACATCCTACTTTGTGTCTTCCCATACAAGTGGCTAATGTATGTTGTCCAATCCAATTTATTGTCCAACCACAACCCGAGATATTTGTATGAATCCACAACCTCCACCTCAGCTCCCTCTAACAGGACTGGTTGAGGTCTTGGTCTGGACCTCCCAAAATCAATAACCAGCTCCTTCGTCTTAGAGGTGTTGAGCTGTAGGTGGTTAGTGTGGCACCATGCAGCAAAGTCCCCTACGAGTCTCCAGTACTCCTCCTCTCTGTCATCCCTGATACACCCAACAATGGCTGTGTCATCGGCATACTTCTGGATATGACAGAGCTCCGATTTGTAGCAGAAGTCTGAGGTGTACAGGGTGAAGAGAAGAGGGGCCAATACTGTGCCCTGGGGGCTCCAGTGCTGCAGACAACTGTGTCAGACGTAATGTCCTTCAGCCCGACATATTGTGGTCTGCCAGTGAGGTAGTCGGAGATCCAGTCCACCAGGTGGGAGTCCACTCCCATCTTGCTCAGTTTATCCCGAAGCAAAGGGGGCTGAATGGTAATGAAGGCACTGGAGAAATCCAAAAAGAGGATCCTCACTGTGCCACTTCCCTTATCCAGGTGGGAGTGGGCTCGATGAAGCAGATAGAGGATGGCATCTTCCACACCAACACCTGGTTGGTACGCAAACTGCAGGCGGTCCTGGGCGTGTTGCACCTGGGGTCTGAGGAGGCTGAGGAAGAGCCGCTCCAACGTCTTCATCACATGTGAGGTGAGTGCCACTGGTCGGTAGTCATTCAGCTCGCTGGGCCGGTTCTTTTTCGGAACTGGAATGATGCGGGATGTCTTCCAGAGAGTGGGCACTCTCCCAATCTGCAGGCTGAGGTTGAAGATCCGTTGTAGTGGTTCCCCCAGTTCTGCAGCGCAGGTCTTCAATACTCTTGGACACACTTTGTCCGGGCCTGCAGCTTTCCTGGGTCGGAGCTTCCTCAGCTGCCCTCTGACCTGTTCTGTGGTAATAAATGGCAAGGGTCGTACTGCTGTAGGGGAGGAGGGGGGGGTTGCAATATTTGGGGGGAGGTGTGTGGAGGGGAGGTGGGCGTGGCTGTAATGAGGGCGGGGGTGGGAGGGGCAAGGGCAAAGGCTGGTTGAACCTGTTGAAAAAATCGTTCAGTTCATTTGCCCTCTCTATTGTCCCCTCAACAACTCAGGTCTTTGTGTTGAGGCCTGTGATGGTCCTCACACCTTCCCAGACCTCCCTCATGTTGTTTTCCTTCAGCTTCTGCTCCACCTTTCTCCTATAGCTGTCCTTGGCTTCCTTCACACAGTATTTCACCTCCCGCTGTGCTGCCTTCATGGCCTCCCTGTCTCTGCTCCTAAAAGCAGCCTTCTTCTTGTTGAGGACCATCTTGACTTCCCGTGTTACCCATGGCTTGTTATTAGGGTAGCAACGGACAGTCTTGGCAGGGAAGACCACGTCTATACAGAAGTTCAGGTAATCCGTCAAACAGTGTGTCAACCCCTCTATGTCCTCACCATGCGGGTCCATCAGCACAACCCAGGCTGTGGTGTTAAAACGGTCTCTCAAGGCACTTTCCTTCTCAGGGGACCATCTCCTGACTGATCGAGTTGTCACAGGTTGCTTTTGGACCAGGGGAATATACAGTGGCTGTAGATAAACCAGGTTGTGATCAGACTTCCCTAGTGGGGGAAGGGGAGTTGCTCTGTATGCATCCCGTACATTAACATACAGCAGATCAATTGTCCTGTTGTTTCTAGTCGGACAGTCTACAACTTGATTAAAAACAGCCAAAGTAGCATCCAAAGTTGCATGGCTAAAGTCCCCAGAGATGATCTTGAGTGCCTCAGGGTGCTGTGTCTGCAGCCTTGCTGTGACTGAATGAATTTTTTCACGGGCAGTGGCTGCGTCCGCTCTCGGAGGGATGTAAACACAGACCATGATCACGTGACTGAACTCTCTTGGCAAGTAATATGGCCGCAGGCTAACAGCTAGCAGCTCGAGATCCCGGCAACATGAGACTGTCTTTACGGAGATATGTCCTGGGTTACACCAGCGGTTGTTAACATACATGATGAATCCTCTACCCTTTCTTTTCCCACTAGCCTTAGTGTCTCTGTCGGCTCTCACGGCAGTGAATCCTAGCAGGTCCACGTTAGCATCCGGTACTAGGTGGTTCAGCCATGTCTCCGTAAAAATGAACAAGCTGCTCTCCCGGTAAATCCGCTGGTTGTTTAATGCGGACAACTCATCGATCTTGCTCGGCAGTGAGTTCACACTGCCCATGATGACGGAGTAAATCGACGGTTTGAAGCACCTCCGTTTTTTCGCTAGCTCAGCCTTTAGCTTAGCCCCGGCCTTGCAGCCCCGTGGTCTCCTCCTCAGATCCGCCGGGATAGGATGTCATATCCCAGCTCGTCCCTTTATTCGCAGATCCAGCAATTCCTCCCATGAATAAGTGAAGAGACTGGCTCTTGGTTGCATTTCAAAGTTACAAGTATCCATAGGATATCTAGACACACATTCTCTTCGCAAGAAGAGTAAAAAAAATGGGAAAAAGAGGTTAAAAGGAGCTAAATACCGAGCTACTGGAAAGGCAGCTGTCTCCACAGCGCCCCTCAACCATTCAATCAATCAATCAATCTACAATGCTAAAAAAATGCTACATTTACTACTGCTATAAAATGAGTAAAGCTAGGGCTGTGGCGTAACATTATGTAGCTCACATATTCCTTGGCAGAGACCCAGACATGAGGGAACTTTGAGCTCGCAGTGTGTATTGACATCACGCCTCAAACAGACATTGATTCTGGACCCCCTGCGGACTAGAGGAGAAGTGAGAAGATCTGAGAGTGAACCTGAAGAGACTGTTTGACTCCTAGGGTCAGACAGAGAAGCCGAGAGGACAATAGGAGGATTAGTTATGAATGGAATTCTGTGTTTGATGTGAATGTGATTTGTGTCTGATGTAACAGTATAAAGGTATGTGGTTTATCTCAGCTCACCCTCTTCATTCCCTGACTGAGAGAGGAGCTGTAGGACTTGAGAGGGAATAAACCTATACTGAAAAATCATTCAGTCTCTTCATTTCGAGTTTCCTACAGGGCCACCAAATTTGCCACATAGATTCACCTTGGGATCCTGGCCTCTGACTATGGGTTTAGGGTCAAAAGGTCAACATTAACATTATTACTGTAAAACGAGTAAAGTTAGGGTCACCAAACTTGGTACATCAGTTCACCCTGTGACCCTGAAGTGTGACTATGGTTTTGGGATTGCAAGGTCAAAGGTCAACATCAAAATGCCTTATAAACTATATCTCAACAATAAAGAAAGCTAGGGTCACCAAAGTTGCTACACAGGTTCGCCTTGGGATCCTGACCTCTATGGTTCGGGGTTAAAAGGTCAAAAGTCTAGGTCAACATACCTTATGCCTTATTACTGTACGAGTAAAGTTAGGGCCACCAAACCAGGTACACAGGTTCACCTTGGGATCCTGACCTCCGACTTTGGGATCAAAAGGTCAAGGTTAACATTCCATTTGCACTGTTACTATAAAATGTGTAAAGCTAGGGCCACCAAAACTGGTAAACAGGTTCACCTTGGGATCCTGACCTCTGACTATGGGGTCAAAAGGTCAAGCTTAGCATTCCATTTGAACTGTTACTATAAAATATGTAAAGCTAGGGCCACTAAACCAAAACTGGTACACAGGTTCACCTTGGGATCCTCACCTCAGACTGTGCATTTGGGGTCAAAAGGTCAAAGGTCAAGATTAGCATTCCCTATGCCTTATTACAATACAACGAGTAAAGTCAGGGTCACCAAACCTAGTACACAGGTTCACTCTGACACCATGATCTCTGACTACAGGTTTGGGTTCAAAAGGTCAAAGACCAAGGTTCGCACTTCCTATGCTGTCTCACTATAGAACATGTAAAGCCCTCTAGGGTCATCAAGCTTGCTACTCAGGTTCACTTTGGGATCCTGCCCTACAACTATGGGTTGTATACTTTGTTCTATATTTGTGGATAATGGGTTTATCATAATTTGGTTCTGCCACTGTAATTATATTGAAAAGATGAAAACCGTTCTCTGTCAGTAAGTTTTGGGATCTTCAAAGAAAATGGAGGCAGGGTGTTATGTCCAGGTGTAACACTGGACTTATTCTACGCAAACACTAAGGAGGCGTACACCTCATCACAACTCCCCCCACTCGGGAGATCGGATCACAATTTGGTTCATCTCCGGCCGGTGTACAAACCCCTAGTGCACAGACAACCTCCGGCCATGCGCACAGTGAAGTTATGGTCTGAGGAGGCAATGGACACTCTAAAGGGCTGTTTTGAAACCACCGCCTGGGAGCAGCTCTGCGATCCACATGGTGAGGACATCGATGGCCTCACTCACACCATCACGGACTACATCAGCTTCTGTGTAGACAACACCATTCCCACCAAGACCATACGGTGTTGCTCAAACAACAAACCCTGGATCAACCCTGAGATAAAAACACTTCTGAGAGAGAAAAAAGAGGATCTTCAGGTCGGGGAACAGGGAGATGCTGAAATCCGTACAGAGGGAGCTGAGGAGAAAGATCAGAGAAGGCAAGGACAGCTTCAGGAAGAAGATGGAGGACAAGCTGCAACAGAGTGACATCAGCGGGGTCTGGAGAAACCTTAAAACCATCTCTGGGCTCCAGAATACCTCCCCCCAGGCCACGGGGGCAGGGAGTGGGCGAACAATCTGAATCTGTTTTTTAATAGGTTTGACCAACCGCCCTCCCTCCTGACTGCACAACAACCACTGCTGCCTCTAAAGACATCAAGTCCTGCTGCTTACTCCCCACTCCACCAACACCCCCCCCCCCCACTCCCAACACACAGCCCCCCCAACCTGACCCTCACTAAGACCCAGGTGAGGACGGAGCTGAGGAAGATCAAGGCGAGGAAGGCGTCGGGACCGGACGGCATCAGCGCAAAGCTCCTCAAGTCCTGTGCAGACCAGCTGTGTGGGATTGTGGAGTACATCTTCAATCTGAGCCTGAAGCTGGGGAGGGTACCACAGCTGTGGAAAACATCTTGTGTGGCACCTGTACCAAAGACTTCCCACCCCAAAGATCTGAACAGCTACAGACCAGTGGCCTTGACGTCCCACATGATGAAGACCCTGGAGAGACTGCTCCTTGCTCACCTCCGCCCCCTGGTGGGACCAGCGATGGATCCACTCCAGTTCGCCTACCAGCATGGCTTTGGGGTGGAGGATGCAGTGATCTTCCTCCTTCACCGTTCTCTGTCCCACCTGGAGAAGCCCGGGAATGCGGTGAGGATCATGTTGTTTGACTTCTCCAGTGCTTTCAACACCATCCAACCGATGATCCTGAAGGACAAGCTGCTGTGCGCAGGGGTGGACCAGCACCTGTCATCATGGATCCTGGACTACCTCACAAACTGGCCTCAGTTTGTGAGAACCCGGGACTGTGTGTCCGACACGATCATCGGTAGCACGGGGGCCCCACAGGGAACGGTTTTGGCTCCCTTCCTGTTCACCCTTTATACTGCAGACTTCTCACACAACACAACACACTGCCATCTACAGAAGTTCTCTGAAGACTCTGCGATCATTGGCCTCATCTCCAACGGAGATGAAGCTGAGTACAGAGGGCTTATCCAGGACTTCATGGACTGGTGCCAGATCAACGCGAGGAAAACTAAGGAGCTGGTGGTGGACTGCCGCAGGCAAGGACAACCCTTCACAGCACCAGTAAATATACAGGGAACAGACATCGAGATGGTGACATCCTATAAGTACCTGGGTGTTCATCTGAACAATAAACTAGACTGGTCACACAATACTGACGCACTCTACAAGAAGGGACAGAGCAGGCTGTTCCTACTGAGGAGACTCAGGTCTTTTGGTGTACAAGGGGCGCCGCTGAAGACATTCTATGACACGGTGGTGGCATCAGCCATCACTTTTGGAGTGGTCTGCTGGGGCAGTGGCATTACTGCAGCCGATAGGAAGAGACTGAACAAACTGATCAAGAAAGCTAGCTCTGTCCTGGGGCAGCGCCTTGACCCAGTGGAGGAGATGGGAGAGAGAAGGATGGTGGCTAAACTGTCATCTCTGCTGGAGTCCGAGTTCCACCCTATGCAGGACATACTGAATGCACTGAGGAGCTCATTTAGCAGCAGACTACATCATCCTAGGTGCACAACCGAGAGGTTTCACAGGTCCTTCCTACCTACGGCTGTCAGACTGTACAACCTAAGCAGGGCTGCTCGCAGAGATAGCAAAAAGACATGACAGCCTAATAGTATTGAATGCAAAAGACGCAATAGACTTACACAATGGTCCCCTCCGGTATACAACTAGGAAAATACCGGTCGCTATGGAGGGTGAGAATATGTATGGGTACATAATCATACCATGTAGGATAACTAAGTAGACGGTTATGCTGTTTCATTCCATCTAGCTACAATGCTCCGCACTGTGTGTGTTTATATATCTACATATTTATTCCATCTAGCTACAATGATCCGCACTGTGTGTTTATATATTCATATATTTATTCCATCTAGCTACAATGCTCCGCACTGTGTGTTTATATATCTACATATTATTCCATCTAGCTACAATGCTCCGCACTGTGTGTTTATATATTTACAGATTTATTCCATCGAGCTACAATGCTCCGCACTGTGTGTTTATATATCTACATATTTATTCCATCTAGCTACAATGCTCCGCACTGTGTGTTTATATATTCATATATTTATTCCATCTAGCTACAATGCTCCGCACTGTGTGTGTTTATATATTCACGTATTCATTCCATCTAGCTATAATACTCCGCACTGTGTTTATATACTCATATATTTATTCCATCCAGCTACAATGCTCCGCACTGTGTTTATATATTTATATACCTATCCCATCTAGCTACAATGCTCCGCACTGTGTGTCTATATATATATATATTTATATTTATATGTACATGTGTATACTTGCTGCTCTTGTTTTTTTTTTGTTTTTTTGTTGTTTTTTTTTTCTTGCCTTCTGATTGTTGCTCTGAGTGTTGCTATCCCTGTGCTGTTGCAATCCTGGAATTTCCCCATTGTGGGACTAATAAAGGCTTATCTTATCTTATCTTATGACCTGGCTCAGGGGCCACAATAAAAAAAGATGCAACAAGTGGAGTTTTAATTAAACAGAACTTTATTAAACCAAATTAGACCAAAGGAGAGGAAGTTTTGCTTGTTACATATGTCTTTAATAAGACACAACAATAGCAAAATAATACTCAACTCACAAATATGTTCTCACCCAGTCCTCAAAATGTTGAACTGCTCCAGGATGTCAATGAGTAGTGCACATGTGCCAACAAATGCTGCTTCAACAAACTACTGACCAAGGTGCACTCTACAGATATGAGGCAAAATTATTCTAGTGGTGCTAAAAAAAAAAAAAAGGAGAAAATGGTAGAACAGTTTTTAGCAAACCTACTAAAGGTTACAACCTTTTTCACTGCAACTACCAGCAACACCAACCCTCAGGAGCAGCAGCAAGAGAACTCTGCTTGTATGAGCAGGGTTAGTATTAACATTGCTGATGCTGCAGATGAGCGACCTGTAACAAAGACTGAAACACAAAAGAGAATATATAAAACAATTAAATAAAAAAGATTTAAAACAGAGAATTTATTTGTTTGCTTTCTACATGTCTGTTCTTTTCCTCTTTTTCTCTATCCCCGAACCCCCAGCCAGTCGCAGCAGATGACTGCCCCTCCCTAAGCCTGGTTCTACTGGAGGTTTCTTCCTGAAGGGAGTTTTTCCTCTCCTCCATTGCCAAGTGCTTGCTCACAGGGGATCACCTGATTGCTGGGGTCTTTCTGCAAATCTGGGGTTTCCCCCTACAGTTTGACAGTGCTAGGAGATGACTGTTGTCGTGAAATGGCGCTATATAAATAAAGTTGAATTGAACTGAACAGAATACCAGCACCAGGTATTTGCTGCTGTGATTAATTTTATAATATCTGGCATTATTTTTTTGGTTGTTAATAGAGTGTTGCAGGGATGAGTTGAGTTGGCAACTCCCTGGTTCATTCAACTGTTCAACTGCTGATTCGCCTTTATGGATTATGAAATAAATAAACTCTGGGGAACTGAAAATGTCATGAAACTTCCACATTTGTTTCAGATACTTCTACCAAGTGAATAAACTTGGTGAACTTTTGATTCTTCAATATACACTACTCACAAAAAGTTAGGGATATTCAGCTTTTGGGTGAAATTTTAGGATGCACCGAAAATGCACTATTATGGCGGCACATGGGGAGAACATAATTGTGTACCATCTTAGACAAGAACAAAGAGCAGAGGTTCCCTGGTGAGATAACAGGGAGGTGTGAAGGATGAATGAAGTGAATGCAATGTGACCTTTTGTGTGTTAGAAGCTTCTAGAGGAATGCCATGTTATTTAAGAGAAGAGTCTCTGCTGAGATGTCATTCTGTCTATGCTTCTTGTGTGAGTTGTGTGATAAATCGTCTGAGCCAAATCCGCCTCTTTATTTACACGCTCCACACTGGTGACCCAAGACGAATCATGGAACACGATGAAAGATCCCCGGAGCCAACCTCGATGGGAACCCCCAACCACGCATGTGCTGTTGCGATCAAGCTACCGGATTTTTGGCAGCACAACCCGCGCTCCTGGTTCCACCTAGTCGAGGCGCAGTTCGCCCTCCGGGGGATATCGGCGGATGACACGAAGTTCCACTATGTGGTCGCAGCGCTCGACGCCCGCACGGCTCAGCACGTAGAGAGCCTGCTCGATCAGCCACCAACCGACGGCAAGTACGGCGCGCTGAATGCTGCGCTCATCCAGCACTACACACTCTCGGATGGTGAGAGAGCAGAGAGACTCCTGACGCGGACCGGGTTGGGAGACGGGTCGGCCATAGACCTGATGGAGAAGATGCTGAGGTTAAAGGGCACAGACGACGACCATTTTATTTTTACCCACCTCTTCCTCCGGAACCTTCCGTCAGCAGCGAGAGCGACCCTGGCCAACTCGCCGTTGCTGGCCAAGCAGGACTATCGTGCGCTAGCCCGGGAAGCAAACCAGATCATCGTTGCCACCAGGGAGTTCACGACCATTGCGGCAGCGACGGAGCTCAGCGCGACGACCGGAGGAGGCGAGGAGCCATCGACGGCAGCAGCAGCGGGGGCCAAGGAATGCGGGGGAGACACGCTTTGTTCCTACCACCGCCGCTTTGCAGAGAGGGCACGCAGATGTATACCACCGTGCCGATTCAAGCGACTCGGGAAACGCCAAGACCGGGGGTCGGTAGCAGCCGAGACCCTCGGGGAGGAGAACAAGCTGCTCTACTTGACGGACGCACGCTCGGGGAGGCATTTCCTCGTGGACACCGGCGCCCAGAAGAGTTTCATCCGGCTGACCTACGCTGACCGGCTGGGAGGATCTAGCGGCCCCAAGATGGTGGCAGCAAACGGCTCGGAGGTCAAGGTTCAGGTTCAGGTTACTTTATTTGTACCCGTAGGTAGATTTGTTTTGCAGTTGGTGACATCCATATTTACAAGCCACTAATTACATTCAACATAGACACAAACACAGGCACACATCTTACAAAATCGGTAAATATAAAATATGTACAGTATAATTTTTATAGCTTGTTCAACTCTTTGACAGCAGCAGGGACAAAGCTGTTTTTGTAGCGCTGGGTTCTACTTTTTGGGACAGCAAACCTCCGTCTGGAGGGAAGAAGCTGAAAGTTGCAGTGCAAAGGGTGGGAGTCATCATTTAAAATCGAGTCGGCCATCCTCTGTACTTGTCTGGTGTACAGGGATGTCAGGCTCAGCTGTGACTCACCAAGCAAACGACTGGACGACCAAACGACTGGACGACCCTCTCACCAAAGGTCAAGACCTTTGGTGAGAGGACTCTACTCTTGTCGCTACACGGCTGTACATTTGAGTGGACTTTTGTCAAAGCAGCATTGAATTTCCATATACTGGGGGCTGATTTTCTGTGTGCACATGGTTTGTTGGTAGATGTCGCTAACAGACGCCTAGTTAATGCACTGTCCTTTGACTCTCTCCCCTGTATAGTTCGAGTGACCCGGCCAACAGCACAAGCCAGCGTCACAGCTACATGCGGTAAGTTCCACACACTGCTCACTCAGTTCCCAGCACTCACAGTCCCGACGTTTTCGGCAGCCGTCGCTAAACATGGGGTGGAGCATTTTATCACCACCACCAGGCCGCCTGTTTTTGCAAGACCTCGGCGCTTGGACGCAGCTAAACTGGCCATAGCGCGCGAGGAGTTCGCCAACCTGGAGAGGTTGGGCATCATTAGGCGCTCAAACAGCCCATGGGCTTCCCCGCTACACATGGTCCCTAAAGCTGAGGGTTCGTGGCAACCTTGCGGGGATTTCCGCAGGTTGAACAGCGCCACAGCGCACGACCGCTACCCAATTCCTCACATTCAGGATTTTTCCGTTCACCTTGCAGGAGCACGCTGGTCCGCGGTTACCACCAAGTCCCAGTGCACGCTGAGGACATACCCAAAACAGCAGTAATAACTCCGTTCGGTTTATTCGAGTTTTTGCGCATGCCATTTGGGCTTAAAGGGGCTGCACAGACATTCCAACGCATGATGGATGCAGTGCTGCGCGATCTCCCTTACGTGTACATCTACCTGGATGACATCTTAGTAGCCAGCGCGTCCGAAGACTAACACGAAACCCACCTCACGACGGTTTTCTGGAGGTTGGAAGAGCACGGGTTAATAATCAACCCAGAGAATTGTCAGTTCGGGGTGACAGGGATTGATTTTTTGGTGCACCGCGTCTCTCACGAAGGAGCGATCCCGCTGCCTGACAAAGTGCGTGCCGTGGCAGATTTTCCCTGGCCGCAAACGGTCAGGGTGCTACAAGAATTTTTGCGAATGGTGAACTTTTATAACCATTTCCTTCCCCGCGCAGCGCAGCTCATGCAACCACTTGTACGCTGCGCTCAAAAAACAGAAACCCACGGATAGGGTCGAATGGACCCTGGAGCGAGAGCTGGCGTTCTCGGAAGTCAAAGCAGCCCTGGCAAACGCCGCATTGCTGGCACATCCAGACCCAGCGGCCCGCATAGCGCTCACCACTGACGCTTCAGATGTGGCCATAGGGGCTGTCATGGAGCAGCGAGTCGCCGGGGCTTGGCAGCCGCTCGCCTTTTTCAGCAGGACTTTGCGCGACAGTGAACATAAATACAGCGCGTTCGACAGAGGGTTGCTGGCTCTCCACCTGGCCATTCGCCATTTCCAGTTCTGGCTGGAAGGGCGCAGTTTTACCGTGTTCGTTGACCACAAGCCACTAACATTCGCGATGGCCAAGGTTTCAGAACCGTGGTCAGGCCAGCAGCAGAGACAGCTGGCCGCGATCTCAGAGTTTACTACCGATATTCAGCATGTGTCGGGCAAACTGAATGTAGTGGCAGACTGCCTCTCGCGCGCCGTGGTGGCCCCGGTCTGCGTGGGGATAGATTACGCAGCCATGGCCGCAGAGCAGGTTAGTGATGCGGACGTGTGCACGCTCCAGTCTGGACCAACAGGGTTAAGGCTGGAGAGCAGGGTGCTGCAGGATGGCATGCCCCCCCTAATCTGCGATGTCTCCACGGGTCGCCCACGTCCCCTGGTCCCGGCCGCGTGGTGTCGCCGCGTGTTTGAGTCGGTTCACTCTTTGGTGCACCCAGGAGTGCGCGCGTCGGTCAAAATGGTAGGAGAGAAATTTGTGTGGCCGAGCCTTCACAAACAAGTGAAAGAGTGGGCGGCAGCCTGCGTGGCGTGCCAACGAGCCAAAGTACACAGACACACGAAGGCTCCCTTGGAGCCGTTTCGCATTCCGGCTAAGAGGTTCGACCATGTCCACGTGGACCTCGTGGGCCCCCTCCCGCCTTCACAGGGGTACACGCACCTCCTGACAATGGTGGACCGCACCATGCACTGGCCAGAAGCGGTTCCGCTGGCGGCAACCACGGCCGAGGAGGTGGCGCGCGCGTTTTTAACAGCATGGGTGGCGCGTTTTGGAGTCCCGTCGGACATTACGTCCGACAGAGGCCCTCAATTTGTTTCAGAACTCTGGTCAACAATGGCCCGCAGCCTGGGTGTCTCAATTCACCGCACAACCGCGTACAATCCACAGGTTAATGGGTTATGCGAACGTTTTCATAGATCATTGAAAGCGGCTCTCAGGGCTTCACTGACGGATGCAAATTGGGTAGACAAGCAACTGTGGGTTTTATTGGGGTTACGTTCTGCGCCTAAAGAGGATCTGGAAGCTTCCCCGGCAGAACTCGTTTTTGCGCAACCACTACGGCTGCCCAGGGAGTTTCTGCCAGATAATCCCGCGCCGGGCAGCTCCCCGTCTCAGCTGTTGCAGCGTAGCATAGACACAAGCACGCTGCTGGGCCCTGCCCACCACAGTTTTCCGAGCGTTTTTGTGCCTAAAACTTTGAAAAACGCGGAGTTCGTGTTTGTCAGACACAACGCCCACCGCCCTCCACTGCGCCCACCCTATGATGGACCGTTCAGAGTGCTGGAAACAGGGGATAAGCATTTTTTGTTAGATTTGGGGGGTAGGAGGGAAAAGATTGGCATAGACAGACTCAAACCCGCTTTCGTGGTGGCGGACGAGCAGGTGCTGTTGGCGAGAGCCCCTCGGCGTGGAAGACCCCCACGAGGAGCTCCCCAGAGAAAAGATTCCCCAGAGCACCCACACGGACAGACAAAAAGTTTTCCCCCCCAAACATCAACCCCCCAGCATGACAGCGCCGCGGAGGCGGTGAATCCTGGTTACAGCAGATACGGGAGAAGACTGAAGCCCAAGCAGCATGTGGATTGATGTTTAATGGTTCTATCACAGCATACGGACTGTTATTCAATTCAATTCAATTCAATTCAACTTTATTTATATAGCGCCATTTCACAACAACAGTCATCTCATAGCACTATCAACTGTAGGGGGAACCCCCACATTTGCAGAAAGACCCCAGCAATCAGGCAATCCCCTGTGAGCAAGCACTTGGCGACGGTGGAGAGGAAAAACTCCCTTTTAACAGGAAGAAACCTCCAGCAGAACCAGGCTCAGGGAGGGGCAGTCATCTGCTGCGACTGGCTGGGGGGTGAGGGGATAGAGAAGAAGAAAAGAACAGACATGTAGAGAGCAAACAGCACGATGGGGACTCAATCTATGGGAGAAAACAAACAAATGTTAATGACCAGCAAAAAAAAATATTTCATTGAGAGTGAGGAAAGGAGTGAGGCCCAGTGCATTACTGGAGGTCCCCCGGCTGACTAAACCTATTAGCAGGATAACTAAGGGTGGATTCAGAAACACATGATCGATTAGATCATCAGAACAATTATTCTATTGTTCTATTGCTCGGGGGGGGTGGTATGGCGGCACATGGGGAGAACATAATTGTGTACCATCTTAGACAAGAACAAAGAGAAGAGGTTCCCTGGTGAGATAACAGGGAGGTGTGAAGGATGAATGAAGTGAATGCAATGTGACCTTTTGTGTGTTAGAAGCTTCCAGAGGAATGCCATGTTATTTAAGAGAAGAGTCTCTGCTGAGATGTCATTCTGTCTATGCTTCTTGTGTGAGTTGTGTAATAAATCGTCTGAGCCAAATCCGCCTCTTTATTTACACGCTCCACACTATAACCTTTCCAGGTAAACTTAATTTCACCTTCTCTAACCTTTTGAATGCACATGTCCAGCTGTTCATTATTTCAGTACTTTTTGCATAACCTGCTGTTCTCTAACAAGGTGCTTAACAGCAAAATTCACCACAGGTGTTTTATCCATGAATAGACCAATAAATTTTCTGGTTCAATTAGAATCCTCTTCATCACGCTGTTCACATTTTCACATCATGAGACCAAGATGACACCTAACAATTGATCAACAGTACCTCACCATTGTGAGGCTTCAAACAGGATGTTCTCAGAGGGATGTGGCCACTGAGCTTGGAGTGTCACAGAGTGTCATCAGCAGGTTGTGACAGAGATACAAAGAGACTGGAAGAGTAACAGAAAGGCATAGAAGTGAATGTCCTTTGGCCACATCCCACACTGATGGCCGCTTCATTGTAAACAGTGCCCTGTGGAACCGGATGATGAATGCCACTCAACTCCAGGCACATTTAAGGGAAGTGAGAGAAACCTAAGTGTCATGTCAGACCGTACTAAACCATTCACATCAGCGTGGTTTGTGTGCTAGACGACCTGCAAGGGCACCTGACCACACCACCAAGCACAGGCGTCATCGTCTTGCATGGGCCAAGGAACATTTACACTGGACAAGGGACCGTGTGGCCTCAGTGCTGTTCTCTGATGAAGTTTCAATTCACATTGAGCAGAAAAGATTGGCGGCCAACGATGTTGGAGACATCAAGGAGAGCACTAAGCATCAGCCACTGTTGTCACCAGACGAGTCTTTGGTGGTGGTGGTGTTACAGTGACAAGCCAATACTACCTGAATGACATCATTAATCCAGTCATTGTGCCCCTGCATGAACAACACAGGTCTAATTTCATCTTCATGACCGACAATACCCCAGCTCATCAACGTCGCATCATTAGGGAATGGCTGCTGAAGGCTGAGGTACCTCAAATGGAGTGACCTGCACTTTCTCCAGACCTGAATCCCATAGAAAACCTATAGGATCAGCTAAGTCACTGTGTAGAGGTTCGTAACCCTGCAGCCCACAACCTCAATGACCTGAGGGTCGCACTTAAAGAAGAGTGGAATGCCATGCCTCAGCAGATAATAAGTCGACTTATGAACAGCATGAGATGTCGTTGTCAAGCTGTAATTGATGCTCAAGGGCACATGACAAGTTATTGAGACACTGACATTTTTTGTTGTGGTATACCCACCACTGTTGTTGGCTTTTGTTCAATACATTGAGATGAGGAAATAACCATTACATGCTTCTACTTAAATGCCCTACTTTCATGATATTATATCACTGTAGCATGAACTTTTTGCATTTTCCATAAATTTCACTCGAAAGCCAAATATCCCTAACGTTTTGTGAGTAGTGTAACTTGAGAGAGTTCGATTTTGTTGATATAAGCACTCACATTTCTTCCCTGCACCTACAGTAACAGGTGTCTGTGAAGGCTACTGAAGGAGTTTTTAAAAAATGTCAACAACAAACTACTTCTGAGTGGATGTGAGGCAGTGCCAAATAAGGATTGTTGAGTACTTTCTTATGGTGCTTTCATACCTAACCTGCTTGGTCTGGACTTTTGGACTTTTCAGTTTGATTTGGAGCAAAATTTTAGGTGTGAAACCTCCCTCGAGCCACGGACCAGACAAAAGAGATGAAATTTGGTGAAGGAAAAAGAGGTGATCCTGGTATGGATTAAACTGTACCTGGGTCCGGTTTGGTTAGAGTGTGAAAGCAATTTTTAGAAGGGTTCAGACTAGGGATGCAAGTTATCAATTAATTCATTAATTGTTAACTGATTCACCTTATCGATCGATTAATGATTAACTGGTAAATGGCATTTTTCCTGAGAATTTGAATTTCCCTTGGTACGTTATGGTCTATAACATAAAAAGCCAATTGCTGTTTGATATACTGAATAAAAAAAATGCAAATCATATTCCTCAAGGATTTGATTTATTTATGTAATTTGTTGCATGTTGAACATTAAAAACAAAATAAACTAAAAAAAAATAAATATTAAGGCTACTATAACAAAAGTGTGTGCACTGGCTGATATTAAACTTTAGCAACATAAATTCTGAATAAAAAAAATATGTAGACTTAGTCCACATAATATTAAAAACAACATAAAATCGGACATGCTCTCTATGAGAAGAACTGCTGATTTTACCTGCCATTCACTGACAATGTAGTGGCAAGTGACTGTAATGTAGCTTTCTGTAGTTAGCACAGTCCAACAATCCCTTGTCAGTGCCACATTTTCAGTGGCTAGCTGTGTTTTTAGGTCAGCTTTTTTTTTTTTCTTGTAGCATGATTCCAAGCGGGTAGTTATTGTTCCTCTAGACGGAATTTTTTACCTGGCTCCATAAAGTTTATCAGCTCCTGAAAGCCCTCTCCTTCAACAGTACTTATCAGTCCCTCCAGGATTTCACAGGATGTTTTTATGACTGTTGCGGCCCAAAAAGGCTGAATTTGCGTGAGCTTTTGTAAAAAGTTGTGATAAAAGTTGTGATGTTTTAACCCCTTGCACTCCGGTCAATTTCCCTAAAAACGCCAAAAAATAACGTGCCCAAAGTAAATTGAAAGCTGTTCTTCAACCCTTTGCAGCATCTTCATGGGGTTGGTCTCATTTAAAAGAAAACACTTTGAATTTTTTGGCAAAACAGTCATAATCTCTCTAAGTGCTCCGGCCACTGAGTTACAGTCATCTAAACATACTGAACTTGAAGAAAATAAATTTGGCCTGGGTGTTGTTTTGGATACAAATGCTTGCAAATAACACACAGCTTCAGATCCGGGCTGGAAAATGCAACAGAAATGTAGAACCAAGTGTTATCCAGCTGAGGTCCAAATTTTGTAACAATACCACAAAAAATGAATATATTACACAGCTTTTTCCTCAGGTAGTTCCCAGGCGTTTTGGAACTGTGCCAAATTGTGCCAAATGGCACATTTGGGAAAAACGTCTGTAACTTTTGAATGCTTCAATGTAGAAGCTTCATTTTGGGCTCTAATGAAAGGTCACACTCAGGGCTGTGTCTGTGTGTGTGTGTAAGGGGGGGTTGTCCCCCCCCCACTACAGAAGATGGACATCGACCATCGCTACATCACGAATTAGCCTCATGTGGCGATGCGGGACAGCAGCGCAGTCACCGCGGCTTCCCCCCCCCCTCGCTACAGAAGAATAGCGGGGGGGCAGCGTTCACGGTCTGGACGCGGCGAACAACCCCTTGTACCGCGGCGCACGAACTTCAGACTTCGTGCGCCACACAGTTGTAATTTACCGATCGGTCAAAAGTCATTTTGGATTACAATTTTCAGGGATAAAGAATAATATAGCTTATAACACCTTACCTCTTCACAGCAGTGTCCTGGCGAACTTCTCTTCCTCACTGTCAGACGAACGCAACGCTGGTCCGCTCGTGGTTCTGGTCTTGTGACCCGATCAAAACATAATTCCATTATTGCAGTTTTGTGCTTCCATGATTGCGGTTTTTGGCGAACGATTTTTCAAAACAAATAACAGTAGTAATTGAAAAAAGACTGGCGAACACATGTGTGTCACTCAGCCTTCGTCATCAGCCTCCTTCGTTCTATGATGACCATGGAAGAAATCATAACGTCTACTCTGCTGGAACAAAAACAAAATAAGCACCGCCTGTGGCCGAACATGCCGATGCGCGAATGGCACTCCCTGTCACACAGGTTGCATTTGTGGGTGGTCTCCGTGCTGCTGGGTCTGTGGGGTTCTTCCTGCGGGTCCTTTTTTGATCTGCTGTAGCAGTCTCTCTTCACCCAGCCTTAAAAAAAACAGCTCGCGAACTTCTCTGCTTCAATTGGCTCACTGCATTCACAGCCTTGGTAGGCGGGTCCTTCTTGCTAGGTTTTCAGTCATTGGTTCTTCAAGGTTTCAGAAACCCAATTCAAGGCTCTTATTAGTCGAATGAGAGGTCAATCAGATGAACTAATCTGTTCGCGGCTGTGTCTGCAGCTTTTATTTTCAGTGCGCGCTTGGACGCCATCACCATCTCCATCATGCGTCCTAGAGCGCACGAGGGCACACGAGAGCGCCCTCGTGCGCTCTAGGATGCAGAGACTTGCCCGCCCATGGTACAACGGAGTGCAAGAGGTTAAGAGTTTTTTTTTTTTTTACACTAAAAGTTGTGGGAAGAATTACAAATTTTAAAGGAGATTGTTTTTTCCAGTTTACTGCAGCGATATTTTACAACAATACAAGAAAAGCACAGGATTGTCCAAAATTTCCTTTTAAACAGTGATTTGTAAATTAAGCAGAGACTTCTGCTATACAGAAAAACTCTTTAGTGCAACAGCAAATACTGACTTTAACACAATATCCATGACAAAAGCTAAATTGCATTGAATGCATGTTAAAGAGTATACATTTGGAAATTATTAGCAGCACCTTCATTTGAAAACTCTCTATGGTCCCCAACCACTCAGTACTGAGCCGAGAGGAAAAAATAAATAATGTATTCTGTTGCTCTGGATTGTCTATTGAGTCCGTGTTTATCTGAAAAAAAAATTACAGACAATATTCTCTCTCTTTCCATGCCTAACTCGTACCTGTCCATGTGCTGCACATCTTGACGCACACCTGTCTCATCAAACACTCATCTGAGGCGTTTGTCTGTGTCCAGACCAGAGATTCACAGTTTTAAAGCTCATTGACAAGATGTAGTAAGGATTTTACCTCTAAAGAGGTAGTGGTGGCTCAGTTGGTAGAGCATCCGCCCCACACCCGGGAGGCAGGGGTTCAAATCCCGGCCGGGTCATGCCGAAGACCATATAAAAGTGGAACTTCCTGCCGTCCAGCTTGGTGCTCAGCAATAAATGGAATGGAGGAGGGAACTCTGTGGCGGCGCCTTGCATGGCAGCGGCCCTCTGATTCTGCACTTGGGGTGTGTGTGATTTACACTGTAGATAGGTAAAGCACAATCTCGTTCTGCTGTACATGATTGGTTGTACAGTTGAATGACAATAAGGGTGATTTAATTTAATTTAATTTAATTTAAAAATGTTCAAACACTGACTGTAGTGCTAGATTTGCTTGTTTTGTGTGTGGTTTTACGACGTCTCTCCTCAAGCGTCCTCCTGCGATGGAGTGCTTTTGGGGCAAGCGGACGTTTTTCAACTTTGTACATGTGGTCAGGATGGAGACGTGGCAAGATGTCCACCGGCAGGCTGGGTGAGAGGGAGGAAGGGACGGTGTTGGAAATCTCGTGGGTGAGTGGTTTTGGGGTTTTTTTCTAAGTCACACACTCTGTTTTAGTTGATGTATTCCGTCAATACTCCCTGTAAACACAGAAATGAACGCGGCACAGCAACTCATTTGATTGGATAGACTAAGCGTTTGAGCACCACTCAGGGACAACTTTGATTGGTGAACTTGATGGAAGTTGACGAGGATTGGCCAAAATTGCCGGAAAGTTGCAAGATCACACAATAGTCGTGCCGACTGGCTGATTTTGCATGAATTGGCGTGATCGCAATCTCGCAAAATCCTGGAGGGACTGACTTACAGGCATCATGTCTTTTTCAGTCATCTTGCAAATCCTTTGAGTAATGCTCTCCGTCTTCCTCTCATCACATACCTGCCTCCCCAAGAAGTAACTGTCGGTTGTGATGAAGCTGAACTAGATGCTCCTTGCAGCATGACTGAACGTGAGTTCTTTAGGTGGGAACTTAAGGTGGATTCACACTACACCATTTGGACCGACTTTTACTGACGTTTTGGCAAATGTCTGGCTCTGCTGGTAAAAGTTAATGATTGTTGGTGTTTGTTGGCAAACCCTGGCAAAAGTTGTGATCTTTGAAAATTAATTTGCCGACATTTGGAAATACACGTTGGTGAAAGTTGTGCTCAGTTTGTAAAAGTTCCTGAGCGCTGGGCTAAGTTATGCAGTTATGCTAAGTTATTCGACTAAGTCAGCCTAAGTTAAAGCTGGGTTCACACAATAGCGTTTGGACTGACTTTTACAGACATTCTGAAAAATCAGAGAAATACTCAGCGCAGGTCAGCTGACATCAGTGTCAGGTGACGCTTATATAAAGATCAGCATTTGTGGAGGCTTCCTGCCATTCTGGACCTGCTTTTGGACTGAAATCTCCCTTGGTCATATGTGTCATATTGGCTGGACAAGCCACCTGAGTGCAGCGTGCAATCACCAAGCGAACACAAAAGGAACATTTGACCTTTTATTACAATGTTTCAAATACAGCAACTTGAGGAGAAAAACATCAGTCACTCACCAGATAGCAGGAGCCCTGCGGAGAACAAACGAGGCTGATTAGAGAGGAATGGAGGACAAATGGGAAACAGATTATGCCACTCATGTGGGAGATAGGGTGAGACCAGCACAGAACCCAGCAAAGGAGAGGTACCAGCAGGCGGAACTGCTGGACAGGAAAGGTGAATGGGTCTGACCAGGCAAAGAGGGAAGGCTGCTGGAGGAGGAGCAATTGGCTGGCGAGCGCACCAAATCCCCGCAGACGCACCGCTCCATTGGCAGCAACCTGGAAGAGATGAAAGGAAAAAATCGTTAGCAGATGTCATAGGACAAGTATCGCTTACGTAGAGCCATCTTGCTGAGCAGTATACCCAAACGAGCCAGCGTTGAATCACTGAAGACTTCCTTATAAGCACTGGCAGACAAGGATCAGCAGGTGCATCTGATGAGGAAGCCAGAGAGCGGGAAGAAGGGGGCGAGCGCTCGCCGGACATGACAATATGTTTCAGTATTTATTTTCATTTTATATTTCTGTGTAGTGACTTCTGCATACCCTTCTCCCCGTTCATTCATTCATTCATTCATAAAAAAATAAAACAATAATGCCTACAGACTCCAACACTAAGTCCACAATTAAAATGTGAATGTGGATGGAATAAAAAAAAACTATTTAGTGCATCATCATATAAATAAAATGACGGGTGATTATATTTTGGCTAAAATCCCATTAAATGTCATTTACTTTTTGACACCACATCAGCGCTGTTTGATTCCTCACAATGGAAGCCGAACCAACAAATCCTGGAGAATGATTACATATGGAGCAGAAAATTAAGAACAGTAAATTTCTCATTGAGGAGATTTTTTTTCTTTTGGGATGTCACATTTTTGGGAGATTACACAGGGTTACAAAAATAATTTTTTTTGTAAGCTGTCTGTGTTTTTTCAACTGATTTAAGACAATTTTGCACCACTGAATCCGAAAATGACATCCGTTTCTCTCGAGCAGGTGCTAAGTAAAAACCTGTGCTTACTTAGTACTGTGCATGTACTTACCTTTATATAAAGGTAGGTACATGTAAATTGAATGTTACATCATCATTGTTCAAAATTCAGAGAATTTCAAGACATAAAAAAGAATTTTGCATCATATAAAGCGAAAATGCCTGTACATGTAAACAAAAACGTATAAAACAACATGTGGCCATAATTCAAAAAGTTGATCTGATTGAGCAAAACCAATGTGATTTTTGGATTCAGCGCATCAAAATTGTCAGCTAAAAAAAACTTAGACAATAAATTTGGTGTTGACCAGTGTTATATACATATATATATTTTTTTCTTTTTTTAAATTTCCCTTTCTCTCCATTTCTCTTTTTGTCTGTGCATGTCTGAAGTGAGTTTCGGTCTAAAATCATTTGCTTCGACCGGTATTTCAGTCAACCTTTGCCAATGAAGCTTAACTTAGGCCAATTTAGGCGAGCGCTGCATATCTGAGCCCAGTGCTCAGGAGCTTTAACAAACTGAGCACAACTTTCACCAACGTTTATTTCCAAACGTTGGCAAATTTTCAGTATGCTGAAAATGATGATGCAAATTTTCAGAAAATTTTCAAGGAATACAGCTTTCGCCAGGGTTTGCCAACAAACACCATCATTAACGTTTATCAACTTCTGTCTGCAGAGCCAGATAATTGCCAAAACATCAGTAAAAGTTGGTCCAAACATTATAGTGTGAATCTACCCCCAAAAAAGCAGGTCCAGAATGGCAGGAAGCCTCCACAAAGGCTGATCTTTATATGAGGGTCGCCTGACGCCGATGCCAGCTGACCTGTGCTGAGTATTAGTTTGCTTAAGTTAACCTATGTTGGCAACAGTTACACATATACTAGCTTTTGTTGGCAAAAGTTTGCCAATGTTGAATGCAACACTGGCAAATGCTAGCAAAAGTTCGTAAAAGTTGGTGTGCACTGGATTAAAAAATAACCACTCATGAACGTAATTTCACCAATGTTTGGATTAATTTCTCTGATTTTTCAAAACATCTGTAAAAGCCGGTCCAAACGCTATAGTGTGAACCCAGCTTTAGCAAACTAGTTGAGCTGTTGTATTTCAATGTAGTACCACATAGTGCACATTTAGCTTCATCGTTAGCGTTTACCAGTTTAAAATGATCCCATACAGCACTCTGTATTGACCGCTTCATTTTTTCGAGTGAAGTTTGTCAGGTGTGGTAGCGATTAGGCTATAGCGCCCTCGCCAACTGGTGACGCCACTACATTTAATGAAAATGAACTGTTGAAAAGAATGGGGCCACTTTCAATTAATTGATAACTAATTTAATTTAGTCAACTAAATTCTTATCAACAATTAATTGAAAGTAAATTAATCATTAAAATCCCTAGTTCAGACCAAATATACGTCTGCTCATAAAATGCTCTTTTCTGTACAGAAACTTTCAATTAAAACCCAGATGGTGCGTGATGTGTCCACATCCTCACCTTTGCTTAAAGACAAATGCTTGGATCAGGTACAGTCAGACATTTGTAGGCTAGACAGAGCAGAAATTTCAGATGGAGTCTGTGTTTCAAGCAGTTACAAGTCATGTTGACGTGCTGTTGTGTCTTGACTTCTTTCCTCCCCAGTAATAATGACGATTAAAAAATATGGCAGATATGGCTGTGTTGTGAGACATGTATATGTTGGACACTGCATATGTGATTTAACCACGATGAAGGAGAGCCAGCCCCCTGCGGTGCGGAGCCACAGAGCCTGGACCCCCTGCGGAGGACAGGGGACAGAAGACTTCCTGACCACTGAGGCTCGGGAAGAGAGAAGGGGGAGTTATGTAAATAAAAGGCTAATGAATGTGAATAAAGAGATTTTGAGAGAGATGTGTGATTTCCCCCGCGAGGGAAATGGTTTGATGTCAGAATGTTTAAATGAGAGAACTTTGGTGTGTTCACCCTCTTTGTTCGCTGCTCAAGAATGAGAGCAGATGGTGGAATGATTACTTGAATAAACTGGAATGAAAGACCATTCGGTTTCGTTATTCAAGTCTCCCCACATTGGTGACTGACGACGTTGAGAATGAACGAAGAAATTCTCAGGGTCCCGGACTCACAGCGCTCAGAGCTGGCGAGCGCGGTGGCCGTTAAGCTGCCTGATTTCTGGCAGGATAACCCACGGTCGTGGTTTCTGCAAGCAGAGTCGCAGTTTGCGCTCGCAGGAGTAACGGTGGATGACACTAAGTTCCACCATGTCATCGCTAAACTGGACAACAGCACAGCTCGGTGCGTGCAAAGCTTGGTGGAACAGCCACCCGCGACCGACAGGTACGGCAAGCTGAAATCCACCCTCATCAAGTTTTTCACCCCCTCGGCTGAAGTGAGGGCGAGGAGGATCCTGTCTTTGCTAGACCAAGGTGGACACAGGCCGAGCGCCCTGATGGAGGAGATGATACAGCTGAGAGGGTTGGACAACGATGATTTCATTTTTCAGTTCATCTTCCTCTCCAACCTCCCGGCGCATGCGAGAAGCACGCTGGCCTGCAAAAAGTGTCACACCCTGGAGGAGTTCCGGGAGCTGGCCCAGGAGGCAGATGGGATCCTGGACGCCTGCGGCGGGCAAGCAACCACAGCAGCGACCCGAGACAGCGGGGAGCCAGAGGCGGCAGAACCAGACTGGCCGACGACGGCGGCAACACGGCCGCGACGAGGTGGAGCCAATAGCCCGGCGGCAGAGGCGCGGGCACGACACAGCGGAGGAGAAGATCTCTGCTTTTACCATCGGAGGTTCGCAGAGAAGGCACGCAGGTGTGTGCCGCCCTGCATCTTCAGGAGTTCGGGAAACGGCAAGACCGGGGGTCGCTAGCAGCTTCGACCCTCGGAGAACGCAACAAGCTGCTCTACATCACGGATGCGCGCTCCGGACGAGAGTTCCTCATCGACACCGGAGCACAAGTGAGCTTCATCACCCCAACATACGCGGACCGGGTGGCTGGACCCCACGGTAGCGGAGCTACAGCGGCAAATGGCTCGAACATCAACACCTACGGGAGAAGGACCTTGCCTTTATGCTTACATGGCCGCACATATGAATGGACTTTTGTGATAGCGGCGGTGAGTTTCAACATGTTGGGCGCGGATTTTTTATGTTCACACAATCTGTTAGTTGATCTTGCTAATAGACGGCTGGTAAATGCACTCTCTTTTTACTCTCTCCCCTGTTCAGCTCGAGTGTCCCCACCACCAGTACAGACCCACGTCGCTACAGCAGGTGGTAAGTTTCACACACTCCTCACCCAATTTCCAGCGCTCACTGTGCCCACTTTTTCAGCGACGGTCGCGAAGCACGGGGTGAAACACTTTATCCCCACTTCTGGTCCTCCCGTGTTTGCAAAAGCTCGGCGCTTGGATGCAGTTAAGCTCGCCATTGCGCGCGAGGAGTTCGCCAGCCTGGAGAGGCTGGGCATCGTTCGTAGGTCGAAGAGCCCGTGGGCTTCGCCGCTGCACATGGTACCGAAAGCCGATGGCTCCTGGAGACCGTGCGGGGATTACCGCAGGCTAAACAACGCTACGGCGCACGATCGTTATCCCATCCCGCACATTCAGGATTTTTCGGTGCACCTGGCGGGGGCGCGCATTTTTTCAAAGATTGATCTAGTTCGCGGCTATCACCAAGTCCCGGTCCAACCGGAGGACATTCCTAAAACAGCGGTAATAACCCCGTTCGGACTTTTCGAATTTTTACGCATGCCGTTTGGTCTCAAAGGGGCGGCGCAAACATTTCAGCGGATGATGGATGCCGTGTTACGCGATCTCCCTTTCGTGTTTGTGTACCTCGACGACATTTTGGTCGCGAGTACTTCAGAGGACGAACACGAAACGCACCTCACAGCAGTTTTTAGGAGGCTGGGAGAGCACGGCTTAATAGTTAACCCAGCCAAGTGCCAGTTCGGCGTCGAGCGGATCGATTTTTTGGGTCACCGCGTCTCCCCGGAGGGAGCGGTTCCGTTACCAGAGAAAGTACGCGCGGTAGCGGATTTTCCCCGTCCACAAACGGTCAAATCACTACAGGAATTCTTGGGGATGGTGAATTTTTATAACCGATTCCTGCCCCACGCAGCTCAAATCATGCAACCGTTATATGCCACGCTCAAAAAACAAAAACCGACCCAGGCGGTCGAATGGTCCCCGGAGCGGGAGCGCGCGTTCACAGAGGTTAAAAAAGCCTTGGCTGACGCTGCGCTCCTGGCCCACCCAGACCCTGCAGCACGTATCGCGCTGACGACAGACGCTTCAGATTTAGCCATAGGGGCCGTTATTGAGCAACAGGTAGCCGGAGTTTGGCAGCCTTTGGCTTTCTTTAGCAAATCTTTAAGCGCGGCTGAACGAAAATACAGCGCGTTTGACAGAGAACTGTTGGCGCTGCATTTGGCTATTCGTCATTTCCAGTTCTGGCTGGAAGGACGGTGCTTCACCGCTTATGTGGACCACAAGCCGCTCACATACGCCATGGCCAAAATTTCAGACCCGTGGTCCGGCAGGCAGCAGAGGCAGCTGGCCGCAATCTCGGAATTTACCACTGACATTAGGCACGGCGCGGGCAAATTCAATGTAGTAGCGGATTGTCTCTCGCGCGCGTTCACGACCCCAACACGCGCAGAGGCAGAACGGGCCACCGTGACCGCGCCGCAGGAGAGCGGCACGGTGGCGCGCGCAGCCCCGGTGCACGTGGGTATAGATTACGCAGCCATGGCAGCGGACCAGGGGGCGGACGCAGACGTGCGCGCGCTCCAGTCTGGACCAACAGGGTTGAGGCTGGAGAGCAAGTGTTTACAAACCGGTATGCCCCCCCTGATCTGCGACATGTCGACGGGGCGCCCGCGTCCGGTGGTTCCGGCCACGTGGCGCCGCCGTGTTTTTGACTCGGTCCACTCACTGGCACACCCGGGGGTGCGCGCGTCAGTGAAACTAGTGGCGGAAAAGTTTGTTTGGCCGTGCCTGCGCAAGCACGTGAAGGAATGGGCAAAAACCTGCATTTCCTGTCAACGGGCCAAAATTCACAGGCACACAAGAGCCCCGTTAGAACCGTTCCGCATTCCGGCCAGAAGGTTCGACCATGTGCACGTCGACCTTGTGGGCCCCCTACCGGCATCACAGGGGTTCACGTATCTTTTGACAATGGTGGACCGCACCACACGTTGGCCGGAAGTGGTCCCACTCGCGACGACCACGGCCGCGGAGGTGGCTCGCGTTTTTTTAACGGCTTGGGTGGCGCGTTTCGGGGTTCCGTCGGACATTACGTCCGATAGAGGACCGCAATTCATCTCTGAGCTGTGGTCAGCGATGGCCAACGGCTTAGGAGCCAAAATTCACCGCACTACGGCTTATCACCCTCAGGCCAATGGTTTATGCGAGCGTTTTCATAGGTCTTTGAAGGCAGCACTCAGAGCGTCGCTCACGGATGCAGATTGGGTGAATAAACTTCCATGGGTTTTATTAGGGTTGCGTTCTGCGCCTAAAGAGGACTTAGACGCCTCCCCAGCGGAGCTGGTATTCGCACAAACTCTGAGGCTGCCGGGCGAGTTTTTACCAGAGCACCCAGAGCCCCCACCTCTCTCGGCTCTGGGACCGTTAGTCGGCACGGGGGCAGACACGCTCCCGGGTCCGGTTCATCACGCTTTTCCACGAGTTTTCGTCCCCAAGGCTTTGAAAAATGCCGATTTCGTTTTTGTCAGGCGCGAAGCCCTAAAAGCAACGCTCAAACCACCTTACGAAGGGCCATTTCGAGTGCTGGAGGCAGGTGATAAGCAATTTGTGCTAGATTTTGGAGACAGAAAAGAGGCAGTCAGTATTGACAGACTAAAACCTGCTTTTGTCATGAAGGACGTGTCTGTACCGGTCGCAGTGGCGCCTCGACGAGGCAGGCCCCCGCAGGGGGCAATTAATCACTCTCTCCCTCAGTCAACAGACCCGAAGCAGAAACGCACCGCAGGCAAGGCGGGGCCAACGCACAGCAGATTCGGCAGACGGCTGAAGCCCAAGCGGCGCGGTGCTATTTAATTTTAGGAATTAGTCTGTTCTTCATCGTTTGGGGGGGGTTATATGGCTGTGTTGTGAGACATGTATATGTTGGACACTGCATATGTGATTTAACCACGATGAAGGAGAGCCAGCCCCCTGCGGTGTGGAGCCACAGAGCCTGGACCCCCTGCGGAGGACAGGGGACAGAAGACTTCCTGACCACTGAGGCTCGGGAAGAGAGAAGGGGGAGTTATGTAAATAAAAGGCTAATGAATGTGAATAAAGAGATTTTGAGAGAGATGTGTGATTTCCCCCGCGAGGGAAATGGTTTGATGTCAGAATGTTTAAATGAGAGAACTTTGGTGTGTTCACCCTCTTTGTTCGCTGCTCAAGAATGAGAGCAGATGGTGGAATGATTACTTGAATAAACTGGAATGAAAGACCATTCGGTTTCGTTATTCAAGTCTCCCCACAGCAGATGACAATTAAAGACTTTCATTAGATGCTGGAACAAAGACATTTTTCTCTTTCTTCTGGAGGCAGGGCCAGTTCTACCTATTTGGGGCCCCCAAGCAAGACTGTTGGGGGTGAGGAGGAATTTTTGTAATAAGGAAGAGTTCAAACACTTCAAAATAAAAATAAAAATCTCTTTCCTCCCCCAAACAAACAAAGAAAAAAAAAACATGGATCACTGTCTAAATTAAAAAAAAAAAAAAAAAAAAACTTTACCTTGTCATAGATCTGGGTAAGCTCTGCACTTTCTGTCTTGTTTAATTCTTTGGTACTTAAGCTTCAATCTGAGCTTGTAGCAGTGTGGGATCATCACGTTTGACTGCATTCTAGACTGCCTGCCTGTCATATCCTGCTCTCTAAGCTCCAGCGTGCTCACCCAGCTTCCTCACCTCTTGGATCTCAACTGTTCAGCTGTTGAGCCTCCAAGTTAGGAAAGAAATTCCACATTCTCAACCTCCAAACCTACCTTCATCTCAGAACCTCCTCTGGCCTGGGACCTACGATTTGGATACCCTCACCCAGATTTGCCACTTTCCTAGGACTCCCAAGTAGAAAAAGTACTTAACCTATTCAAAACATTACCAACCTTCTCCTCATGATCATCATCGTCACTCCTCGCCAGCTCAAACTCCACCTGCAGCTCTCACCAGCCTGAAAGTAAGAACTCGCTCATATCAGTCAGTTGTGTGCATGCCACCCCCCTCCCCCCAATCATTTACTCACTCCCTCTTCTCCTCCCTACAGGAACAAATGTCCTGCTCAGCGAGCAGAACTCTATCACCACCAAAACTTACAATAAATACCTATCCCACCGCCTCTGGATGAGAGGCAGGGTACACCCTGGACAGATCATCAGACCATCACAGGTCCAACACAGAGAGACAGACAACCATTCACTCTCATATTCATACTGTAATGTCTGTGTTTTCTTCCCAAGCACCAGACAATTAGCTCTTCTACAGAATGGCTTTATTTTATTACTCACAGGAGCATAACAACACCTAAGCCCTAAACGGGTTACCGTTCTTGGCCGTCACACACGCCAGCTCCCTCTAACCCAGCTCGCTCACTCGTAGCCACCGCAACCGTCACAACAACTAACTTACGTACAGTCCATATTCACGTACAACATTCGCTACGTCTTAAAGGCACATGAATAACAGCAGAACACAAAACAGTAATGGTGAACACGTTCCCAACCGACGCATTTAGGGATCGCTACACTCCCCCCAACATTAAGTTCCTCATCCCTGAGGGAACAACAAAGTCTCTGAAATGGGGTGGTAGTTTGCGTTGTCTCTGTTATCACCTGGGACCCCCAGCAGGCCCAGGGGTTTCTGCAGTCTGAGGAACAGGGTCAGGAGAGGGGAAAAACGGTCTCAGTGGTAAATGCATGGGAGTAGCAAGAATGGAGAGGCAATTTGCTCATGTCAGGGAGCTGTGGGGGTGGGGGGTTCCGTACTCAGGCAGGGGTTGGAAGAAGCTGTAGTGTCCATAATGTCCTGAACAAAACCAGGGGAGTGTACCTGCCCCTCTGGAATTTATTTTTTATTTCGGACAGTACAGTACAGGTTAAAAGAAACTGTATAATATAACAACAAGGTCAAATTAGACAAAGACTCCTTCTACTATACAATTCCACGTGAGTTATCCGAAATGGGTGATGGCTGAAGCCGCAGCTTATATTGCCCACCCATATTCCATCCAAGAATTCAAAAGAGAAAAAAGAGAAAACAAGACAAGAGCGATTACAATTTAAAACAAAGCTAAGACAAAATGTGACTGAGAGAAAAAAAAAGAAAACTAAGCTAAGTTAAGCGGTTACTATTCAAAACAAATCTAAGACAAAATGTCACAGAGAAAAAAAAGAAAAAAAACTAAGCTACAACACAACACAGGCTGGCTATGTCAATCCTTATGTGAGTTTACATGTCGTCTTGTAAGTATGTTTGGAGTATTTCTTCCTTTAGTTTTTGTTTAAATTGTCCAAGCGTTGTACATGATTTTAATTCAGGTCCAAAATCGTTCCATAATCTGACTCCTTGCACTGAAATACAGTGTTGCTTGGTGGTTGTTCTCACTGTAGGCTTTTGAAATATGCATGTTCCTCTGAAGTGATATCGTTTCTCCCTTGTTTGGAACAACTTTTGGATATTTGCGGGCAGTGATAAATTCTTCACTTTGAACATTATTATTGCAGTTTTAAAGTCAACCAGATCTTTCAACTTGAGAGTTTTTTGTTTGAGAAAAAGTGGGTTTGTTGGTTCCCTGTAAGCTGCTTTGTTTATTATTCTAATAGCTCTCTTTTGAAGCATAAAGAGTGGATATATGTTTGTTTTATATGTATTTCCCCATACTTCATTACAATATGTCATGTATGGGAGTATTAATGAATGATACAAGGTGTATAGTGTGGGTTGATTCAGCAAATATTTCACTCTGTGTAATATTGCAATTGATTTGGATACTTTACCTTTAATATAATTAATATGTGACTTCCAACACAGTTTGTTATCAATTATTACTCCAAGGAATTTAGTTTCAGATACCCTTTCAATCTCTACACCATTTACATTGAGTTTGGGTACTGGGTTGTTGTGATGGTTGTTAAAGACTATAAATTTTGTCTTACTTAAATTGAGCGTTAATTTGTTTCAATCAAACCACAGTTTAAGCTTTCCTAATTCCTTTCCGAGTGTATCCAGAAGTTGTTCCAAATTGTTTCCACTGCATAGCAGATTAGTGTCATCGGCAAACAATATTAAGTCCATTTTTTCTGAAACTTTACATATATCGTTTATATACATATTGAATAATAATGGTCCCAAAACTGAACCCTGTGGGACTCCACAGGTGACCTTCAGCAACTCTGAGTTTTTGTTGCTAACACATACATACTGATATCTATTCTTTAAGTAACTACTTAACCAGGATAGTGCTACCCCTCTAATACCATAATTTTGTAGTTTCTTTAATAATAAATTATGATCTACTGTATCAAATGCTTTTTTAAGATCTAGGAATACTCCAACTGGAAAAGAAGGAAGGGCACGCCCTCTATATGGTGCCAATCTGTCCCTGTGTAGAACCACTTTTCTGTCCCGAGGTGGTAGCTACACTCTGTAAACCACCTCCCTCACTCTTTCCAGCGCTCTGCAGGGCCCCACCCATTGCTGTCCAACTTGGGGCACCGTCCTTTCTTCCCCCTCGGACTGAATACCCAGACCAGCTCTCCAGCTTGGAAGTGTCTTCCTATCGTCGTGATGTTGTAGGTCTTTTGCCTCAGGCCTGCTTTCTCCAACTGCTCTCAGAATCAGAATCAGAATGAGATTTATTGCCATTGTTCATGTAGTACACAAACTAGGAATTTGTCTCAGTACAATGCTGCAACATTAAACATGGAAAAAAACTATGCATGCAATAAGATGTAGAATATGAATAAGTAATACTAATCTATGCAATTTTTAAATATATTAACAAGCAGCAGATATTGTGGAGTTCCACATAGTAAGATAAGATAAGATAAGCCTTTATTAGTCCCACAACGGGGAAATTCCAGGATTGCAACAGCACAGGGATAGCACCACTCAGAGCAACAATCAGAAGGCAAGAAAAAAACAAGCAAGCAAGAGCAGCTAATATACATATGTACATATTACTATAAAATATATATATATATACACACACAGACACACAGTGCAGAGCATTGTAGCTGGATGGAATAAATATATGAATATATAAACACACAGTGCGGAGCATTGTAGCTAGATGGAATAAATATGTAAATATATAAACACACAGTGCGGAGCATTGTAGCTAGATGGAATAAATAAATAGATATATAAATATAAACACACCCAGTGCGGAGCATTGTAGCTAGATGGAATAAATATGTAAATATATAAACACACACAGTGCAGAGCATTGTTGCTAGATGGGATGAAACAGCATAACCGTCTACTTAGTTATCCTACATGGTATGATTATGTGCCCATACATATTCTCACCCTCCATAGTGACCGGTATTTTCCTAGTTGTATGCCGGAGGGGACCATTGTGTAAGTCTATTGCATCTTTTGCATTCAAAAAACTATTAGTTTGTTACGTCTTTTTGCTATCTCTGCGAGCAGCCCTGCTTAGGTTGTACAGTCTGACAGCCGTTGGTAGGAAGGACCTACGAAACCTCTCGGTTGTGCACCTGGGATGATGTAGTCTGCTGCTAAATGAGCTCCTCAGTGCATTCAGTATGTCCTGCATAGGGTGGAACTCGGACTCCAGCAGAGATGACAGTTTAGCCACCGTCCTTCTCTCTCCTATCTCCTCCACCGAATCAAGGCGCTGCCCCAGGACAGAGCTAGCTTTCTTGATCAGTTTGTTCAGTCTCTTCCTATCAGCTGCAGTAATGCCACTGCCCCAGCAGACCACTCCAAAAGTGATGGCTGATGCCACCACCGTGTCATAGAATGTCTTCAGCAGCGCCCCTTGTACACCAAAAGACCTGAGTCTCCTCAGCAGGAACAGCCTGCGCTGTCCCTTCTTGTAGAGTGCGTCAGTATTGTGTGACCAGTCTAGTTTATTGTTCAGATGAACACCCAGGTACTTATAGGATGTCACCATCTCGATGTCTGTTCCCTGTATATTTACTGGTGCTGTGAGTGCAGTCGGTAGTGCAAAAGAAAACAGTGATAATTATCATGAGTCCGGTTGAGCTGCTGTACGTAGTGCACGAGAGTCTAATAAGTCACTTAGTGTTCAGCAGTCTGATGGCAGAGGGGAAGAAGCTGTTCATGTAGCGGGAGGTTTTAGTCTAAATGGACCGAAGTCTTCTGCCTGAGGGGAGGGAGGCAAACAGTGCGTGTCCAGGGTGTGAAGGGTCGGCTATGATCCGACCTGCACGCCTCCGGGTTCTGGAGATGTACAGGTCCTGGAGGGATGGGAGCTTGCAGCCGATCACCTTCTCAGCAGCGCGCACAACGCGCTGCAGTCTTAGTCTGTCCCTGGCGGTGGCTCCTGCGTACCACACGGTGATGGAGGTGGTGAGGATGGACTCGATGATGGCCGTGCAGAACTGCACCAACATCTTGGTGGGTAGCTTGAGCTTCCTCAGCTGCCGCAGGAAGAACATCCTCTGCTGGGCCTTTTTGATGAGGGAGCTGATGGTCGGCTCCCACTTGAGGTCCCAGGTGATGGTGGTGCCCAGGAAGCGGAAGGAGTCCGCAGTGGTGATGGGAGAGTCTGTGAGGGTAAGGGGGGGGCAGAGGGGCTGTGACTTTTCTGAAGTCCACGATCATCTCCACTGTCTTCAGAGCATTCAGCTGCAGGTTGTTGTGGCTGCACCAGGACACCAGGACAGCAATGGGTTGGACAGCAATGGGTTGGGCCCTGCAGAGCGCTGGAAAGAGTGAGGGAGGTGGTTTACAGAGTGTAGCTACCACCTCGGGACAGAAAAGTGGTTCTACACAGGGACAGATTGGCACCATATAGAGGGCGTTCCCTTCCTTCTTTTCCAGAGGGGCAGGTACACTCCCCTGGTCCCCTCTCAAGCAAAAGTGTGGGAAGTTTCCATGCGTTCCTGCAACTTCTTTGCATACTCTGCTCCAACTGGTGCAGCTGGCATGTCCGGTGGTTTTCCAAAGGCCAGCTCTGCAGTGGTCCACAGCTCCCTTTCTAACATTAGCAGAGCAGGCGTGCACATGGTGGAGTCTTGAATGGCGGATCGATACGCCATCAGAATGAGAGGGAGATGGCTGTCCCAGTCATGCTGATGCTGTGAGGTGAGAATAGCTAGCTGTTGGGCCAGTGTTCTGTTGAATTGTTCCGCTAAGCCGTCGCTCTGGGGGTGGAGGGGTGTTGTGCGGGTTTTCTACATGGCCAGGTGTTCACACATAGTAGCGAACACTTTTGATTCAACGTTAAGGTCCTGGTTACTGTATATGGTCTCTGCTGTGCCAAACATACTAAACATGCCCTCTACCAAGGCATCTGCCACTATCTCTGCATCTTGATCTGGAATGGCATAGGCCTCTGGCCACTTAGTAAAATAGTCCATAGTTACAAGGACATAATGGTTGCCTTTTTCTGTTCGAGGCAAAAGGCCCATAATGTTGACAGCCACCCTCTCCATTGGTGCTTCTGCAGGTTGCTGCTGAAGCTATGATAAGCTTTTATTAGTCCCACAATGGGGAAATTACAGAAGCTGGGCTGGGCACGTGATTGATCTAGTGGTCCCTTGTGGGTTGTGCAGGTGTCGCAGCTGCAGCAGGAGTCATCTACGTCCCTTCTCTGCTGACCCCAGTAGAAACCCTGGCGGAGGCGACAAAGGGTCTTTGAAATACCGAAGTGGCCTGACCCCAACCCCCAATGGCAGGCTTCCAGCACTGCTGTCCTCAGCAATTTGGGTAGCACAATTTGCCCTCTCTCATCTCCTGTTGCAGGCTCCTTCCATGCTCACTGCAGCACATCATCGCTCAGGCACAACTTGTCAAACTTGGCCCACAGCCCTTTGGTGGCGAAAGAGAGTCCAGTGTCTTCTTTGCAAGGCGGTCTCTGCCCTTGTCCCAGTCAATGTAGCACCAGTTGTAGGTCGCCGTCCTGCTCCTGCTGTACCCTCCACTCAGCTGCATCCACCACCTGTGACATCCCACAGGCGATCTGCACTGAGTTGTTTTAAGTGAGTTCTCTTTCATCTCTCTCTTCTCACAGTAGCGGCAGCCGACTGCAGCACATGGGCAGCGGGTCAGTGCATCACCATTTGAGCAGCGTGTGCCTGCTCTGTGCACAATGGTGAAGTTGAATGACTGGAGCTCCTCCAGCCAGCGAGCCGCCTGACCATCTGGCTCCCTAAAAGACACCAGCCACCAGCCACTGCAGGGCAGCATGGTCAGTTCTGATGGTGAAGGGTGTGCCACACAGGTAGTACTTTAAGAGTCTTACCGGCATCATCACCGCTGGAAGCTCTCATCTCGTGACGCAGTAACGACCTTCACTCTTGTTAAGCACTCAGCTAAAATACGCCACCACCTTTTCATCATCAGGCCCTGACTGTGACAGCACCACTCCTAGTCCGACATCACTGGCATCGATGTCGAGGACAAAAGACTGGAAAGGGTCAGGGGGGCAAGGATCGGAGACTCCTTCAGCGCTGTATGGAGAGTGTCGAATGCCTGCTGGCATTCCTGCATCCAGCTGAATACACGGGCCTTTTGCAGGAGGCAGAAGAGCGGTGCAGCTATCGAGGAAAAACCCTTCACAAACCTCCTGTAGTACGACGCCAGCCCCAAGAAACTTTTGAGCTGTGCCTGGTCAATGGAGGTGGGCCAGTCTTTAATGATGTAAATTTTGTCCTCTAGTGTGTTGATACCCTCGCCTCCCAGTTTATGGCCCAGGAAATGCACTTCCCTTCTCATGAAGTGACACTTGTCTGGGTGCAGCTTCAGGCCCGGAGCCACTCTTCTCCCCAACACCCCTCGCAGGGAAGACAAAGCTACTTCAAAAGAGCTACTATGGACAAGGAGGTCATCGAGGTACACCAAGCACTGCTGACGGGGAATACCTGCTAGCACTCTGTCCATAAGCCATTCAAAGGTGGCGGCGGCATTACAAAGACCAAAGTTGAGGACCTTGAGCTGCCACAGTCCCCTGTTGGTACAGAACGTAGTTTTGGGTTTGGACTCTGGAGACAGTGGGACCTGCTAGTACCCACTCCGGAGGTCAAGGGTAGAGAACCAGGAGGAGCCCAATACTAAATCCAGGGACTTGTCGATTCTGGGGAGTGGGTAAGAGTCTTTTTTCATGACATTGTTGAGCGGTCTATAACACAGTGGTCATTCAACACAGAAGCATATCCTGGTGCTATTCTTCTTGGGCACCATAATCACTGCCAAGGCCCATGGACTCTCAGATGGTTCAGTGATGCCTGCCTTCAGCATCTCGTCTAACTCCCTGTCTGTAGCCTCCTGGCAGGCCAGGGGGAGGCATCGTGAATGCACTTTTATTGGGCAGGCATCACCAGTATCTACCATATGCTTCACTAGATGAGTTGGGCTCACCTCACTCTCATTAGGGGCAAAAATGTCCTTGAACTCCAGCAGCACCTGCCAGAAGCTCTCCTGTTGCTGCTCACTCAGTCCTTCACAGTTCTTTGCCCAAATGTCTCTCACTGCAGAAGTCTGTTCATCCTCTTCCATTGTAGAATGTCTCAGATGCTCAACATGGGGACTGGAAGGGGAGGGCAACTGATCGCAGGGTGCCTGTGTTGGCGCAGGGGCCGGGGGCGGTGCTTGGCTCAGACTCACAGTGGCTGGTGGGTACACACTGCTCTCCATAGTTATAACAGCAGCGGGGGGGGGGGGGCATGCAGACAGGAGGTGATGCAAGTGGCACACACTTTCCCCAAAGGATGATGAGGCAGCCCTTACCCATGTCGAGTACACCACCAATAGTTCATCAGAAGTCCAACCCGAGGATGCAGGCATCCTGCACCTCAGCCACCCACGCAGCAAAGGGTACCGAAAGGCCTCCCACCCCAAACAGGAACTCCCCCCTCTAATAGGGGCCAGATCGCCAGTCACTGTTCTCAGCTGCACAGAGGTAGATTCAACAGCAGCCCCCACGGGGACAGTGTAAGGCCACACCAATGTAGTATTAGGCCCAGTGTCCAGCAGGCTGCACATGTGACACCCGACACAGTCACAGGAATGTGGCAAAAGTCTCTAACATGAGTCCAGCCCACAGCAATCACTGTCCCCGGCTATCGTGGTAATGGGGTACGGGTACTAATGTCATGGGCCCACGTCTCCCCACCTACATGGGCTCCCTGAAGTTTCCCTGCACAGAAGAGAGCCTGAGGTATCGCATGAGAAGGTGTCCTGATTGTCCACACCCCCAACATTTGAGTACGGCAGTGACGGGCAACTTGGGCAGCACGTTGTACAACAGATCCTCGAGCAGTGTCCTGCACCCCCTCGTCTCTCCGGTGATGTGTGTCCATCATAACTGCTCTCACTGTGAGTGTGTCCTCCAGCAGCTCATCCCCACTTAACTCTCTCTCCAGTGCTAACTCCAGGGCTTCACTCAGCGAGGCAGGGTGGGCTAGCTGTACATGGACACGCAGCTCTCTGGGTGTGTCTGTAAGAATTGGTCTCCGGCAAGCTCTTTCTGTACTGCCAGTGGCATATCAGCATAGGCGCATCTGTGCATGCATTCAATCTCATTAGCCAGGACGCGGAGGGGCTCACTAGGGTGTCTGCGTCTGTTGTTGAATTCAGAGTGCAGCAGAACAGGCTGATTGTATTTTCCAAAACGCCTGTGAAGAGCTCCAACTAGAGTGACATAGTCCTTTCTCTCTTCAGGGTTCAGCAATAACAGGCATGCAGCTGCATCATCAGTCAGGCACGCACAGAACTAGTTGCAACGCTTTGAGTTCATCAGGCCAGCCAGCAGCTTCAGCCAACAGTTCAAATTGGGCTCTGAAAACCTCCCAGGCTGTCATGCCATTAAACTTTGGGGTTTTAATTGTAACCAGCGTTACAAATACCTGGGTGCCGCCATCTTTGTTTACATCACGTGACGTTGTGTCGGGACGTACCGGCTACTTCCTGCTCCACAGACGGCAGGAGTCTCCCCTGTTATGGCAGGATGACCCGGGGGGAACCCGGCTTCAGCAGCAAGTAACCACACTGTCTCTCTGGGGGTTGCAGGCGTCCGCGGGCCTACAATCATTTCTGGTTGTTCCACCTTAACCTTGGTGCCAGACATATCCAATTGAGCTGAGAGCTCCTTTGCTCACTAGCTAATAGCTAGCATGGCTAGCTATTAGCTTTGACGTTGGATCAGTCATTTCTGACACAGTGTAATGTATGTGGTTTCTCTCCAAGCACCAGACGATTAGCTTTTCTTCAGAATGGCTTTATTTTATTACTCACAGGAGCATAACACCACCTAAGCCTTAAATGTGTTACTGTTCTTGGCTGTCACCCACGCCAGCTCTCTCTAATCAAACTCGCTCCCTCATAGCCACCATGACCATCACAACTAACTTACGTACAGTCCGTATTCACATACAGCATACGCTATGTCTTAAAGGCAGATTAGATTAGATTAGATTAGATTAGATTCAACTTTATTGTCATTACACATGTATGAATACAAGGTAACGAAACACAGTTTAGCATCCAATCAGAAGTGCAAAGGACAGCAGTGCAGTATATACGGTAATTAACAGTATGTGCAATTTAAGCAAATATATGCAAATATATGCAGCAGTGCAGAAAGTTAAAAGTACTGTTATGTGCAAATAATGTGCAATAAGTTAGATGTAGTTATGTAGTTATGCAGTTATGTACAGGTGAGGATGGCAAAAGATGATTGTAAGAGAGTCAGCGGGGAACTAAGTTCAATAACGTGACAGCTGTTGGAAAGAAACTGTTCCTAAAACTGTTCCTAAAGATGAATAACAGCAGAACACATAATAATAGTGAACACGTTCCCAACCAGCACACATTTAAGGATTGTTACAATATCTAAGGAGAGTTTATCAACAGTTGATGCCAATTAACCTAAAATGCATGTCTTTGGACTGTGGGAGGAAACCGTAGAACCTGGCAAAAACCCACACAAGCGCGGGGAGAACATGCAAACTCAAAATAAAAAGGTCTGTGACATACATACGTAATATAAAACTTCGAACTTGTATCAAGGGGGCTTCTGGCATACTCTGCTGTATTCAGGTTTTGCAGTTGTCATCACTGTATATGTCATGAGCATGGTGTGGCTTCACTGGACTGAAAGCGACAGGAAGACACATGGAGCTATGCTGTAAAATGTAGCCTACATTTCAGTAATGTTTCTGGGAGAATAAGGCTTAACTGGAAGCTAGCACTGGGTTATTTATGACTATAGACCACAGACCACAACTGTGCAGCTGTAGGCTGTCAAAATTATAGGCGAAAGAATGAGGGCCATTTACAGATTTCCTGCTGAATCCAATCAGACAGAGAAACTGATCTCAGCACTGAAAAGACCTTCCCCCTTCAACAAAAAGAAATCAGCAAAAAACAGTCAAATACACAATAGCCCTCATTTATCAAAAGTGCATAGAAATTGGCACACATTTGGGTGTACATATGATCGTACAAAAAGGTCTTTGTGGTATTTATGAAACTGTGTGTGTCATAAACCTCCGTGCGTCATTGCTTAGTGCACGGGAGAGAGAATGAAAGCCCAAGAGTGAGAGTTGATGGTGCACTTTTATTAATGAACACAAAGAAAATATCAAGTCCAAATAATCACCGAGCTCAGTCCAGTTAAACCACACAGTTTTACAGAGAGGTGCAATGACGGAGTTTGGCCACCAGACTAACAGGGCGCAGCCGAATGCGCTACAGCCTGGTCTAAAATGAAGCCTCGTGAAACAGGGCTGTGTAAAGCACGAAAAGGAAAGGTGAATAGCCTAGTGCAGCAGGGCTGTAATGCACAGGAGAAAAGGCTAAAGACACTTATAGGTCTGGAGCTGATCCGGGGTAAACCGTGCAGTCTGGCGGATAAGACAGGAGGCTGGGGCAGCCGCAAACATCCAGGGATAGATCATCTGAAGATGTCGGACTGAATGCGTGAAGGGAGTGGAACATCATTCATGGAGAGCAGGCTGCCATGAACAAGGGTGAATGCCCCGACAATCTCTTTCCTCTGGCACACCCAACAAATACTCCAGAAGCTAACGAGGAAAGAGATTGCCGGTGTTCAAATGCGTGGGCAGAACTGATTAACATCAGGTGTGTGAGTGTGTGAAATGAGAATGAATGCAGCAAGTGCATGTGTGTGTGTGCATGTGGGTGTGTGTATGTGTGTGAGCACCAGACAGTGCAGCTGACGGAGCTTGACAGGAGGAGGGGCATGCCGAGCTGTCAGGAGGAAACTAGGTCAAATCCTAGCAATAAGTCAGAACCGGAATTGGCCTCCAAACCCAGATTCCTGACAGTGTGTATCTGGTCAATCTCAGTCAATCTGTTTGACTAAATGTCATTTTGACACATATTGTCAAACATGATAGTTACTTACTTACTATTTAGAAGCGCAGAAAGATGTCCCAAACAGCTGTCTGATGGCTGTACACGGCTTAGCTCAACTATGGCTCGCTGTCGTCTCTCAATAATCTGTAGAAATGCACAAGGCAAAATAAAATAATTTCCCCACATCATTTCTGCTATACATCTCACAGCTTGCTATAGAACTGGACGGCATTTTCCTCGGGTCTGGCATTGTGAAGACTGTAACATGAGATAATGTATGACTTAGGATTGCACTTAAACATGGCAACGATGATCCGGTCAAAGACCTTCCTGAAAGTAGCAAGTAGTAGCAGAAACAACAGCTATTCCTACTCCATGAATAGCCGCACCTTGGGCGTTACGAGATGCAGAGGTGGTAAAAAGCATCACTGCACCTAGATTGTGAACAACGATGTCCGGGAAGCCATCCACATGGACTGGATGGTGTTCTTGGATGCACATTATAGGTGTGTTATGGGGCACAAGAGGAAACTTAATTCCTCCTTGGATGACATAGTCAAAAGGGTTTGACAGTTAAGTTGACCTAGAGTAAGAGATTTTCTGGGTTGCATAAGACCTTTCCCGGACTGACGATCAGACAGCAACCTTCCCTGGGGATTTGGGGCACTGTCATCATTAGATGTCTGAGAAGCATCAACAGTCATGGTAGAAGGTGGAATTGAAGCATGGGCTTGAACCATGGTGCTGCTTGATATCAAATCAAATCAAACTTTATTGTCATATTGCTGTACATACAACTGTAGTGCAGGCAAGATGAAATTGCATTTCTCTCAGCATCCATATAAGAAGCAGCATGATTAAGACACACTCCCACATAGCTCCACCCCCCACCCCCACCCCCCCATCCATTCACACATCCCTGAGACATACTTGGGGAAAAAGAATAACTAACTATAATATACAAAATGTCCGTAGGTGCAGTAGTGTGTATCAGAGATTCCGGGTCAGCTGTTCAGCATCCTGACAGCTTGTGGGAGGAAGCTGTTGATCAGTCTGGTGGTTCTGCCTCTGATGCTCCGGAATCGTTTACCAGATGGAAGAAGTTCAAAGTGTTTATGCAGAGGGTGAGAACGGTCCTTGACAATGTTCAGTGCCCTGCTCCTACAACGGTTCTGAAAAAGTTCTTGGACAGAGGGGAGAGAGACTCCAATTACCCTCTCCGCCCCCTTGACTATCCTCTGCAGGGCTTTTTGGTCTGACATACTGCAGCTGGAGTGCCATGTAGCAATGCAGTACGTCAGAACACTCTCCACCACACCTCTGTAGAAGGTCCTGAGGATGCAGATGGGGAGAGAGGCCTGTTTGAGTTTCCTCAAGAAGTGTAGTCTCTGCTGAGCCCGCTTCCTGATCTCCAAGGAATTCTTGCTCCAGGTCAGGTCCTGCGAGATCTGCACTCCGAGGAACTTGATGTTCTCTACTCTCTCCACTAAACGGCCGCCGATGCTGAGGGGGACGTGTTCAGGCTGTGACCGCCGGAAGTCGATAATCATCTCCTTCGTTTTGTCCATGTTGAGCACCAGATTGTTCTCCCTGCACCAGCCCTCCAGGTCTCTCACTTCTTCCCTGTACATTGATTCATCATCCCTCTGAATAAGTCCCACCACCGTGGTGTCATCTGCAAACTTAATAATCTGGTTCCCCTCGTGTTTGGATACACAGTCATGTGTTAGAAGTGTAAACAACAGTGGACTGAGTACACAGCCTTGAGGGGTTCCGGTACTCAGCGTGACAGAGTTGGAGATGTTGTTTCCAACCCAGACAGACTGAGATCTCTCAGTCAGGAAATCCAGGATCCAGAGACATGTGGCGGTGTTCAGACCGAGAAGGAGTAATTTCTCCATCAGTCTCTGGGGAATAATGGTATTGAATGCTGAACTGAAATCAATGTACAGGAGTCTGGCGTAGGTGTCTTTCTGGTCCAGGTGGGTGATGACAGAGTGTAGGGTGGTGACTATAGCATCCTTCGTGGAGCGGTTTGAATGATATGCAAACTGGAGCGGGTCGTGTGATGCAGGGAGGCAGGCTGTAATGTGTGGTTTGACAAGTCGTTCAAAACACTTCATCACAATTGGTGTCAGTGCAACAGGACGATAGTCATTCAAACAGGACACCACTGGTTTCTTTGCCACCGGTACAATGATAGAGGTCTTGAATCATCTGGGAACAATGGCCTGACTCAGGGAGATGTTATAAATGTCAGTCAGGACATCCGCCAACTCGCTCGCGCAGTCTCGGAGCACACGTCCAGGAATGTTGACTGGACCTGCAGCTTTACGTGGGTTGACTCTGGATAGGGTCCTCCGTGTGTCCGCTGTGTTGATGGTAAAATCTGGTCCGACCGATGGTGGGGGTGGTCCGGCCCTCCCTCTGATTGTCGAGTTTGATGCTTCAAAATGTGAAGTCGTTAAGCCTGTCTGGAAGCGAAGCGTCGTCATCATCGACCCCCTGCCTAGACTTAAAGCCCGTCAGTGTCCGAACTCCCTGCCACATCTGCTTGGTGTTCCTAGTGTTTCAGAGGTGTCCCTGGATTTTCTCCGCATAGGCGCGCTTTGCCGCCTTAATTCCCTTCGAAAGCGCAGACCTGGCTGAGCGGAGGGCAATCCTGTCCTTCGCTCTGAAGGCTGCATCTCTGGCTGTAAGCAGTGAGTGCACCTCTGCAGTCATCCAGGGCTTATGATTACCCCGCATAGTGATGGTCTTCACTGTAGTGAAATCCTCTGTGCACTTCACGATGTAGCTGGTGACCGTATCAGCATACTCCTCCACATCTGTCTTGTCTTCCTGGGAGGCTGCTATTTTGAAGATCTTCCAGTCTGTGTGCTGAAAACAGTCTTGCAGTGCAGAGGTTGCACTCTCTGGCAAAATCCTGATTTGTTTCACTGCTGGCCTGCTGCGCTTCAATAAAGGTTTGTAGGCAGGCAGCAGCATCAGGGACATGTGATCAGAATGGCCGAGATGGGGGCGGGGTATCGCTTTATATGCATCTGTGTTTGTGTACACTAAGTCCAACATATTCTCTCCTCTGGTCTTAAAGTCTACACATTGTTTAAACTTGGGGAGCACAGTCTTTAAGCTGGTGTGGTTAAAATCCCTCGCAACCACCACAAAACTGTCCGGATGTGAAGTTTGGATTTCACTGATCGCATTGTGCAGTACCCTGAGTGCCTTCTTAGCATTAGCTTTAGGATTAGGGCTCGGCGCTATGTAAACACCAACTACAAACACGTTGCTGAATTCCCTCGGCAGATAAAATGGCCGACAATTAACAATAAGGAACTCCACCAACGGAGAGCAGTGTTTAGACACTAACGTGGCATTAACGCACCAGTTCTTGTTAACATAGATGCATAGCCCACCCCCCCGGCTCTTACCGGAGCTCACTGTTTCCCTGTCGGCACGGAACATCGCCATATCTTCCAGTTGAATGGCCTCGTCAGGAATGTTGTCGTGGAGCCATGTCTTGGTGAAAACAAACACACAGCAGTCCCTCCATTCTCTCCGGGTTTCTCTCAGCAGACGCAGTTCGTCCACCTTGTTTTCGAGGGCGCAGACGTTTGAGAGAAGAAGTGACGCTACCGCTGGTCTGGAGGGGTTAGCCTTTAGCCTAGCATGGATCCCGGCCCTTTTTCCTCGCTTTTGCTTGCGTTCACACCGTCTGCGCTTCCTCCTCTCCCGGGTAGCTTCCAGCGGGGACTCCGCCAAAATTCCATGCTGGCGTAGAATGTCCAAATCACAACCAATCGCCGCGATTCTTGCAGCATGCAGTACCTTGATGTTTAATAAGGTCTCACGGTTGTAAGTTTTACAGAATGTACGTCTGGGATGATTAAAACTCTCACACTCGCTGATGCCAAGAGGGGCCGCTGCATCTAGGCGCGCCGCCATCTTAAAAAAAAAAAAAAAATCATCATCAAGTGATGATGATATCATCAAGTTTTCAAATTTCTAAGTAGAACCGGGGTGTCGCAAACACTCCTGGGATTTTTGTGATGCAAGACGTAGTTGCTGAGATACCCGCTCATGCTTTCCTCATGATCGGGGATGACTTTAAAGCTCAAGTGGGAGCACGCCATTCCTACCACAGTGAAAGCAATTGTAATGGTGACTTGCTCACTGAGTTTGCGCACAAGCACAGTCTTGTTCTCACCAACACTTGCTTCCAGAAGGCGGATTCACAGATCTCCAAGAGGTGTACTATCTCAAATAGACTTCATCTTATATCGCAAACGCTGGCGCAATAGTGAGAATGACTCTCAAGCGCACTCCTCATCAAATCCTATCGGTAGTAACAACAGAATTGTCACCATAACAAGACTAAATATATGTTCTTGTAAGAGCCCACAAATGAAACGGCTTAATTGGTTTGCCTTAGCCTATGATCCAGACCTTGCCATGTCAGCTGATGGAAAAACAGTCAAAGAGTACCTAAGTCTTCTGGCTGACGACCAATCATATTCATCTCTCATGGAAGTTTGCAACAAAGAGGGAGCAGGCCTTCTACCGAGAAAACAACAAAATGAGTCCCCACTATCAGATTGCACTGTTGTTGAAGAGACTCACCATGCCAATATTGAGGCCAGTGTTCAGTCAACTGAGGCTGCCTAGGATGCTCTGAGTTCTGTTTATAAAAACCAAGAGGAACTCAGAGTTCAAACCATTCTCTTGCAGTTTGAGGGAAATAACTCCTGGACAGACACAAAAGGCACATGGAGACTGTAAAAAAGCTATTCAACAAATCATCTCAGATGGTGTTCATTCATAGTGAAGCCCATCTGTCACAATGGAAGGACCATTTTCAAAGGCTCCTTTCCCCTGACAGCTCTCCTTCAGGAGGTCCAGTTGAGATCCTCCAACTCTTCGAAATAAACTAACAAATTGAAACCGATCCATTCAGTCAAGCTGAGATTGACATTGCTGTTGACCAAATGAAAAATGTCCAGACACCAGGGATGGATGGCCTTCCTATTGAGCTATGGAAGCTTCCAAATATGAGGGATCTACTCTATATGTTCTGTAACGACACCATCAGGCAATAGACGAAAGGAATGGGGTCTTTCCTGCATCATTCCGATTCCTAAGAAAGGAAACCTGATGCTGACTGACAACTACAGAGGAATCAGTCTATCCCAAGCTGCCTTCTAAAGTCTACAACAGACTGCTGCTTAATAGGTTAAGACCTGTAATGGATAAATTCCTGCAACCAAATCAAAACGGCTTCTTTCCATTCCACTCTGTTGCCGCCCAGATCCTAGCTCTCTGGCATATCATTGAAGAGCTCATAAACCATCATAAAGAAGGAGTGATAGTCTTCATAGACTACAAGAAGACATTTGATTCTATCAGACGGGACAATGATTTCCATCCTCCAGGCCTATGGCATTCCACCTGCTATGGTTGCAGCAATCAAGACAGTGTATGTCAATAATATGGCTGCTGTTGTAACACCTGACAGTATCACTGAGAAAATCTCTATCAGCTCTGGTGTCCTCTAAGGAAACTCACAAGCACCCCTACTCTTCATCATTGTCTTAGACTATACCTTCCGCATAGCCCTTCATACGGACAATGGTCTCACACTTATGGGCCGACGTAGCTCATGCCATCCCGCTGTCAATCTAGCGGATCTCAATTTTGCTGATGATATTGCTTTTCTTGAGGACGCTGTTACCTCTGCTGAGGCCCTTCTACACTGTATCAAGCTCACTGCCAAGTCTGTTGGCCTTCAGTTGAACGCAAGCAAAATGAAATGGATGAATGTAAACCCGTCATCTGACCAGCATACACTTAACAACTCTGTTATTGAGAGAGTAGACAACTTCCAATATCTTGGTAGCTGGACGAATACTGCACATGACATTGAATGCAGAAAGGTTAAGGCCTGGGAAGCTCTCAATACCCTCTCCAATATCTAGGCCACCCCTGTCCAGAGACACAAAGATAAAGGTGTTTAAAGCATCTGTTGAATCCATCCTTATCTACAGATCAGAGTGTAGGTCACTGACCAAAACGCAAGCTCAGTCCTTGAACGGCACATATACCAGAATGCTATGAAGGATTCTTGACGTTAGCTGGCAGGATCACTGGTCACATGATCTACTTTGCGGCTCCCTCCCAAGGCTCTCGAACATCATAGCCAAGCGTCGGATGGTGCTGTACGGTCATGACCTCTGCCATGACCAGCCAGCTACCCAAGGATTACTCTGGGAACCTGAGGCAACACGTAAAGTTGAGAGACCCCGTAACACCCTAAAAATGATCCTAGAGAGAGACCCTGGGATACCAACCGGAAACCTTAGGGTGGCCATGCAGGCCAGGAAACGGATATCATTTAAAGTCACTGGTTTGCCAGAAGACTGACTGGCTGACTTTTCTGCTATTCTGAATTTCTCTTGCTTATCCAGAATTTTTTTTAACCCAAATGTAACAGATCACCGGGACTAGGCACTTCCGTGAGTAAAGCTGCGTTGTGGTTTAGTTAATGGATAATTTGAAAGGGATAACTATTACGACATACTGTACTACATAGGGATGAGCCGATCCGATCCACGGTATCGGTATCGGGTCCAATCCAGGCAAAATGGCTGGATCTGTATCGGAAAGGAATCAAAGTAATTTACCAATCTGATACATTAATAATATTAAAATGAAGGTGCAATCCTGTTCTCAGCCGTGCTGCACACGGCTTCTGTATTCAGAAGTGACCAGCGTCACATCATTGGAGTCTGTCTGTGAGACTCGCCTCAGTATGTTGCTGTGTGGTAGCAGCATTTACAATTTTACACCACTAACTTGATAAAACACTTGGAAAAATATCATGGCAAAGGATCATGCTGAATTGAGTCAAGAACCAAGCAGAAAGATATGTGTTCTGCAGCAGCAGCTGCTATTTTTCCAGCTCAGGAGGCTGGGCGCTAAAAGTGAAACCTAAAAAAAAAACGGAACAGAAAGTAAAAACCAGACTGGAGCATACCTTTCGGGGAGGTAGGTGACAGAAACATAAATAGCATTTTTTTTTTTTTGTCCATCCATCCATCCATCTTCTACCGCTTTTCCGGAGGTCCGGATCGAGGAGGCAGCAGTTCAAGCAGAGAAGCCCAGACTTCCCTCTCCCTAGCCATCTGCTCCAGCTCTTCAGAGAGGATACCAAGGGGTTCCCAGACCAGCTGGGAGACATAGTCTCTCCATCGAGTCCTGGGTCTGCCCCAGGGTCTCCTCCCAGTGGGACGTGCCCGAAACACCTCAAGTGGGAGGCGTCCAGGAGGCATCCTAATCAGATGCCCATATCACCTCAACTGACTCCTTTCAATGTGGAGGAACAGCGGTTCTACTCTGAGCCTCTCCCGGATGACTGAGCTCCTCACCCTATCTCTGATGAAGAGTCCAGCAATCCTACGGAGAAAGCTCATTTCAGCCGCTTGTATCGACGATCTTGTTCTTTTGGTCATTACCCAAAGCTCATGACCATAGGTGAGAGTAGGAATGTAGATTGACTGGTAAATCAACAGCTTTGCCTTAGAACTCAGCTCCCTCTTCACACAACAGACTGGTACAACGTCCGCATAACTGCAGATGCTGCTCTGATCTGTCTGTCAATCTCTCGCTCCATTCTCCCCTCACTCGTGAATAAGACCCCAAGATACTTAAACTCCTCCACTTGGGGCAGGAGCCTGTCCCCAACCCAGAGAGGACAATCCACCTTTTTCTGGCTGAGGACCATGGACTCGGACTTGGTGGTGCTGATTCTCATCCCAGCTGCTTCACACTCAGCGGCAAACCATCCCAGCAAGAGCTGTAGGTCATTGCTGGATGAAGTCAATAGGACAACATACCTGCAAACAAGAGAGATGAGATCCTGTGGTCACCAAGCATGACACCCTCCATTCCTTGGCTGTGCCTAGAAATCCTGTCCATAAAATTGATGAACAGTATCGTGACAAAGGGCAGCCCTGGCAGAGTCCAACTCTCACTGGGAATGAGTCTAACCAAGTGTTGGCAATACGAACCAAACTCTCACAATGGTGGTACAGAGACCGAATAGCTCGTAATAACAAGCCCAATACCCCATACTCCCGAAGCACCCCTGACAAAAAACCAAGAGGGGCGCGGTCAAATGCCTTCTCCAAGTCCACAAAACACATGTAAACTGGTTGGGCAAACTCCCACGAACCCTTGAGAATTCTCAAGAGGGTAAAGAGCTGGTCCGATGTGCCACAGCCAGGACGAAAACCACACTGCTCCTGAATCCGAGGTTCCACCAACAGCCGGACTCTCCTCTCCAGTACCTTGGCATAGACCTTCCCAGGGAGGCTGAGGAGTGTGATCCCTCTAAAGTTGGAGCACACCCTCCAGCCCCCTTTTTTGAAGAGAGGAACCACCACCCCGGTTTGCCATGCCAAAGGCACTGCCCCCGACCTCCACGCAATGTTGCAGAGGCGTATCAACCATGACAACCCTACAACATCCAGAGCCTTGAGGTACTGAGGGCGAATCTCGTCCACCCTCGGGGCCCGGCCACCAAGGACATTTTTAACCACCTTGGCGACCTCAGCCCCTGTGAGAGGTGAGTCATCCCCCTCGTCCACAAGCCCTGCTTCCTCTGTGGAAGGCGTATCAGTGGGATTGGGGAGATCCTCAAAGTATTCCTTCCACCACCCAACGATATCCCCAGTCGAAGTCAACAGCACCCCATCTGCACCTTACACAGTGTGGACAGGGAGCTGCTTTCCCCTCCTGAGCCGCCGGACAGTTTGCCAGAATCTCTTCGAGGCCAACCGAAAGTCTTGTTCCATGGCCTCACCGAGCTCCTTCCATACCCGGGTTTTTGCTTCAGCGACCACCCGAGCTGCACTCCGCTTGGTCTGCCGGTACACCTCAGCTGCTTCGGGAGTCCCACAAGCCAACCAAGCCTGATAGGACTCCTTCTTCAGCTTAATGGCCCCCTCACCACTGGTGTCCACCACTTGGTTCGGGGGTTGCCACCACGAGATGCACCGACCACCTTGCAGCCGCAGCTCTGAGCCACCGCTTCAACAATAGAGGTGAAGAACAAGGCCCATTTAGACTCCATGTCTCCAGACTCCCTCGGAATGTGGTCAAAGTTCTTCCGGAGGTGGGACTTGAAGACCTCCCGGACAGGGGCCTCAGCCAGACGTTCCCAGCACACCCTCACTATACGTTTGAGTCTACCAGGTCTGAATGGCTTCCTCCCCTGCCATCGGATCCAACTCACCACCAGGTGGTGATCAGTTGACAGCTCTGCACCTCTCTTTATTCGAGTGTCCAAGACATACGGTCACAGGTCTGATGACACGATAACAAAATCGATCATCGACCTGCGACCTAGGGTGTCCTGGTGCCAGGTGCACATATGGACACCCTTATGCTTGAACATGGTGTTCGTTATGGACAAACTGTGTTTGGCACAGAAGTCCAATAACTGAACACCACTCGGGTTCAGATCGGGCAGGCCGTTCCTCCCAATCACCCCCCTCCAGGTTTCATTGTCATTGCCCTCATGCACATTGAAGTTCCCCAGTAGGAACATGGAGTCTCCAAGAGGAGCACCCTCCAGCACCCCAGTCAGAGACTCCAAAAAGGGTGGGTACTCTGAAACATCATTTGGTGCGTAGGCACAAATGATGGTCAGGACCCGTTTCCCAACCCGAAGGCGCAGGGAAGCAACCCTTTCGTCCACTGGGGAAAACTCCAATATAAAGGCAGCAAGGTGGGGGGATACAAGAATACCCACCCCTGCTCGTCGCCTCTCGCCCGGGGCAATTCCAGAAAAGGCCAAGCTCCAGCCCCTCTCCAGGAGACTGGTTCCTGAACCAGAGCTGTGTGTTGAGGTGAGGCCGACTATATCTAGCCAGTATCTCTCAACCTCGTACACCAGCTCAGGCTCCTTCCCCACCAGAGAGGTGACATTCCACGTACCAAAAGCCAGTTTAGAAAGCTTGGGATCAGTCCGCCAAGGTCTCCGCCTTTGACCGCCACCAAATCCACATAGCACCGGACACTAACCCTTTTTTTTTTTTTTTTGTATTTTGTATAATTTATTAATCCCTGAGGGTGCAAGGCTACATGAACATGAAATGGAACAGAAATGACTTCAAAATAAGAGCAAACCTAAAATCTAAATATGGACAGAGAATAATATCATAAACACTACTAAATAAACTGAGGACCAGGAGAATACTTATGATAAAGGATGACAAAAATACAACTTAAAGGGTTAGTTCCTTTATTTTCAGAGCTACAGCATTTTTACTTCATGCATAAAGTGGCACTTTGAATTTCATCTGAATGTTTACTTAAATACCGAGCTTCAAAGTTTTGTATAAACTTGCACTAAAAACTTCAGAATGCACGTTTACATGGGGCTGACCAGTGAAATGCTGTCAATGTTGCAAAGTTTAAAATAAAAAAAGCAGCAACATTGCTGAACGGAGTCAAATTTGTAATATAGTCTTTGACTTTTAGATTTTTGTTTTTATGTGTGTACAAAATGCAACTAGTGATTAACAAAGTATGTTCTGTACTTTTGTTGTTTTAAATAAGCGAGACGGTATCGGGTTTGGATCGGTATTGGATCCATATTGGCTGATACTCAACGTCACAGTATCGGTATCGGTCTTGAAAAAGTGGTATCGGCTCATCCCTAGTACTACATAACAAAACTTAGTCAAAGAAATACTTTTTAGAATATTTTAACAGTGTTCACACAGAAGACTTACAGTACAGATATATAAATGCAGTAATAAAATGACAACTGAAAAATCCTGCCGCTCAACTGCAAAAATATTTCAGAAAATAAATTCAGATTTATACAGTCCATTAAATAACTACTTTTAAAAAATCTGCAGTAACAAAAATATGGATGAAACATTTAGAAAAACAATAGCCACTTTAGGCTTTAAAGTAAATCGTCAAATCTCTCATCTATATATAACAAGGCAAAGACATCTCCTGAAAGGTTGCACTGTGTAATGTATTAATTATGATAATTATTATTATTATTATTGTGTGTTGTGGGTGACGGCTACACCTTTCCGGTTCCGCCACCACCCAGGGTATAAAAGGCCTACCAGGAAAAGGCATGGTCTCTTTCGACCCTCACCTTTGCCTTGACGGGAGCACCTTAGTGTTCAGTGAGTTCACTAATAAAGTTACGTTATACTGCACCTTTGGCCTCTTCATTGGAGTCTCGGTTATGGACATAACATTTGGCAACGAGGATAAAGCTATGGAAAAAGGAGTTTCCAGTATTTGGCCATTTTTGGAGCTCCTGGGCGAGCCACTAGTTCCCTGAACGAGGTGGTTTGCAGCGTTCCAAAATTATTTGGTGGCATTGAACCTCAGCGAATTGGAGAAACTACATGCATGAGCGATACTGGTCCATAATCTCGGCATGGAAGGGCAACATATTCTCAGTGCATTGGGAGAGAGTGATAGTTTTGAGGATGTGGTTGAGCTAATGGCACGCTACTTTCATGCTCCTGAGAACGTCATCTTCTGGTGGATCCAATTCCGATAGCAACGCCAGTGGCTAGGAGAGTCGGTGCAATGGTATGTTGCGGACCTGCGCCAGCTGGCTAGAAAGTGCCAATTCGGGGCTTTGGAGGAAGAAATGGTCAGCGATCAGTTAGCATAGAACACGTTATGTTCTGTGGCATGGTCAAGGCTCCTCACGCACTCTGGTGAACTGACGTTGACTGCAGCTGTGGAGATAGCTCAACAGTACGAAGCAGCAGATAAACCATCAAAGGACCTTGGTGAGAGAACAATGTTGAGGCAGTCTGACTCACAATCAGCGGCGCAGGCTGTGGGCCCGGGTAGTGATGACAGCGCACAAGATAAAGAAGACTACGCTACCGCTATTAAGATTAGGTCCGCCCTGGGGTTGCCCAGATGTTTGGGCTGCGGGTCCACCAAGCACCGATACAAGGCGAGAGAGTGTCTGGCGAGGGGCAAACACTGCAGCAAGTGTGGACTCCTACATCATTTCGCCAGGGCCTGCAAAAAGTTTGAGCGAGGGGAATGGTGACACAGGATGGATTCCCCTGCCACGACTCCTGCGGTTATTCACATCGTCTCCCCGAGCACAAATGGGCGGATTTATTGTGACATAATGCTGGACAGCGTGGAAGTGACGTTGTTGATGGACACGGGCACAGCAGTGTCCACATTGAACTGGCCTACTGTGAGGAGTTTGTTCCCGCAATACGATGTAAGAGGACTGTCGACGCCGTATTGTGGCTATGGAGGTAACAGACCAGCCATCGTGGGTTCGCTGGAGCTGACGGCGAGGTACAAGTTGGCTGCGGTCTCAAATATCCAGTTTGTGGCGACTGTCGAGGGGTTGAACGTGATGGGCTGCGACCTGTTTTACGGACTGGGCTTTACAATCACCAGTGGTATCGGAGAGGAGTGGTCGGGCCGTGGTTTGTGGGACCAGTTCCATGCGTGGTGGATGATGCGGTATGGGACGAAGATTGGCCTAGTATTCTGGGAGATGGACAGGACCAATCCCACCCAGGGCCATCACGGGAGGGTTCCAGTGCCAGGACCCAAGTTACCCTGGATGTGGGAACTGGGTGGCATAGTGGAACGCCCGTGACAGCGGGTGGAGCTGTGAGGACAGCTCCCTCTGCTTCCGGAATTTGTCCGAGAGGTACCAAGAAGCAAAGGGCTGCAATGGTTTCGCCGGTATTCAAAATGAAAGAGAACGGGGCAGGACCGGCTGGCATGGTGGACAGACGTGCCACACAGGAACACTGGAGGCCAAGTCGGGCTTCTCATGGGGTCGCTGGAGCGGTTTGACCCAGAGAGGAAGCCCAGTCTAGACGTCGTGGACGTTTGAAGCCAAGTTGAGCTCCCCTCCGGGACACTGATGTGGTTCGACCCAGGGAGGAGGCTCGGCTAAGGGGGGTCCATGGCAAGAGAAAAAGACGAGAGGACCAGGGACGGCCACAGATGGTGGCTGTCCGGGAGGACGGTTATCTTCAAACGTCCGATGGCTCATGGAGACACCCGAACGAGCTGAGATGTGCTGGTGAGGAGAAGGCGGTGTTGGGGCGCCGACGTAGTTCATCTCCAGGGGTGAAGCATAGAAGAAGCTCTAGTCGGGACCTGCCAGACAGGTCTCCAGGGGGTGGTCTCCCCATCGAGACTGTATGGTGGCAAGGGGGCAATGTGTTTTGGGTTGACCTATTAACATGTTAATGTTTGAAATGTTAATGTGTGCACTACCAGGGCTGAATTATTGTTGTATTGATGTGGTATATGCATTAAAGTGGCTGGGTTCAGTGCTCATTTAAAAAAAAAAAAGACTGTGGGCTACTTTTATCGGGGGGGGGGGGGTGCAGAATTTGTTAATAGGTGTGTATTGCCCGAGCCATGGAGGTCATATGTTTCACACTTACTCGCTGTGGGATTGCCCTGTGTGTGTGTTTAAAAAAAAAAAAGGTACAACACCATTTGTATTGTTGCATTTACTTGCATGTGTGATATGTGATTTGCCCAAGTTGCGGGGTGGGGGTGTTGGGTGGGGGGCTGGCACAGCGGGGTGTGGATGTACATATTGACCATTTGTAGAGTGTTTTGAGAAGGTTTGGATTGTACATATGTTTTGGGATTATTTTTCACATTTTACATTAGGAACACAGCAGCTTATTTTGTCCTATGGACTGTTTTATGATAGAGACAGCAGAATAACCCATCTGGCTGTGTGGAGGTGGGACAGTAGTCCACCTGTCCCCCTCTAGTTTTCGTTATTTGTGTGTATGGATAGGCCCTGTTATCGTATTTACTGTTAGTGTGTGATTTGGGTTAAATTTGGGTGGGTCTAATGGTGTGTGTCTTGGACTTTTCTACGGGGGGGGGGGGGGGAATGTATTAATTATGATTATTATTATTATTATTATTGTGTGTTGTGGGTTACGGCTACACCTTTCCGGTTCTGCCGCCTCCCAGGGTATAAAAGGCCTACCCGGAAATGTTACATATGAATACAGTGGTAAGATGGCAGCATGGGAATGACCGGGGAATAGAGGGGGTTGGTGGCCCACCTTTCCAGTGGTGACACCAGCCAGGGCATAAGGGTCACGGCCGGAAGGGGCACGTCCTCTTTCACCGTTGACGCCTGGATCAGGAGCATTGTAGTCCACTGCTGTTCATTTGTGAGTTCTATAATAAACACTATAAACTGCCTTCCGCCCTATTACTTATTTCACTAATTATGGACACATTTGGCGATGAGGAGAACACGTTTATGGAGCGTGCTGCAACCAGTTTTCAGCCATTTCTGGAGGCGCCTGGGGAGCCTCCCATGCCTTGGCCTTGGTGTTATGCTGTGTTTAGCAACTATCTGGTGGCCCTCAACCTTGGTGAGTTAAAGAAACTACAGGCTAGAGCAATATTGGTCCATAATTTGGCCATGGAAGGACAAAGAATCCTGGAGACTTTGGGGGGAGCCAAGCGTTTTGAGGAGGTAGTAGAGCTAATGGCGTGATATTTTCGTGTGCCAGACAACATTAGGTTAGGTTAATTGGAGACCCTAAAGTGGCCTTAGGTGTGAATGTGTGTGTGAATGGTAAAGGGATAGCGCCGTACCGTGGCTGCTTCATCCATCCAGGTGGATGCCCTCAATTTCCCTTCTGGAGATCAATAAAGTATACAAAATCAAATTTAAAAAAAACCATCATTGTTCGGCGTATCCAGTTTCAACAGCGCCACCAGAGGACGGGAGAGTGAGTAAAGAGATTTGTGACAGACCTACGCCAACTGGCAGTGGAGTGTAGATTTGGGACTCTACACGATGAAATGGTCCAGGATCAGCTGGCAGAGCATGGTTGCTGCCCGGCTGCCCAGTCACGGCTCCTGACCTACTCAGGTGAATTGACTCTGGCTGCCGCTATTGAAATTGTCCAGCAGTTTGAGGTGGCTGAAGTATTAGCAAGGGACCTCAGTAGAGAGTCCTCCTCTCCTGCATCAAATGAGCCTCAACTAAAGGCACTGACAGTGAGCCCTGAAGATGAAGAGGAATATGCCTCCATTGTCAAAATAAGGTCTACCCCGGGAACGCCGAAATGTTACAGCTGTGGGTCCGCTAGACACAGGTATAAGTCCAGAGAGTGTCTGGCGAAGGGAAAGCACTGTGGGAAATGTGACCTGCTGCACCACTTCGCACGGTCCTGTAGGAATTTTGAACAAGGGGGAACGTGAAAAGGGAGGGGGCTCCTCCGTGAAGACTCCCACTGTTGTTCATATGGTTGCACCAGAGTCTGGTGGCTGTACCTATTGCATGGTATCTCTGGACGAAGTCAAGGTATCAGTGCTGGTGGATACGGGTGTGGTGGCTTCTATTTTAAATCTGCAAACAGTGAAGAGTCTGATTCTCCGGCACCGCATCCAGAAGACAGCGGCCCCATTTTATGGGTATGGAAGGAGTAGGATTGCCGTATTGGGGTACATCGAATTAATGGCGCGGTACGAGTCACGGAGCATGCCGGATGTCCAGGTGGTGGTGACTGCTACGGATCCAGCATTATGGAATGTGACATGTTCTATGGCTTTGGCTTCTCCATCACCAGTGACACCAGAGAGGAGTGGTCAGGGGGAGATTTGTGGAACCGACCCCTGCCGGATGTGGACAATGATGCGGTTTGGGATGCCGATTGGTCCGGATTGGGAGAAGACAGCAAGAAGGACCATCACGGGGCGCCTCCCCGGGATGGACCCAATGCCAGAGCCCAAGCTACCCTGGGTGTGGGAGCTGGGCGGCACGACGGGGCCACCGGGTTGGTCGGTGGAACTGAGGCATCAGCACTGAACAGCACCAGGGCTAGACCAACAGGTGCACGTTTGAAACGCACCAGTAGGCAGCCTTCGAAAAGGGCTTCAGGCCGGACTGGTGAACAGACCAGGTCCAAATGGGAAGCCCCCCCAAGACAGGAGGATCCGAGGAGACCAAATAGAGTTCCCCTGGGTGTTGGTGATATGGTTCGCCCTAGGATTGAAGCTCGGTCAAGGGGGATCCATCGGCGTCGTGGGCAGTACGATGACCAGGGGCGTCTGCAGGTGGAAGCGGCCCGGAGTGACGGCTATCTTCACCTGTCAGACGAGACATGAAGCCACCCCAATGAGCTGCGTTGGGTGGTGGAGAAGAGGAGACAGCGCAGCCCGTCACCAGAAGCAAGGAAGCGGAGCTACTCTGGCCGGGAACCACAAGATGGCAATCCTAGGGGGATGGGGGGGGGGGGGGGCTTTTCACTGGGTTTGTGAAATGACTGTGGGTCTGATTGTTGATGTAATTTTAGTTCTAGGCCCTATGTCGTTATGTGTATAGTTGTGTCTCTACTGGGTTTGTGCCCCAGGTGTGTTTATTAGGGAAGTAAATTGGTGAAGATTGGTGGATTTTAGTACATTATATGTGTGTGAAACTAAATTGTTTGAGGCTCATCTGATTGATTGAATGTAGTTTTGAAAATGTGAAGAATTTGAGAGCTAAAAAAAAGAAAGTAAATACAGTTGTTGGTTTGTATGAGAAGAGGAGTATTTTGATGTTTAGTGGGTTAGGAGTAGGGGCTTTATGGCTCGACCTGTAAAATGATGCTAATGTAAATTGGTGGTAATTATTTGACATGCCCAACGTTTTGTATTGTGTGCCCAAGTGTGGGGTGGGGGTGTGTTGGGGTGGGGGAGCGCCACTGGTGGATGTTTAGGTTGTGAATTTGAACTGTTTATTGTTTGTTATTTATTGTGTATGTAAAAGGTTCTGGGATTGATTTTCCTTAGACACACGGCTGTATTTTGTTTGGACTGTTAGGGTCAAGGCAGCAGAATAATCCGCCTGGCCGTGTAGGGGGCGCTGGTAGTTTACCCAGCCCCCCACCCTTGGTTGTATGAATGGATAGGTTATTTATTGGTTTTGTACATACTACTGTATTTTCCCCTGTTAGAGCGTGAGCTGGGTGTTAAATTTGGGTGGGTCAATCTGTGTGCCTGTGTTTTTTTAAAGGGGGGGGGGAATGTTACATATGAAAACAGTAGTAAGATGGCGGCATGGGAATGACCGGGGAATAGAGGGGGTTGGCGGCCTACCTTTCTGGTGGTGACGCCAGCCAGGGTATAAGGGTCACAACCGTAAGGGGCACGTCCTCTTTCACCGTTGACGCCTGGATCAGGAGCACTGTAGTCCACTGCTGTTCATTTGTGAGTTCTATAATAAACACTATAAACTGCCTTCAGCCCTATTACTTATTTCATTAATTATGGACACAACAGGAGGCAAGGATGTTTTTATTATATGTACTAGTATTCTAGTCCTAGCTTGATGTTAAATATGTACGTGGGTGTTTACTACCCACTTTGGCAGACATCAGATGTTTAATAAAAGTTAACATTTCTGCTATACTGATTTTTTTTTTTTACAATGTTATATACCGTATAAAATAATTGGATATGCAGACAGAGCTTACCTTGGCTGTAATGACCACCAGAGACATGTCACGATGTTGTCTTAAATCTACAACCAAGCCAGCAAAGTACTGGTAGCCATTTAGACTTTTGCATACTTCCAGAGTTTCTGCTGTATGAAGTGATTTTGAGTTAATTAGGTAGTTGTCAATATCACAATAGAGCAGTTCCAGGATGCCACTAGCATCTTGACACTGTAGAGACTGGGCTAATCATCTCAGACTGGTGGGTTAATCATCCCAGACTGGATGCAGAGGGTAAAGAGAGAAGGACAATAGCTATGGAGATTATGGTGAGGTAGCAGGAAGAAGGAGTTGGGGGGAGAAGGGATGAATGTATTGTGATGTGAGATGTCATGCAGATATGAGATGGGTGGTTGGTATAAAAGGAGAACCCATGGTGTATTGTGACATGCTTTTATGTGTATGACTGATGTGAGAGTGAATAAAATCGTCTGCTGCATAAATCAGTCTCAATATTTACACTCTCCACATTGGTGACCCCTTGACGAATTATGGAACACGAGGCAAGAACCCTGGAGTCGGCCCGGACGGGAAGCCCCAGCAACGCAGCAAGCATCCCAGAGATGGCCCGGACGGGAACCCCCAGCAACGCGTGCGCTGTTTCGGTCAAACTACTGGACTTTTGGCTGCACAACCCGCGGTCTTGGTTCCACCACACCGAGGCTCAGTTTGCCCACCGGGGAATAACGGCAGACGACACCAAATATTACTATGTGGTCGCAGCGCTGGACACTCGCACGTCTCAGCAAGTAGCGAGCCTGCTCCAACAGTCTCCAGCCCAAGACAAATACGGGACTCTCAAGGCCGTGCTGACTCGGCGCTACACACTCTTGGACTGTGAGAGAGCAGAGAGGCTCTTGAGGCGCTCCGAGTTAGGAGATGGTTCGGCGGTCAAACTGATGGAGAAGATGATGGCGTTAATGGGCACGGACGACGGGCATTTTCTGTTTGCCCACCTTTTCCTCCGGAACCTCCCAACAGAGGCGAGAGCGGTTCTTGCCAAGGTTCAGGTTCAGGTTACTTTATTTGTACCCGTAGGTAGATTTGTTTTGCAGTTGGTGACATCCATATTTACAAGCCACTAATTACATTCAACATAGACACAAACACAGGCACACATCTTACAAAATAGGTAAATATAAAATATGTACAATATAATTTTTATAGCTTGTTCAACTCTTTGACAGCAGCAGGGACAAAGCTGTTTTTGTAGCGCTGGGTTCTACTTTTTGGGACAGCAAACCTCTGTCTGGAGGGAAGAAGCTGAAAGTTGCAGTGCAAAGGGTGGGAGTCATCATTTAAAATCGAGTCGGCCATCCTCTGTACTTGTCTGGTGTACAGGGATGTCAGGCTCAGCTGTGACTCACCAAGCAAACGACTGGACCATCTGACTACCTGATCCAAGGATTTCCTCTGTTTCAGTTTTATCTGACCAAACCATGACATTAAAGAAAAGGATAAAACAGATTCAATAAAAGCCCGATAGAACATAGTCATTATGGTTCGGTCAATTTGGAAGCATGCAAGTTTCCTCAAACAATGCAAATTTTGCTGACCCTTTTTGCACACCCTTTCACAGTTCACCTCAAAGTTCAATCCACTATCAATAATCGTCCCAAGATATTTGTACGATTGTACACATTCGGTGGTCTGGCCTTTTAGTATGGTGACTTTGTGCCTGGGAGTTTTCCTCCTAAAGTCAATAATCATATCTTTCGTTTTTGTTGTATTCAGCTGCAGGTAGGAATCCTCACACCAGTGAACAAAGTCATCAACTACTGGGCCGTGGCCACTCTCACCATCCTGGAGGAGACTGACAATGACTGAGTCATCAGCATACTTTATAATGTGTCTGTTGTCATGTCTGCTCCGACACATGTTTGTGTACAGGATGAAGAGTAGTGGTGACAACCCCCCCCCCCCTGAGGAGAGCCAGTAGAAGAACACTTTAGGTCAGACAATGTGCCATTGACCCTTACTCTCTGCGTCCTGTTGGTTAAGAAATCCAGAATCCAACCCATCAGATTATTGCTTAAATCAAATTGTTGCAGGAGCCTTTCAACTAAAATATGCCAATTCGCCGTTGCTGGCCGCGCGTGACTACCGTGTGCTAGTCCAGGAGGCAGATCGGATCATCCTCACCACCAGAGCCCTCACAGTGAACGCAGCGGCATCGGAACCAAGCGAGACGGCCAGCGGAGGCGAGGAGCCGCCGACGGTAGCATCAGCGGAGGCCAGGAAGTGCCAGAGAGACACGCTCTGCTTCTACCACCGCCGCTTTGGAGAGAATGCACGCAGATGTGCGCCACCGTACCAATTCAAGCGCTCGGGAAATGCCAAGGCCGGCAGTCGGTAGCAGCTGCGACCGCCGGTGAAGAGAACAAGCTGCTCTACGTGACGGACTCGTGCTCGGGGAGACGGATCCTCGTAGACACCGGAGCCCAGAAGAGCATCATCCTGCCGTCCTACGCCAACCGGCTAGCAGGACCTAGCAGCCCCGGGCTGATAGCAGTAAACGGCTCGAGCATTAAGACTTTTGGTGAGAGAACACTGACTTTATCCCTACACGGCCGTATGTGCGAGTGGACTTTTGTCATAGCGGCACTGAGTTTCCCAATCCTGGGAGCTGATTTTCTGTGTGCACATGGGTTACTAGTTGATGTTGCTAACAGACGCCTGGTTAATGCACTGTCTTTTGATTCTCTCCCCTGTACAGCTCAAGGGGCTAGGCCAATAACGCAAGCCAACGTCACAGCTCCAGGCGGTAAGTTCCACACACTACTCAGTTCCCAGCACTCACGGTCCCGACGTTTTCGGCGGCCATCGCTAAACACGGGGTGGAGCACTTTATCACCACCACCTGGCTGCCCGTTTTCGCATGACCTCGGCGCTTGGACGCAGCTAAACTGGCCATAGTGCGTGAGGAGTTTGCCAACCTGGAAAGGTTGGGCATCATCAGACGATCGAACAGCCCATGGGCATCCCCGCTACACATGGTCCCTAAGGCCAAGGGATCGTGGCGACCGTGCGGAGATTTCCGCAGATTGAATAACGCCACAGTGCACGACCACTACCCGATTCCCCATATTCACGATTTTTCCATTCACCTTGCCGGAGCACGCATTTTTTTCTAAAATAGATCTGGTCCGCGGTTACCACCAGGTCCCAGTGAGTGCGGAGGACATACCCAAAACAGCGGTAATAACTCCGTTTGATTGTTTGAGTTTTTACGCATGCCCTTCGGATTAAAAGGAGCAGCACAGACATTCCAACGCATGATGGATGCGGTGTTGCGCGATCTCCTGTTTGTGTTCGTCTACCTGGATGATATCCTGGTGGCCAGTGCGTCCGAGGACGAACACGTAACCCACCTCAGGACGGTTTTCCGGAGGTTGGAGGAGCACGGGTTAATAATCAACCTGGCGAAATGCCAGTTTGGCGTGACGGGGATTGACTTTTTGGGGCACCGCATCTCACCGGAGGGAGCGATACCCTTGCCCGACAAAGTGCATGCTGTGGGGAATTTTCCCCGGCCTCAGACGGTCAGGGCGCTGCAAGAATTTTTGGGGATGGTTAACTTCTATAACCGGTTCCTCCCCCACGCAGCTCAACTCATGCAGTCATTGTATGCCACGCTCAAGAAACGGAAACCCGCGGACAGAGTCGAATGGACTCCGGAGCGAGAGCAGGCATTCTCTGAGGTTAAAACAGCCCTGGCAAACGCCGCACTGTTGGCGCACCCGGACCCAGCAGCCCGGATAGCGCTCACTACCAACGCCTCGGACATGGCCATAGGGGCCGTCGTGGATCAACGTGTCGCCGGTTCGTGGCAGCCGCTCGCTTTTTTCAGCAGGGCTTTGCGCGACAGTGAGCGTAAATACAGCGCGTTCGACAGAGAGTTGCTGGCTCTTCACCTGGCCATACGCCACTTCCAGTTCTGGCTGGAAGGGCACAGCTTCACTGCATTCGTGGACCACAAGCCGCTAATGTTCGCGATGGCCAAGGTTTCGGAACCATGGTTGGGCGGGCAGCAGAGACAGCTGGCCGCGATCTCGGAAATTATGACCGATATTCAGCATGTGTCGGGTAAACTGAATGTGGTAGCGGACTGCCTCTTGTGCGCAGTAGTGGCCCCAGTCTGCGTAGGAATAGATTATACAGCCATGGCCGCAGAGCAGATTGGCGATACAGACGTGTGCGTGCTCCAGTCTGGACCAACAGGGTTAAGGGTGGAGAGCAGAGTACTGCAAGACGGCAAGCCCCCCCCTAATCTGCGACGTCTCCACGGGACGCCCGCGCCCGGTGGTCCCAGTCGCTTGGCGCCGCCGCGTGTTTGAGTCAGTTCACACTCTGGTGCACCCAGGGGTGCACGCGTCAGTCAAAATGGTGGAAGCGAAGTTCGTGTGGCTGGGCCTGCGCAAACAAGTGAAAGAATGGGCTGCAGCCTGCGTAGCATGCCAACGAGCCAAAGTACACAGACACACGAAGGCTCCTTTGGAGCCATTTCGTATACCGGCTAAGAGGTTCGACCATGTTCACGTGGACCTCGTGGGCCCCCTCCCGCCATCGCAGGGGTGCACGCACTTTCTGACAGTGGGGGACCGCACCACACGCTGGCCAGAAGCAGTCCTGCTGGCGGCAACCACATCCGCGGACGTGGCGCGCACTTTTTTGACGACATGGGTGGCACGTTTTGGAATACCATCGGACATCACGTCCAATAGGGGCCCTAAGTTTGTTTCCAACCTCTGGTCTGCGATGGCCCATAGCCTGGGTGTCACAATTCATCGCACAACCGCATACAACCCACAGGCCAATGGGTTATGCGAGCGTTTTCATAGGTCACTGAAAACAGTGCTCAGGGCTTCGCTGACGGATGCAAATTGGGTAGACCGGTTGCCGTGGGTTTTATTGGGGTTGCGTTCCACACCAAAAGAGGATTTGGAGGCTTCCCCGCTGGAGCTTGTTTTTTCTCAACCACTGCGGCTGCCCAGGGAATTTTTGCCAGATAATCCCGTGCCGGACAACTGTCCGTCTCAGCGTTTGCAGCATAGTGCAGACACAGGCACGCTGCCCGGCCCGGCCCACCACTGTTTTCCACGTGCTTTTGTGCCAAAAACTTTGAAGAACGCGTCGTTCGTGTTTGTCAGGCACGATGCCCACCACCCTCCATTGCGCCCACCCTACGATGGCCCATTCAGAGAGCTGGAAACAGGAGACAAACATTTTTTGTTAGATTTGGGGGGTCGTCGGGAGAAAATATGCATAAACAGACTTAAGCCTGCCTTTGTAGTGGCGGACGAGCAAGTGATGTTGGCTCAGGCCCCTCGGCGTGGAAGACCCCCACTAAGAACTCCCCAGGTAAACGATTCATCAGAGCAGCCACACAGGCAAGTTGAAGGTCCCCCCCCCCTCGCCATTGCCCACCCGCAAACAGACACACCCCCAGGACCCCCCCGCCGGCACAGCAGCGCCGCGGAGGCGGTAAACCCCCGTTACAGCAGATATGGGAGGAGACTGAAGCCAGAAGGACGTGAGGACTGAAACTCTGTCTGAGATTCTGGGGCGGGGGGGGGGGGGCGTGTAGAGACTGGGTTAATCATCCCAGACTGGATACAGAGGGTAAAGAGAGAAGGACAATAGCTATGGAGATTATGGTGAGGTAGCAGGAAGAAGGAGTTGGGGGGAGAAGGGATGAATGTATTGTGATGTGAGATGTCATGCAGATATGAGATGGGCGGCTGGTATGAAAGGAGAACCCATGGTGTATTGTGACATACTTTTCTGTGTTTGACTGATGTGAGAGTGAATAAAATCGTCTGCTGCATAAATCAGTCTCGTTATTTACACTCTCCACAACACGATGTAAACAATCACCATAAGATAAGAATGACATTTCAGACTGTTCACAGATAATTTCTCAACATACCGACGCTTGTGCAGTTGTCATATGCTCCAACAAAGTCACACAAGTCAATTTTAAGAAGTTCTGCTGACTGGATCGTGCTAACATCTCGTTTTAATAATGCATTGGTGTATATGGGGTAGCCATAGCAACGTGATTTTTTTCACTCCTGAGGACCCAGATCACTGCAAAACCTGAATAGCCAGAAATGGCTGTGTTGTGGGGGGTTACATTGAGCCCAGAGAGTGTCTGTGCAGTAATGTGAGGCCAAACTACTTTGCAGTCTCTGGATTTTCCAGTGTTCTCTGGGGTCCACGCTGGTTTGGTATGATTGAAATTCTGATGGTTCAATCTGAATAACTGCCTGGTCAGAACTGCTGCGGGCTAGTTGTACCCTTAATACAGAGAAATACAAGGTGGGGGGGAAATGTAATATTCTGTCCTCATGGATTGGAAAGGTAACCAGTTCCAGCTCAAATCAGCGAGAATGATCATTGCAGACTTGGAATGACTGGTGTCCAGCTCTGCAGTGTGCTCCTCTGATAAGCATCCCATTTCATCATTTCTTGCCAAGGGGTGAGACGTAGATGCCAGCTGAAATTAAGTTAGTGAAATTGAGAGACCAGCTTGCAAACTAATGACAATACAACAGGAAATTAAAAAAAAAAATCATAACCCAGTATGGATGGAGGCAGGGCCATTTCTAGCACTTTGGGGCACTCATGCAAGAATGTGTTTGTGTGTGTGTGGGGGGGGGAAGTTGTCCTGTTTATTCTGAACACTTACTGATGCGTTGGGAATTTGGTTACAATATTTCTGTCCACTAGAATTGGCTGCTACTGAATTGACATTGCTGGCAGGACAAAGGCCTAGTTTTATTTTTTTATTTTATTGTGTATGAAGTCCTTTTTAAGTGAGGGTAGTGGTGGGGAAAAAACAGTGACAGACAATATTGCATAGGCAGCACAGTTGCTAAGTCCGCTTATTATAAGCGACTTTGGGCTTGTTTTTCTCTAAAGTCGCTGTGTGGCCTAGGATCATGAAACAGAGATAGGTGCTGACCTACACAATTGGCATAGGAATAACTTAACTTATGCAGAATACATATGTATTTTCCTTTAATTAGAGTTTATAAAATTCTGTTATTCAATGCTGAATGTGTTTACAGTCCATTCACTGAAAACAAAAATAAATCTATATATCGATATGTTATCAAGCAGCCTCTCTTTTACACAATGCGGTAGGTTGTCTGTTGGGCTTTTTGGGGGCTTGTTTCCATAGAGCTGGGTGCTTGTTTCTCTCGTGAAACCTGGCAACACTGATAGGTAGACATTCCTGTAAGCAGAAACGATGAATTAGTACAAATTTCTGACAGTGCTACAATACAAACATTATTGTAGTTTACCTTGTTTAACGTAATCCCATCTGCAATATCCTAAACTTGGGTGACTGTTAAGAGTCCCCACAGTCAAACATTGTGTGCAGAAGAAGCAGATGACTGGAGGCTGATAAAAAAAAATTAAATGATTACTCTTCCTCTTATTAACGTTAACCCTCATAAGGACAAACGTGTTCTTTTCAATTGAGATGTTTTTCAAAACTTAGTGGTGGTTATACTTTTTGTGATGATATTGAGTTCAACTTAATTTATATAGCACCATTTCACAACAACAGTCATCTCATAACACTTTCAACTGTAGGGGAAACCCCCACAATTGCAGAAAGACCCTGGCAATAAGGCAATCCCTGTGAGCAAGCACTTGGTGATGGTGAAGAGGAAAAACTCCCTTTTAGTAGGAAGAAACCTCCAGCAGAACCAGGCTCAGGGAGGGACAGTCATCTGCTGCGACTGGCTGGGGGGTAAGGGGATAGATAAGAAGAAGAAAAGAACAGACATGTAGAGAACAAACAGCACGGTGGGGACTCAATCTATGGGAGAGAACAAACAGATGTTAATGAGCAACAAAAATATTTCACTGAGATTGAAGAAAGGAGTGAGGCCCAGTGTATTGTTGGAGGTCACCTGGCTGTCTAAACCTATTAGCAGCATAACTAAGGGAGGGTTCAGGGGCACCTGATCCCACCCTAATTATAAGCAAGATCAAAAAGGAAGGTTTTAACCCTATTCTTAAAAAAAGAGATTGAGTCTGACTTCCGAATCCAGATTGCCAGCTGGTTCCAAAGGAGAGGAGCTTGATAACTGAAGGCTTTGCCTCCCTTTGTACTTTTGGAGATTCTAGGTTTTCAAATCAAATCAAATTAAATCAAATCAAACTTTATTGTCATATTGCTGTACATACAACTGTAGTGCAGGCAAGATGAAATTGCGTTTCTCTCGGCATCCATATAAGAAGCAGCATGATTTAAGACACACTCCCACATAGCTCCACCCCCCACCCCCACGCCCCCATCCATTCACACATCCCTGAGACATACTTGGGGAAAAAGAATAACTAACTATAATATACAAAATGTCCGTAGGTGCAGTAGTGTGTATGAGAGATTCCGGGTCAACTGTTCAGCATCCTGACAGCTTGTGGAAGGAAGCTGTTGATCAGTCTGGTGGTTCTGCCTCTGATGCTCCGGAATCGTTAACCAGAGGGAAGAAGTTCAAAGTATTTATGCAGAGGGTGAGAACGGTCCTTGACAATGTTCAGTGCCCTGCTCCTACAACGGTTCTGAAAAAGTTCTTGGACAGAGGGGAGGGAGACTCCAATTACCCTCTCCGCCCCCTTGACTATCCTCTGCAGGGCTTTTTTGTCTGACATACTGCAGCTGGAGTACCATGTAGCAATGCAGTACGTCAGAACACTCTCCACCACACCTCTGTAGAAGGTCCTGAGGATGCAGATGGGGAGAGAGGCCTGTTTGAGTTTCCTCAAGAAGTGCAGTCTCTGCTGAGCCCGCTTCCTGATCTCCAAGGAATTCTTGCTCCAGGTCAGGTCCTGCGAGATCTGCACTCCGAGGAACTTGATGTTCTCTACTCTCTCCATTAAACGGCCACTGATGCTGAGGGGGACGTGCTCAGGCTGTGACCGCCGGAAGTCGATAATCATCTCCTTCGTTTTGTCCACGTTGAGCACCAGATTGTTCTCCCTGCACCAGCCCTCCAGGTCTCTCACTTCTTCCCTGTACATTGATTCCTCATCCCTCTGAATAAGTCCCACCACCGTGGTGTCATCTGCAAACTTAATAATCTGGTTCCCCTCGTGTTTGGATACACAGTCATGTGTTAGAAGTGTAAACAACAGTGGACTGAGTACACAGCCTTGAGGGGTTCCGGTACTCAGTGTGACAGAGTTGGAGATGTTGTTTCCAACCCGGACAGACTGAGGTCTCTCAGTCAGGAAATCCAGGATCCAGAGACATGTGGCGGTGTTCAGACCGAGAAGGAGTTATTTCTCCATCAGTCTCTGGGGAATAATGGTGTTGAATGCTGAACTGAAATCAATGTACAGGAGTCTGGCGTAGGTGTCTTTCTGGTCCAGGTGGGTGATGACAGAGTGTAGGGTGGTGACTATAGCATCCTCCGTGGAGCGGTTTGAACGATATGCAAACTGGAGCGGGTCGTGTGATGCAGGGAGGCAGGCTGTAATGTGTGGTTTGACAAGCCGTTCAAAACACTTCATCACAATTGGTGTCAGTGCAACAGGACGATAGTCATTCAAACAGGACACCACTGGTTTCTTTGCCACCAGTACAATGATAGAGGTCTTGAAGCATCTGGGAACGATGGCCTGACTCAGGGAGATGTTATAAATGTCAGTCAGGACATCCGCCAACTCGCTCGCGCAGTCTCGGAGCACACGTCCCGGAATGTTGTCTGGACCTGCAGCTTTGCGTGGGTTGACTCTGGTTAGGGTCCTCCGTGTGTCCGCTGTGTTGATGGTAAAAGCTGGTCTGACCGATGGTGGGGGTGGGCCAGCCCTCCCTCTGATTGTCGAGTTTGATGCTTCAAAACGAGCAAAGAAGTCGTTAAGCCTGTCTGGAAGCGAAGCATCGTCATCATCGACCCCCTGCCTAGACTTAAAGCCCGTCAGTGTCCGAACTCCCTGCCACATCTTCTTGGTGTTCCTAGTGTCACAGAGGTGTCCCTGGATTTTCTCCGCATAGGCGCGCTTTGCCGCCTTAATTCCCTTTGAAAGCGCAGACCTGGCTGAGCGGAGAGCGATCCTGTCCTTCGCTCTGAAGGCTGCATCTCTGGCTGTAAGCAGCGAGCGCACCTCTGCAGTCATCCAGGGCTTATGATTACCCCGCATAGTGATGGTCTTCACTGTAGTGAAATCCTCTGTGCACTTCGCGATGTAGCTGGTGACCGTATCAGCATACTCCTCCACATCTGTCTTGTCTTCCTGGGAGGCTGCTATTTTGAAGACCTTCCAGTCTGTGTGCAGAAAACAGTCTTTCAGTGCAGAGGTTGCACTCTCTGGCCAAATCCTAATTCGTTTCACTGCTAGCCTGCTGCGCTTCAATAAAGGTTTGTAGGCAGGCAGCAGCATCGCGGACATGTGATCAGAACGGCCAAGATGGGGGTGGGGTATCGCTTTATATGCATCTGTGTTTGTGTACACTAAGTTCAACATATTCTCTCCTCTGGTTTTAAAGTCTACACATTGTTTAAACTTGGGGAGCACAGTCTTTAGGCTGGTGTGGTTAAAATCCCCCGCAACCACCACAAAACTGTCCGGGTGTGAAGTTTGGATTTCACTGATCGCATTGTGCAGTACCCTGAGTGCCTTCTTAGCATTAGCTTTAGCATTAGGGCTCGGCGCAATGTAAACACCAGCTACAAACACGTTGCTGAATTCCCTCGGTAAATAATAAGGCCGACAATTTACAATAAGGAACTCCGCCAACGGAGAGCAGTGTTTAGACACTAACGTGGCATTAGCGCACCAGTTCTTGTTAACATAGATGCATAGCCCACCCCCCCCGGCTCTTACCGGAGCTCGCCGTTTCCCTGTCGGCATGGAACATCGCCATATCTTCCAGTTGAATGGCCTCATCAGGAATGTTGCCGTGGAGCCATGTCTCGGTAAAAACAAACACACAGCAGTCCCTCCAATCTCTCCGGGTTTCTCTCAGCAGACGCAGTTCGTCCACCTTGTTTTCGAGAGCGCGGACGTTAGAGAGAAGAAGCGACGGTACCGCTGGTCTGGAGGGGTTAGCCTTTAGCCTAGCATGGATCCCGGCCCTTTTTCCTCACTTTTGCTTGCGTTTGCTCCGCTTCCGCTTCCTCCTCTCTCGGGTAGCTTCCAGCGGGTACTCCGCCAGAATTCCATGCTGGCGTAGAATGTCCAAATCACAACCGATCGCCGCGATTCTTGCAGCGTGCAGCAATCCAGCATTTTGGGAGTGTAGTGCTCTGTTAGGATGACAGGGTAGTATCAGATCTTTTAAATAAAAAGGGGCCTGATTATTTAGAGCCTTGTAAGTGAGAAGAAGGATTTTAAACTTAATTCAAAATTCTATGGGAAGCTATTGAAGGAAGGCCAGACCTGGAGAGATATGTCTCTTTCTAGTACCTGTTAAAACTCTTGCTGCAGCATTTTGGATCAGCTGAAGCCTTTTTAAAGATGTTTTAGGACAGCTTGACAATAAAGAGTTACAACAATCTAATCGAGAGCTAACAAAAGCATTGATTAGTTTCTCAGCATCACTCTGAGACAAGATGCTCCTAATTTTGGCAATATTACACAACTGATAGAAAGGAATCTCATAAACAAGTTTAATATGCGAATTAAAGAACAGATCTTGATCAAAAATAACTCCAAGGTTCCTCACAGAACTATTCAGAGAAAGAGTAAGCGCATCCAAACTAAGAGTTTGATTTGGACAGGTTTTTCTAAGGTTTTTTGAACCAACTAGAATGACTTCAGTCTTATCTGAATTTAGTAGCAGGAAATTACAAGTCATCCAAGCTTTGATTTCCTAAAGTCAAGCCTCTAGTTTGGCTAATTGATTACTGTCATCTGGCTTCATTGACAAGAATAATTGTCTGTCATCGGCATAACAATGAAAATGTATGCAGTGCTTTCTAATAATGTTGCCTAACGGAAGCATATATAAACTAAAAAGAATAGGGCCTAGCACAGATCCCTGTGGAACTCCGTGACTGAGCTTTGAGTTGGAAGAAAACTCATTATTGACATGAACAAACTGGAACCTATCAAATAAATAAGATTTAGACCACTGCAGTGAAGTTCCATTAAGTCCAACAAGGTGTTTTAGTCTATCAAGAAAAACATTATGATTGTTAGTATCAAAAGCTGCACTAAGGTCTAAAAGGACAAGTACAGAAACAAGTCCATTATCAGATGTGATAAGGAGGCCATTAGTGACCTTCGCTAAAGCTGTTTCAATACTATGATGGATTCTAAACTCAGACTGAAACTCTTCAAATAAACTGTTCCCCTGCAAGTGGTCAAATAATTGCGTAGCAACAACTCTAAGATTTTTGAAATGAAAGGCAAATTAGAAATTGGCCTATAGTTGGCTAAAACTCTTGGATCCAGCGTTGGCTTTTTAAGTAAGGGTTTAATTACAGCAGTTTTAAAGGCCTGCGGTGCATGGCCTAATGTTAAGGAAGAATTGATTATTTGAAGAATAGAGCTACCAATAAATGGGAAGACTTCTTTAAATAACCTGGTAGGAATAGGGTCTAAAAGACAGGTTGAAATCTTGGATGAGGAAATTATTTTATCAAACTCTAAAAGGTCAACTGAAGTAAACTCATCCAAACAGATATCAATTGAAGGAGTTGTAGAAGTTACTGTATTTAATGGTGGGGAGAATCTGACTGATTTTATCTCTGATAGATGAAATTTTATTATTGAAGAAGTTCATAAAGTCCTGACTAGTTAGCTCTAAGGGAATGCTACATTTGACAGAGTCCTGACCCTTCGTCAGCCTGGCTACAGTGCTCAAAAGAAACCTGGGATTATTCTTGTTCTCTTCTTATTAATGCAGAATAATAACTTGTTCTCGCTTTCCAAAGAGATTTTTTTTATAAATTAGAAGCTGATTTCTCCAAGCTAAATAGATTTCATCTAATTTAGTAGAGGGCCATTTTCTTTCTAATTGACGAGTCTTGTGTTTTAAGCTATGAGTTTCTGTGCTGAACAAAGGAGTCAGAAATCTCTGATTAGACTTTTTCTTTTATAAAGAGGCCAACATGTCTAGAGTCTGATGCAGAGAAGCTGTAACACTATCTACCATGCTATCAATTACAGAAAGAGCAAGCTCTTCATAGCTTATCTTTGTTGTGTTGACACATGGCATTGAGGAAACAATCTGTTTAAATTTGGTAACAGCATCATCTGAGGGACATCTACTGTAGTAATATTTTTCTTTTGGAGCCAAATAGTCAGAAATAGTAAGATCAAAAGTTAACAGATAATGGTCTGACAGTGCAGGGTTATGAGGAGACACTACCAGATTTTCTATTTCTATGCCATATGTCAGAACAAGGTCCAACGTGTGGTGGAGATTATGAGTAGAATTTCCTCCTTTCTGAGAAAACCCCATTGAGTCTAATATTGAATTAAATGCCATATTAAGGCAATCACTATCTACATCTACATGTATATTAAAGTCCCCTACTATAATTATTCTATCCGATTTTAGCACTAAATTTGCTAAGAACTCAGCAAATTCAGATAAAAACTCTGAGTAGGCTGAGGGAGGACGATAAACAATAGAAATAAAATTGGGCTTAACCTAACATTGCTAAAATGCCCAATACTGAGGACCAGGCCCTCAAAGAAATTATAACATGTTTTTTGTTTCACATTCACTAGTAATTTGAAATGATAAATTGTTGCTACTACTCCTCCATGACCAGAACTTCTGGGATTTTGACAGTTTAAATAACCAGAAAGAGTTGATTCATTTACCCACCACAATCCTCTTGCCCTAACCAAGTCTTTGTAAGGGATATTAAATCAATCTGATGATCAATGAACAGATCATAGACTAGCAGAGACTTGAAAGTTAGAGACCTAATATTTAACAAACCACATTTAATTTTTAAATTATGAGGAGGAACAGAGGCCAAGTCATTAGATTTAGAGGCTACATTTTTAATTTGAGTTTTACCAACTTTTTTTATTCACTTTGGGATGCTTATACATTATATTTTTATTTACAGTACTTTAGAGGAAGCAGACAGTGATTCTCTGATGGGGAAGACAGGGGCTAAGTTGAGGGATGGCAGATGGAGAGAAGCTGCAGAGAGGCGTGTAAGACTGCGACTGCTTCCTGGTCCCAACTCTGAGTTGTCAAGGTTTTGAAACTTTGGATAAAAATGATGCCAGACTGTTAGATAAAAGAGGCGCACCATCCAAAGTGGGATGGATACTGTCTCACCTAATAAGACCAGGTTTTCCCCAAAATGAGCTCCAGTTATTTATGTAGCCCACATTGTTTGCAGGACACCACAGCCAGCAGTTGAAAGATTACATGCGGTTAAACATGTCATCACTGGTCAGATTGGGGTCAGAGAATACTACAGAGGCAGACATTGTTTGGCAAAGTTACACACAGATTCCACACTAAGTTTTGTAACTTCCGACTGCTGGAGTCGGATGTTGTTAATGCCGGTGTGGATAACAATTGTGGAGTATTTACAGTTACTTTTAGCCAGCATTTTCAAATTTGACTCGATGTCACCTGCTCTGGCCCCAGGAATACATTTGACTATGGCCACTGGAGTCTCTAGGTTCATGTTTCTGACTATCCACCTTATTCCTGGGGGTGCCGCTGTAGGAACGATTATGGACGGAACTTCCGGTTTCGGCTGACCTAGTGTTAAAGTGCTGATGACACGTTTTTGACTTCCTCTAATTTTTTAACACATAATACAATATGACAAAATAGGTTGGTCTGTGCAGTTCTAAGTCAAACAGGCCTTTTGTCACGCAAATATCCGACGTCTTCATGAGCACCACATCACCAGTTACGTCAGTGGCTGGAAAACCAGAAGAGCTAAACCTAAAAACTCTGAGTAGGTTGATGGAGGACGATAAACTATGGCAAATAAAATTGGGTTTAGCCTAAAATTGCTAAAATGCCCAATACTGAGGGCCAGGCCCTCAAAGGAATTATAACGTGTTTTTTGCTTTACATTAACTAGTAATTTGGAATGGTAAATTGTTGCTACTCCTTCACCACGACCAGAACTTCTGGGATTTTGACAGTTTAAATAACCAGAGGGAGTTGATTCATTTAAACCAACATAATCCTCTTGCTCTAACAAAGTCTCTGTAAGGGATATTAAATCAATCCGATGATCAACTAGAAAAGCACTCATAGAGCGCATACCTCTGCCAAGGCTCCTTCCGTTTCTCATGGATGACCTCCAAAATGTAATGGGTTTGTGTGTAGGCCTATAGCCACTTGTGGTGAAAATGGCATCAAAGTCTGTCCATCAGTTTTGGAGTATTGTTGCTAACACACTGTCAGAAGATAAGAGCCTTGGCTGAGGTATGCATTCTCAGATCATCACCAAAATATAATGGGTTCCTCTCTAGCCTAAGAACCACCTCTGGTGAAAATTTCATCCAAATCCATCCAGTAGTTTTTGTGTAATCCTGCTGCACAAATACAAACAAAGCCCTTGGTGAAGGTATGCACTCTCAGATCATCACCAAAATCTAATCATCTGTTCCCCGTGCCATTACACACCTTTCCTGAAAATTTCATCAAAATCTGTTCATAACTTTTTGAGTTATGTTGGTAGCAGACAGACAGACAGACAGACAAATAAACAAACCCCGATAAAAACATTACCTCCTTGGCAGAGGTAATTAACAGATCATGGACTAGCAGAGACTTGGGAGTTAGACATCTAATATTTAACAAACCGCATTTAATTTTTAAATTAGGAGGAGGAATTTAGAGACTTCATGTTTAATTTGAGTTTTACCAACTTTTTGTTTAATCACTTTGGGATGCTTATAAATAATATTTTTATTTACTTTGGAGGGAGCAGACAATGATTCTCTGATGGGGAAGACAGGGGCTAAGCTGAGGGGTAGCGGATGAAGAGGAGCTGCAGAGAGGCGTGTAAGACTGCGACTCTGCTTCCTGGTCCCAACTCTGAGTTGTCAAGGTTTTGAAAATTTGGATAAAAATTATGCCAGATTGTTAGATAAAAGAGACGCACCATCCAAGGTGGGATGGATGCCATCTTGTCTAATAAGACCAGGTTTTCCCCAAAATGAGCTCCAATTGTCTATGCAGCCCACATCGTTTGCAGGACACCACACAGACTCATGGCCGCCAATCTGTTACACCTGTGTGCACACCTGCCTGTCATCTTCCTCTGCCAATTTATACTGTCAGGTCCAGTGCTTGGTGCGGAATCGTCTGTTTCTCTTCCTAGAAACCTGCTACGCCAACCTTCGAGCTTCCCAGCCTCGTTGTGTTCTTCCACGTCGGCTTCCAAGCCATCTCCACACCCAGTCCGGGCCTGCGCCTTCCGGACCGACCTACAGCCAAGTAAGCCACCACCATTCCTTCTCACCCTGTCAGCTTCCCTTGTGCACAGGTGGAGATCCGTGGCTGCAGACCCCTTTCTCCCTGGCGGGGGATTCATCTGCCTCCCACACCGGCATCCAGCTCTCCGGCTTTCAGCGGGCACTATACTCCTAGCTGCAGCTTCAGCGCTAACCTGGGCTACACTCTACCACCTCTGACAGTAAGCACTATTCCATCAAGTGCCTTTCGAGCCTAAACTGTATTTAACGCTCCTCTGTCTCTTCCCAGGGTTGCCAGGTCGTATGGTGCTCTGCTCGCCCCAGCTGACTTGCCAACTTACACTACACCCACATAACCTCGCATACACGCACCCACTTACATCCACTATACCCAATAAACGGTTAATTGTATCTGTCTGGAATCGTGTCTGCTTTGTGGGTCACTAGAACCATGTCAGTACGACTCCACCAGAGTGACCCAGCAGACAACGCGCTAGCGCGCAGGATGAACAACTTGGAGACTTGAGTGGCTCAGTTAGCCTATCAACAGCAGGTGATGCTAACACAGTTAGCCAGGGTAACGGACAGGCTAGATCGTTTGGTTAGCCCACAGGGTTTCCCTGCAGCCCCTGTTAGCTTCTCTGCTCCCGCTAGTTCCACCGCTAGCCCCATCATTAGTCAGCCTACTCCGGGCCCCGCTTGTCGGCTTACTCCCGTCCCGACTCCCACCCGTTTTAGTGGCAAACTGGGGGAGGCCAGGGTGTTTCTCATGCAATGCGACATTGTGTTCCAACGGGTACTGGGGGATTTTCCCACTGACCAGAGTCGCATAGGTTATGTGATTAATTTATTGGAGGGACGGGCTTTGGCTTGGGCATACGCAGTGATGGCTAAGGCTAATTATGCTTTGCTAACGTACACTCAGTTTATGAACAAGTTACAGGAGGTGTTCAGCCACTCAGACTGTGAAGATGTGCTTACCTCTCAGTTGTTAAAGCTCCGGCAGGGGTCTAAAGCCGACTACACCGTAGACTTCCTGGTCGTGGCCACGGAGGTTGGGTGGGAGGATGCCTCTCTATGTAGTATTTTTGTCAGAAGCCTGAGCCCTAGCCTACGGGATGAGCTAGCCCATTTGGAGAAGCCCCCTACGCTGCATGAGCTAATCACCCTGGCTATCAGTATCGATAACAGACTAAGGGAGCGGGCGGCCGACCGAAGGACTTCCGGTCGCTTGGGCGGTCTGGCTCACCGCTCCCTACAGCCCCCCCTGCTGGCCCTCCCATCTGCTGATTCCCCGGAAGATCAGGAACCTATGGTTATGGGCGGTTTTAAACTATCATCAGCAGAGAGACAGCGCCGCCAGGAGTTGGGGTTGTGTATTTATTGTGGGAGTGAGGAGAATGAGGTCGAGTCCTGTCCCAAATGGCCAAAAGGGGGAGTCCGTGCGTCACAGTAGGGGGACTCACGGACTTACCCCGTAATAATTCCCCCTCCTGTTTCATGATCCCCATTCATTTCAATTATGGACATAAGGAACTAAACACTAATGCACTCATTGATTCAGGGGCCAAGCAGAGCTTTATTTCAGGGAACCTGGCAACCTGGTTGGGGCTTCCCATGCAGCCATTAGAGACCCCACTAAGACTCATAGCTTTGTCCAAGGCTCCATTGGCCATAGTCACTCATCGGACTGCCCCAGTGTCAGTCATCATATCAGGCAACCATCGGGAGGAGTTAAGGCTGTATGTTTTAACAGTGTCTTCCACTCCGGTCATCCTTGACTATCCCTGGCTTTGCCTACACAACCCCTCTATTGACTGGCGTTCGGGGTGTGTGGTTTCCTGGAGTTCGTTCTGTCTGAGTGCCTGTTTGCAGTCTGCTGCATGCTCGCCTGCCGTGCCTCTGGCTGCACCTGCCTCTCCTCCTCCCGACCTGTCTAAAGTGCCATCCGAGTATCACGATTTAGGGGCCGTTTTTAGCAAATCTCAGGCCCTTTCCCTTCCCCCTCACCGCCCGTATGATTGTGCAATTAACCTCCGGGCCAGTGCTCCGCTGCCATCTAGCAGACTGTACAACCTGTTTGCTCCGGAGTGTGCGGCTATGGACATTTACATCAAGGAGTCCCTGAGTTCGGGCATAATAAGACCTTCTTCATCAGCGGTGGAGGCGTTTTTTTTTTTTTTTGTTGGGAAATAGGATGGTTTTCTTAGGCCATGCATTGAGTTTCGGGAACTCAATAATATAACCATCAAAGACAAATACACTCTCCCTCTCATCAACTCTGCATTTGATTCCCTCCAGGGGGCCTGTTGCTTCACAAAGTTGGACCTGTGCAATGCCTATCATCTGGTGCGGATACGGGAGGGGGATGAGTGGAAGACGGCCTTCCGGACTCCTAGTGGGCATTTTGAATACTTGGTCATGCCATTCGGGCTGACCAATGCCCCGGCCGTCTTCCAGCGATTAATTAATGGTGTTCTGAGAGACTTTTTGGACATGTTTGTGTTTGTTTACCTGGATGATATTCTTGTCTTTTCGCAGTCCATGGAGGAACATCACGTGCATGTGAGGTGGGTGCTGCAGCGGCTGCTGGAAAATAAGCTCTTTGTGAAGGCGGAGAAGTGCGAGTTCCATGTTTCTCGGACCTCTTTCCTTGGCTTTATCATTGCCCACAAGGAGATCATCCATGACCCAGCTAAGGTAAAGGCGGTGGTGGAGTGGCCCACTCCCTCGTCAAGGAAGCAGCTTTTACAGTTACTGGGGTTCGCTAATTTTTAGCGTTTTGTGCAGAACTACAGCCGCATTGCTCTACCACTGACCAACCTAACATCTACCAAGGTGCCTTTTTGGTGGACGGAGGAGGTGGACGCGGCCTTTTCCCTCCTGAAGGACAAGTTCTCTTCCTCGCCTATACTGACGCAGGTGGACCCTGCTCTCCAATGCCTGGTGGAAGTGGATGCCTCGGACTCAGGGGTTGGGGCCGTCTTGTCCCAGCGCTCCCCGGCAGACGGCAAGATACGCCCCTGCGTGTACTTCTCCTGTCGCTTATCCCTGGCGGAGCACAACTACGACATCGGCGACAGGGAACTGCTGGCGTTCAAGCTCGCTTTGGAGGAGTGGCGTCACTGACTGGAGGGTGCTTCTCAGCCGTTCGTCGTCTGGACCGACCACAAAAATCTGGAGTACCTCCGGACGGCTAAGCATCTGAACGCTCGACAGGCCCGCTGGTCTCTCTTCTTCGGATGTTTCAACTTCACCATTACCAACCGCCCTGGGTCGAAGAATACCAAACCGGACACGCTGTCCCGTCAGTTTGCCCCGGAGACGGCGGAGATGGCCAAACATCCTATTCTCTCCCCGTCGTGTGTCATGGGTGCCCTCTCTTAGGGCATTAAGAACAAGGTCCTGAGGACACAGGCGGACGAGGCCGACCTGGGGGGGGGGGGGGGGGGGGCAGCGGAGAGGTTGTTTGTCCCATCGGCCGTCCAGGGATGACCAGGGAGATCATTCAGTGGGGCCATGCATCCAAGTTCGCGTGCCACTCAGGAAGGGCGCGCACAGTGGCTCTCCTGCAGAGGACGTTTTGGTGGCCGTCTCTCCAGAAGGATGTGGGGGACTACATCCGGGCCTGTCCTCAGTGTGCTGCTGGCAAGACATCCTCTTCTCCACTTGCAGGGCTGCTTCACCCCCTTCCCATCCCGGGCAGGCCATGGTCTCACGTGGCATTGGACTTTGTCACCGGTCTCCCCACATCCAATCAGTTCACTACTATCCTCAAGCTGGTTGACAGATTCTCCAAGGCTGCCCATTTCATCCCTCTGCAGGGGCAACCTACGGCTAAGGAGATGGCTGACCTTCTGGTCCAACATGTGGTCAGGCTGCATGGCATCCCTCTGGACATCATCTCTGATCGAGGGCCCCAGTTTGTCTCCAGGGTCTGGAGGTCCTTCTGCGTTGCGCTGGGGGCCACGGCAAGTCTGTCATCAAGATACCACCCACAATCCAACGGGCAGTGCGAGCGAGCCAACCAGGAGGTAGAAGCGGCGCTGCGGTGCGTCGCAACCTCGAATCCATCGTCGTGGAGCACGCACCTCCCCTGTATTGAATATGCGCATAACACTGCTGTGTCAACGGCTATTGGCATGTCCCCCTTTGAAGCTTCGTTGGGTTATAATCCCCTGCTGTTCCCTGAGGAGGAGGGAGACATCGCCGTTTCCTCTGTTCACGCCCATGTGAGGCGTTGCCGGCGGATCTGGAGCAGCGGACGGCGGAACGCAACACCTTGGTGGCCAACCGGTGTAGGGTCCCGGCTCCCGCCTACCCAGTGGGCCAACAAGTATGGTTGTCCACCAAACACATCGACCTGAAGGCTGAAAATAGAGAGACGTCACAACGGTTCATTGGACCTTTTCCCATCAGCCAGATTATTAACCCTGTTTCTGTGCGCCTGACTCTCCGCCCCTCCCTCCGCATCTGCCCGACCTTTCACGTGTCGCAGGTGAAGCCTGTCTGCTCCAGCCCTTTGTGTCCTCCTCCCAGGTCTCCACCTGCACCGATGGTGATCGACGGCGACCCGGCATGGCCAGTCACCGCCACTTTGGACATTCGTTGCCGGGGTCATGGCCTGCAGTACTTGGTGGACTGGGAGGGTTTCAGGCCGGAGTGGAGATCCTGGGTGCATCCCTCCTTCGTGCTGGACAAGCAGCTCATCGGGGACTTCCACGAAGGCTGGAACGACCGCCGAGAGGCGTGTCGTAGGGGGGAGAGTACTGTCATGGCCGCCAATCTGTTACATCTGTGTGCGCACCTGTCTGTCATCTTCCTCTGCCAATTTATACTGTCAGGTCCAGTGCTCGGTGCGGAATCATCTGTTTCTCTTCCTAGAAACCTGCTACGCCAACCTTCGAGCTTCCCAGCTCATTGTGTTCTTCCACGTCGGCTTCCAAGCCATCTCCACACCCAGTCCGGGCCTGCGCCTTCCGGACCGACCTACAACCAAGTAAGCCACCACCATTCCTTCTCACCCTGTCAGCTTCCCCTGTGCACAGGCGGAGATCTGTGGCGGCAGACCCCTTTCTCCCTGGGGGCAGATTCATTTCCCTCCCACACCAGCATCCAGCTCTCCGGCTTCCAGCGGGCACTATCTTCCTGGCTGCAGCTTCAGCGCTAACCTGGGCTACACTCTACCACCTCTGACAGTAAGCACTATTCCATCAAGTGCCTTTCGAGCCTAAACTGTATTTAACGCTCCTCTGTCTCTTCCCAGGGTTGCCAGGTCGTATGGTGCTCTGCTCGCCCCAGCTGACTTGCCAACTTACACTACACTCACATAACCTCGCATACACACACCCACTCACGTCCACTATACCCAATAAACGGTTAATTGTATCTGTCAGGAGTTGTGTCTGCTTTGTGAGTCACTAGAACCATGTCACAGACAGCTAGCAGTTGAAGGATGACAAGCGGCTAAACATGTCATCACTGGTCAGACTGGGGAGGGGCCCAGAGAATACCCCAGAGGCAGACATTGTTTTTGCAAAGTCACACACCAATTCCATATTAAGTTTTGTGACTTGCGACTGCCGGAGTCGGATGTCATTAATGCTGGAGTGGATAACAATTGTGGAGTATTTACAGTTACTTTTAGCCAGCATTTTAAAATTTGACTCGATGTCGCCTGCTCTGGCCCGAGGAATACATTTGACTATGGCCGCTGGAGTCTCTAGGTTCATGTTTCTGACTACAGAGTCGCCAATAATCAGAGTTTTTTCCTCAGCGGGTGTGTCACTGAGCGGGGAAAAGCGATTAGAAACATGAACGGACATGTCTCCGGTCCGTCAGGAGACAGCATGTGCGGCTGGGGAAGTCTGTCTCAGACTCTGTTAGCATCAGCATTGGATCACCCCAGGGCTGTGTACTTTCCCCCCTACTCTTCTCCCTTTATACCAACTCCTGCACCTCCTCCCACCAGTCTGTTAAGCTGATTAAGTTTGCGGACGACACCACCCTCATCGGGCTCATCTCCAACGGTGACGAGTCCGCCTACAGGGAAGAGGTGGCCCAGCTGGTGGCCTGGTGCAGCCACAACAACCTGCAGCTGAATGCTCTGAAGACAGCGGAGATGATTGTGGACTTCAGGAAAGTCACATCCCCCCTGCCCCCCCCCTCACCATCACAGGCTCTCCCATCACCTTTGCAGATTCCTTCCGCTTCTTGGGCACCACCATCACCCGAGACCTCAAATGGGAGCCAACCATCAGCTCCCTCATCAAAAAGGCCCAACAGAGGATGTTCTTTCTGCGGCAGCTGAGGAAGCTCAAGCTACCCACCAAGATGTTAGTGCAGTTCTACACGGCCATCATCGAGTCCATCCTCACCTCCTCCATAACTGTGTGGTACGCAGGAGCCACTGCCAGGGACAGACTAAGGCTGCAGCGCGTCGTGCGCACTGCTGAGAAGGTGATAGGCTGCAAGCTCCCATCTCTCCAGGACCTGTACATCTCCAGGACCCGGAGGCGTGCTGGCCGGATCATAGCCGATCCTTCACATCCTGGTCACGTGCTGTTTGCCCCCCTCCCCTCAGGTAGAAGGCTTTGGTCCATTCGGACTAAAACCTCTCGGCACATGAACAGCTTTTTCCCCTCTGCCATCAGACTGCTGAACACTAAGTGACTTTTGACTCTCGTGCACTATGTACAGCAGCTCAACCAGACTCATGTCATTCATCACTGTTTTTCTGTTGCATTATTGACTGCACTATGTGGTACTTCACATTATCTGCTACATGCTAATTTTTTAAACTGCCTTGACTAGTACTACTCATTATTACTAGTATTATTATTATGAAAAAGCGCTATATAAGTGCAGGTTAGTTAGTTAGTTAGTTATTACTTATTATTACTTATTTTTCTACACTTATTGCACGTTTCTAGTCCTTTAGTTTTTTAGTTTATCCCTTTTTCTCATTATGTTTTTAATGTTGCAGCATGGCACCGAGACAAATTCCTAGTTTGTGTATCACATGAACAATGGCAATAAACCTGATTCTGATTCTGATTCTGATTCTGATTCTGAACAGGTTGGCGGTGAACCGGGGCCTTGCAACTAGGCTTACTTGTCACCGTCCCCCACCCATTCTCCTCACTGCTAAGGAGGACCGTAGGACCGCTAGCAGGCCACCCTATGCTAGGGAGCTCCGCTGTAGCTAAGGGGCGTCCGTCATTATTAACTGGTGCAGAAGGTGTTTCAATGCAGCGGAGCCGGGACTCCAAATCAGACAACCTCGCCTCAAGCGTCTCAAAAAGACAACATTTATTACATTTACCGTTATCACTAAAAGAGGCAGAGGTGTAGCTACAGTAAACATCTGACAGAGAGAGTACACCAGAGGAGGAGGGGAAGGAGAGCTAGTAGCCATAGCTAGTGGCTAACCTGAAACTAACAAAAACACAGATGAAAGGTGAACAGAAGGCTAAAGAGGGTGATTAGATGGCACTGAGTGCGCACACAGGTGTAAGAGGCTTGATAAACAGAAGTGAGAGCTAACGGTAGATGGAAAAAAGTGATTAAAATACAATTAAAGGCAAAAATCCTGAGGAGAATGTGGAGTCTAACCACAGAGCAAACCATATAGGCAGCTGGCAACACAGGAAGTGACGATACGTTACCACAGGAAGCCGCCAGCCAGAGTATCAGCAGACAGAGATACTCAGACAGAGATTTTTATGCCATTTTTGACAAGGACACTTTTGTCCCTTAATGGTAACAACATAACTTTTTTTTAACAGGGTATGAGAGTTAAGAGAATTAAAATACATGTTATGCCAAGGGTGACAAAGTCATTCCATGGAGGGCCAAGACCCTGCATGTATAACTTCCCACCCAGTATCTTCAGCAGGTGTTTTCATTGATGAGTTATCAGTGGGAAGAAATTCAGTGAAATCACCTGTTGAAGACACTGGGTGGAGGTAAAACCTGCAGGGCCTTGGCCCTCCATGGAATGAGTTTGACACCTGTGCGTTAAGCAATTTGGAGAGCCTACCGTGATTACCACACTGTCACACCAGTCTCCAATTACTACAGTCAGATGCTGATAACTAAACAAATGTCCTTATTGAACAATGTTTTTTTATCTGTTATGTTTCACTACACAACATGTAATTTTTAATGCAGTCTGTTACTTATTGAGGCTACAAATCTAAAGTTTAGATAGAAAGGTCACTTATAAAATGAAATGTTTGGTGTCCACATGCATCTATGCTTCCCTTTGTCTGAGCCGGTGAGGAGGAAAGAGCACCACTGGTGGTATCTACAGTATCTCACAAAAGTGAGCACACCCCTCACATTTTTGTAAATGTTTTGTTATATCTTTTCATGGGACAACACTGAAGATATTGTCATAAATTGCCTCTCAGGGCAGAGAAATGAGACCCACGCGCTGAACTGCAGTTAGTGGAATTTATTACACACACAAAAAACAACACAAGTCCCAAGAGGTTCAAGAAAACAAAGTTCAAGGACAGACACTGACGAAAAACTTACAGGCAAAGATGATTCCAGATAAAGGTAAAGCCAACTTTATTGTCATTGAATCCATACAGCCAATCAGGTACAGTAGAACGAAATTACATTTCTCTTATCCACAATGTTAATCACATCTAGAATCAGAGGGGTCGCTGCCATGCAAGGCGCATCCACAAATTTCCCTCCTCCATTCCATTATTGCTGAGCACCAAGCTGGACGGCAGGAAGTTCCGCTTTTATATGGTCTTTGGCATGACCTGGCCAAGATTTGAATCCAGGCCTCCCAGGTGAGGGATGGATGTTCTACCAACTAGGCGACCACTCCGGTGGTAGCCTAGTTGGTAGAGCGTTAGTTGGCCTAAACTCACCACAGTGGAATTGGGCTCTGGTGGCGATGAAGAAGAGCGTTAAACAAGACTGCCACAGTGAGAGAACAATCAGGCAGTCTTTAAATAGTTGGGGAACAGGATGAAACAATGGGCAGCAGGTGCGAGCTTATCCCAATCTGGGATAAGGTAGCACCCGCAGAGGCTCTGGACTGGAGCAAAGCAGCACACGCGGTGGCTCCGGGCTGGACCAAAGCTGCACCCTCGGTGGGCCCGGAATGGGCCAAGGCTGCACCCTCAGTGGGTCTGGACCGGGCCAAGGTTGCACCCCCAGTGGGCCCAGACCGGGCCAAAGCTGCACTCATGGTGACCCCTGGGCTGGGGCGTAACACTCATGGCGGGCCCACACTGGAACGCAGCACCCAAGTTGGTCTTAGGCTGGGGCGTAGCACCCACGATGGTCCCCGACTGGGACATAACACCCACGGAGACCCGGACTAAGGTGGAGCTGCACTCACAGAGGTCCCGGGCTGGGACAGAGCACCCGCGATGACCTCAACCGGAGGGGGAGCAGCACCCATGGAGGTCTTGGGCTGGGACAGACCACCCGCGACAACCTCAACCGAAAGGGGAGTTGCACCCACGGAGGTCCTGGGCTGGGACGGAGCACCTGCGATGACCTCAACTGAAGGGGGGGCAACACCCATGGAGATCCCGGGCTGGGCAGTGGCTCAGGAGGTAGAGCCGGTCGTCCAATAACTGCATGGTTGGCGGTTCGAATCCCGCTCTCCCCGGATATCCTGCTGTTGTGTCCCTGGGCAAGACACTTCACCCTCATTTGCTCCTGGTGGGTCTGGAAGCACCATGTTAGGTAGCATGCCGCCATCAATGTGTGAATGTGTGTGTGAATGGATGGATAGTAGGATCTGTAAAGCGCTTTGGCCATCAAGAGATGAGAATAAAAGCGTTATATAAGTGAATGCCATTTACCATTTACCAAAAAATCCTGAAGGAGAATATCCGACCAATTGTTTGTGACCTCAAGATGAAGCGCACTTGGGTTCTGCAGCAGGACAATGATCCAAAGCAAACTAGCAAGTCCACCTCTGAATGGCTAAAGAAAAACAAAATGAAGACTTAGGGGTGGCCAAGTCAAAGTCCTGACCTGAATCCAATTGAGATACTGTGGCATGACCTTATAAAGGTGGTTCATGCTTGAAAACCCCCCAGTGTGGTTGAATTACAACAATTCTGCAAAGACGAGTGGGCCAAAATTCCTCCACAGCGCTGTAAAAGACTCATTGCCAGTTATCGCGAACACTTGATTGCAGTTGTTACTGCTAAGTGTGGCCCAACCAGTTATTAGGTTTAGGGGCAATCACTTTTTCACACAGGGCCATGTAAGTTTGGATTTATTTTTTCCCTTAAAAATAAACACCTTCAATTAAAAACTGCATTTTGTGCTTACTTGTGTTCTCTTTGTCTAATATTTAAATCTGTTTGATGATCTGAAACATTTAAGTGTGACAAACATAAAAAAAAAAAGAGAAATCAGGAAGGGGGCAAACACTTTTTCACGCCACTGTACCTTCAGTCTTTCTTCAAGCATAACTCAAAAGCAATCAGCTCCATGCACCTGCTCCTCATTTGGTATTCTGGATCTGAGTGGGGATTTTAGGAGGAGGCACGGGCACCTCCAAGCGATGGCTTGGGTTTCTTGACGACACGCTAGCAGGGTGCATGTGGGGTGTGCAACGTAGACAATGAACAGGAAGCATGAAAACACAAGCCTAGGTGGACACGTACCTTAAGAGCAATATTGCTTTCACATCAGTCTCCAAAACACCAGAAAAATCTCCAATAACACCAGAAAAAGTCACTAGATTTGTCGCTAGTCGCTTTTGACAAAAAAAAAGTCACCAAGAGGATTTGAAAAATATGATTTGCTTTAAAATTTGTAATTCTTCCTATAACTTGTAGTGCAAAAAAAGTCTGAAAACATCACAACTTCTATCGCAACTTTTTTAAAACGCTCCCTCAAATTCAGGCTTTTTGGGCCACAACAATTTTAAAAACATCCTGCAAAACCCTGGAGGGACTGATCATTGTGGATTCTCATGTGGCGAGTTAACCTCTTGCACTCCGGGATACCGCAGGCGGTCATGTCTGTGTAATATATTCATTTTTTGTGGTATTGTTACAAAATTTTGACCTCAGCTGGATAACACTTGGTTCTACATTTCTGTTGCATTTTCCAGCCCGGATCTGACAGCTGTGTGTTATTTGCAAGCATTTGTATCTAAAAAAAACACCCAGGCAAACTTTATTTTTTTCAAGTTCAGTATGTTTAGATGACTGTTACTCAGTGGCAGGAGCACTTAGAGAGATTATGACTGTTTTGCCAAAAAATTCAAAGTATTTTCTTTTAAATGAGACCAACCCCATGAAGATGCTGCAAAGGGTTGAAGAACAGCTTTTGATTTACTTTGGGTACGTTATTTTTAGGCGTTTTTAGGGAAATTAACCAGAGTGCAAGGGGTTAAATTATTATTTGTGGTGGGGCATTTTCCACATGTACTACACACAAAAAAAGCTTCTCACCTGTGTCTTTTCATGTGATTATTTAAATTACCACTCTGAAGTTTTTTCCACATGTTCTACAGGAGTAAGGCTTCTCACCTGTGTGTGTTTTCATGTGGGTATTTCAAGAACTACTTTGAAGATTTTTCTACATATTTGACATGAATAAGGCTTCTTGTCTGTATGTGTTTTCATGTGGCTATCTTCGACTTGAACTGGAGCTTTTTCCACATTTTACAGGAATAAAGCTTCTCACCTGTGTGTTTTCATGTGGCTATTTAAATTCCCATTCAAACTGACATTTAAAGAACCACTTAGACTGAAGCTTTTTCCACATATTCTACAGGAATAAAGCTTCTCGACTGTATGTGTTTTCATGTGACAAAATTACCTCTCAAAGTGAAGTTTTTTTTTGGTTTTTTTTCGCATGTTCTGCAAGAGTAAAGCTTCTCACCTGTGCATTTTTATGTGGCTATTTAAAGTACCCCTTTGCTTGAAACTTTTTCCCCATGTTCTACAGGAATAAGGCTTTCCACCTGTGTGTGTTTTCATGTATTCAACAGGATAATGACCCAAAACACACAGCTAAAAACACCCAAGAATGGCTAAGAGCGAAACATTGGACTATTCTAAAGTGGCCTTCTATGAGCCCTGATCTAAATCGTATTGAACATCTGTGGAAGGAGCTGAAACATGCCGTCTGGAGAAGGCACCCTTCAAACCTGAGACAACTGGAGCAGTTTGCTCATGAGGAGTGGGCCAAAATACCTGCTGAGAGGCGCAGAAGTCTCATTGACAGTTACAGAAATCATTTGATTGGAGTGATTGCCTCAAAAGGTTGTGCAACAAAATATTAAGTTAAGGGTACCATCATTTTTGTCCAGGCCTGTTTCATGAGTTTGTTTTTTAAAATAATTCTGTTGAACCACAATTCAAAAGTATTGTCTGATTTTCATTGGTTAATTTTCATAGAATTTTTATTTATTACCACTTTCGTCAGATTCAAGTTATTTCTGTGACCATTGTGGGTTTTTCTTTCATTAACAGAGGGGTACCAACAATTTTGTCCATGTCTGTACCGGTCATCTATTTGGATGTGCTCTGATGCTGTTTTCTTTCCTTTTTTATTGTACATTTTGCACATTTGTCAAGCCCAAATTCCATGCAGAATTTGCAGATTCAGATTCTGCATAAAGCTTGAGATTGTCCATTTAGACCAGATGATTCACTCTCTTGTTCCCTTTTCTTGTTCTGCCTTTGCTTAAATCATACCTGATATCAAGACCTGATAGGATTTTGCTCAAGGGGTTGATACACAGACAGAAGAGCAATGGCAAGAGGCTGTCCCCCTGGAATACTCCTCGTTGGATTCTGATGTTTGGGATAGTTACTTGCCCTTCTTTATGGTTAAGTGTCATTGTGGTTTTCCACTTAGTCATCTGGACCTCCAGAAAAGTTTTAACTTCTGGGTTGATTTATACAGCTCCAGACAGTGTGTTATTCAGGAATGGGGGACGCTGTCAAATGCCTTTTTGTCATCTATCCACGCCATGCTTAAGTTTCTCTCATGCTTCTTGCAGTCTTCCAGGATGGTTTTGTTAATGAGCAGTTGTTCTTTGGCTCCCAACTTATTTCTTATGCAGCCTTTTTGCTGTGGTTGCAAGTAGTTTCCTATATCCTGATGCTCATAGATGGCCTCAGTAATGAGTCCTGTCAGCCATTTGTATGTAGTGGGGAGGCAACAGATAGGTCTGTATTTATTAACTTGTTGGGTTTCAGGACTCTTGGGCAGAAGTATGGTATTTCCATATGTGAGCCACTCTGGTGCTTCTTCTTCTCCCCTAACAAGTCAGTTGAATGCCTCTGCATAGTGTTTGTGCAGTGCTGTCATCTTTTTGAGCCAGAAGTTTGGTATTTTATCTATTCCAGGGGATTTGAAGTTGAGATATTTCCTGATTTTTTCTTTAACAGTTTCTTCTGTGATTTTTAATGAGGGCATTAAAACACCTGTGTGTATTTTCATGTGGCTATTTAAATTATATCGCCGAGTGAATTTTTTCTACATGTTCTACAGGAAAAAAGCTTCTCACTGTTTTATTTATTTATTTTATTTTTTTTAATTTTGATTTTGTATACTTTATTGATCCCCAGAGGGGAAATTCAGGCTATCCATCTGGATGGATGAAGCAGCCACGGTACGGCGCTATCCCTTAACCATTCACACACACATTCACACCTAAGGCCACTTTAGAGTCTCCAATTAACCTAACCTGCATGTTTTTGGCCTGTGGGAGGAAACCGGAGAAATCCCGGAGTAAACCTACGCAGATACGGGGAGAACATGCAAACTCCACACAGATCACTGTTGGTCAGGGGCTGGGATTGAACCAGGGATCCCATGGCCAAGGGTGAGTTGCTGTGCTGCCACAGTGCTAACCACTGCACCATCATACCACCTTATTTGCATCTCATTTCATTACAAATGCAATGGGCCCACACCAGGGGTCTACGGTTACACTTTAAATCAAAAAGCTTTGTATCCGAGGGCTCTCTTCAAGATGGAGACTGTTTCTCCTCCCCTTCTCACCTGTGTGGATTTTCATGCAGCCATTTAAATGACTACTTTGACTAAAGCATTTTCCACATGTTCTACAGGAATAACGCTTCCCATCTGTATGTGTTTTCATGTGGGTATTAAGAGAACCACTTAGAATGAAGCTTTATTCTACAGGAATAAGGCTTTTCACCTGTATGTGTTTTCATATGGCTGTTTAAACTACCACTAAATGTGAAGTTCTTTCCACATATTCTACAAGAGTAAGGCTTCTCACCTGTGTGTATTTTCATGTGGCTAAAGTACCACTCTGACTGAAGCTTTTTCCACATGTTCTACAGGAATAAGCTTCTCACCTGTGTGCATATTTAAATGACTACTTTGACTAAAGCATTTTCCACATGTTCTACAGGAATAAAGCTTCCCATCTGTATGTGTTTTCATGTGGGTATTTAGAGAACCTCTTAGACTGAAGCTTTATTCTACAGGAATAAGGCTTTTCACCTGTATGTGTTTTCATATGGCTGTTTAAACTACCACTAAATGTGAAGTTCTTTCCACATATTCTACAAGAGTAAGGCTTCTCACCTGTGTGTATTTTCATGAGGCTAAAGCACCATTCTGCCTGAAGCTTTTTCCACATGTCCTACAGAAATAAGGCTTCTCACTGTTTTATTTATTTGCATCACATATCATTACAAGTGCAATGGGCCCCAGCCCAAGGTCTATGGTTACACTTTAAATCAGAAAGCTTTGTATCTGAGGGCTCTCTTCAAGATGGAGACTGTTCCTCTGATTGCTGAGATCTGTATTTCACAGATGCTAGGGCAGCCGGGGATCGCCTGTAGATACTTTTTCAGGTTTTTCTTCATCATCCCAGTGGCTCCCACCACCAAAGGTATAATATCTACTTCTTGCAGTTTCCAGGTGCTCCTTAGGTCGTTTTTGAGATCTTGATATTTTGTTATTTTTTCTCTTTATGCTCTATTGAGGCCGTAGTCGTTTGGTATGGTTACATCTATTAATTTAGCAGTTTTGTCCTTTTTGTTCAAGATAACAATGTCCGGTTTTATTGCTCCTCCTTCTATGTGTCTTCCAGTTGGGATTTCTTTGTCACAAAAGATGGTAACATCTCCATTGGAGATGACTGGCTCTGGAGCGTGCTCCCATACTGTCTCTTTTACTTCTATTTTAAATTCTTTGCATATTTTCCAGTGTACATACGTAACAGCAGATCTTATTGTAATGAGCAGTGAAGTGTCCATTGGCCATTAGGATCTGGCTGCCGGAGAGTAAGTGGCTTGCACTCTCCACCGCTGCATGACAGAATCGACATTTGTCACTCTGTGACAGTCCTGCCATATTTTTAAAGGCATTAGTCAGAAGTCCCTGGTCTTGTGCTCCAACCACTAGTCTCTCCTCGTCGTACCCCAGATCTCCGTTCCTGATCCAGTGCAATGTCTCTTCCTTATCAATATAACCCCTACTGGGTTCCTCCTGAAAGCACTCTGCTCCATTATGTTGTTTCCATCTTTCTTTTCTTTCCTCCTGTGTCCTTTTGCTGTATTTTTCCCACGTTTTTCTAGCTATTTTTGTTGCTGGGTTTTGTTGACTGGCTTTTATGTTGTCTAATAAGTCTCCTGCAAAGGCCCCGGCTTGTTTAGTTATGAATGTGAAGTGACAACGGGTTTCATGGTGTTGGGTGACTTTTTCCATTGTCTCATCGTTTGAGCTTTTTAGGTATTGACCAATGCTTATTATTATTGTCCTGTAGGCCTGGTTTATTTCAATTAGGCCCAGCCTTCCCTCTTTACGGAGTATATATCTTATCTAAGCATTGATTTTTATATGTTACCTTGTGCAGGGTCAGGGTCTTCCTAGTCCTAACATCCAGCTTGTCCAGTTCCCCTGTGGCCAGTCTATTACCCCAAATCCATATGTGACAACTGGGACTGCCAGCTGGTTTATCACAGTGATCTTATTTTTTGGCGTTAAACTTGATTTGCAGATTTTCTTTCCACAATGTTGGTATTCTGTTTTGATTATTTCCCTCATTTTCTTGTGTTCAATAATTGTGTTTTCCTTTACGCCCAGATATTTATATGCCGATTCAACTGCCAGGTCTTTGATGTACTTATTGTCATCTATTTGGATGTTCTCTGATGCTGTTTTTTCCTTTTTTCATATTGTACATTTCTTCTCACCTGTGTGTGTGTGTGTCTCACCTGAGTTCCAAGGTTGTCATAGCCAGGAGCGGCACTGGGGTTAAGCTCCCAGTGCTCATAAAATGCTCCTTATGGCGTGCGTCTCGAAAAGCCTCTGACAACTAAGTCCAACTCCTAGCCTGCCCGTGTGGTTTAGTCTCTAAGCCCGGCGGAACTGCTTTTACTAATAGGAGAAGGGGCGAGGGCGGATCGCTGGTGCCTTAAAACCAGATGCTTCTGGTAGATGGTGGCTCGTCAACCTGGGAAGGTAGCCCATCTAGGGGAAGGTAAACCCTGATTTCAAACCTCCGCTGCCTTGCGGCACACCCGGTCACGGGAAAGGCTTCGGGAGTCAACCCTGAGGAAAAATCCGGAGTCGGAGCCCCTAAGGCAGTTCTCTGTTGTGCTCAACATCGTTCTGGCAGCTCCTGCGACGGCACTGGTGCCAAACTGTAGCAGCCCCGCTGTTCCTTTGGATTCATCAGTGACATGGAGAGGGGGGACATGCTGCATGGGCAACATCTTGTCCTCCATATCTTCCTGCCCAGGCTTGAATCCTACCAACGCCCAACGCTGGAAGGTAGAACACCGGATCACTGGAGAGGACACTCCAGCTTCGCCTTTGGAGTAGACAAAACACGGGGAATGACAGTTACCGGTTATAAGCCACCACTCAATTGGCGTAGAGCGCGGCGCCAGTGGTTGTTCCCGACGGTGGGAGGGATCATCAGATCTCACTGGACAGCTACCGCCCGCCTCAAGCTGGGCAGCCCCCAGCCAATAAGATGTTGTCCCGCCACAGCTTGCTTTCCTCATTGGGTGCATGGGGATGAGGAGAAGTCCGAACAGCAGGCTGAGTACCTTCGCACCAGGCAAGACAAAAAGACAAAAGAGACCAACTCTAAAACTGGGAACTTGGAACGTCCGCACTATGATGACAGGACTCGCTGCTAACCTCAAGGACATCAACGACACCAGGAAGACTGCCATCATCAATAATGAGCTGAAGAGACTGGGAGTGGATATCGCCACTCTCCAGGAAACGCGGTTGGCTGACGCAGGCACACTGAGAGAGAAGGACTACACGTTCTACTGGCAGGGAAAGGGCAGTGACGAACACAGGGAGCACGGAGTAGGCTTTGCAGTGAAGAACACCTTGCTGAAGATGGTGGAACCGGGCAGCAATGGCTCTGCACGACTCCTCACCCTCCGCCTCAACACCAGTCAAGGCCCAGTCACCCTCGTCAGTGTGTATGCCCCAACACTGACAGCCACACCAGAGGCAAAAGACGAGTTCTACGAGAATCTCGCAACAACTGTCAGGATCATCCCCAACTCTGAACAACTCATTCTCCTTGGAGACTTCAATGCCAGAGTGGGTGCTGACCACGACTCCTGGCCCTCCTGTCTTGGACCATTTGGCGTGGGCAGAATGAACGACAACGGATAGCGGCTGCTCGAGTTCTGCACATATCACGATCTGTGCATCACAAACTCGTTCTTCAAGACCAAGCCCCAACACAAGGTTTCCTGGCAACATCCGCGCTCAAAGCACTGGCACCAGCTGGACTTGATCCTGACCAGGTGCACCTCACTGAAGAACGTGCTAATCACCCGTTCGTTCCAGAGTGCAGATTGCGACACAGACCATTCATTGGTGTGTTGCAAGGTCAAGCTGCAGCTGAAGAAATTCCATGGTGCTAGACAGCCTGGAAAGGCACGGATTAACACCAGCAAGACGGCCCAACCAGAACTTGTTGAGCGGTTTGCCTCCACCTTTGAGAAGGAACTTGGTGTACCACAAGAAGGAGAATCTGCAAAGCAGAAGTGGGAAGAGCTGCGAAACACCATCCACCGCACAGCCTTGGCTACCTTTGGGAGGAAGACCTCGAAGTCACAGGACTGGTTTGATGCCAAGTTGACCGAGATGACCCCCGTCATTGAAGCCAAGCGCTCAGCACTTGCTGAGTACAAGAAGTACCCAAACGAGAAGAATCTCCAGATTCTCAGGGCTGCGAGAAGCAAAGTTCAGCAGACTGCTCGGCGCTGTGCCAACAAGTTCTGGACTCAGCTCAGCCAAGACATTCAAACCGCTGCCATAACAGGGAACATCCGTGGTATGTACAATGGCATCAAGAAAGCACTTGATCCGGCTCAGAGCAAGACGGCCCCCCTCAAATCCTCCACTGGGGAGATGATCACAGAAAAGAACAAGCAGATGGAGAGATGGGTGGAACACTACTCCGACCTCTACTCCAGACAGAACACCGTGACACCGTCAGCCCTTGATGCCATCGACTGCCTGCCATTCATGGACGAACTTGACGCGGAGCCAACCATCGACGAACTCAGCAAGGCCATTGATAGCTTGGCCGCTGGCAAGGCACCCGGCAACGACGGCATACCCCCCGACCTGATCAAGCACTGCAAGACCGCCCTACTGCTGCCATTGCATGACGTCCTCTGCCAGTGCTGGAAGGAAGGTGCCGTACCACAGGACATGAGGGATGCCAAGATCATCACCCTCTACAAAAACAAAGGGGAGAGAAGCAACTGCAACAACTACAGGGGCATCTCCCTCCTCAGCATTGTTGGCAAAGTCTACGCACGAGTTGTTCTCGTTTGTCTACAGAAGCTTGCCGAACGTGTCTACCCCGAGTCTCAGTGTGGCTTCCGCGCTGAGTGATCGACGGTAGACGTGATATTCTCCATCCGCCAACTCCAGGAGAAATGCAGAGAACAGAACATGCCCCTGTACGTCGCCTTCATCGACCTCACCAAAGCGTCCGATCTGGTCAGCAGAGAGGGCCTTTTCAAGATCCTGCCAAAGATAGGATGCCCACCAAAGTTGCAAAGCCTCATCGAATCGTTTCACACCAACATGCAGGGGATAGTGCAGCACGACGGCAACGTCTCAGAGCCATTCAGCATACGCAGCGGAGTGAAACAGGGCTGTGTACTTGCGCCAACCCTCTTTGGGATTTTCTTTGCTATGCTCCTGAGGCATGCCTTCAGCACAGCAACAGAGGGAATCTACCTGCACACAAGATCTGACGGCAGGCTTTTCAACCTCGCCCGCCTGAAAGCCAGAACCAAAGTACGCGAGGCTCTAATCAGAGACATGCTGTTCGCAGATGATGCTGCAGTCACAACCCACACACAGCAGGAGCTTCAGACCCTGATGGACCGCTTCTCCCAGGCATGCAAGGACTTCGGGCTTACTATCAGTCTGAAGAAGACTAACGTCTTGGCGCAAGGCACGGAAGCACCACCAACCATTACCATCGACGACTACGAGCTGGAGGTCGTGAATCAGTTCACGTACCTGGGGTCCACGATCAGCAATAACCTCTCCCTTGATACAGAGATTGACAAGAGGATTGGAAAATCAGCCTTCACACTCGCTCGCCTCACCACACGAGTGTGGGAGAATCCCAAACTCTCTGTCAAGACGAAGATGGCAGTGTACAACGCCTGCGTCATCAGCACACTGCTCTATGGGAGTGAGACGTGGACAACATACGCCCAGCAGGAAAAGAGACTGAACTCCTTCCACTTGCGCTGCATTCGCCACATCCTGGACATATCCTGGCAGGACAATGTGCCCAACACAGAAGTTCTGTCCCACGCCGGCCTTCCCTCCATGTTCACTCTACTCAGGCAGCGCAGGCTCCGCTGGCTAGGCCACGTTCACCGTATAGAGGATGGCAGAATCCCCAAAGACGTCCTCTACGGAGAACTGGCGACTGGCAGGAGAGACGTTGGCCGCCCACAGCTGCGCTTTAGAGACGTCTGCAAGAGAGACATGAAGGCCCTGGAGATCAACACAGAGCGCTGGGAGGACCTTGCAACGGACCGCTCCAAATGGAGAGGCACCCTGACCAGACAGCTCAAGGCGGGCGAAGAGAGACTGACTGCTGCAGCAGATGAAAAAAGGACCCGCAGGAAGAACCGCCACAGACCCAGCAGCACGGAGACCACCCACAAGTGCGACCTGTGTGACAGAGACTGCCATTCGCGCATCGGCCTGTTCAGCCACAGGCGGTGCTGTTCCAGCAGAGTAGATGTTTAGGATTCTCTTCCATGGTCATCATAGATCGACGTAGGCCGACGACGACTCCATTTTTTTTTTTGATTTTGCATACTTTATTGATCCCCAGAGGGGAAATTGAGGGCATCCACCTGGATGGATGAAGCAGCCACAGTACGGCACTATCCCTTAACCATTCACACACACATTCACACCTAAATGAAGCTTTTTCCACATGTTCTACAGGAAAAAGGCTTCTCATCTGTGTGACTTCTTATATGAATTGATAAACATTGTTTGCAAGTATCTTTTCCCACACATGTTGCATGTTGTCTCATCCACTTATGGCCCTTTTCCATTAGAACCTGTTTGGCCCTGATCGGTTAAGTAGGCTTTGCAGGCTTTTCCATCAGGAACTGTAACGGTTTTGGTCCCAATTTTTCAGACCTACTCCAGAGTGGTTCTAAGCATGCCGTACCGACCTGAAAATGTGACGTCAAAAGACTACAAGCCACTGATTGGTCTGGGCGTAATGCCATGAGAGCGACGTTTGAAGGCTGAATTACAGAATCTCAAGCTGCTATTTGCAAAGATTCGTCCATAAGCCAGCCAGCAAGCGTCAGTATAAACAACGACGATAGAATGGCTTCACAGAAATCAACACCGCGGTCCAGCAGTTCTCTGTTCCTTTCGGCTGATGAGAGAATCCAGACGGAACTAGATGGAGCCACCTGAAATGAATTTACAGCCACGGAAGCACCCAACTTCAACAGTTGAAAGCCGTGATATTAGGATATAGAGGATGGTGAGTGATGTGATATGATGTGATATTATGCATCTTTTACGTTATTTATCCCAGCAGTAGAAAGTTCACTTTGAACAGACAACAACGTTGTCTCTTGTGTGCAGCTAATGAGCTAGCCAGTTTACCATCAATGCTAACTCTGTGCTCTCCTTGTATTTTGCGCTTGTGTTGACAATATCTGATGAAATAAGCTAGTTGTAATCCTGGTGAAAAAGGTAAGGTTTTTTACATGTTACACTTTCGTGCTGTGCATTTACTTAAGCTGTGTGTATTTTCATTTTAGAATCCGACCAGCATCTGCTGTGACACTGGCAATGTTTAGTACAACACAGCAATGTGTTATGAGTGGTAAGTTGCACATCCCGTTATTTTTTATTTAGTAGTGGTGGACAAAGTACTCAAATACTTTGCTTTTTAAGTTAAAGTATAGGTAAAGTGCCAAAATTAAAGTAGCACAATTTCCACTTAATATGAAAGGGACTGAACTGAAACTTATTTGATTGTGTGAATATTAATTACAGAATAATTGAAAATGAATGGGACATCCAGAATTAGCCACTGTAAAATAAACCGCTGTAGAGGATGACTTTCACAAACGAGACAGTTTATTTCTCAGGAAAGGTTTATTGTGAGTCTACATCCTCTAACAAGCAAAGTATCTCAGCAAAGAGGCAGAACAATCATTCTTCACAGCTCTTATACTCTCCAGAGACACAAAACCCCCAACATCAAATATCACATCCCCAACCCACAGTCCTTCAGTAAACATAGCCTCCGAGGCTCCTTGGCGTCTCCATTGTCTCTCAACTCCTCAGCCTTGGAGGCTCCTGCTGGGACATTCTCTCTGACTTCCCGTCTCTCAAGAAACCACTTCACACCTCCCGAGGTCTCTGCCGGGTCAGGTCCTCTTGGACGTTTAGACATGAAGCCTCCAGAGTATGCACCGTCATGCCTACTAAATATATGTGAGGGAAAATGCATACCATACATGCATACCATATATGCGCCCTAAATGCGCGCCATACCGCTTGTTTTTTGTTTTGTTTTGTTTTTTGTTAGATCACTTGTGTGATCCTTTGTGAGTTATATTCATAATAGTGTATGTTGCACTTTGGGGAATGGGAGTTGTTCAGTCACCGTTATATTTTAGTTTACATGTGAAGTTTATAGTCTAAACTCATGCAGTACTATAATAACAGGACACATAAATATTTGAGACCCCTTGAAGTGCTTCCTTTTATATTTTAGCAATACAAGCACAAAACACCACACACACTTGAAGCCAGGGTGACACAGCGGTGGCTAAACTTTTATTGATAAAAATTACATATTTTGACTGAGCAACTCCATACTCAGGGGATGCACACCCTCAGCTAAAGTGTTAGATTCCATTCAGCTGAAGGTATTAACTCGTTCTGATTGCTGAGGCCACAGTAAAAAAATGATTTTAAACGTAACCCAGCCCTTGTAAAATCTACTTTACTGGAGCACAGCTACATGAAAACTGTGGTTAAATGCAACAAAGTACTTTATTGTCACATTCCACCACTGGCTTTGAGCAACAAGTGTATTTCCCAAATATGTTTTAAACTTGCTTTAATTAACCACCACCCTTTTCTCTCTTTTCGTCTAGGCAAGAGGAAAACGATCCACCCCAAACCGGACCTTGCGTCACTATTTACAGGCTGAAGATCTGCTGAACTGGGACCAGTGTGAGCAGCACGTCCAGTTGCTTCTCAGTGAGGCAGCGTGGCCGGTGTGTGTGACCCATTCAAAGTTTTGGGGTTTTTTTTAATACTTTGAATATTGCACTAAATAATCTGGAATTTGCTGCTGATTGTAATAAACAATTTAGTGACTTATGTGTTTGCATCATGATTTTCTATTTTGTCTGTTAAGACACCGGTGGGAAAAGAGTCAACAGTACAAACCATTTATCAGAGACTTTGAAAATAATGGCTCATTGTTAAGAAAAAGTAACCAAAAAACAATTACTTTATTTACTGAAGACTGTATTGTTGGATGTGCCAGTGCAGAAGACACTGCACACTTTAGTGATAGTACCAGTATATTGAGGAATTTGGGGCTATATTCGCATCTGTATTTTCTAATAATGGGTTAGGGCAGGGGTGTCCAATCATGTGCCATAGGTCTTGCCAAGGGCCAAGACCCTGCAGGCTTTACCTCAAACCAGTGTCTTCAACAGCAGATTCCACGGAATTTCTTTCCACCGACTGCTGATCAGTGAAAACACCTGCTGAAGAGACTTGGTAGAAGAGAGAACCTGCGGGGTCTTGGCCCTCCATGGTACATGATTGGACACCCCTGAGTTAGGGTTTAATGGGATTTAACATTTTAACACAAACTGCTTTATGGTTCATAATTCTACTGGTAGACTTACACCAAACCAAAAGTGATTTCTCAAACTTCTAGATTGTTCTTAGACAGCTTTTCCAACCTTTTAATATTTAATTTATGTCACTTGGTGGTAACCTTCACATATAAAAAAAGGGGAGACAGATCTGCAAAAAGTACAAAGGTTTATTGTCAAAATTCCTAGTGCGATACTAAATGAACACATGTATAGTTCATTGTTGATGCAGAGACTATATATTTATACAGTATCTACATGTAATCAGCAATAGTCAATATGATATATATCCAGTAAATCCATATATCCTTGTGACTGCATTATTTTAATTGCTTTTAATCCTAGATCAAGTTTGTTTTGGCTGAAAATGAATCATAATTGTTAAATATATCTTATTATACTTAACTCAGTACTGTTTACCTGTTGAAATATATATTTTATGGCTAATATAACCCCATAGCTAAAATATGGCACATGGCGATCAAGTTTTGGCAGCTGATCACTTTTTGTCACAATACCACTGGCTGAAGGAGGTACTGTACATTCCATGATGTCTCAACAGTCTCTTTATGATTTTCACACAGTTCAGAGCAATTTGTTGCACAGGAAGTTAAACATTTCTACAGACATTCTTAAGTTATGTAACCACTGCGCGTTCATGAAGCTGGGGTGACATCTCATCACTGGGAGCCTGTGTTGAACACCCAGATCCACGGTTTGAAGTGATGATTTTGCCACAAGAGAGCCATCGGAAACACACACACAGAGAATACATATTTTAGTACCTAATAGCAATAACTTGCCGACATTACAATGTAGTACAGCGGACTTAAAGCAAAGTAGCATTAGCAATCATTAGCTTACCTTCATATGTGATGTAGTTCGTATCCTCACGGCTTCCTAAACGCTCCGGTCGTTGGCGCAGATTGGCAGCCACGTCTCAGTCAGTCTGCCCACAGGGCAACTGTGTCTACAGCAATAGATTGCCACTGTCTGCCTGGAGTGAATGAATAATGGACTCACTGTAAGCACTTTGAGATGTCACTTAAAATGTAAAGTGCCATATAAATCCATTATTATTAAAAATAATTATTATCAAAAATGAGAAGTTTCATTCTCCCCTGACATTCTCACAGTAAATATAATTTTAAAATGATTCTGTAGAAGGTCAGAAGTTCTAGCAACACACAAAAATTCATGTAGAAATAATAAAAGCACTTTGAGGTGAGTGCAATATCCCCTGCCTCCATTTCCTTTGAAGATCCCAATACTTACTGACAGAGAGCAGTTTTCAACTCAACTTCAATATAATTACTGTGGGAGAACAAATTATGATAAACCCATTATCCACGAATAGACAACAAATTATACAACCCATAGTTATAGGTCAGAATCCAAAGGTAAACCTATGTAGCAAGTTTGGCGACCCTAGAGAGCTTTACACGTTCTATAGGAAGACATCATAGGGAATACCAACCTTGGCCTTTGACCTTTTGACTCCAAACCTGTAGTCAGAGGACATGGGCTCAGAGTGAACCTCTGTACCAGGTTTGGTAACCCTAGCTTTCTTTGTTGTTGAGATAGTTTATAAGCCATTTTGATGCTGACTTTGACATTGCGATCCCAAAACTAATGTCACATTTCAGGGTCACAAGGTGAACCTTTTCACCAAGTTTGGTGACCCTAACTTTACTCGTACAGTAATAAAGCATAGGGAATGTTAACCTTGGCTTTTGACCTTTTCACCCCAAACCCATAGTCAGACGTTTGGATCCCAAGGTAAAACTGTATACCAGGTTTGGTGGCCCTAGCTCTACTTGTTTTATAGTAACAAGTAAAACTAGAATGCTAAAATACTCAGTATTGAGCATTTTAGCAATTTTAGGCTAAACCCAATTTTATTTGCCATAGTTTATCCTCCTCCATCAACCTACTCAGAGCTTTTATTTGAATTTGCCGACTTCTTATCTGATTTAGTGCTGAAATCAGATAGAATAATTATAGTAGGGGACTTTAATAAACAGTACATGTAGATGTAGATAGTGATTGTCTTAATACGCCATTTAATTCAATTTTAGACTCAATTCAATTCAACTTTATTTATATAGCGCCATTTCACAACAACAGTCATCTCATAGCACTGTGTAGACCCCAGCAATCAGGCAATCCCCTATGAGCAAGCGCTTGGCGACGGTGGAGAGGAAAAACGCCCTTTTAACAGGAAGAAACCTCCAGCAGAACCAGGCTCAGGGAGGGGCAGTCATCTGCTGTGACTGGCTGGGGGGTGAGGGGATAGAGAAGATGAAAAAGACAGACATGTAGAGAGCAAACAGCATGATGGGGACTCAATCTATGGGAGAGAACAAACAGATGTTAATGACCAGCAAAAAAAAAAAAAACTTCATTGAGAGTGAAGAAAGGAGTGAAGCCCAGTGCATTATTGGCGGTCCCCCGGCTGTCTAAACCTATTAGCAGCATAACTAAGGGAGGGTTCAGAGACACATGATCCCTCCCTAATTGTAGGCTATATCAACAAGGAAGGTTTTAACCTGATCCTGATCATCCTGGTATGGGCATCCTGATCAGATGCCCATACCACCTCAACTGGCTCCTTTCAATGTGGAGGAGCAGCGGTTCTACTCTGAGCCTCTCCCAGATGACTGAGCTCTTCACCCTATCTCTGAGGATGATTCCAGAGATCCTATGAAGAAAGCTCATTTCAGCTGCTTGTATCCGTGATCTCATTCTTTTGGTCATTACCCAAAGTTCATGACCACAGGTGAGGGTAGGAACGTAGATTGATTAGTAAATCGACAGCTTTGCCTTAGAGGTCAGCTCCCTCTTCATCACAACAGACCGGTACAATGTCTGCATCACTGCAGATGCTGCTCCGATCTGTCTGTCAATCTCACGCTCCATTCTCCCCTCACTCATGATTAAGACCCCAAAATGTAATGTAATGTAATGTACTTTATTTATATAGCCCTTTAAAACAACCCGTAGGTGACCAAAGTGCTTTACAAAAAATAAACAGCATTAAAAACACACAGAGCATTAAAAACAAATAACATAAACAAAAACAACCTAAAAATAAAATAAAAACAAATGCCAAGACAAATATCACCACTACTGGGTATTAAAAGCCATCCTAAACAAATATGTCTTAAGTTCAGATTTAAAAAGGGTCAGGTCAGAGATAGCACGTAGGTCAGGGGGGAGCAACAGAAAAGGCTCGGTCACCCCAATGTTTATACCTTGACCTAGGCACATCCAGCAAAAGCTGATTGGATGACCTCAAAGCTCTGCCTTGGTCACGGACAGTCAAAACCTCAGACATATAAACCGGAGCAAGGCCATTAAGAGCTTTAAAAACAAAAAGCAAAAGTTTAAAATTAATTCTAAAATGGACTGGAAGCCAATGAAGTGAAAAAAGGATCGGAGTAATGTGCTTTTGCCTAGGTGTGTTGGTCAAAAGACGGGCCGCTGCATTTTGCACAAGTTGAAGGCAGCCAAGAGAAGACTGAGAGATGCCAACATAAAGTGCATTGCAGTAATCAAGTCGAGACGTGACTAAAGCATGGATGGCTATCTCAAGATCATGACGGCTCAGGAATGGTTTGGCTTTGGATAACAAACGTAATTGATAAAAGCTCATTTTGACTACATTGTCAATCTGTTTATCAAATTTTAAATGGCTGTCAAAAATCACCCCCAAATTTCTGACAGCTGAACTGAGCCTTAAAGAGAGGGTACTTAAAATACTTAAACTCCTCCATTTGGGGCAGGAGCCTGTCCCCAACCCGGAGAGGACAATCCATCTTTCTCCGGCTGAGGACCATGGACTCGGATTTGGAGGTACTGATTCTCATCCCAGCTGCTTCACACTCAGCGGCAAACTGTCCCAGTAAGAACTGTAGGTCATTGCTGGATGAAGCCAGCAGGACATCATCTGCAAACAACAGAGATGAGATCCTGTGGCCACCAAGCATGACACCCTCCGTTCCCTGGCAGCGCCTAGAAATCCTGTCCATAAAAATTATGTACAGGATCGGTGACAAAGGGCAGCCCTGGCAGAGTCCAACTGTCACTGGGAATGAGTCCGATTGAGTGCTGCCAATACAAACCAAACTCTCACAATGGTCATACAGAGACCACACAGCTCCTAACAACAAGCCCGATACCCCATACTCCTGAAGCACCCCCTACAAAAAACCACAAGGGACGCGGTCGAATGCCTTTTCCAAGTCCACAAAACACATGTAAACTGGTTGGGCAAACTCCCACAAACCCTGGAGGATTCTCGAGAGGGTAAAGAACCAGTCCGATGTGCCACAACCAGGACGAAAACCACATTGCTCCTCCTGAATCCGAGGTTCGACCAACGGCCGGACTCTCCTCTCCAGTATCTTGGCATAGACCTTCGCAGGGAGGCTGAGGAGTGTGAGCCCTCTAAAGTTGGAGCACACCCTCCGGTGCCCTTTTCTGAAGAGAGGAACTACCACCCCGGTTTGCCATGCCAAAGGCACTGCCCCCAACCTCCACGCAATGTTGCAGAGGCGTGTCAACCATGACAGCCCTACAACATCCAGGGCCTTGAGGTACTCAGGGCGAATCTTGTCCACCCCCGGGGCCCAGCCACCAAAGAGATCATAGGGGCTGAGGTCACCAGGGTGATTAAAATATATAAAAAGTAAAAATCAGAAGTAACACCTCAAATCTTCAATATGCATCATTCATTAAAATATTAGTTTTTAGTTATTTTAAACTCTCGTGAAAAATAGAAATTAAATAATAAGAATAAACCCATTGAACACTTAGTATCTGAAGGGATAGGACAATTCACAATGAGATATCTTTATATTCAAAGATCGGATCGATTGATTAATCTTATTTACTTAATCCCCACAAGCCTCCTCCTCCATCTCTAGTTCGTATAGATAACCGTTCAAACCCACTTCATCACAGGGACTGGCCATTGTTTACTCGTCCGCAGTAAGGGTGGATGCACACTACAATGTTTGGACCCACTTTTACTCACGTTTTGGCAAATGTCTGGCTCTGCTGGTAAAAATTGATAAAAGTTAATGATAGTTGGTGTTTGTTGGCAAACGCTGGCAAAAGTTGTACTCCTTGAAAATTTTCAGCATGTTGAAAATTTGCCGATGTTTGGAATTGAGTATTTCTCTAATTTTTCAAAACGTCTGTAAAAGTCAGTCTAAAAACTATTGTGTGAACCCATCTTAAGCCGGAATCAATGAGTGTACATCACTTCCAGCCAGCAATGGCTGCTCCCCATTGGTTTTGTCCGAGCGGGTTTCATGGGATACATTTATTTGGTATACTGACTCTAGGGGATTACTTTTACTGAATAAGCACATTTTTGGTTTATAATACCTAAAGCACAATTAATGTTGTTAAAATTAACAGTACTGGTTCCCTTTGCATTTGGCCTTTGAGCCCTTTACCACAAACCCATAGTTAGGTGAGGGTGTAAATCGGCCAAGATGTGTATGAGATACAACTACTGTGTCGATTTGAAAAGCCTACATTTCTTTCAGTAGTTACTGTGTTTAGAAGATTTAGGGAAGATCTGACCTCTGACCTTAAGGTCATCCGATGAGAGTGAAATTGCAATATGCACATCATCAGAGTATATCAAACCATGGAACCATGTTTCAAAAAAATTGTAACGAGGACTTCCGGTCTGGACGCCATGGTGATAGCAACTTAACGCTGAACCTCCCAGATCCAATCCAAGGAAAACATCGTCAAAATCAGACTTAACGGATTTTTGGAAGAATAAAAATCAAAAGACAAAAACACCATGCCTAACCACAAACAGAAGAAACTGGCATTCCCCAGGTCAGGACGCGCGGCGGCTGCAGAATCTGATCCCGAGGACCTCCATTCAGGAGACGAAGAGCTGGGCCTAGCTAACAAAAAGGTTAGCCTGAAATCGCTATATGATGAATTACGACGATTTCGGGCCGAATTTCACGAATTCAGAGAGGAACTAATAAGGACGAACAGCAGATTGGACCAGGCCGAAAACCGAATCTTGGAAGCTGAAGAAAGAGTAAAAGTGCTTGAAGATTCTATGCTGGATTTACACAGAAAACAGTCAAGGCTGGAGGCTAAGCTAGCCTACCAAGAAGGAAGACAGAGACGAGATAACATCAGAATTCACGGTCTGAAAGAAGGAGCTGAAGATGGTTTCAACACAGTGGCGGAATGCGTGGAATCCTTATTGAGAGAGAAGTTGGATATTCCACAAACCACCGATTTGAAAATAGAAAAGGCCCATCGTACATTAGCCGCAAAGCCAGCGGCAGAAGCACACCCGCGTTCAGTGTTTGTAAGATTCTCCGATTTCAAAATAAAACAAGAGGTTGTAAGACGGGCTTGGCAGAAAAAAGGATTTATGCATCAAGAAAGAAAAGTCTTCGTGGAGCACGATTACGCCCCTGAGGTTCTTAAAAAGCGACGGGAATATAACGACGCCAAAAAGGTTCTACAGGAAAAGAATCTACGCTTTCAGACGCCATTTCCGGCGAAGTTAAGGGTCTTTTACGGTGAAGAGTCATGTCTCTACAATTCAGCGGAAGAAGCAACAACTGACATGGCGAGAAGAGGACTCCCGGTAACGGTGTTTAAACCCGCAGCGAATCTGAGCGAGAAAATCAGAGCTCAAACGTGGTCCACTCAAAGACCTTCTAAATCCACGGGCCAGCAGCAGGAAACCCAGCCCCAGAGCTACAAAGATAAGCTTTCCAGTTCCAGGAAGGAATAGCGACCTTTTTGTTTTTTTCTCTCTTTTCAGTCATTCTGCACTTCCATCCCCCCTCCTACAAGGTAACAAACATTAAAGGAGATGCAGAATCAGCATGTGGTAAAACCTTTCATGGAGCAGTTATAGCATTAGAAACAAATGTCTTCTTAATTTAAAGGAAAAAAAAAATCTTGTTAAAATAGAAATGTAACAATGACCCACATGTTCTCCCCACACTAACAAATACTGTATTAGAGTGAAGGTTTGCTGTGATGGGGGTGGGAGGGTGCACACAATCTCATAGGGTATAGGCATAAAAAAAAAAAAAAAAAAAAAAAAAAAATCATTACAAATTCGGATTGGGATCTGAAATTCACGTTAAAAACATGGGACAACTTACAGGGGTAAGAGAGGGCCCTCAACACGAAACAGAGTTTGAGGAATTTCCCTCAGAGCCTACACTCCATCAAGGCTCTTACAGGGTCTTTAAAGAGACCCCAGCTCAGGAAGTTTTTTTGACAGTTTTTTGTTTTAAAGTCTCATACACTATGTTCTTAATGTTTTTTATGTTCTTAATGTTCTTTCAGTTTCTGAGTAGCAAAAAAGAGGTCCACCACACTGTTATACTAAATAAGAAAATACAATGGAGAAACAGGGTGTAACCAAAATAGCCTCATATAATGTAAAAGGGATCCTGAATCCAGTTAAAAGATCCAAGATTCTACGCAAAATGAAAAAAGACAAAGCAGAAATAATATTTTTACAAGAAACCCACCTAACAGACGTGGAACACACTAAACTCAATAGACAAGGGTTTAAAATGATCTCTTCATCTTCATATAAGTCAGGGAGGAGGAGGGGAGTAGCGACATTGATATCAACCAAAATTACATTTGAAAAAAAATCAGAACACAAAGATAAAGAAGGGAGGTACAGTTTGGTAATTGGGCGGCTAGAGGGAGAAGATATCACCCTGCTGAATGTATATGCACCACCAGGGGCTAAATGGAAATTTTATAAAAATGTATTCGACCTAATGATAACTAAAGCCCAAGGTTTAGTGATATGTGGCGGAGACTTCAATCTAAGACTGAATCCATACTGGGATGCAACAGGTAACTCTTCACATCAAAATAACACTCAAAATAGGAAAACTCGGATGCTACTAAAAGAAATGGGAATCTGTGACGTATGGAGGGAATTCAACCCCAATGTAAAAGATTATACTTTTTATTCAACGCCACATTCATCTTACTCAAGGATTGATTACTTTTTTATGTTTAATAAAGACATTGGAAGAGTAAAAACATGTAAAATAGGACTGATGGATCTCTCTGACCACAGTCCGATCTATATGGACTTAAACATCCAAAAATACACAAATAATACATTTTCCTGGAGGTTGAATTCAAATGTCCTGAAAGGACCACTGAAAGATGAATTGGAATCAGATATTTTCAAATATTTGGAAGAAAACGATAATGGAGAAGTATCCCCTTTAATACTGTGGGATGCGTGCAAAGCTGTAATAAGGGGAAAAATTATTGCAAAACTGGCAACCCAAAAGAAACCGAGACAAGAAAAACTAATCACACTAGAGTCAGAACTCAAGAACCTAGAAAAAGAACACAAAGACAACACTCATTCTAAAGGCTCGCTCAAGATTAAAGAAATTAAAAATCAAATAAATGAGATCTACACAATAGAAATCCAGAAGAAACTTACATTTCTGAAACAAAAACATTATGAAGCAGGCAGTAAATCGGCAAAATTACTAGCCTATAAATTGAGGAAACAACAAACAGAAAGAGCAATCTACAAAATCAGAGACCCAGTATCAAAGGAAATAAAATTCAGAATTCAGGATATTCTTAAAAGCTTCGAGAATTACTACAAGAACTTATACTCCCACAAAAAACATAAAAACGCATCCAAGACATTCCTAAACACATTACACCTTCCCCAACTTACGGAATCACAAAATAAAACACTACTGTCAGAAATACAACCTAAAGAATTGGAAAAAGCAATTATGAAACTTAAAGCTAACAAATCCTCAGGAGCAGATGGCTATACAGCAGAATGGTACAAAACCTTTAAACAGCAACTATCTCCTCTCCTCTTGAAAACATTTAACTATGTCCTCCACACAGGGGAAATCCCCCCCTCCTGGAGAGAAGGGGTCATTGCAGTTATACCTAAACCTGAAAAGGATAAACTAGAATGCTCCAACTACAGACCAATCAGTGTATTAAATCAGGACTATAAGCTTTTTACCATTATCTTTGCCAAAAGGTTAGAAAACATACTGACAGACTTAATACACTTAGACCAAACAGGTTTTATAAGACAAAGACAGACACAAGACAACATTCGACGCACTTTACACATAATTCATCATATAAAAAAATATAACTTAAATGCAGTCATATTGGGATTAGATGCTGAAAAAGCATTTGATTCGGTTGACTGGTCTTTCCTATATAGAATCTTATCCAGTTTCAATTTTCATAACAACTTCATTAGAACTATACAGGCATTATATAAAAAACCAACAGCTAAAATAAGGATTAACGGTAATTTATCATCATCTTTTGAGCTGGAAAGAGGATGTCGTCAAGGCTGCCCCCTGTCTCCACTGCTCTTTGCAATCTTCATAGAACCTCTGAGCCAATGGATAAGACAAAATCAAAAAATTCAAGGTATTACACTTGGTCAGAAGGAACATAAAATGGCACTCTTTGCCGATGACATTTTAATATACCTAGGGCAACCAGACACTTCTTTACCAGAACTAATCTCAGTTTTTTCAGACTATGGAGATTTATCGGGGTACAAATTAAACATGCATAAAACCCAAGTTTTAACATTCAACTATGACCCAAATCATTATTCACTAAGTGAACTCAAAACTAACTGGGAGCTGGAATCTATGAAATATCTGGGGATCAATATCCCGAAACAACTCAACAAAATTATAACACTAAACTATGATCCACTGGTGACAAAAATAAAATCTGACCTAGCAAGATGGAATATGATACCATTCTTAGGTACTGCGCAAAGAATTGAAACAGTCAAAATGAATATACCCCCACGTCTTCTATACCTTTTCCAAACAATACCGGTAGAACCCCCCAAAAAAACATGGCAGGAGCTAGACAGAAGGATCTCAAGATTCATATGGCAGGGCAAGAGACCTAGAATCAGATATAGAACCCTACAGCTAAACAAAGACAAAGGTGGGCTCGCGCTGCCAAATATCAGGGACTATTTTATAGCTGCACAAATTAAAACTTTAGTAGAGATATGTAACCCAGTCTACACTGCACAATGGAAGGAGATGGAATGCCAAATAACAAGTGACATCCCCCCTACAGGCGATAATAGGGAACAATGCCTTACCTAAACTCTTGAATAACACTAACCCGTGGATAGAGACCCCGCTAAAAATTTGGTTTAAGATAGTCAGAGAGAATCAAGCTAAAGAGCCCTATCGACTTCTGCAATGGATTGCCTATGATCAAGACTTTACCCCCAATAAAACAGACACTAGATTTAAAGAGTGGACAGAGAAAGGGCTGATAAAATATTACGATTTCTTTAAGGGGCAAACTTTAAGAAGTTTTGAAGATTTGAAAAAACAAGGTCTAATAAATCAAGATCTTTACAGGTTCTTTCAGCTTAGACACCACATAAACAATATACTTAAAAAGGAGGATTTGGAAAGGGCCCAGTCAGGTGTTCTGAAGGTCTTCTTAATGGCATATAAAGGGATCCCAGGGATCAGATACATTTCTAAAATATACCAAGGTCTTCAAGACTTAAAAGGAGACAACACATCATATATAAAAGAGAGATGGAAAAAAGAGGGGAATTTCCCTTTACAATTGGAAATATGGGAAAAGCTAAATAGACAGCAATGGAAAAGTACCTCATCCCTGCAGTGGAGAGAATTTGGATGGAAAAATTTGGTAAGATTTTTCAGAACACCTGCACAAAACAAATTTACCCATAAGGGGTTGAACTGTTGGCGCCTGTGTGGTGAAAAGACGGCAAATCATTTTCATGTGTTTTGGTCATGCCCAGTTATCCACCAATATTGGACCAATGTACAGACAATATTGGGGAAAATATTCAAAATAACAGTTCCCTTTTCTTTTATAACTTTGTATTTGGGTTTACTACCGGACTCACTGGAAAGACGAGGAGATAAATACTTATTCAGTGTTTTAATATTGGCAAGTAAAAAAGCCCTAACTAAAAAATGGATGCTGAAGGACTGTCCTACACCTGAAGATTGGATTAACGTGATTCAAGACATTTACTTGATGGAAAAGTTGACATTCGCACTGAGACAGGACATGGATGGGTTCATGAACTTTTGGCAACCCTGGATCGCATATGTGTCTTCCATTAGATCTAATCTTTGACAAATACCATTTCAATGATGGTCCCACTCTTTGTTCCAACGCTACTCAGATGCTCTTTTACTTTTAATTACTTAATTTTCTGTTTGTTTGTTTTTTACTGTTCTGTTTGTTTGTTTATTCGGTTTTTTTGTTTGTTTGTTTGTTTTTTTAATTTAATTCTCTTTAATTTCACTTTTTCTTTCACTTTAAAAAAAAAGGGGGTGTTGTAATAACTATTCTACCAATGTTGTCAAATAGCAAAATATAAGGGAACGTACGATGAAAATGTTAACAATGCAATGCTGTAATGACCTGTATACCCTTTACAAAAACTTAAATTAAAAAAAAAAATGTCAAAAAAATTGGAACGAAACTGTAGGAGGTGTTGATTTCACAAGACAGTTACTGTCTATGAAGTGAAGTCAAACAGGAAGTCATAGTTCAGGGGCTACAACTCCTGCAAAGATCATCCGACCAGAACCAAACTGCAATATGCATATCATCAGTGTATATCAAACAATGGAACCAAGTTTCAAAACAATCGGAACAAAATTGTAGGAGTTGATTTCACATAAGTGGGAAAGACGGACGGGATAGACAGATGGACCCAAAACATAATTCCCCTTTGGGCTTCGACCAGCGTGGGATAAAATTTGTTTCAGAAAGCGATTTTGGCACAGCTGGCATCTCTGCCATGTCAGACACATAAATATACAACACTGAATAATAATGCATAAAAAACAAAACAACAGCAAAATGAAACGGCACCACCTTTACACTCCATCACTGTATTTTAAGCCAGGCCATATCTCGGTGTCTGTCTGGTGTGATTGCAATGATTGACACCTCTCGAAACATCTAAGCCTATAGAATTGAGGGGAAGTGAAGAAATTTGGATGGACAGTACCATTCACCAATTGCAAGCAGTCAAAGTGTGTTCCTGAAGCTCTGATAGGATATATCTCTCTATGTCTATGTTTGTCAGACAGCAAAGATAGGTTGATTTCCACTTTTCAGTGTGATGCACAATTATGCTGCTAATTTTTCACCTTCAACAAGTGTGCTATTGCACAATTTATTTTCATCTTAAGTCATTTTATCCAATTTTCTATGCAGATTTTTTAATACTACAAAAATGACATCAGGGTTTCCTCTGGTAACATTTCTCCGTGGCGACCCGCCACGCTGGAAATCATACCACCATGCCAAGCCAATATGATTTTATTAAGAAAAATATATGAAGCAATGACTTTCCGCAAGCGCGCTCACGAAGAATGCGCATGGCCGTCATCCGCGTACGCTCACAAAGAATGCGCATGGCCGTCATCTGCGCGGAGTTTAGAAGCGCCCCACCCACGCGAGTTCTCCACTCAGTCAGCAGGAAGAGAGTCTCGCTAAGCATGACTGTCGACAAAAATGTGAGTTTGTTTAAGTACTTTAAATGCGGGAAAAAAAAAATCAGAAAAGGTATGTATGTAAGCACTGGAAGCATTTATCATGGTTTTAACTCACTGTTAACGGGAGCAATAATGGAAGAGTCGCTTAGCTCAGAGACGTGGTTAGAATTCATCTGCAACCAGCTTAATATGAAGGGAAAGGCGGCAGGGCTGATGAATTGCTGAGGATATATTTCACCAGCCACTACAATATTAAGTTATGTTCCCTATTATGTACCTGACAAGTTAAAACGAGCGAAATTCACGAAGTCAATGACTTTAATCAGCCCCACCCACGCAAGTTTTCCACTCAGTCAGCAGGCAGTGTCTCGCTAAGCGTGACTGTCGACAAAAACATGAGTTTGTTTAAGTACTTTAAACGTGGAAAAAAGTCAGAAGAGGTATGTATGTAAGCACTGGAGGCATTTATCATGGTTTTAACCCGCTCTTAACGGGAGCAATAATGGAAGAGTCGCTTCGCTAAGAGACGTGGTTAGAATTCATCTACAGCCAGCTAAATTCAATTCAATTCAATTCAACTTTATTTATATAGCGCCATTTCACAACAACAGTCATCTCATAGCACTATCAACTGTAGGGAGGACCCCCACAGTTGCAGAAAGACCCCAGCAATCAGGCGATCCCCTGTGAGCAAGCACTTGGCGACGGTGGAGAGGAAAAACTCCCTTTTAACAGGAAGAAACCTCCAGCAGAACCAGGCTCAGGGAGGGGCAGTCATCTGCTGCGACTGGCTGGGGGGTGAGGGGATAGAGAAGAAGAAAAGAACAGACATGTAGAGAGCAAACAGCACGATGGGGACTCAATCTATGGGAGAGAACAAACAAATGTTAATGACCAGCAAAAAAAAAATATTTCATAGAGAGTGAGGAAAGGAGTGAGGCCCAGTGCATTACTGGAGGTCCCCCGGCTGACTAAACCTATTAGCAGCATAACTAAGGGAGGGTTCAGAAAACACATGATCCCTCCCTAATTGTAGGCTATATCAAAAAGGTAGGTTTTAGCCCTATTCTTAAAAACAGAGATCGAGTCTGACTCCCGAATCCAGATTGGCAGCTGATTCCACAGGAGAGGAGCTTGATAACTGAAGGCTCTGCCTCCCATTGTACTTTTGGAGATTCTAGGTATTACAAGTAAACCTGCATTTTGGGAGCGTAGTGCTCTGTTAGGATGATACGGTAGTATCAGATCTTTTAAATAAAAAGGAGCCTGATTGTTTAGAGCTTTGTAAGTAAGAAGAAGGATTTTAAACTTAATTCTAAACTCTATGGGAAGCCAATGAAGGGAGGCCAGAACCGGAGAGATATGATCTCTCTTTCTAGTACCTGTTAAAACTCTTGCTGCAGCATTTTGGATCAGCTGAAGACTTTTTAAAGATGTTTTAGGACAACCTGATAATAAAGAATTACAATAATCTAATCTCGAGCTAACAAAAGCGTGGATCAGCTTCTCAGCATCACTCTGAGACAAGATGCTCCTAATCTTGGCAATATTACGCAAATGATAGAAGGCAGTCTTAGAAACAAATTTAATATGTGAATTGAAGGACAAATCTTGATCAAAAATAACTCCAAGGTTCCTCACAGAGCTATTAAGAGAAAGAGTAACTGCATCCAAACTGAAAGTTTGATTTGGAAAGGAATTTCTAAGGTTTTTTGGACCAACAAGAATGACTTCAGTCTTATCTGAATTTAATAGCAGGAAATTACAAGTTGTTTTCTCTGATTTGGGAACTCGTAGAGCAATAGAAATATACAAAATGAGTGGACGTGGAAAAGGTACCGGCGGCAAATCCCGAGCCAAGGCAAAATCCCGTTCTTCTCGTGCAGGTCTGCAGTTCCCCGTGGGTCGTGTCCACAGGCTGCTCCGCAAAGGCAACTATGCGGAGCGTGTGGGAGCCGGCGCTCCGGTGTACCTGGCTGCCGTGCTGGAGTACCTGACCGCTGAGATCCTGGAGCTGGCCGGAAACGCGGCCCGCGACAACAAGAAGACCAGGATCATCCCCCGCCACCTGCAGCTGGCCGTCAGGAACGACGAGGAGCTCAATAAGCTGCTGGGAGGAGTGACCATCGCTCAGGGTGGAGTTCTGCCCAACATCCAGGCTGTGCTGCTGCCCAAGAAGAGCGACAAGGCCGCGAAGGGCAAGTAAACATCTGCCCACAGCTGTGAAAACGATCCCCTCATGGATCGTCACCTTATCGTGGTGGGGGGGTTTGCGTGCCCCAGTGATCCCAGGAGCTATGTTGTCCGGGGCAATTTGCCTCTGATAGGGTCTCCCAAGACAAACTGGTCCTGGGTGAAGGGCCAGACTAAGAACGATCCAACAGACTCTCATGATAAATTGTATATCAAGGATTCAGTGTACCCCGCCCGGTATGGGGTTACCGGGGCCCCACCCTGGAGCCAGGCCTGGGGGAGGGGCTCGAAGGCTAGCGTCTGGTGGCCAGGTTTCCACCCATGGGACCCGGCCGGGCTCAGCCCGAAGGAGTTACATGGGTCCGCCCTCCAGTAGGTTCACCACCTGCAGGAGGGATCATGGAAGTCCGGTGCTATGTGGATTAGGTAGCAGTCAAAGGCGGAGACCTTGGCGGACTGATCCCAAGCTTTCTAAACTGGCTTTTGGTACGTGGAATGTCACCTCTCTGGTGGGGAAGGAGCCTGAGCTGGTGTACGAGATTGAGCGATACCGGCTAGATATAGTGGGCCTCACCTCAACACACAGCTCCGGTTCCGGAACCAGTCTCCTGGAGAGGGGCTGGAGCTTGGCCTTTTCTGGAGTTGCCCCGGGCGAGAGGCGACGAGCAGGGGTGGGTATTCTTGTATCGCCCCACCTTGCTGCCTCTATATTGGAGTTTTCCCCGGTGGACGAAAGGGTTGCTTCCCTGCGCCTTCGGGTTGGGAAACGGGTCCTGACCATCATTTGTGCCTATGCACCAAATGATGTTTCAGAGTACCCACCCTTTTTGGAGTCTGTGACTGGGGTGCTGGAGGGTGCTCCTCCTGGAGACTCCATTGTCCTACTGGGGGACTTCAATGCGCACGTGGGCAACGACAGTGAAACCTGGAGGGGGGTGATTGGGAGGAACGGCCTGCCCGATCTGAACCCGAGTGGTGTTCAGTTATTGGACTTCTGTGCTAACCACAGTCTGTCCATAACGAACACCATGTTCAAGCATAAGGGTGTCCATATGTGCACCTGGCACCAGGACACCCTAGGCCGCAGGTCGATGATCGATTTTGTTATCGTATCATCAGACCTGCGACCGTATGTCTTGGACACCCGAGTAAAGAGAGGTGCAGAGCTGTCAACTGATCACCACCTGGTGGTGAGTTGGATCCGATGGCAGGGGAGGAAGCCATTCAGACCTGGTAGACCCAAACGTATAGTGAGGGTGTGCTGGGAGCGTCTGGCTGAGGCCCCTGTCCGGGAGGTCTTCAACTCCCACCTCCGGAAGAACTTCAACCACATTCCGAGGGAGTCTGGAGACATGGAGTCTGAATGGGCCATGTTCTCCACCTCTGTTGTTGAAGCGGCGGCCCAGAGCTGCGGCCGCAAGGTGGTCGGTGCATCTCGTGGTGGCAACCCCCGAACCAAGTGGTGGACACCAGTGGTGAGGGGGGCCATTAAGCTGAAGAAGGAGTCCTATCAAGCTTGGTTGGCTTGTGGGACTCCCGAAGCAGCTGAGGTGTACCGGCAGGCCAAGCGGAGTGCAGCTCGGGTGGTTGCTGAAGCAAAAACCCGGGTATGGGAGGAGTTCGGTGAGGCCATGGAACAAGACTTTCGGTCGGCTTCAAAGAGATTCTGGCAAACTGTTCGGCGGCTCAGGAGGGGAAAGCAGCTCCCCGTCCACACTGTGTATGGTGCGGATGGGACACTGTTGACTTCAACTGGGGATATCGTCGGGCGGTGGAAGGAATACTTCGAGGATCTCCTCAATCCCACTGATACGCCTTCCACAGAGGAAGCAGGGTTTGGGGACAAGGGGGATGACTCGCCTATCACAGGGGCTGAGGTCGCCAAGGTGGTTAAAAATCTCCTTGGTGGCCGGGCCCCGGGGGTGGACGAGATTCGCCCCGAGTACCTCAAGGCCCTGGATGTTGTTGGGCTGTCATGGTTGACACGCCTCTGCAACATTGCGTGGAGGTCGGGGGCAGTGCCTTTGGCATGGCAAACCGGGGTGGTGGTTCCTCTCTTCAAAAAAGGGGACCGGAGGGTGTGCTCCAACTTTAGAGGGATCACACTCCTCAGCCTCCCTGGGAAGGTCTATGCCAAGGTACTGGAGAGGAGAGTCCGGCCGTTGGTCGAACCTCGGATTCAGGAGGAGCAATGTGGTTTTCGTCCTGGCCGTGGCACATCGGACCAGCTCTTTACCCTCTCGAGAATTCTTGAGGGTTCGTGGGAGTTTGCCCAACCAGTTTACATGTGTTTTGTGGACTTGGAGAAGGCATTTGACCGCGTCCCTCGTGGATTTTTGTGGGGGGTGCTTCGGGAGTATGGGGTATCGGGCTTGTTGTTACGAGCTATTCGGTCTCTGTACGACCGTTGTGAGAGTTTAGTTCGTATTGCCAACACTCGGTCGGAGTCATTCCCAGTGAGAGTTGGACTCCGCCAGGGCTGCCCTTTGTCACCGGTCCTGTTCATAATTTTTATGGACAGGATTTCTAGGCGCAGCCAGGGAATGGAGGGTGTCATACTTGGTGACCACAGGATCTCATCTCTGTTGTTTGCAGATGATGTTGTCCTGTTGGCTTCATCCAGCAATGACCTACAGCTCTTGCTGGGACGGTTTGCCGCTGAGTGTGAAGCGGCTGGGATGAGAATCAGCACCTCCAAGTCCGAGTCCATGGTCCTCAGCCGGAAAAAGGTGGATTGTCCTCTCCGGGTTGGGGACAGGCTCCTGCCCCAAGTGGAGGAGTTTAAGTATCTTGGGGTCTTGTTCACGAGTGAGGGGAAAATGGAGCGAGAGATCGACAGACGGATTGGAGCAGCATCTGCAGTGATGCGGACGTTGTACCGGTCTGTTGTGGTGAAGAGGGAGCTTAGTTCTAAGGCAAAGCTGTCGATTTACCAGTCAATCTACGTTCCTACTCTCACCTATGGTCACGAGCTTTGGGTAATGACCGAAAGAACGAGATCGCGGATACAAGCGGCTGAAATGAGCTTTCTCCGTAGGATTGCTGGACTCACCCTCAGAGATAGGGTGAGGAGCTCAGTCATCCGGGAGAGGCTCAGAGTAGAACCGCTGCTCCTCCACATTGAAAGGAGTCAGTTGAGGTGGTATGGGCATCTGATTAGGATGCCTCCTGGACGTCTCCCACTTGAGGTGTTTCAGGCACGTCCCACTGGGAGGAGACCCCGGGGCAGACCCAGGACTCGGTGGAGAGACTATGTCTCCCAGCTAGTCTGGGAACGCCTTGGTATCCCCTCTGAAGAGCTGGAGCAGGTGGCTGGGGAGAGGGAAGTCTGGGCTTCTCTGCTTGAACTGCTGCCTCCGCGACCCGGACCTCCGGAAAAGCGGTAGAAGATGGATGGATGGATGGAAATTACAAGTCATCCAAACTTTGATTTCCTTAAGACAGGCTTCTAACTTGGCTAATTGATTAGTATCATCTGGCTTCATTGACAGGTATAATTGTGTGTCATCTGCATAACAGTGAAAATGTATACAGTGCTTTCTAATAATGTTGCCTAACGGAAGCATATATAAACTAAAAAGAGTAGGGCCAAGCACAGATCCCTGTGGAACTCCATGACTAAGCTTTGAGCTGAGAGAAAACTCATCATTTACATGAACAAACTGGAACCTATCAGATAAATAAGATCTAAACCACTGCAACGAAGTTCCATTAAGTCCAACATAGTGTTCTAATCTATCAAGTAGAATATTATGATCAATAGTATCAAAAGCTGCACTAAGATCTAAAAGGACAAGTACAGAAACTAGTCCATTATCAGATGCAATGAGGAGGTCGTTAGTGACCTTCGCTAAGGCTGTTTCAGTGCTATGATGGATTCTAAACCCAGATTGAAACTCCTCAAATAAACCATTTCCCTGCAGGTGGTCAAATAATTGCATAGCAACAACTCTTTCTAAGATTTTTGAAATGAAAGGGAGATTAGAGATTGGTCTATAGTTAGCTAAAGCTCCTGGATCTAGCGTTGGCTTTTTGAGTAAGGGTTTAATTACAGCCGTTTTAAAAGCCTGCGGTACATGGCCTGAAGTTAATGAAGAATTGATTATATGAAGAATAAAGCTACCAATAAGTGGGAAGACTTCTTTAAATAACCTGGTAGGAATAGGGTCTAAAAGACAAGTTGAAGGTTTGGATGAGGAAACTATTTTGTCTAACTCACAAAGGTCGATTGGAGTAAACTCATCAAGACAGACATCAATAGAAGGAGTTGTAGTAGTTACAGTATTTAAGTTAACTGTGGGAAGAATCTGATTGATTTTATCTCTGATGGATGAAATTTTATTATTGAAAAAGTTCATAAAGTCCTGACTAGTAAGCTCTAAGGGGATGCTAGGATTGACAGAGTCCTGACTCTTTGTCAACCTGGCTACAGTACTGAAAAGAAACCTGGGATTATTCTTGTTCTCTTCTATTAATGCAGAGTAATAACTCGTTCTAGCTTTTCTAAGAGATTTTTTATAAATTAAAAGATGATTTCTCCAAGCTAAATAGATTTCATCTAAATTAGTAGAGCGCCATTTTCTTTCTAATTGACGAGTCTTCTGTTTTAAGCTACGAGTTTCTGTGTAACTTAAAACAGAAGGGAAAGGCGGCGGGGCTGATAAATTGCTGAGGATATACAGTTAGGCCCAGAAATATTTGGACAGTGACACAATCTTCATGATTTGGGCTCTGCATTCCAACACATTGGATTTGAAATGAAACAACTACAACGGAATTGAAGTGCAGACTTTAAGGTTTAATTCAAGGGGCTGAACAAAAATACAGTGGGGCAAAAAAGTATTTAGTCAGCCACCAATTGTGCAAGTTCTCCCACTTAAAAGATGAGAGAGGTCTCCAATTTTCACCATAGGTATACCTCAACTATGAGAGACAAAATGAGAAAAAAAAATCCAGAAAATCACATTGAAGGATTTTTAATGAAATTATTTGCAAATTATGGTGGAAAATAAGTATTTGGTCACCTACAAACAAGCAAGATTTCTGGCTCTCACAGACCTGTAACTTCTTCTTTAAGAGGCTCCTCTGTCCTCCACTCGTTACCTGTATTAATGGCACCTGTTTGAACTCGTTATCAGTATAAAAGACACCTGTCCACAACCTCAAACAGTCAGACTCCAAACTACACTATGGCCAAGACCAAAGAGCTGTCAAAGGACACCAGAAACAAAATTGTAGACCTGCACCAGGCTGGGAAGACTGAATCTGCAATAGGTAAGCAGCTTGGTGTGAAGAAATCAACTGTGGGAGCAATTATTAGAAAATGGAAGACATACAAGACCACTGATAATCTCCCTCGATCTGGGGCTCCACGCAAGATCTCACCCCGTGGGGTCAAAATTATCACGAGAACGGTGAGCAAAAATCCCAGAACCACATGGGGGGACCTAGTGAATGACCTGCAGAGAGCTGGGACCAAAGTAACAAAGGCTACATCAGAAACACACTATGCCGCCAGGGACTCAAATCCTGCAGTGCCAGACGTGTCCCCCTGCTTAAGCCAGTACATGTCCAGGCCCGTCTGAAGTTTGCTAGAGAGCATTTGGATGATCCAGAAGAGGACTGGGGGAATGTCATATGGTCAGATGAAACCAAAATAGAACTTTTTGGTAAAAACTCAACTTGTCATGTTTGGAGGAGAAAGAACACCATACCTACTGTGAAGCATGGGGGTGGAAACATCATACTTTGGGGCTGTTTTTCTGCAAAGGGACCAGGACGACTGATCTGTTTAAAGGAAAGAATGAATAGGGCCATGTATCGTGAGATTTTGAGTGAAAACCTCCTTCCACCAGCAAGGGCATTGAAGATGAAACGTGGCTGGGTCTTTCAGCATAACAATGATCCCAAACACACCGCCCAGGCAATGAAGGAGTGGCTTCGTAAGAAGCATTTCAAGTTCCTGGAGTGGCCTAGCCAGTCTCCAGATCTCAACCCCATAGAAAATCTTTGGAGGGAGTTGAAAGTCTGTGTTGCCCAGCGACAGCCCCAAAACATCACTGCTCTAGAGGAGATCTGCATGGAGGAATGGGCCAAAATACCAGCAACAGTGTGTGAAAACCTTGTGAAAACTTACAGAAAACGTTTGACCTCTGTCATTGCCAACAAAGGGTATATAACAAAGTATTGAGATGAACTTTTGTTATTGACCAAATACTTATTTTACTGAGGAATTTACCAATTAATTCATTAAAAATCCTTCAATGTGATTTTCTGGATTTTTTTTTTCTTATTTTGTCTCTCATACTTGAGGTATACCTATGATGAAAATTGGAGACCTCTCTCATCTGTTAAGTGGGAGAACTTGCACAATTGGTGGCTGACTAAATACTTTTTTACCCCACTGTATATGATTAAACATGTAGGAAATGTAGCTATTTTTATACAAACGCTCCTCATTTCAAGGGCTTAAAAGTAATTGGACAAATAAACATAACCCTAAGTAAAATGTTACTTTTCAATATTTTGTTAAAAATCCTTTGCAGGCAATGACTGCCTGAAGTCTGGAACCCATGGACATCACCAAACGCTGGGTTTCCTCCTTTGTGATGCTTTGCCAGGCCTTTACTGCAGCTGTCTTCAGTTGTTGCTTGTTTGTGGGTCTTTCTGCCTTAAGTTTTGTCTTGAGCAAGTGAAATGCATGCTCGATTGGGTTGAGATCTGGTGATTGACTCGGCCATTGCAGAATATTCCACTTCGTTGCTTTAAAAAACTCCTGGGTTGCTTTTGCAGTATGTTTTGGATCATTGGTGAAGCGCCGTCCAATCAACTTTGCTGCATTTGGCTGAATCTGAGCAGAAAGTATATCCCTATACACTTCAGAATTCATCCGGCTGCTTCTGTCTTTTGTCACATCATCAATAAACACAAGTGACCCAGTGCCATTGGAAGCCATGCATGCCCATGCCATCACACTGCCTCCACCATGTTTTACAGAAGATGTAGTGCTTTGGATCATGAGCTGTTCCAGTTCTTCTCCAAACTTTCTTCTTCCCACCATTCTGGTACAGGTTGTTCTTAGTCTCATCTGTCCAAAGAATGCTATTCCAGAACTGGGCTGGCTTCTTCAAGTGTTTTTTGGCAAAGTCAATTCTGGCCTTTCTATTTTTGAGGCTGATTCATGGTTTGCACCTTGTGGTGAATCCTTTGTATTTACTCTCATGAAGTCTTCTCTTTATGGTAGACTTAGATACTGATACACCTACTTCCTGGAGAGTGTTCTTCACTTGAGTGGATGTTGTGAAGGGGTTGTTCTTCACCATGGAAAGGATTCTGTGATCATCCACCACTGTTGTCTTCCGTGGACGTCCAGGCCTTTTTGAGTTCCCAAGCTCACCAGTGCACTCTTTTTTTTCTCAGAATGTACCAAACTGTTGATTTGGCCACTCCTAACATTTCTGCTATCTCTCTGATGGATTTCTTCTTTTTTTTCAGCCTGAAGATGGTCTGTTTCACCTCCATTGAGAGCTCCTTTGACTGCATGTTGTGTGTTCACAGCAACAGCTTCCAAATGCAAATGCCACACCTGGAATCAACTCCAGACCTTTTAACTGCTTAACTGATGACAGGTTAACGAGGGAAGAGCCCATGCAGCCTTGTTATTTTTTTTTTTTTTTTTTTTTGCAGCCTTCTGAGTCAATTGTCCAATTATTTTTGGTCCCTTGAAAAAGAGGCGGCTACGTATTAAAGAGCTGTAATTCCTAAACCCTTGCTCCAATTTGGATCTGAATACTCTCAAACTACAGCTGAGAGTCTGCACTTTAAGCCCATATTGATTATATAATTGTATCCTGAATATGTTTTCGTAAACAGCTAAAATAACAAAACTTGTGTCACTGTCCAAATATTTTTGGGCCTAACTGTATTTCACCAGCCACTACAATATTAAGTTATGTTCCCTATTATGTACCTGACAAGTTAAAATGAGCGAAATTCACAAAGTCAATGACTTTTAATCCGTCAGCAAACTTCAGACAAACTGAACGTGCCAACGGCTGGATTTCAAAATAAGGGCGGTTTTTCTTCGCGGTGAGATTTCTAAAAAAAAAAAAAAAAAAAAACTATAGATATAAAGAAATATAACAGAAATAACAGCATCCTTGGTCATCTAAGTTAATTTAAATCATTAAATACAATTTTATTAATATTTTTTCTTTGTAATCAGAGTTAAATTATTGTTCTGTTCTGACTGCAGTTATGATCAAATTTATAAATTGTTATAAGGAAAAGTTTAAAAAAAATACCACAGTCTGTTTCAAATTTATTTAAAAAAAACAGTAATTTTATTTTACAAAACAGACAAAAATAAGCCATAAAATAATCCACATATTTATAATAAAGTTTCAAATGTACAAGAAAAGTCAATTTTACAAGAGGAAATTACAAATTTGAGGAAAATGGTTTCAAATTTAGATAAATTTACAGAGAAAAGTAGAAAACTATCAGAAATTGTTATAAATTTTTGAGGAAAAACCTCAAACCTTCAAGACTGAAGTCATTACTCAAGTTTTTAAGTGGGTGCTCTTTGTACCCTTAAGGCAGGGGTGTCCAATCATGTGCCATAAAGGGCCAAGACCCTGCAGGTTTTACCTCCAACCAGTGTCTTCAACAGCAGATTTCACTGAATTTCTTCCCATTGATTGCTGATAAGTGAAAACACCTGCTGAAGAGACTGGGTAGAAGAGAAAACCTGCAGGGTCTTGGCCCTCCATGGCACATGATTGGACACCCCTGCTTTAAGTTAACTAGAATAATTATTAATTTCATAGCACTGCTTTTACATGAGTAGAATTTCTGGCTACTATACCCACCTCTGACCATATAATTTAAGTATGCATGAGTAAATTACTACTATGAATGTTTTTTCCTTCTCTTTCCTACTTTTTCTCAATGGAAAAAACACCAGAATAAAACCACAAAAAAAAGATACATACTTATATCATTTATGTAAACCATGGCAAAAAAAATCCTGCAGGATAAAATGTGACACTTAAGATAAGATAAGATAAGATAAGCCTTTATTAGTCCCACAACGGGGAAATTCCAGGATTGCAACAGCACAGGGATAGCAACACTCAGAGCAACAATCAGAAGGCAAGGAAAAAAAAAAAAAAAAAAAAAAAAAAAAAAAAAAGCAAGAGCAGCTAATATACATATGTACATATTACTATAAAATATATATATACACACTATAAATATATATATTATACTATAAAATATATATATACACACACACACACACACACAGACACACAGTGCAGAGCATTGTAGCTATAACTTGATATTTCCTAACCTGTTTGTATACCACTATAGACAGAGAGAGAAGCTGAATTAGACAGAGCTCAGAGAGGGAAAGATGAGAAAGAGGAGAGGAGCCAAGGAGAGGAAAGTGTTCAGGCCGAGGGTCCAGGAGAGGTGAGCGCAGACAAAGGAGAGAAGGATGACACCAGTAAAAAGTCCAAACACAGGACATCTAGCTGCACGGTGGCGCAGTGGTTTAGCACTGTGGCAGCACAGTTTACCCTCAGCCGGGAGATCGCGGGGATCGTGAGATCGTGGGTTCGATCCCAGCCCCCGACCAACAGTGAGCTGTGTGGAGTTTGCATGTTCTCCCCGTGTTGCGTGGGTTTACTCCGGGATTTCTCCGGTTTCCTCCCGCATACCAAAACATGTAGGTTTAGGGCGCTCGCGCACGCAGCGACCGGCAGCCGGTGGCTTGTCACCAGACTGCAAACCAAATCTACCTACGGGTACAAATAAGTAACAAAAAAAAAAAAAAAAAAAAAAATCTGGGTGGGACCCCAACTGGCCCAATATTCCAAGATACAAGCCTTGGTTGTACAATACTTCAAATGGTAAGTTCCATATGTAAAGTTATTGTACAAAATTTGAAATAATATAAAATTAACATATTCCAGTTAACCTGTTCACCTCAATGAATGCCTATCATTTTTAGGAATGTTCTGCCGCTTATGCAGATGACACAAATATGCTGCAAAGAGGGGAGTATCCAACCGCCCATTTACTGAAGCAGGTTCAATGACCTATCGGATGGACACTTTGGATAGACATATAATCAGTGAACACCACAGGGAGAGTGTTAAATCCCATGGCATGCTGGCAAAAGGTTATTCAAGATTATTCTAAATGAATTTTGTCTTTGGAATAATGAGTTGAAGGTGTATGTCTCTTAATATGCTTTCAAAAATTACAATGCACACAGGTTCCTCAGTCTTTGTTTCCTTTGAGCCCGTTATTGTTCTGGAGCATGAAGCAGTCATAGGGGCCTTTAAATGTCTGTACCATCTGACAAAGCAAGAACAGTCCCATCATACCAATTTTCCAGCACTACTAGACCTTGCAGAGCTTCTTGGCTGTAACTATTTTGAAAAGCTCAAGGTAAATTGCTTCCCTTTTTCCATTATGACCCATTAGAAAACTTTCAGAAAAGATGCATCATGGCTCTTTTGCATTTGTAGATAGGAAGAAACACAAATTATAGATCTCATGTCATCATTGATGAAATGTTGGAAGTCCTTTCTATTGTGGTGGAAGAGCCCATCCTCCAAGCAATACAGACTTCTGTGGCCATAGGCCTGGAAGTTGATGAAAGCACAGACGTTTCCACCATGAGGCAGTTTGATCTGCATGTCAGGTATTAGAAAAATATATCTATGTCAACACCACTCTCAGCTAGCACTGCAATAATCTATAACATAACTGTTTTGTGTATGTTGGTGTGGGTGTTTTTCCTTGTTTATTTATTTAGCGAATGCAAAGTCCTTAAGCCAAGCAGTTGCCTCCTGGTTTGCTGTATGGAGGGTGTGTAATCCTCCTTCCAGTCTTTGGAGCGGGCAAGCCTCTATGATGTGTTCCATTGTTTGCTCCTCTCCACATGCGCACAGTGGGCTAGGGCTACTGCCCCATCTGTGAAGGCTGGCCAAGCAGGGGCCATGTCCAGTCCTGTCTTTTTCCTTGTAATTTTCAGATACAATGAACAAGAGGGGAAACTGTGGAATATGTTCCTCGACCTTGTCACAGTGCCTGATGGGACTGCAAACAGTATAGTGGTGGCAATTAAGAAAGTGCTCCAGAAAAAGAACATCCCTACCCACAAACTGTTTGGACTGGGGACTGATGGAGCAGCAGTGATGACTAGTATGAACAAAAACAAAACAAACAAAAAAAAAAAGATTTCTATATCTAGGTTCTTGCACCATATAGAATCTCAAGTATTTGCTTGATTTAACCAGGATGGCATAATGGGGTTGCCAAACAACTTCAGGATGCATTCCCACGGATGGTGTCTGTTGCGTGTGCTGCACATCGACTGGCACTGGCATGCAAAGATGCATCCAGCAATGTGCCATACATGAATACATTTAGAGATCACCTGCAGCAGCTTCATACTTATTTCAGAAATAGCTGCAACAGGACTGCTGTTCTTCAAGCAGCATCAAAGGCCTTAGGTGTTCCTGACTTGTCTGTGAAGGTAGGTTTAATTGAAGGTTTAACTGTCTAATAATCATTAGATTACATTTAATATAATTCCTGTAAACTAACCCTTATTTTTGTCATTCAGGAGGTCAAAGACACTCGCTGGCTGTCCCAGCATCAGGCCATCATTAATTTACAACGTAACTTCAGTGCTGTGTTGGCAGCATTAGCTGAGGAGGTGGAAGTAAACCAGTGCCCACTAGCAAAAGGGTTATACAGTTTTTGTGCCACTTACTGATTTGTGGCAGCTGTGTATATGCAAGCTGATGTACTGCTCCACCTGTCAAGGCTCTCCAAGATTTTTCAGAAACAGCAAGTAAACTTTCTCTCTATTGAACATCAGGTAAGCATACAATTATAGTACATTTTTAAGTACCATGAACAATATTTAAAGTTTAGTGAAACTTGCTGTTAAAAGTATACAACTGTCAAGACAAAACACCGTTAAAAACAAAAAACAACTTTTGTTTTAGGTCCCTGTGACTATTGAAACTTTGAAAGCCATAAAGGATGCAGGTGATTCCCAGCCTCCTGGTTCGGTCTTGGAAAAATTACACCAGGACCTAGATGACCCCAGAGGTCTTGGTGCATTCAGCATCTGAGATGAAGAGGAGAGAGGGAGGAGAGGACAAGAACACCAACAGGGAAGGATGACAAGGAGCAGCTCTGGGCAAGATTCAGGGAGCAAGTAAGATATTCAGATTTCGTTCTAAGGTGTGTGTGTGTGTGTGTGTGTGTGTGTGTGTGTGTGTGTGTGTGTGTGTGTGTGTGTGTGTAAATTTAATCAACTTCATGGCTCACTGTGTATTTGATAATGTTTTCTGTCTTTTCTTTGCTCATCAATCAGATCATGGATCCATACACTGATGGTCTTGTAGAGAGCCTTGTTTGCAGGTTTCAACATCTTGGAATTTTAGCAGCTTTCAGTGTGCTGGAACCTCAGGCCTTAAAGGCAAATGAAGATGTAAATGTCGCTAAATTGAAGACACTGGCAAAGCAGTTCATCCAGGAACAAGAGGATAATGTCCTACAGGAGTGGGCCTCTTTCAAGCATCACTTGCTAACTGGAGCATTCAAGTCTGACAGACTTTTGAAAAACAATTTTTTTAGGAATGTTGGGATATTTGGACTGATTTTGAATTACAACCGTTGCATCCATGTGTGTATAGGAAATGGATCAGCAGTCAATTATGAGTACATTGGCCTGCCAAAATGAGGAGTGGGGCCAGCTCTACCCATCCCTCAGTCAACTAGCAGCTATTGCACTCACAGTCCCCATTTCTTCTGTAAATTGTGTGAGGGATTTTTTCACTATGAATAGGGTAAGAGAAATGGAATGTGCAATACGTAAAACTGTTCCTCCACCATGTGACATTATTCTTTGTGCTTGTAGGTGAAGACAGCTCTAAGGAACTGACTGCAAGGTGGGCACCTAGCAGCGTGCATGCGGCTGTCCATTAATGGGCCTCCTCCAAAGGATTTTCCATATCAGAGAGCCTTGGAAGTCTTCTACCAAAAACCCAGAAGAGTAAAATGCAGCAAACACTCCTGCAAATTGTGTTGTAACTAAAAAAATTAAAGTACGTGACATCCTACAATAGTGTTGTGTGTTTTCTGACCACCCCCCCTCCCCGCCGCCCCCCGAAAAATGTGTTGCCACCGCGCCAAGGTCTTTAAGCCAGAGGAAACACTGGACATTGTGTGTAATGGTAAATGGGCTCTAAATCAGAGATTCCCAAAGTGGGGGTCCTGAGACACTGGGGGGGGGGGGGGGGGGATGATTTTCAGAATCCTCCTTAGGTGATTACTCAGGTGACATGTCACTTTAACTGCGCCACAGTAAACATCAAAGGTCACACACAGGTCAGTGCACACCAGTAGATTTCATCTGAACAGCTCAAATCAACACATTACGCTTAAAGTCCAAGATATTATTTTTAAAAATGAAACGTTGGTTAATACTGACCAGAGACAACACAGAGAGGCCAGCAGAGACGGCAGAAGAGGACAGCGAAGACATGCCACCAGAAAGGCCGACATCTGGTGCGGGGAGAGGAGGAGAGCACCGTAAAGGGCTCAAAAAGCAGTCAGACCAGCCTTCTTTCAAGTGTCGCAAGTATCGAGAGGAATATATTCAGTATGGATTCACATACATCGTTATCAATGAAGTACAACATCCGCAATGTGTAGTGTGCACCGGGATGCTTGCACATGAGAGTTTAAAGCCCGTAAAAATGCTCAGACACTTGAAAACTAAGCACCCATCTCTTACCGCTACACCAGCATTTTTTTCGCCAAAAGGAGAGAGAATTGCAAGGCAAAAAGAAAGTCGGAGCTAACCAAACAGCATCCACAAACAAAGCTCAAAAGGCATCATATGAGGTAGCATATTTAATTGCACAGGCAAAAAAAAACCACACACGCAATCGGAGAAACCCTAATAAAATCTGCTGCTATCGCTATGAGTTGGACAATGCATGGGGAGAAACAGGCGCCAGAGCTGGAAGCAGTGCCGCTGTCTGACGGGACCATATCCCGGCGCATCACGGACATGGCCCAGGACATAAAGTGTCTGCTGACTGACAGTGTGAAGAAAGGGAAATATGTTCTGCAGTTAGATGAATCCCCCTCATGGATCGTCACCTTATCGTGGTGGGGGGGTTTGCGTGCCCCAGTGATCCCAGGAGCTATGTTGTCCGGGGCAATTTGCCTCTGATAAGGTCTCCCAAGACAAACTGGTCCTGGGTGAAGGACCAGACTAAGAACGATCCAACAGACTCATGAATTGTATATCAAGGATTCAGTGTACCCCGCCCGGTATGGGGTTACCGGGGCCCCACCCTGGAGCCAGGCCTGGGGGAGGGGCTCGAAGGCTAGCGTCTGGTGGCCGGGTTTCCACCCATGGGACCCGGCCGGGCTCAGCCCGAAGGAGTTACATGGGTCCGCCCTCCAGTGGGCTCACCACCTGCAGGAGGGATCATGGGGGTCCGGTGCTATGTGGATCAGGTGGCGGTCAAAGGCGGAGACCTTGGCGGACTGATCCCAAGCTTTCTAAACTGGCTTTTGGTACGTGGAATGTCACCTCTCTGGTGGGGAAGGAGCCTGAGCTGGTGTACGAGGTTGAGAGATACCGGCTAGATATAGTCGGCCTCACTTCAACACACAGCTCTGGTTCCGGAACCAGTCTCCTGGAGAGGGGCTGGAGCTTGGCCTTTTCTGGAGTTGCCCCGGGCGAGAGGCGACGAGCAGGGGTGGGTATTCTTGTATCGCCCCACCTTGCTGCCTCTATATTGGAGTTTTCCCCGGTGGACGAAAGGGTTGCTTCCCTGCGCCTTCGGGTTGGGAAACGGGTCCTGACCATCATTTGTGCCTATGCACCAAATGATGTTTCAGAGTACCCACCCTTTTTGGAGTCTGTGACTGGGGTGCTGGAGGGTGCTCCTCTTGGAGACTCCATTGTCCTACTGGGGGACTTCAATGCGCACGTGGGCAACGACAGTGAAACCTGGAGGGGGGTGATTGGGAGGAACGGCCTGCCCGATCTGAACCCGAGTGGTGTTCAGTTATTGGACTTCTGTGCTAACCACAGTCTGTCCATAACGAACACCATGTTCAAGCATAAGGGTGTCCATATGTGCACCTGGCACCAGGACACCCTAGGTCGCAGGTCGATGATCGATTTTGTTATCGTATCATCAGACCTGCGACCGTATGTCTTGGACACCCGAGTAAAGAGAGGTGCAGAGCTGTCAACTGATCACCACCTGGTGGTGAGTTGGATCCGATGGCAAGGGAGGAAGCCATTCAGACCTGGTAGACCCAAACGTATAGTGAGGGTGTGCTGGGAGCGTCTGGCTGAGGCCCCTGTCCGGGAGGTCTTCAACTCCCACCTCCGGAAGAACTTCAACCACATTCCGAGGGAGTCTGGAGACATGGAGTCTGAATGGGCCATGTTCTCCACCTCTGTTGTTGAAGCGGCGGCCCAGAGCTGCGGCCGCAAGGTGGTCGGTGCATCTCGTGGTGGCAACCCCCGAACCAAGTGGTGGACACCAGTGGTGAGGGGGGCCATTAAGCTGAAGAAGGAGTCCTATCAAGCTTGGTTGGCTTGTGGGACTCCCGAAGCAGCTGAGGTGTACCGGCAGGCCAAGCGGAGTGCAGTTCGGGTGGTTGCTGAAGCAAAAACCCGGGTATGGGAGGAGTTCGGTGAGGCCATGGAACAAGACTTTCGGTCGGCCTCAAAGAGATTCTGGCAAACTGTCCGGCGGCTCAGGAGGGGAAAGCAGCTCCCCGTCCACACTGTGTATGGTGCGGATGGGACACTGTTGACTTCGACTGGGGACATTGTCGGGCGGTGGAAGGAATACTTCGAGGATCTCCTCAATCCCACTGATACGCCTTCCACAGTGGAAGCAGGGTTTGGGGACGAGGGGGATGACTCGCCTATCACAGGGGCTGAGGTCGCCAAGGTGGTTAAAAATCTCCTTGGTGGCCGGGCCCCGGGGGTGGACGAGATTCGCCCTGAGTACCTCAAGGCCCTAGATGTTGTTGGGTTGTCATGGTTGACACGCCTCTGCAACATTGCGTGGAGGTCGGGGGCAGTGCCTTTGGCATGGCAAACCGGGGTGGTGGTTCCTCTCTTTAAAAGAGGGGACCGGAGGGTGTGCTCCAACTTTAGAGGGATCACACTCCTCAGCCTCCCTGGGAAGGTCTATGCCAAGGTACTGGAGAGGAGAGTCCGGCCGTTGGTCGAACCTCGAATTCAGGAGGAGCAATGTGGTTTTCGTCCTGGCCGTGGCACATCGGACCAGCTCTTTACCCTCTCGAGAATTCTCGAGGGTTCGTGGGAGTTTGCCCAACCAGTTTACATGTGTTTTGTGGACTTGGAGAAGGCATTTGACCGCGTCCCTCATGGATTTTTGTGGGGGGTGCTTCGGGAGTATGGGGTATCGGGCTTGTTGTTACGAGCTACTCGGTTTCTGTATGACCGTTGTGAGAGTTTGGTTCGTATTGCCAACACTCGGTCGGAGTCATTCCCAGTGAGAGTTGGACTCCGCCAGGGCTGCCCTTTGTCACCGATCCTGTTCATAATTTTTATGGACAGGATTTCTAGGCGCAGCCAGGGAATGGAGGGTGTCATGCTTGGTGACCACAGGATCTCATCTCTGTTGTTTGCAGATGATGTTGTCCTGTTGGCTTCATCCAGCAATGACCTACAGTTCTTGCTGGGACGGTTTGCCGCTGAGTGTGAAGCGGCTGGGATGAGAATCAGCACCTCCAAGTCTGAGTCCATGGTCCTCAGCCGGAAAAAGGTGGATTGTCCTCTCTGGGTTGGGGACAGGCTCCTGCCCCAAGTGGAGGAGTTTAAGTATCTTGGGGTCTTGTTCACGAGTGAGGGGAGAATGGAGCGAGAGATCGACAGACGGATTGGAGCAGCATCTGCAGTGATGCGGACGTTGTACCGGTCTGTTGTGGTGAAGAGGGAGCTTAGTTCTAAGGCAAAGCTGTCGATTTACCAGTCAATCTACGTTCCTACTCTCACCTATGGTCACGAGCTTTGGGTAATGACCGAAAGAACGAGATCGCGGATACAAACAGCTGAAATGAGCTTTCTCCGTAGGATTGCTGGACTCACCCTCAGAGAGCCTTTTTATTCCCCACGGGAGTTTGCTTCTTTTATACTGATCGCTGTGTACGCCCCTCCCGACGCGGACACGCGCGAAGCTCAGCGCGTGCTCGCGGATCACATTCAACACACAGAGCGGAGTTTTCCAGACTCGCTGATTATTGTGGCTGGCGACTTTAATCAGTGCAATCTGAGCCACGATCTCCCCCGCTACAAACAGTTTATTAAATGCCCCACCAGAGGATTAAACACACTGGATCACTGTTACACCACAGTGAAAGACGCATATCGTGCTGTCCCTCGAGCTGCGCTGGGATTATCTGATCACGTGATGGTTCACCTCATTCCCACATACAGACAGAGATTGAAGCTCACTAAACCTGTTGTGAGCACTACGAAGATACGGACCAGTGATGCTGAGGAGAAGCTGGAAACGTGCATGGAAATATCTGACTGGGGCATGCTTAAAGGAGCCACGCATGATCTGGATGAGTACACGGACACTGTGAACTCATATATCCACTTTTGTGAAGAGAACATTCTTCCATCACGCACCAGGGTGAGTTACTCTAATGACAAACCCTGGTTCACAGCTAAGCTCAGACAGATCAGGAAGGAGAAGGAAGCAGCGCTGAAAAGTGGAGACAGGGACTGCTACAGGGAGGTTAAATACCGGTTTAACAGAGAGCTGAAGAGGGCTAAATCTGTGTACTCAGAGAGACTCCAGCAGCAGTTCACTGCTAATGATTCGGCTTCCGTGTGGAGAGGACTGAGGCAGATCACCAACTATCGGCCTCAGGCTCCTAAAGGTCAGGATGACAAAGCCCTTTGTCAGAGACTGTCCCAACACTATGCCCGTTTTGACACCTCGTCATCTGTGTCCAACTCCCCCCCTCCCTCCAGCTCCACAGCCTCCACATTCCCTACTTCATTTAAGGCACCCCCCCCCACCTCCCCCCCTCCCCTTATCATCAGTGAGCAGGATGTGCTCAAACAGTTCTCCAGACTGAACCCGCGCAAGGCCCCCGGCCCAGACGGCGTGTCTCCCTCCACCCTGAGACTCTGTGCGAAACAGCTGGCTCCTGTATTCACAGACATTTTTAACACCTCCCTTAAGTTATGCCACGTGCCGTCCTGCCTCAAATCCTCCACCATCATCCCTGTCCCCAAGAAGCCACGGATCACTGGACTTAATGACTACAGACCTGTAGCGCTCACCTCTGTAGTCATGAAGTCCTTTGAGCGCCTGGTCCTGTCCCACCTCAAGTCCATCACCACCCCTCTCCTGGACCCGCTGCAGTTTGCCTACCGAGCCAACAGGTCTGTAGACGATGCAGTCAACCTGGCCCTCCACTCCATCCTGCAGCACCTGGACTCCCCGGGAACCTACGCCAGGATCCTGTTTGTGGACTTCAGCTCCGCATTCAACACCATCCGCCCCGCTCTGCTCCGGGACAAGCTGTCCCTGCTCAACGTGCCTGACTCCCTCTGCAGGTGGATCATCGACTTCCTGACGGACCGGAGGCAGCATGTGCGGCTGGGAAAGACTGTCTCAGACTATACTAGCATCAGCACCGGATCACCCCAGGGCTGTGTACTTTCCCCCCTACTCTTCTCCCTTTACATCAACTCCTGCACCTCCAGCCACCAGTCTGTCAAGTTGATCAAGTTTGCGGACGACACCACCCTCATCGGGCTCATCTCCAACGGCGACGAGTCCGCCTACAGGAGAGAGGTGGCCCAGCTGGCGTCCTGGTGCAGCAATAACAACCTGCAGCTGAACGCTCTGAAGACAGTGGAGATGATTGTAGACTTCAGGAAAGTCACTACTCCTCTGCCCCCCCTCACCCTCTCAGGCTCTCCCATCACCACTGCTGATTCCTTCCGCTTCCTAGGCACCACCATCACCAGGGACCTCAAATGGGAGCTGACCATCAGCTCACTCATCAAAAAAGCCCAGCAGAGGCTGTTCTTCCTGCGGCAGCTGAGGAAGCTCAAGCTACCCACCAAGATGTTAGTGCAGTTCTACACAGCCATCATCGAGTCCATCCTCACCACCTCCATAACCGTGTGGTACGCAGGAGCCACTGCCAGGGACAGACTAAGGCTGCAGCGCGTCGTGCGCACTGCTGAGAAGGTGATCGGCTGCAAGCTCCCATCTCTCCAGGATCTGTACATCTCCAGGACCCGGAGGCGTGCTGGCCGGATCATAGCCGATCCCTTACACCCTGGTCATGTACTGTTTTCCCCCCTCCCCTCTGGTAGAAGACTTCGGTCCATCCAGACTAAAACCTCCCGTCACATGAACAGCTTCTTCCCCTCTGCCATTAGACTGCTGAACACTAAGTGACTCTCGTGCACCATGTACAGCAGCTCAACCAGACTCATGTCAATCATCACTGTTTTCTTCCTGCATTACCGACTGCACTATATAGTTCTCCACAGTATCTGCTGCTGGCTAATATATATTTTAACTGTTGACCAGTATCACTTAATCTTATCCTACACTTTATTACATGTATAGTTTATTTCTCTTATCTTATCATGTTTAATGTTGCAGCATTGTACCGAGACAAATTCCTAGTTTGTGTACTACATGAACAATGGCAATAAACCTGATTCTGATTCTGATTCTGATTCTGAGATAGGGTGAGGAGCTCAGTCATCCGGGAGAGGCTCAGAGTAGAACCGCTGCTCCTCCACATTGAAAGGAGTCAGTTGAGGTGGTACGGGCATCTGATTAGGATGCCTCCTGGACGCCTCCCACTTGAGGTGTTTCAGGCACGTCCCACTGGGAGGAGACCCCGGGGCAGACCCAGGACTCGGTGGAGAGACTATGTCTCCCAGCTGGTCTGGGAACGCCTTGGTATCCCCTCTGAAGAGCTGGAGCAGGTGGCTGGGGAGAGGGAAGTCTGGGCTTCTCTGCTTGAACTGCTGCCTCCGTGACCCGGACCTCCGGAAAAGCGGTAGAAGATGGATGGATGGAGTTAGATGAATCCACAAATATATCAAACTCAGCCCAGCTGCTTGTTTTCATCAGATACAGTTTTGATGGAAAACTTAACGAGGACATGTTGTTTTGCAACCCGCTGGATGTAAAGTGCACAGGTGAGGACATTTTCACAAAACTTGACAACAAACTAAAAGAAGAGGGGCTGTCTTGGGATGAGTGCATTGGTGTGTGTACAGCTGGTGCTGCAGCAATGCTTGGGAAAAAGAAAGGATTAAAAGCAAGAGTCCTACAAGTGGCACCCCATGTAAACTTTACACACTGTATTATTCACAGAGAAGCTCTTACGAGTAAAACGCTCGACCCAGAGCTTAAGAATGTTCTTGAAACTGCCATAAAAATTGTCGACTACATAAAATAATACCCACTCAACACCAGGCTGTTCGCTACTCTCTGCAATGAACTGGGATCGGAGCATCAGGGCCTGCTGTTCCACACAGAGGTCAGGTGCTTTTGCGAGGAAATGTCCTCAGCCGCCTGTATGAACTGCGGGATGAGGTGCACTTATTTCTGATGGAGAATGGGTCCCAGCTCACTGACCATCTGACTGACCCTAACCGGTTAACAAGGCTAGTGTATTTGTCCTGCATATATGACAGACTGAACAGACTTAACATATCATTGCAAGGTGAAAACACAAGCATCATGTCGCTGAATGATGAAATCTGCACATTCAAAAGGAAAGTGGATCGCTGGACTGCACGAGTTGAGAGTGGCAGGATTGATAGGTTTCCTGAGCTGGAGGAGTTCATGGAGGAAAATAATCTGAGTGTTAACACTGTGAAGAAGTCCATCACTACCCACCTTCAAGCCCTCCTGGAACATTTTAATAAGTTTTCCCCTGAGGAAACAACTCTGGAAAAAATATGACTGGATAATGCTACATGTCCATTGGTCCAGATTTTTCGGAAAGGAATCAGCATACCGCAACCTCTGAGGCGTGGAAAAGGGGCGTGTAGCATAGTTCTCAGCTAGGTGGAGTCAAACAATGCGGGAGGAAATACTGGAATAGTCATTATTAACCATGAGCAGATTGTTTTTAATAGTGCTGGTATATTTGCGCTACAAAAAGCGACTGTGTTGTCATCGCCGCCAGTTTTGGGTTCATCCAATCCTACAGACCCGCACAATGCATGTCGAATTTGACCGCCTGGTTCATGAACTTTGGCTGGATGAGCCCATGTTCCACTGCTCTCTATGCCTCGTTCCTTTGTATGTTGTTTCTATGACGGCATGGAGTGGTCATATAGTATCGGGTTGCCTGAAACAGCGGTTATTAATTTCTCCTTAAAGTCTTCACAACAACAGGTTGCTTGGTCGCCCCTATGCTACAGCTCTGCTTCTTCCCCCCCACCCCCACCCCCTCGTCTTCTCCTCCAGCTGGCTGGTTCACTGGATTGGTCAATGGGTCCAACTGTGGGTGGTCTTCAGCTCTCTGCTGCAACGGAACAATATGGCATCCTTGGTCTCCATATCTTTAAAACAAACCAGCAAAAAGTGTTTCTAACATCATTTCGTGCAAGAAATAGTAGGTTCAGTTAATGAATCTGTCATTATTTGACATCAAAAACCACTGGTTTAAAAGTTCAGGATGAAGGGGGGTAATGCCTCTCGGCTATGTGGGCTCCTTCTTTGGGTGTGGGGGTCCCAGAGATGTGTGGCGGTGGCGGGCCTGGGGCTGTGGGCCCACTGCACTGGCCGCGGGCCCACTGCACTGGCCGCCTGGCGGCCTTACCTCCCTTGGCCGTCCTGCCTGGGCCGGATGCCTGTATTCCTGGGGCTTGTCGGCCCTGGGCATTTGTGCCCTGTGGGGGTTGGTGCCACTGCCTTGCCTGCTTGGAGTTTCCAGGGTGGCGGGGAATTGCTCTGCGACCAGCCCCCCTCTTCGTATGTTTCCTGACTAACCACTCACATGCACACACTTATTTTGCACGCACTCTCATATACTGTACATGCACATGGATGCACACGCACAAATGTCTCTCCTTTAACAGGTGCGGATACCAGACTTGTGTTGAGACCTCTTCAGTGGAAAAAGCAGTTTGTCTTCTGTTTGTTTTAGTTGTTGGTTTGTCTTTTTTATCTGTTCCTCTCTCTTTTCTTTCCCCCTCTGTACACTTCCTTTCCCCATCCTGTTGGGTCCTTCATGGGTAAAATAATTTAAATAAAGTATTAAAAGTTATTACAGGAGGAGTTTGCAACAATATACAGTACTTAGATAGGTACTGTATAAAGCTCCTTTTGGCAAAGTACTGTAAATCTGTTTTGGCACAATAAGGGTAACAGATCTCTGTTCTGCTTACCTAGCTGCCTGATGGGACAAGGGGAGAAAAAAAAAAAAAGCTCAAGACGAGAGTGCTGCCTCCGGTTCATGAACATACAGAAAAAGTCTTTGCCAAGGGAGATCTTTATGCAAATGAGCTGTAGGGTACCCCGGGGTGACTCGGCACAACAAGTACAGTTTTCAACTGCTCCACACCCAAATGCCTTCCGTTGCGTTTCCAATACCCAACGAATGGGAAGCAGAAAAATGACAGAACCAGTGGACACATCGCATCAGATCACCATTCACTTAACAGCCTCAAGTCATCTGCCATCTGACATGGAGGACGCACTGATTGAACTGTCAAGTAACCACACCTTAAAGACAACTTTTCATTCAAAAATGCTTGCTGAGTTCTGGATTTCAGTCGAGAGAGAATATCCACAGCTATCCAGGGCCGCAACAGACATACTGATGCTATTTGGCTCTACATACCTGTACAGATTGCATCTAAATGTGGAGGATGATCTCCAAGTGACCATCTCCAAAATAAACCCAGAATTGACTTGTTGTGCTCCGTGCATATTGCCCACCCATCTCATTAGGTGAGATTAACACTGAAACATAGTTTGCCAAAATATACATTTGCACCATAACAATGTTCACATGTTTACGGAATGCTACAGTTTATGGCTATTACTTTGACTGATTGTTCTGCTAACATGGAAGTGAAAGCATTTTATCAAAAATTAAGTTTGCATGACAGCAACAATGTTCACTCCTAAATTATGTGGAAATTACTTTAATGTATTCTGCTTTAATAGTTCAGTAAATTGTTATATGTAAAATCATATCATATTTGTCAGGCTATTCTGTTCTTTTGTGTTGTTATGCCCGTGTTTGTTTACGCTTATTAGTGCGTTTGTCCTGTGTGTACTTTTTTTTATGTTTCAGTCACCTCCGAGGATAGTAGGGGTCGCCAGTCTCTGTCACCATTATTTTGGGGGTCGTGGGCTGAAAAGTTTGGGAACCCCTGCTCTAGATGACCAAAGCTCTTTATAGATCCTGCTATCCACCCATTCACATACTGATGGCGGCCGAGCTGCAATGCAGCGGTGCTGGCCTAACCCACCAGGAACAACTGGGGGTTCAGTGTCTTGCTCGAGGACACTTTTACATGAAGACTGTAGACAGAGCGGGAATCAAACCACTGACCCTCTGATCAGTAGTTGGCCACACTACACCTGCACCACAGCCACCATCTACTGTATCCCAAAATGTACAATAAATCCTGAAAAAAGGAACTTTTGTATTTCATTGAGTATATTTTAAGAAATATTTAGTGTTTTGTCACAGACCACACTGATACTAAGAGAAATTCATATTCTCAGGAAAAACTGCCGCTCATCAATTAACCCGTTAATTGATCGATTAGGTGAATCAATGACATATGCTTTCTGACCACTTAACCTTTATTTATTGAATTCAAACAAAACACAATGAGCAAAAAAAAAAAAAAAAAAAAAATACAGAAAAAAGTCAAGAACTTTTAATTAACAAAACTTATTTAACCCCTAAATTTAAGATATTTATCTGTGATGATGAGTTAAGTTTCCCACGTTAAACTGAGGCTTCTGATCAATGTGAATTCTCATGAGGCGAGTTAAAATGTTAAATATGGTGGGGTGTTTTCCACATGTGCTACACAAATAAGGCTTGTCGCCTGTGGATGTTTTATGTGGGCATTTAGAGAAATACTCTGACTGAAGGTTTTTCCACATATTGTACAGGAATAAGGCTTCTCACCTTTATGCGTTTTCATGTGGCTATTTAAATTACAACTCAAACTGAAGCTTTTCCCGCATGTTCTACAGGAAAAACGCTTCTCACCTGTATGTGGTTTTGTGTAGATCAGGGATGGGCAACTGGCGGCCTGCCCCCTCATCCACTGTGGCCTGACAGTCCATTCCCAAAAATCAATGATTTATTTACAGTGGGGAAAAAAAGTATTTAGTCAGCCACCAATTGTGCAAGTTCTCAAACTTAAAAGATGAGAGAAGTCTCCAATTTTCATCATAGGTATACCTCAACTATGAGAGACAAAATGAGAAAAAAAAAAAATCCAGAAAATCACATTGAAGGATTTTTAATGAATTAATTGGTAAATTCCTCAGTAAAATAAGTATTTGGTCACCTACAAACAAGCAAGATTTCTGGCTCTCACAGACCTGCAACTTCTTCTTTAAGAGGCTCCTCTGTCCTCCACTCGTTACCTGTATTAATGGCACCTGTTTGAACTCTCTATCAGTATAAAAGACACCTGTCCACAACCTCAAACAGTCAGACTCCAAACTCTACTATGGCCAAGACCAAAGAGGACAACAGAAACAAAATTGTAGACCTGCACCAGGCTGGGAAGACTGAATCTGCAATAGGTAAGCAGCTTGGTGTGAAGAAATCAACTCTGGGAGCAATTATTAGAAAATGGAAGAAATACAAGACCACTGATAATCTCCCTCGATCTGGGGCTCCACGCAAGATCTCACCCTGTAGGGTCAAAATGATCACAAGAACGGTGAGCAAGAATCCCAGAACCACACAGGGGGACCTAGTGAATGACCTGCAGAGAGCTGGGACCAAAGTAACAAAGGCTACCATCAGTAACACATACCTGCACTTTTGCACTAGCACGGCTTAGCACGTCATGGTACAGCTCATCACACTTCGTAAGTCTGCACTAGCCTCAACACGGTTTAACAGCAGCGATTGTCAGCCTCGCTCAAGGGCAGGGTCCAGCCGTGCTGAGCTGTACCGTGTTGTGATGTTAAAAGACTGGTCGCCGTTGATTGGTCAGGTCTTAACGTCACGAAAGCGCCCGTCTTCATTGAAATCTTTACGACCGCCATTTGCAATCACGGACTAACTCGGTCACGGAGTAAATATGATATTAATACAGACAGCGTTGTAGGTTTTGCGGAACTCTACACCGTGGTCCAACGAAGAGGTGCGGAGTTTTCTCTGCTTGGTGGCAGATACACAGTGAGGAGTGACCCGATGGCTGGCCAGCATACAACTGGACTATAGACAAGCTGAAGACGAACGTGAGAGAACCATCGATGGTGAGTGATTTGTAATAATGTGCATCTGTTTGCTTATTTATCCTGTTGGTGGTAAGCTCACTTTTTTTGAGCCTTTATACAGTGCTGTCCTGTGCTAGCTAACGTTTTTTGCTAGTAGCTAGCGCTAGCTAGTACCAACTGCTGAATCGCGCTTGTTTTCTCCTAAATATTCGCTTGGGAGAGCAAAACGATGAAATATGTTAATCCTGGTTAAAGTCCTGGTTTGTGTTTTGTATTGCACTTTGGTCCTGCGCATTAAATTGTGTGCAATTTAATGCTAGAATGTGTTTCCACATGCCAGGGTTAGCCTCCCTGTTTATATTGTGGATACTGGTGAAATGGACCACAGGAGACGAAATCTCGTCATATTAAAATTGCTTTTTCAAACCAGTGATTTATAAAGTCATTCATATAATTTTCTAAAGCGTCAGAATAGACCCACACACCTATTCTGTGGATCCTGCAGTGCTTGTCACTCATTTCAGAAAGAGAAATCCGTATATTGTATAGATTCATTACACAGACAGTGATATATTTGAAGCGTTTATTTTAATTTTGCTGATTACGGCTTACAGCCCCTGAAAACCCCAAATTCTATTTTGCAAAAAATTGGAATATTACACAAAATCAACTTTAAAAAAATATTTTTTAAATATAAATGTTGGCCGTTGAGGTGTTGGTTAATATGGGCAGTAGCCATAATCATCAATATTAAAATAAACACTTTCAATATATCACTGTTCCTGTAATGAATCTATATATGGGTTTCACTTTCTGAAATGAGTGACAAAAATATTGAATTTTTTCAGGGTATTCAAATTTTTGAGATGTGCCTGTATATGTATTGAAATTGCTTGAAACTAACCACCATCCATTTCTGTCGTTCGTCTAGGCAAGACGAAATCAGCCGCCCCACTACCTACCTCGCCACTGTGGAACGTACTGGAATCCTTTGCTTTTATAGGTAAAGTGTCAAAAGCACAATTTCCACTTAATATAAAAGGGACTGAACTGAGATTTATTTGATTGTGTGAATATGGTGCATCAACTGTAAAATAAACCACTTGTTAATGTATTTATTTTTTTGTCAGATCACTTTTGTGATCCTTTGTGAGTTATGTTCATAACTGTATGTTTTGGCAAATGAGAGATGTTCAGTTATCAATATAATTTACTTTATATGTGTACTTTATAGTCTTTCATCAATAAACTCATGCAGTAAAAGGACACATTACAAATATTTGAGACCAATTGTAGTGCTTCCTTTTATATTTTAGCAATGCTAGTACAAAACACCGCCCACACATGAAGCCAGGGCAAGAAGAGACACTTTTACAGACAAGACAAACTTTTATTGATAAAAACTTCATATTTTGACTGACCGACTCCATACTCGGTGATGCACAACTTCAGTTAAAGTACTAGATTCCATTCAAGTGAATGTATTAATTCATTCTGATTGCTGAGGCCACAGTAAAAAGAGATAATTTTAAATGTAACTCAGCCCTTGTAAAATCTACTGAAGTGCAGCTACATGAAAATTGTGGTTAGAGGAGTTACTGTTTAATTTGACCTTGTTAGATTTTTTCCCCTTTGTTATATTATTCTATTTTCTTTTAATCTTTACTTTTAATCAATCCGAAATAAAGATTCATTCATTAATTCACATTCCACCACTGGCTTTTAGCAACAAGTGTATTTCCAAAATAAGTTTTAAACTTGCTTTAATTAACCACCACCCATTTGTCTTTTGTCTAGGCAAGAGGGAAACTGTCACCCCAACTGGACCTTGCCTCACTATTTACAGAGATGCAGGCTGTAGAGCTGTCGAACCAGGACCAGTACGGACCGATCCAGTTGCTTCTCAGTGAGGCAGCGTGTGACCATTCCAGTTTGTTTTTTTGTTTTTTTTTTTACAGTTTGAATTTTGCACATTCTGAATAATCTGGAATTTGCTGCCGATTGTAATAAACAATTTAGTGACTTATGTGTTTGCATCATGATTTTCTATCTTTATTTTCTATTTTGTCTGTTAAGACACCGGTGGGAAAAGAGTCAACTGTACAAAGGATTAATCGGTGACCTTGAAAATAATGGCTCATTTTTAAGAAAAAGTAACCAAAACAATTATTATATTAACTGAAGACTATATTGTTAGAAGACTGTACAGAAGACCCTGCATACTTTAGTGACAGTACCAGTATATGGAGGAATTCTGGGTCATATTAGCATCTGCTCTTAATCATAATGGGTTTGGGCAGGGGTGTCTAATCATGTGCCATGGAGGGCCAAGACCCTGCAGGCTTTACCTCCAACCAGTGTCTTCAACAGCAGATTCCACTGAACTTCTTCCACTGACTGATCAGTGACAACACCTGCTGAAGAGACTGGGTAGAAGAGAGAACCTGCAGGGTCTTGGCCCCCCATGACACATGATTGGAAGCCCCCGGATTAGGTTTAATGGGATTTAACATTTTAACACAAACTGCTTTATGGTTCATAATTCTGTTGACAGACTTACACCAAACCAAAATGATTTCTCAAATTGCTGGATTATTCTTGGCTTTTCCAATCTTTCAGTATTTAATTTATGCCACATGGTGGTAACCTTAACATATAAAAAAAGAGACATCTGCAACAACTTCAGAGGTTTATTGTCAGTGCAATTCCCAGTGCAATACTACATGAATGCATGTATAGTACGTTGTTGATGCAGAGAATATATATTTCTACAGTACATGTATCTAGTAAATCAAGTATTTTCCATGTAACCTTGTGACTGCATTATTTTAATTGCTTTTAATCCTAGATCAAGTTTGTTTTGGCATAAAATGCATGATAACTGTCAAATATATCTTATTATACCCAACTCAGCAAAGTTTACTTTTTGAATATACTGTATATTTTGTGGCTAATATAGTTATTAACATGGCGATCAAGTTGTGTCAGCTGATCATTTTTTTCTAGGACACCATCTCAGACTCAGTGCTGCAGAAGCAGGTATGTGCATGATGTCTCAAACTGTCTCTCAACAGTCTCTCCATGATTTTCAAGCAGATCAGAGCAATTTGTTGCAAATTTGTTGCACAGGAAATAAACGTTTCTACAGACATTCTTAAGCTCTATAACCACTGATCGTTTGTGAAGCTGTGCTGACATCAGTGACAGGCTGATGAAATCTTTGACAGGCTGTGCAGAACGCCCAGAGCGAATGAAGCAGTAATTCCCCCACAACAGAGCCATCTGGAACACACACAGCGTACATATTTTAGTACCTAACAGCGATAAATTGCAGACATTAAAGTGTAGTACGACGTACTTGTAGCAAACTAGCATTAGCAAAATTAGCTTACCGTCATATATGACCTAGTTTGTATCCTCACGCCTTTGGCTCTCCCAGAAGCTGCAGAACTATTTCCAGAGTGTTTCATCTCGCTGCCTGTACCCTTGTCTAGTGGTCCTTTTTGGCGTTTATGGTGAAAAAAGCCACAGACCGAGGAGTTGCCTTGTACAGCTGTATGTGTTATGTTTTGGTTGGGTCGCGTGTTCTACGTCACAGGAGTGTGGCGCCGCCTGCTGTTATAGAAATCCCACCCACCCCAGCTCAACACGGTTGTAATGCAGACAAAAGCGTACCGAACCATGTTGAAGTGAATCGAGATGTACCGAGGTGTGCTGGGCTAATGCAAAAGTGCCTTAAGTCGCCAGGGACTCAAATCCTGCAGTGCCAGACGTGTCCCCCTGCTTAAGCCAGTACACGTCCAGGCCCATCTGAAGTTTGCTAGAGAGCATTCGGATGATCCAGAAGAGGATTGGGAGAATGTCATATGGTCAGATGAAACCAAAATAGAACCTTTTGGTTAAAAACTCAACTTGTCGTGTTTGGAGGAGAAAGAACACCATACCTACTGTGAAGCATGGGGGTGGAAACATCATGCTTTGGGGCTGTTTTTCTGCAAAGGGACCAGGACGACTGATCCGTGTAAAGCAAAGAATGAATGGGGCCATATATCGTGAGATTTTGAGTGAAAACCTCCTTCCATCAGCAAGGGCATTGAAGATGAAACATGGCCGGGTCTTTCAGCATGACAATGATCCCAAACACACTGCTCGGGCAATGAAGGAGTGGCTTCGTAAGAAGCATTTCAAGGTCCTGGAGTGGCCTAGCCAGTCTCCAGATCTCAACCCCATAGAAAATCTTTGGAGGGAGTTGAAAGTCCGTGTTGCCCAGCGACAGCCCCAAAACATCACTGCTCTAGAGGAGATCTGCATGGAGGAATGGGCCAAAATACCAGCAACAGTGTGTGAAAACCTTATGAAGACTTACAGAAAACGTTTGACCTCTGTCATTGCCAACAAAGGGTATATAACAAAGTATTGAGATGAACTTTTGTTATTGACCAAATACTTATTTTACCGAGGAATTTACCAATTAATTCATTAAAAATCCTTCAGTGTGATTTTCTGGATTTTTTTTTTCTCATTTTGTCTCTCATAGTTGAGGTATACCTATGATGAAAATTGGAGACCTCTCTCATCTTTTAAGTGGGAGAACTTGCACAATTGGTGGCTGACTAAATACTTTTTTGCCCCACTGTATATCACATTTGCCCATTTGGAACTGTATTCTTAAATGCAATTATACAGTCCACCAGAAGAGGGAGCGCTAATTGAAACCTCGGTGCTGCTCCATGTGCAAGTGGTCTAGGAGAGAGCGGGAGTGAGGTTGCCACAGGGAACAATGCACAAGTGGAGAATGTGTTTTTAAGGTATGTTGCCTGCTAAGACTGCATTAACAGGCTGTAAACAGCAGTAAGTGTACAAAGTACTGTATTTTACGGACTATAAGGCGCACTTAAAATCCTTTAATTTTCTCAAAAATTGACAGTGCGCTTTATAATCCAGTGCGCCTTATATATTACTTTTGGTTGTTGTGCTTACTGACCTCGAACCGATTTTATGTGGTACACGGCGCTCAAAAATCTGTCAAAATGTTTTAGTATGACTTTGATAAGCTATGAAGCCGCACCGCTTGATGGACTGTTGGAGCATTACGGTAGTCAGAAGCCGCGGAGTAATATGTGCTTCAACAGGTAATATTACGGTGTGTGTATAAGACCCCAAAATGGCACCTGTTAAGAGGCATGCTTACGAAGCGGATCTTAAACTCAAGGCTACCAGTCATGCAGTAGTACATGGGAATAGAGCAGCTGCGAGAGAATTCAACATTAATCAATCAATGGTACGGAAGTGGAGGAAGCAAGAAAATGGCCTGCGCCAAGTAAAGAAGACCAAACTGAGTTTCCGAGGGAACAAAGCGAGATGGCCACAGTTAGAGGACAAAATTGAACAGTGGGTTATTGAACAGAGAACAGCAGGTAGAAGCGTCTCTACAGTCTCTATTCGACTCAAGGCAGCAGCGGTAGCAAGTGACATGAAGATCGACGACTTTCGAGGAGGTCCTTCTTGGTGCTTCCGTTTTATGAAAAGGCGTAATCTCTCCATCCGCACAAGAACTACCATCTCGCAGCAACTGCCAAAGGATTACGAAGAAAAGCTGGCCATTTTCTGCTCCTACTGCAAGAACAAGATCACCGGAAAGAAGATCCGGCCAGAACACATCACCAACATGGACGAGGTCCCCCTCACCTTTGACATCCCCGTGAACCGTACTGTTGAGAAAACAGGGACCAGTACTGTATCTATACGCACCACAGGGAACGAGAAGTCATCCTTCACTGTAGTTCTCGGTTGCCAGGCTAATGGCCAGAAACTACCACCCATGGTCTTTTTCAAGAGGAAGACTCTGCCAAAAGAAAAGTTTCCGGCCAGTGCCATCACCAAGGCTAACCCAAAGGGCTGGATGGACAAGGAGAAAATGAGTGAGTGGCTGAGAGAAGTTTACGTCAAGAGACCGGATAGCTTTTTCCACAAATCTCCGTCTCTGTTGATCTGCGACTCCATGCGCGCCCATCTCACCGATGCTGTCAAAAGCCAAGTGAAGCAAACTAATTCAGAGCTTGCCATCATTCCGGGTGGATTAACCAAATTACTCCAGCCGCTAGATATTGGTGTCAACAGGTCATTCAAAGTTAAATTGTGAGCTGTGTGGGAGCATTGGATGACAGAAGGTGAACACACATTCACCAAGACAGGGAGGCAACGCCGGGCGAGTTACGCCACTATCTGCCAATGGATAGTGGATGCCTGGGCTAAGGTATCAGTCTCAAGCGTCGTCCGAGCTTTCACGAAGGCCGGAATCATCACTGAACCGCTAAATAACAGCAACGAGACTGACTCGGATAATGACGAGAGGGATCCGGGCATGCTTGATGCCGAAATCGCCCAACTGTTAAACTCAGACACTGAAGATGAAGAATTTCATGGATTTATGGAAGAGGAATGAACTAAAAAAGTGAGTGTACTGTTTTGTATTTTATGTGTTCCAACTAGTTTTTTTGTGTTACAACTTACAACTGAATAATGTTGAGAGTGTGTGTTCCAACTGTTTTTTTGTGTTACAACTGAATATCGTAATGTTGAGTGTGTGTTACAACTGAACAATGTTGAGAGTTATTGTGAATAAGTTGAATAAAATTTCACTTATCTGATGGTTTTGTTGCGCTTAATGTGTCTCGCTTAATGCGCCTTATAATCCGGTGCGCCTTATGTATGAAAATAGACCATCAAATAGACTGTTAATTGATACTGCGCCTTATAATCCGGTGCACCTTATAGTCCGTAAAATATGGTAGGCTGCGTTTAAACATGAATAAATACTACTGAGGAGCTGCAGTGTTTATTCTTGTTTGGCAGGTGAAGCCTCATGGAACTCGGAGGCTTTTCTTCTAATTGTGCAGAAAAATATTCAAAGCTTTAAGGTTTCTTTCTAAAGAGCACGACTGAAGCAATGACAGCTTCAATTCCATGTCAGTAGTAAAAGTTGAGAGACTGTGGTCATTGTAATCTGCTGATTTTTTTGTTCATTTACACCGATGGCTGTTAACCCCTTAGTAGCTATAAATTTATGGCAGGAAACGCAAATTTTGACTTCAAAATTTCAAACCACTATACCTTGAAAATGGTAAAAGTTACAGGCAGTGTCAATTACAAAAATATTGCAAATGACCCAAAGTTTATGACTGGAGAAATTTTATTCAAGCATTTTGCATAATGTGATCTAATTTGCATATTGCAACAATCAAAATTTCAAACAACTATAGCTTGAAAATGGTAAACGTTACAGTCATAGTGTAAATTGGAAAAATACTTCAAGTGAACCAAAGTTATGATTTGAATTTCATCCATGCATTTTGCATGTGACCTAATTTGCATATTGCAACAATCAAAATTTCAAACAACTATAGTTCAAACAACTATAGCTTGAAAATGGTAGAAGTTACAGTCACAGTGTAAAGTGGAAAAATATTGCAAACAAACCAAAGTTTATGATTGGTGAAATTTCATCCATGCATTTTGCATAATGTGACCTAATTTGTATATTGCAACAGTCAAAATTTCAAACAACTATATCTTGAAAATGGACTCGGACTCCAAGTCCGAGACCATGGTCCTCAGCCGGAAAAAGGTGGATTGTCCTCTCTGGGTTGGGGACAGGCTCCTGCCCCAAGTGAAGGAGTTTAAGTATCTTGGGGTCTTGTTCACGAGTGAGGGGAAAATGGAGCGAGAGATCAACAGACGGATTGGAGCAGCATCTGCAGTGATGCGGACGTTGTACCGGTCTGTTGTGGTGAAGAGGGAGCTTCGTTCTAAAGCAAAGCTGTCGATTTACCAGTCAATCTACGTTTCTACTCTCACTTATGGTCACGAGCTTTGGGTAATGACCGAAAGAACGAGATCGCGGATACAAGCGGATGAAATGAGCTTTCTCCGTAGGATTGCTGGACTCACCCTCAGAGACAGGGTGAGGAGCTCAGTCATCCGGGAAAGGCTCAGAGTAGAACCGCTGCTCCTCCACATTGAAAGGAGTCAGTTGAGGTGGTATGGGCACCTGATTAGAATGCCTCCTGGACGCCTCCCACTTGAGGTGTTTCAGGCACGTCCCACTGGGAGGAGACCCCGGGGAAGATCCAGGACTCGGTGGAGAGACTATGTCTCCCAGCAGGTCTGGGAACGCCTTGGTGTCCTCTCTGGAGAGCTGGAGCAGGTGGCGGGGGAGAGGGAAGTCTGGGCTTCTCTGCTTGAACTGCTGCCTCCGCGACCCGGACCTCCAGAAAAGCAGTAGAAGATGGATGGATGGATGGATATATCTTGAAAATGGTAAGTTACAGGCACACTGCAAATTGGAACAATACTGCAAATGACTCACAAGGTTGTGATTTCAGGAATTTTATTCACCAATGTGCATAATGTCACGTAATGATGCAACATGCATATTTTGACCATGACAATCCACAAAGCCAATTTTTTTTGGGGGGGTTTTTGGTCATCTTATCCTACAACTATATACAGAAAATCAGTAGAATCAAAACACACATTGGTAAAAAGAAATTGGTTTAAAAAAAAAAAAAATTAGAAGAAATGTGACACATTTTGACCATGACAATCCACAAAGCCATATTTTTTTTTGTTTTTGGTCATCTTATCCTACAACTATATACAGAAAATCAGTAGAATCAAAACACACATTAGTAAGAAGAAATTGGTTAAAAAAAATAGAAGAAATGTGACACATTTTGACTGTGACAATCCACAAAGCCAATTTTTTTGTTGTTTTTGGTCATCTTATCCTACAACTATACACAGAAAATCAGTAGAATCAAAACACACATTAGTAAAAAACTGGTAAAATTAGCTGGATGCTAATTTGTACATTGTTCATTTGCACACTGTACATAGGCTTATGCCATCTCAGGTTCATATCATCATCTCTGATATTAATATACCATTGTCCATTAAAGTCATCCAGTGAATTTTCAATTTTTCATTCTTCTTGTTTCCTTTAGTTTAACTGCTTTAACTGTCTAATTGCCTAATGTGTGTTATCAGTATTCATTAGTATTAGTATTAAGGTGTGTTTAAGGTGTCCTAATTGCCTAATTTGTGTTATTAGTATTCATTAGTATTAGTATTTAGGTGTGTTTTAAGGTGTCCTAATTGCCTAATTTGTGTTATTAGTATTCATTAGTATTAGTGTTTAGCATTAAGGTGTGTTTATGACCTTTATTAGTATTGATGTGAATCTATTAGGGCTGCAACTAAAGATTATTTTAGTAGTTGACTAATCTAACAATTTTTTTTCAACTAGTCGACTAATTGTGTTTATTTTTCTCATGTCCACCATCTTTGCTTCTTGTTGGGGCTCTAGTCTAAGTGCATATTTTAACTCAGCTGCTGCTTAATACCCCTTAACGTTCCGTCTCCCATGGACTGGAGGCATTTAAATGCATTTTAACACAGTGTAACTAATATTAAGAATGAGGACTAATATTACCAAATATGAAAAAGAGATAGTGACTCCTGTAATTCAGTCATTTACTGCATTCAGCACGTTAGCCATGGCAGCTAAGCCCTCAGCAGCCAGAGAGCTTATTGTCAAACAGGTAAGCTAATATTAGCAGCACATACCAACAGTATTGTAATTTTTCTAAAGGTGCATTCACACCAAATGTGAACGGGCGAATTTTTCCACGTGGCACGATTACATTATAACTCAATGTAAACACGCAAACACACATGAATTCCCCTTCTGAGTGAGATGCAGACAGGCAAAGTTGCCTTTAAAACTTCTGCAGCTGTGTTCAACCTGCTGTGGAAATTCCCTAAACAACGTCATTCTTAGGTTTACTTTATCCGATGGGGGGGGGGGGGGGGGGGGGGCTCACCTGAAAATGTTGTCTCAACCTCCAAAACTTCACAAGATGGTGGGTGTTTCCGTTGCTAGCTTGTTAGCCTCGTCAGCATGTCCTTGGCAGAAAACCATGGGTAAATAACTCCGAAATCCCAATTCAGCTGAAGAGTTCCCAGCCCTCCTGTCTCCAGGTGAGTGAGTCTCATTTTCAAAATAGTTTACTCTGCAATGGTGATACTTTTACTCCGATGAAAGCAGAATCTCAATGCTAGCAGCTAGCTAGCTAGCAATTTCACATGTACTCACCTCTTTCCCTCCACTTTGTATGGATTTGCGTCGCCCGTTCGCATTTGGTGTGAACGCACCTTAAAATGTTCCCAAACAACAGAAAGTTTGGGTCTGCTTTTTTTTTTAAATCCACTTAGACATTCACCATACTCAGCGCTCCTCTTCTTCGCTGGAAATTGTTCACGCATGCCAGACAACAGAGGTGCTACTGCCCTCAGCAGTTCCGGTCGTGCATTGAACTTCTGGTTGTGCATTGCAGTTACAGCTGAAGTACATTATCGTGACTTTATAATTAAACAATTTGTCGACAATAAAAATATTTGTCAACAAATTTTTATTGTTGACGCTATCGACAACGTGGACTAATTGTTTCAGCCCTAGTATCTATTACCTTGGCATTCATATGGAGAGCAGAGTAAGAATTTCATTGCTCAGGCAATGTTGCATTTCTTAACTGTGCACATGAAAATAAAGCTTTTCAATCTTGAAAAAATTAGAGAAAATGTGACATATTTTGACCATGACAATCCACAAGGACCAATTTTTTGGGGGTTTTTGGTCATTTGATCAGTAAAAATGGTAAAAAAAAAAATAAAAAAAAATACATAAATAAAAAAAAATGGGTAAAAAAGTGGAAAAACAACAACACCACGATGGAAGCCATATTTAAATATTTTTTTTCAAGTAGTAGTGTACCCCAATCCGCCCTCATCTATCAAGGTGGCACTGTTTGTAGTTTTTAACTGTGTGGTATCTCTCAAAGCAAGGCGTAGCACACAGACTTACCTCACACTGAGCGCATCTGAAGTGCGTCTGGCGACGACCTTGATGACGGCTGCGATCAGAACACACTGCACAATCTAGACGTCCATGAGCTTCGGCAAGAAAGTGCCGTTCAATGAGTCGCTGTGGCATCTCCAACGCTTGCTGTGAAGGCCTTCCAGCTCTCTCGCCCTCCATCCTTTTGTAGCCCTCAAGCAAACTTGTGGCTTGTTCCTGAATGAAGACCTTCAGGGGCTTGTGTGGACCTGGAGTAGACCTGGTGTATATGATGTGGGAGTTGACGACGCACACGCTCATCAGGGCATTGAAAATGCAGCTGTACCACTTCCTTGCTCTATGTGGAAAGAGATAAGTTTTCATCCTCTGGTCTGCTCTGTCTACTCCTCCCATGTACCTCTTGTAGCTGTCCACACACGCAGGCTTATTGCAATGACGGAAACCAGTCACACTTCCCTTTGTGCGAATGCGTTTCAGGACACAAGTGTTGCCATGAATGGATGACAGCATGCTGAAACGCTTTGTGTCATGCCACGCACAGGCCAGCAGTTTGTCTTGCCGCATGAACACTGGGTCATCTCCCCTTCTCAACGGCAACTGGGCTGGTCGCAGATCCTTTGGCATACCTCTCCTGTTGCAGTTCACGGTGCCACACACTCCAGTGTCCTTAGCTGCTAGCTCCTTAGCAATGGCTGGTGATGTGTAGCAGCTGTCCATGTACACCTCATGTCCTTTCCCAGTGTGTGGCTCCATCAGCTGACGCACAACAAGATGAGTCAGGCCCAAACTGTCACATTCATCGCCATTTTGTCCTGTGTCCAGTGACCACTCCAACACATATCCTGTGCTGGCTTCACTCAACACAACTGCCTTGTAGCCGTATTTGTCCGTTTTTTGGGGGTTGTACAGCTTCAAGGTGGACCTTCCCTTGAATGGAATCATCATTTCATCCAGGGAGAGTTCCTTGCCTGGAGCATAAACAGCAGCAAAACGCGGAACTATACAGTCAATGATTGGACGGATCTTGAATAGTCTATCATGGCCTGGCTCACCCCATGCAACACTGTTCTCATTGTTCACAAAATGGAGGCAAGAGAGAATCACTGTAAACCTGCACCTAGACATCACTCTGCCAAATCCAGGCGTAAGAGTTGGCCAAAACTCTGACCAGTAGTCCACCAATGTGGGCTTTGCCACAATTCCCATGCACAAATGGAGTGCCATGAATGCTTTCATTTCCGCCTCAGTCACAGCAGTCCACTTGTGAAATCTGGACTTGGGTTTGAGATCATCTTTAGCTTGGGCTAAGAACTGCTCAGCGTACCTGTTTGTTTCCTCGGTGAGAATCCTCCAGAACTCTTCGGTCCAAAACAAAGACAGGAAATCAATGGGTTGAGCAGATGACAAATCCACGTCTCCACGATATCCAACTGCCTCTTCAAATGGTTTGAGCCACACCTGATAATCTTCTTCATCTCTCAGAAGGTCCCAGCCATCATTGTTGGTACTTACTGTGCCATTGTAACCAGCCGATCTGCCATCATCATGTCTCACTGTGCCACGGTGTCCTCTCCCGCCACATGGCGTGTGTCTTGGCCCAGCTGCGTGTTTTGGACTGTTTCTTTCAAGGTCTCTTCCACGTCCAGAAACTGTCTGACTTGTCCTCTGCCTCTTCACTCCTCGACCACGGTTAGGCAACGCTGCAGAACCTTCAGAAGTGGCTCCTCTGCCATGTGGCACGGTGCCGAGTGCAGACAAAGTGCCATGTGTCTTCGTCTGCACTGCAGAGTCAGTTTCACTTTCAGCTGACAAGACATCGTGCTCATAAGGCTCGTAATCAGATTCTGAATCTTCCTCACAAGGTAAAGGGTCATCTTCTGAATCGGGATCTGCCAAAAAAAAGAGCAAGGGCTTCCTCAGTAGAGTACCAATGCTTCGCCACCTTCACTCTGTCGCCTCTTTTACTCGAATGAGAAAGCTCCCGCTTCAGACCAGATTTTATTGCAAACTGTGCATTGGGGCACACCCTCCTATTGTGCTAGGATTCAAGCTATGCCCATCTGCCATCTTGTGGTGAAAAAAGGTTTGTACATCTGGGACTTGTGGAAGAGTACTGGACCAGTTTTGATAGCGATGCTGACGGGTGCTGAACAGGGACTTAACCTTCAAGAGTTTTAATTCTAATATGATAAAACAATGAATAGCTTTTATTTTCAGTTTTAATTGTGAAACTTTTGACTGTGCAGGAAACACCCCCCCCCCACACACACACACACACACACACAAACGGAAGGGTTACATGTAAATCTGGCCCTCGAGAAGTGAGGAAAAATTTTTGTGGCCCACACTACCACCAAAGTTGCCCATCCTTGATGTAGATGTTTAAATGACTACTTTTACTAAAGGTTTTTCCACATGTTCTACAGGTACAAGGCTTCTCACATGTGTGTTTTCATGTGGATGTTTAAATAACCATTTTACTGAAGGTTTTTCCATATGTTCTACAGGAATACGGCTTCTCACGTGTGTTTTCATGTGGTTGTTTAAATGACTATTTATACTGAAGGTTTTTCCACATGTTCAACAGCAATAGAGCTTCTCGCCTGTGTGTATTTTGATGTGGGCACTTCGAGAACTACTTTGAAAAGAAGTTTTCCACATGTTGCACAGGAATAAGGCTTCTCGCAAGTGTGCATTTTCATATGGATGTTTAAATGACGACTTTGACTGAAACTTTTTTCCACGTGTTCTACAGGAGTAAGGCTTCTCATCTGTGCATTTTCATGTGGATGTTTAAATGCCTACTTTTACTGAAGGTTTTTCCACGTTCTCCAGGAATAAAGCTGGATTCATGCTGCACCTCTGCTGTCCACGTACGTGTAACTGGAAACCTCGTGTGACAAAATTTACGTCATCGTCTCCACTCCGCTAGTGTTCGCTGCGCTCAACCACATGCAGCCCAAATTTTGTGACCGCGCGGCCTGCCCATGACCTGAACACGTTGAAAAGTGCATGCGCAAGACTGAACATCCCATTCACAAGTTGGCGATATCGACACAGCATAAAAAAAAAACAAAGTAGGCAAAGAAGACAACAAGGAGGCCAAAGACAAGAATAAACATACTTTTTGTAATTCTACTGCAGAATATAGGAACAGCAGCTCCTCTTCCTCTCGGTGATGGTTAAACGATGCCACTGTTGATGTGCGTTGCTCTCACCTTTCTTTGTTGGTGAAAATCCTGGTGGGTCAGCACTATCTGTAGGGCAGGAGTGAAACTACAAATAATAGCTCTGTGCATGCGTCAACCACTTGGCCTGGGTAGATGAAAAAAGTGAGCCTGTATAGTGCCACATACGCGCCGGGCTCGTCCAAAGCGTACGCGGACCAAACCGGACTAGAAGGGAAATGCAGCATGAAAAAGGCTTAAGGCTTCTTGTGTGTTTTCATGTGGATGTTTAAATGAGTATTTTTACTGAACGGTTTTCCCACATGTTCTACAGGAATACAGCTTCTTGTATGTGTGTTTTCATGTGACTATTTAAATGACTATTTTTACTGAAGGTTTTCCCACATGTTCTACAGGAATACGGCTTCTCACCTGTGTGAGTTTTGACGTGCACACTTAGAGAACTTCTTTGACTAAAAGCTTTTCCACATATTCTACAGGAATAAGGCTTCTCGCCAGTGTGTGTTTTCATATGGATGTTTAAATGACTACTTTGACTGAAGTTTTTTCCACATGTTTTACAGGAATAAGGCTTCTCACCCGTGTGTGTTTTCATGTGGATATTTAAATTATACCTACGACTGAAGTTTTTTCCACATGTTCTACAGGAATACGGCTTTTCGCCTGTGTGCGTTTTCATGTGGGCCTTAAGAGAACAACTTTGACTGAAGCTTTTTCCACATATTCTACAGGAATAAGGCTTCTCGCCTGTATGTGTTTTCATGTGGCTACTTAAATTACCACTAAATCTGAAGCTTTTTCCACATGTTCTACAGGAATAAGGCTTCTCACCTGTGTGCCTTTTCATGTGCATATTTAAATGACCATTCTGCCTGAAGCTTTTACCACATGTTCCACAGGAAAATGGCTTCTCACCTGTGTGTGTCTTCATGTGGATGTTTAAATGACAACTTTGACTGAAGCTTTTACCACATGTTCTACAGGAATAAGGCTTCTCACCTGTGTGTGTTTTCATGTGGATATTTAAACCACCACTCCGAATGAAGCTTTTTCCACATATTCTACAGGAATGCGGCTTCTCACCTGTGTGTGTTTTCATGTGGATGTTTAAATCACCTCTCTGACTGAAGCTTTTTCCACATGTACAGGAATAAGGCTTCTCACCTGTGTGACTTCTGATATGAATTAATAAACATTGTTTGCTACTGTATCTTTTCCCACACATGTTGCATGTTGTCTCATCGACTCTGTGGATTCTGCATTTCTTCCTGTTGGATGAACTCTTAAACATTTTTTCAATAACAGAACATTTTACAGACTTTTCACCTGTCTCAGTGTCAAACTGATTATCTGACAATGGAGAGCTGTCCACATTGTTACTGTGACATTTGTTTCTGTAAAGTCTCTTCTTTGACTTTGGCTCTTGAGGTTTACTTGATCTTGTGTTTACATTCTTACCTGATGCCTGGTCTTTGCTCTCAGTGTCAGGAGAGTTGTGAGAGAGGAGTTGCTCACTGATTGGTTCAGTTTCTCTGTTACTGTCCCTATTAGTAGGAGTCACCATGAAGGTATCAGTCTCTTGTTTCAGTCTCAAGGGTTTTTCCTCTTCACCTGTAATCCCTGTAAGATTTGGTTCCTCTTGGTCGAGAATGGAGTGCCTCTCTTGGACTATGTGAACCTCCTCTTTACTGAAGTCATGTTGCTGTGGAACATCTGGAGAAACAAACACCAAAAATATTTCCTAATAGAAGAAAAGACCACTAAGTGAATATATACTGGTCTTAAATTTCAACAGGGCTCTACTACATGAACATATCGATCACAAATGCAAGTTAAAGTCAAAACATTATTGACTAACTAAGCTTTACTGAGCAACTCCATCCTCAGGGATGCACACTCTCATAACCTCAGCAAAGCACTTATAAAACCTGAGGTCAGTCTGACGAATGGTTTGGGAGTTAACATATGTGAGGAACACGCACACAAACGCGCGCACGAGCATGCATACTGGTTTTCAATTTCCTGATCATCACTTGGGGCGGGGGGGGGGGGGGGGGGACTACCCTTTCTACACAGGGATTCCTTGCATTTAGAAAGCTAGAAGATTAACTTCAGACTCTGCAACCCCCAATATAACGGTAGAGGAAAAACTGGGTCTCAAATATTTGTAAACGTGACCCATTATAGTACTGCATGAGTTTATTGATGATAGACAGAAGAAATTCAATATTCTATTTAACTACAGAGGTGTGGTAAAAAGATAAATCAAACAATTTCAATTGATCCACATTTGACTGAGCCAATATCGATACACAAAATCCGAGGATTGATCTTTTAATATAATGCAGTCTGTGAAACACAAAACGCAAGCAGCCGGCTTAAGTCTTGTGTGATAAATAATCGCGCGAGGGTTTGTTGCACGCTTAAATTACTTCCATGTTTATATGACAGGCAAAGAGAGCACAGAGCTCCACTAATTTAGATTAAATCTATTTAGCTTGGAGAAATAATTTTTTAATTTATTAAAAATCTCTTAGAAAAGCTAGAACAAGTTATTATTCTGCATTAATAGAAGAGAACAAGAATAATCCCAGGTTTCTTTTCAGCACTGTAGCCAGGCTGACAGTCAGGACTCTGTCAATCCTAGCATTCCCTAAGAGCTTACTAGTCAGGACTATCAATTTTTTCAATAATAAAATTTTATCGGACTTCCGGTTATGGCGGCCACGTAGGAAGACGTGTTTCACTCTGCTCTGCTCCTAAAAATAAAAAGTTGGCCAATAACTCTCTCAATTGGAACAAAACCTATCCCAGCGTTTGGGCGCAGATATGGTAAAGCCTAAAGCTGGGAAATTAGGCGGAGGAAAAAGCGAATCGTCGAAACAGTCCAAGCTAACAGACTTCCACGCTCGTGACGAAGCAGAAAAATCTCCAGAGACTATGGCGGAGGAAGCTAGCGGCGGAGCGGTGACTGCTGGGGAGGGCACGAGTGCGGTGCTCGCTGCCATTAGCTCAATGAGAGCAGACTTTTCCTCTAAATTTGATGGGATTATAGCAGCGATAGAAGGAATGAGAAAGGAAATAAGCGACTGTATGGAACGACTATCGCAGGCGGAGCTCTGAATTTCTAGCGCTGAGGATGACGTCACCAGCCAACAATTACAGGTGCGCACATTGGAATTAAAAAATAAACGTCTGTAAGATAGTGTCCTGGACTTAGAATCCCGGTCGAGACGGAACAATTTGAGGCTGGTGGGCCTCTCGGAGGGAACGGAGGGACGGGACTCATGTTCCTTTTTGGAAAAGTGGATTCCAGAAGCGCTGAACAACGCAGATCTGCAGTCATCGGTCATATTAGAGAGCGCTCACCGAATCGGCCCACCGAGAGATAAAAAGGCACCACCGAGGACGCTGATTATGAAGTTCCTCAGCTACAGGGACAAGATGACGATCACTAACGCGGCACGGGCTAAAGAAGAAATTAAATACCAGGATCAACAGGTGCGGTTCTACCCAGATTTGGCCACAGGAATTCAACAATTAAGGAAACAGTTTGACCCCGCCCGTAAAGAGCTGCGCAACCTCGGGATTCGTCACGGAGTGATTCATCCGGCAAGACTGCTAGTCACATATAAAGGGAGGACCCATATCTTCAAGACCCCTCAGGAGGCGCAGGAGCTTATCAAGCAGATCCAAGGAGAGACTGGTGGGAGCTAAGCATGAAGCATGAACAAGATATAAAGGTAGAATATTTAAGCATTTGCACAGGCATCTCACTGATCTGAAACATATAGCATGTCTACAAAATATAGATTGTATTATATATATAAAAAAAAAAACCTATGATGTACAAAGTTGCTATAAAATTTTGGAGTTAAGTTGGAAATACTACAGAAGAGAGCTAATGTTATGTCATTAAAAGCAGTAGAGTCAGGGTGATTGACAGGAGAAAGAAAGAGTGGTTAGACTGATCCTCGCGGGTGTGGAGCAGTCAATGGCTATAGCGGGAGATGGAATTTTTTTTTTTGATTTTGGGGGGGATTACCACGAATGTGGGGAGGGGGAATTTGTTTGTGTGTAGTTTGTGGGACAAATGTTCAACCACTCATGTTTTTGCTTCTCTGTATGAGCATGTTTATATTGCGAGGTAATCTCAAACTCCTTATTGATCATAGACCAAAGCGTTAATCTTAATTTAACTTCATGGAATTGCAGAGGTCTACGGTCTACAAAATCTAAAAAAACTTAAACAAGTTATGAATAAAATAAAAGACATCTGTTCAAAAACTGTTTTTACAAGAAACTCATCTAATAGAGGAGGATGTAAAAAGAATTAGGAGAAGATGGCAGGGAAGTGTGTTCACCTCATTTTCATCCCGAGCCAGGGGAGTTATGACTCTCATACATAAATCAGTCCCATTTCAAGTGAAAAATGTAATTGGAGACAAATTAGGAAGATACCTAATCATCCAAGGATCTTTGTTATTAGAAAATATAAATCTGGTGAACTCATATGGTCCCAATATAGATGATCAAAACTTCTTTGCTAATTTATTTCTTATTTTATCATCACTTACAGGGCAACATATAATAGCAGGGGATTTTAATTGTACATTGAATCCCAGTATAGATAGATCAACAGGACTGGACTGTACGCACAATGGATGCAGGATGACCATTAATCATTTTATGAAAGAATTGAGATTGCGAGATATATGGAGAGAAATGAAACCACAAGTCAAAGCCTACTCTTGTTATTCTAATACCTACAAGACATTCTCACGTATTGACTATTTTTTGATCTCCACAGAATTAAGGTCCAAGATTCAAAACTGTTTCTATGATAACATCGTGATCTCTGATCATGCACCCTGCTGTCTAATATATGTAGATAAGAAATTGACAAAGGATCCAGGTAGGTGGCAATTTCAGCATAAATGGCTTCAGGATGAGGAATTTGTTAAGTACATAGAAAAACAGATAGATGAGTTCTTTGATATCAATACTACACAAACATCAGCATGCATAAAGTGGGAGGCTTTCAAAGCTTTTATTAGGGGGCATATTATTAGTTATACAGGTTCAAAATCTAAGAAGACTAGAGAGGAGAGAGTCCAATTGGAACATAAAATAAAAATTCTTCAAGAAAAAGTGTATGCAGGAAGTGACCCAAAGTTAGAGAACAAATTACTGATTCTGAGAGCTGAATAAGAAAAAAAAATCAGCGAATAGAGCTGCCTCGAGTCTTCTAAGATTGACGCAATCTTTTAATGAACAAGGTGAAAAATAAGGGAAATTATTGGCATGGCAGATTAAACAATTAGAATTTAAAACACCAATTACCAGTATTGTAAGTAACGGACAGGCAGTTGTAGATCCTTTAGAAATTAACAGTGCCTTTAGAGATTATTATGAAAAACTATATGATACAAAAAATGAAACTGACTTAAAACTAAATGGGTTTTTGGACGGATTATCTATACCGTGTATTCCAAATGAAAACAGGGAGATACTGGAGTCTAAAATTAGTCAAGAAGAAGTTGGGCTAGCCATTGATAATATGAAATCAGGAAAAAGTGCAGGACCAGATGGTCTTCCAGTTGACCTCTATAAAAAAATTTAAGAATAAATTAATAAAACCATTTTTGGAAATGGTTTTAGAAGCATTTCAAAATAGTAATTTACCACTATACATGAATAATGCCTTAATTATACTGTTGCCAAAACCAGGTAAACCCTCTAATAAATGTGAAAACATGAGACCAATAAGCCTATTAAATGCTGACCTTAAGATAATCTGTAAAATTTTAGCAAGACGACTACAAGAAATATTACCCAATATTATTAACCGAGATCAGAATGGCTTTATAATGGGAAGACAAAGCTTCCATCATGTAAGAAGACTATTTAATATTATTTATTCTTTCCAAAAATGGTTTTATTAATTTATTCTTAAATTTTTTATAGAGGTCAACTGGAAGACCATCTGGTCCTGCACTTTTTCCTGATTTCATATTATCAATGGCTAGCCCAACTTCTTCTCGTGGTGGGGGGGTTTGCGTGCCCCAGTGATCCCAGGAGCTATGTTGTCCGGGGGCAATTTGCCTCTGATAGGGTCTCCCAAGACAAACTGGTCCTGGGTGAAGGGCCAGACTAAGAACGATCCAACAGACTCTCATGATAAATTGTATATCAAGGATTCAGTGTACCCCGCCCGGTATGGGGTTACCGGGGCCCCACCCTGGAGCCAGGCCTGGGGGAGGGGCTCGAAGGCTAGCGTCTGGTGGCCGGGTTTCCACCCATGGGACCCGGCCGGGCTCAGCCCGAAGGAGTTACATGGGTCCGCCCTCCAGTGGGTTCACCACCTGCAGGAGGGATCATGGGGGTCCGGTGCTATGTGGATTAGGTGGCGGTCAAAGGCGGAGACCTTGGCGGACTGATCCCAAGCTTTCTAAACTGGCTTTTGGTACGTGGAATGTCACCTCTCTGGTGGGGAAGGAGCCTGAGCTGGTGTACGAGGTTGAGCAATACCGGCTAGATATAGTCGGCCTCACCTCAACACACAGCTCCGGTTCCGGAACCAGCCTCCTGGAGAGGGGCTGGAGCTTGGCCTTTTCTGGAGTTGCCCCGGGCGAGAGGCGACGAGCAGGGGTGGGTATTCTTGTATCGCCCCACCTTGCTGCCTCTATATTGGAGTTTTCCCCGGTGGACGAAAGGGTTGCTTCCCTGCGCCTTCGGGTTGGGAAATGGGTCCTGACCATCATTTGTGCCTATGCACCAAATGATGTTTCAGAGTACCCACCCTTTTTGGAGTCTGTGACTGGGGTGCTGGAGGGTGCTCCTCTTGGAGACTCCATTGTCCTACTGGGGGACTTCAATGCGCACGTGGGCAACGACAATGAAACCTGGAGGGGGGTGATTGGGAGGAACGGCCTGCCCGATCTGAACCCGAGTGGTGTTCAGTTATTGGACTTCTGTGCTAACCACAGTCTGTCCATAACGAACACCATGTTCAAGCATAAGGGTGTCCATATGTGCACCTGGCACCAGGACACCCGAGGTCGCAGGTCGATGATCGATTTTGTTATCGTATCATCAGACCTGCGACCGTATGTCTTGGACACCCGAGTAAAGAGAGGTGCAGAGCTGTCAACTGATCACCACCTGGTGGTGAGTTGGATCCGATGGCAGGGGAGGAAGCCATTCAGACCTGGTAGACCCAAACGTATAGTGAGGGTGTGCTGGGAGCGTCTGGCTGAGGCCCCTGTCCGGAAAGTCTTCAACTCCCACCTCCGGAAGAACTTCAACCACATTCTGAGGGAGTCTGGAGACATGGAGTCTGAATGGGCCATGTTCTCCACCTCTGTTGTTGAAGCGGCGGCCCAGAGCTGCGGCCGCAAGGTGGTCGGTGCATCTCGTGGTGGCAACCCCCGAACCAAGTGGTGGACACCAGTGGTGAGGGGGGCCATTAAGCTGAAGAAGGAGTCCTATCAAGCTTGGTTGGCTTGTGGGACTCCCGAAGCAGCTGAGGTGTACCGGCAGGCCAAGCGGAGTGCAGCTCGGGTGGTTGCTGAAGCAAAAACCCGGGTATAGGAGGAGTTCGGTGAGGCCATGGAACAAGACTTTCGGTCGGCTTCAAAGAGATTCTGGCAAACTGTTCGGCGGCTCAGGAGGGGAAAGCAGCTCCCCGTCCACACTGTGTATGGTGCGGATGGGACACTGTTGACTTCAACTGGGGATATCGTCGGGCGGTGGAAGGAATACTTCGAGGATCTCCTCAATCCCACTGATACGCCTTCCACAGAGGAAGCAGGGTTTGGGGACGAGGGGGATGACTCGCCTATCACAGGGGCTGAGGTCGCCAAGGTGGTTAAAAATCTCATTGGTGGCCGGGCCCCGGGGGTGGACGAGATTCGCCCTGAGTACCTCAAGGCCCTGGATGTTGTTGGGTTGTCATGGTTGATACGCCTCTGCAACATTGCGTGGAGGTCGGGGGCAGTGCCTTTGGCATGGCAAACCGGGGTGGTGGTTCCTCTCTTCAAAAAAGGGGACCGGAGGGTGTGCTCCAACTTTAGAGGGATCACACTCCTCAGCCTCCCTGGGAAGGTCTATGCCAAGGTACTGGAGAGGAGAGTCCAGCCGTTGGTCGAACCTCGGATTCAGGAGGAGCAATGTGGTTTTCGTCCTGGCCGTGGCACATCAGACCAGCTCTTTACCCTCTCGAGAATTCTTGAGGGATCGTGGGAGTTTGCCCAACCAGTTTACATGTGTTTTGTGGACTTGGAGAAGGCATTTGACCGCGTCCCTCATGGATTTTTGTGGGGGGTGCTTTGGGAGTATGGGGTATCGGGCTTGTTGTTACGAGCTATTCGGTCTCTGTACGACCGTTGAGAGAGAGTTTGGTTCGTATTGCCAACACTCGGTCGGAGTCATTCCCAGTGAGAGTTGGACTCCGCCAGGGCTGCCCTTTGTCACCGATCCTGTTCATAATTTTTATGGACAGGATTTCTAGGCGCAGCCAGGGAATGGAGGGTGTCATGCTTGGTGACCACAGGATCTCATCTCTGTTGTTTGCAGATGATGTTGTCCTGTTGGCTTCATCCAGCAATGACCTACAGCTCTTGCTGGGACGGTTTGCCGCTGAGTGTGAAGCGGCTGGGATGAGAATCAGCACCTCCAAGTCCGAGTCCATGGTCCTCAGCCGGAAAAAGGTGGATTGTCCTCTCTGGGTTGGGGACAGGCTCCTGCCCCAAGTGGAGGAGTTTAAGTATCTTGGGGTCTTGTTCACGAGTGAGGGGAAAATGGAGCGAGAGATCGACAAACGGATTGGAGCAGCATCTGCAGTGATGCGGACGTTGTACCGGTCTGTTGTGGTGAAGAGGGAGCTTAGTTCTAAGGCAAAGCTGTCGATTTACCAGTCAATCTACGTTCCTACTCTCACCTATGGTCACGAGCTTTGGGTAATGACCGAAAGAACGAGATCGCAGATGCAAGTGGCTGAAATGAGCTTTCTCCGTAGGATTGCTGGACTCACCCTCAGAGATAGGGTGAGGAGCTCAGTCATCCGGGAGAGGCTCAGAGTAGAACCGCTGCTCCTCCACATTGAAAGGAGTCAGTTGAGGTGGTATGGGCATCTGATTAGGATGCCTCCTGGACGCCTCCCACTTGAGGTGTTTCAGGCACGTCCCACTGGGAGGAGACCCCGGGGCAGACCCAGGACTCTGTGGAGAGACTATGTCTCCCAGCTGGTCTGGGAACGCCTTGGTATCCCCTCTGAAGAGCTGGAGCAGGTGGCTGGGGAGAGGGAAGTCTGGGCTTCTCTGCTTGAACTGCTGCCTCCGCGACCCGGACCTCCGGAAAAGCGGTAGAAGATGGATGGATGGATGGATGGATAAATTAGAACCGGATACAGCTCTCCTATCATTGGACGCCGAAAAGGCCTTTGATAGGATCGAATGGCCCTTTCTTTTTGAAGTCCTACAAAGGTTTGGACTTGGAAATAATTTCAGAAAATGGGTTCAGATAATATACAATAATGCTACAGCAGAAATACTAACAAACAACAATATCTCAAAATCAATAAATATTCATAGAGGATGTCGACAAGGCTGTCCACTTTCACCTTTACTGTTTACTATGGCAATTGAACCTTTAGCAATGGCAGTACGTTTACATCCGCAAATATATGGAATTAAAGTAGGACCAATAGAACATAAAATCTCCCTGTATGCCGATGACATAATTTTGTTTATGTCGAATCTTAAAAAAATCAATTCCGACTTTGTTGAATTTAATAAAGAATTTGGGGGAAATATCAGGATATAAAATAAATAAAACTAAATCTTCAATATTAATGCTAAATGAGACCCAGAGAAATCACCCAGCTCCTGAGGTAAATCAATTCAATGTTGTAAATCAGTTTAAATATTTAGGAATTCAAATTGTGCCCAAGCTAGAATCAGTCACCAGTGCAAACTATGAAGCCTTAATGACAGACAATGAGTTACTTCAGAGATGGATGTCACTACCAATGTCGATGATCGGGAGAATTAATATACTTAAAAGTAATATCTTACCCAAGATACTTTATTTATTTCAATACATTCCTTTACCACCACCTTCAGATCTATTCTCAAGAATTAAAAAAAAAAGTTAGTGGAATTTATATGGAACAATAGGAAGGCTAGATTACGTCTGTCCTTACTATATTTACCATTTGATCGTGGAGGTCTGAAATGTCCAAACTTTATGTTGTATTACTGGTCAGCACAACTGAGGTCTATGACATATTATTTTTCATCAAATGATCTCCCTCACTGGACTGAAATGGAATCATACAATTTACCTTTACCTCTTCCCATATTCATATACTCAGACTCGGCTAAAAAATTACAGAAACAAGTTAAAAATCCATTTGTAAAGCATATGATCAAAATATGGTGTGAAACCAAAAAATATTTAAAAGAACCACACTTATTGTCACAATTTAGCCCAATATGGGGTAATCAATATTTTAAACCAGGGAGAGCGGATGCTGTATTTAAAGTATGGAATTTAAAAGGGATTCAAAAGATTCAAGACTTATATTTGTCATGTTCAGATAACAATGTCTTTTGAAGAACTGAGGATCAAATTTAATCTTAATAGAACACATTTTTTTAAATATCTTCAGCTTAGGAACTTTATTCGATCAAATCAAAATAATGCCCTCACCCGACCTACTTATTCATCCTTGGAAAAAATTTTGACGAAAGATAGTAAGAGAAATGATATTATTTCAGAGTTTTATAACTCATTGACACTATCCTCAAGTGAAAACTCACAGAAAAGACTGAATTACTGGAAAGAAGACCTGCAAACTGAAATTTCAGAGGAACAGTGGGAATTGGCTTGTACAGAAGCTCAAACCAAATCAATAAATGTACGTCTTAAATTGATACATTTTAAATGGTTAATGCGGATATATGTTACACCGGTGGAGTTAAATAGATATAACAAAAACATACCAGATACGTGCACAAAATGTATGGAAAGTAAAGGAACCCTATTTCATTGCTTATGGGAATGTAGAAAAATTAGAATGTTTTGGGAAGAGGTGAGGGTAACAATTGAAAAAATAATTTCAAAACAAATCATATTGAATCCTAAATTGTTTTTGTTGGATCTGTATCCAGAAAAGCATAACTTTAATAAGAGTGAAAGAGCATTCATAGACCTCAGTTTGCTTAACGCCAAAAAATGTATTGTACTACTGTGGAAAAAGACTCATAGACCAGATGCGACTCAGTGGTTAAGACAGATGTTAACAAAAATTCCACTAGAAAGAATAACATACATACTGAAATCAAAGGAAATTGTGTTTGAGAATATATGGAGACTTTTCATTGATTATGTAAAGAATTTAAACGTAACTTTTGAAGAAGAAGGTGAATGATGTGTGTGGACCTTGTAAATTCCAAACTGGTGAATATACTGTATAATATGTATACTTATGTAATGAGGACTGAGGATCGTCACTTCCTTGTGGTAACGTAACGTATCGTCACTTCCTGTTTTGCTGTCTGCCTGTGTGATTGCTCTCCAGCTATTAGCTATGGCTACTAGCTCTCTTTCCTCTCCTCTGGTGTGCTCTCTCTGTCAGATGTTTAGCTACACCTCTGCCTCTTTTAGTGATAACGGTAAATGTAATAAATGTTGTGTTTTTGAGGCGCTCGAGGCGAGGTTGTCTGATTTGGAATCCCGGCTCCGCTGCATTGAAACACCGTCTGCGCCAGTTAATCTCGACGGACGCCCATTAGCTGCAGCGGAGCTAGCTAGCTTAGGCCCCCCTGTCACCGGTTCCCCGGCTCTCCTCAGCAGCGAGGAGACTGGGTGGGTGACGGTGAGAAGGAAGCCTAGTCGCAAAGCCCCGGTTCACCACCAACCTGTTCACATTTCTAATCGTTTTTCCCCGCTCAGCGACACACCCGCTGAGGAAAAAACTCTGATCATTGGCGACTCTGTAGTCAGAAACGTGAACCTCGAGACTCCAGCGGCCATAGTCAAATGCATTCCTGGGGCCAGAGCAGGTGACATCGAGTCAAATCTGAAAATGCTGGCTAAAAGTAACTGTAAATACTCCACAATTGTTATTCACGCCGGCATTAATGACATCCGTCTCCGGCAGTCGGAAGTCACCAAACTTGATGTAGAATCGGTGTGTGACTTTGCAAAAACGATGTGTGCCACTGTAGTATTCTCTGGGCCCCTCCCCAATCTGACCAGTGATGACATGTTTAGTCGCTCGTCATCCTTGAACCGCTGGCTGTCTGTGTGGTGTCCTAAAAATGACGTGGGCTACATTGACAATTGGAGCTCTTTTTGGGGAAAACCTGGTCTTATGAGACAAGACAGCATTCATCCCACTTTGGATGGTGCTTCTCATTTATCTAACAATCTGGCATCTTTTTTATCCAAATTTCCAAAACCATGACTACTCAGAGTTGGGACCAGGAAGCAGAGTCGCAGTCTTACACGCCTCTCTGCAGCTCCTCTTCATCCGCCACCCCTCAGCTTAGCCCCTGTCTTCCCCATCAGAGAATCGTTGTCTGCTCCCTCCAAAGTCAATAAAAATATAATGTATAAGCATCCCAAAGTGATAAAGCAAAACATTGTTAAAACTCAAATTAAACATAAAGCCTCTAAATTGAATGATTTGGCCTCTGTTCCTCCTCATAATTTAAAAATTAAATGTGGTTTACTAAATATTAGGTCTCTAACTCCCAAGTCTCTGTTAGTCCATGATCTGTTAATTGATCATCAGATTGATTTAATTTCCCTTACAGAGACTTGGTTAGGACAAGAGGATTATGTTGGTTTAAATGAATCAACTCCCTCTGGTTATTTAAACTGTCAAAATCCCAGAAGTTCTGGTCGTGGAGGAGGAGTAGCAACAATTTACCATTCCAAATTACTAGTTAATGTAAAGCAAAAAACATGTTATAATTCCTTTGAGGGCCTGGTCCTTAGTATTGGGCACTTTAGCAATTTTAGGTTAAACCCAATTTTATTTGCCATAGTTTATCGTCCCCCATCAACCTACTCAGAATTTTTATCCGAATTTGCTGATTTCTTAGCTGATTTAGTGCTGAAATCTGATAGAATAATTATAGTAGGGGACTTTAATATACATGTGGATGTAGATAGTGACTGCCTTAATGTGGCATTTAATTCAATATTAGACTCGATTGGGTTTTCTCAGAAAGTAGGAAATTCTACTCATTACCTCCACCATACATTGGACCTTGTTCTGACATATGGCATAGAAATAGAAAATCTTGTAGTGTCTCCTCATAACCCTGTACTGTCAGACCATTGTCTGTTAACCTTTGATTTTACCATTTCTGACTATTTGGCTCCTAAAGAAAAATATTATTACAGTAGATGCCTCTCAGATGATGCTGTTTCCAAATTTATGCAGATTGTTTCCTCTATGCCATGTGTCAACACAACGGAAATAAGCTATAGACAGCTTGCTCCTTCTGTAATTGATAACATGGTGGATGGTGTTTCAGCTTCTCTGCATCAGGCTCTAGACTTGGTGGCCCCCTTAAAAAAGAAAAAGTCTAATCAGAGATTTCTAACTCCTTGGTTCAACACAGAAACTCGTAGCTTAAAACAGAAGACTCGTCAATTAGAAAGAAAATGGCGCTCTACTAATTTAGATGAAATCTATTTAGCTTGGAGAAATCATCTTTTAATTTATAAAAAATCTCTTAGAAAAGCTAGAACAAGTTATTACTCTGCATTAATAGAAGAGAACAAGAATAATCCCAGGTTTCTTTTCAGTACTGTAGCCAGGTTGACAAAGAGTCAGGACTCTGTCAATCCTTGCATTCCCTTAGAGCTTACTAGTCAGGACTTTATGAACTTTTTCAATAATAAAATTTCATCCATCAGAGATAAAATCAATCAGATTCTTCCCACAGTTAACTTAAATACTGTAACTACTACAACTCCTTCTTTTGATGTCTGTCTTGATGAGTTTACTCCAATCGACCTTTGTGAGTTAGACAAAATAGTTTCCTCATCCAAACCTTCAACTTGTCTTTTAGACCCTATTCCTACTAGGTTATTTAAAGAAGTCTTCCCACTTATTGGTAGCTTTATTCTTCATATAATCAATTCTTCATTAACTTTAGGCCATGTACCGCAGGCTTTTAAAACAGCTGTAATTAAACCCTTACTCAAAAAGCCAACGCTAGATCCAGGAGCTTTAGCTAACTATAGACCAATCTCTAATCTCCCTTTCATTTCAAAAATCTTAGAAAGAGTTGTTGCTACGCAATTATTCGACCACCTGCAGGGAAATGGTTTACTTGAAGAGTTTCAATCTGGGTTTAGAATCCATCATAGTACTGAAACAGCCTTAGCGAAGGTCACTAACGACCTCCTCATTGCATCTGATAATGGACTAGTTTCTGTACTTGTCCTTTTAGACCTTAGTGCAGCTTTTGATACTATCGATCATAATATTCTACTTGATAGATTAGAACACTATGTTGGACTTAATGGAACTTCGTTGCAGTGGTTTAGATCTTATTTATCTGATAGGTTCCAGTTTGTTCATGTAAATAATGAGTTTTCTTTCAACTCAAAGCTTAGTCATGGAGTTCCACAGGGATCTGTGCTAGGCCCTACTCTTTTTAGTTTATATATGCTTCCATTAGGCAACATTATTAGAAAGCACTGTATACATTTTCATTGTTATGCAGATGACACACAATTATACCTGTCAATGAAGCCAGATGATAGTAATCAATTAGCCAAGTTAGAAGCCTGTCTTAAGGAAATCAAAGCTTGGATGACTTGTAATTTCCTGCTATTAAATTCAGATAAGACTGAAGTCATTCTTGTTGGTCCAAAAAACCTTAGAAATTCCTTTCCAAATCAAACTTTCAGTTTGGATGAGGTTACTCTTTCTCTTAATAGCTCTGTGAGGAACCTTGGAGTTATTTTTGATCAGGATTTGTCCTTCAATTCACATATTAAATTTGTTTCTAAGACTGCCTTCTATCATTTGCGTAATATTGCCAAGATTAGGAGCATCTTGTCTCAGAGTGATGCTGAGAAACTGATCCACGCTTTTGTTAGCTCGAGATTAGATTATTGTAATTCTTTATTATCAGGTTGTCCTAAAACATCTCTAAAAAGTCTTCAGCTGATCCAAAATGCTGCAGCAAGAGTTTTAACAGGTACTAGAAAGAGAGATCATATCTCTCCGGTTCTGGCCTCCCTTCATTGGCTTCCCATAGAGTTTAGAATTAAGTTTAAAATCCTTCTTCTTACTTACAAAGCTCTAAACAATCAGGCTCCTTTTTATTTAAAAGATCTGATACTACCGTATTATCCTAACAGAGCACTACGCTCCCAAAATGCAGGACTACTTGTAATACCTAGAATCTCCAAAAGTACAATGGGAGGCAGAGCCTTCAGTTATCAAGCTCCTCTCCTGTGGAATCAGCTGCCAATCTGGATTCGGGAGTCAGACTCGATCTCTGTTTTTAAGATTAGGGTTAAAACCTACCTTTTTGATGTAGCCTACAATTAGGGAGGGATCATGCGTTTCTGAACCCTCCCTTAGTTATGCTGCTAATAGGTTTAGTCAGCCGGGGGACCTCCAGTAATGCACTGGGCCTCACTCCTTTCCTCACTCTCGATGAAATATTTTTTTTTTGCTGGTCATTAACATTTGTTTGTTCTCTCCCATAGATTGAGTCCCCATCGTGCTGTTTGCTCTCTACATGTCTGTTCTTTTCATCTTCTCTGTCCCCTCACCCCCCAGCCAGTCGCAGCAGATGACTGCCCCTCCCTGAGCCTGGTTCTGCTGGAGGTTTCTTCCTGTTAAAAGGGAGTTTTTCCTCTCCACCGTCACCAAGTGCTTGCTCACAGGGGATCACCTGATTGCTGGGGTCTTTCTGCAACTGTGGGGGTTCCCCCCTACAGTTGATAGTGCTATGAGATGACTGTTGTTGTGAAATGGCGCTATATAAATAAAGTTGAATTGAATTGAATTAATGGATTGCCTAGACTAAACAGAGGAGCATTGTTGAAGACTTGCCTTTGTTAGTGGTTGTTGGTGTTTTTAGTACATTTTTTTTTTCCTTTTTCTTTTTTTTAAATTACTTTAGTGTTCGTGTTTGATTGATTGTGTTATGTTTGTAAAAAAAAAAAAAAAAGAAGAAGGTTCAATAAAAAATATTGTGGAAAAAAAATTTTTTTATCACACATAAAATCAGTCACATTCTTCCCACTGTTAACTTAAATACAGTAACTACTACAACTCCTTCAACTGATATCTGTTTGGATGAGTTTACTCCAATTGACCTTTCAGAATTAGATAAAATAATTTCCTCATCCAAGCCTTCAACTTGTCTTTTAGACCCTATTCCTACCAGGTTATTTAAAGAAGGCTTCCCATTTATTGATAGCTCTATTCTTCAAATAATCAATTCTTCATTAACATTAGGCCATGTACTGCAGGCTTTTAAAACTGCTGTAATTAAACCCTTACTCAAAAAGCCAATGCTGGATCCAGGAGTTTTAGCTAACTATAGACCAATCTTTAATCTCCCTTTCATTTCAAAAATCTTAGAAAGAGTTGTTGCTACGCAATTGTTTGACCACTTACAGGGAAATGGTTTATTTGAAGAGTTTCAATCTGGGTTTAGAATCCATCATAGTACTGAAACAGCCTTACTGAAGGTCACTAATGACCTCCTTATCGCATCTGATGATGGACTTGTTTCTGAACTTGTCCTTTTAGACCTTGGTGCAGCTTTTGATATCATCGATCATAATATTCTACTTGATAGATTAGAACACTATATTTGACTTAACGGAACTTCGCTGCAGTGGTTTAGATCTTATTTATCTGATAGGTTCCAGTTTGTTCATGTCAAAAATGAGTTTTCTTTCAACTCAAAGCTCAGTCATGGAGTTCCACAGGGATCTGTGTTAGGCCCTACTCTTTTTAGTTTGTATATGCTTCCATTAGGCAACATTATTAGAAATCACTGTATACATTTTCATTGTTATGCAGATGACACACAATTATATCTGTCATTGAAGCCAGATGATGGTAATCAATTAGCCAAGTTAGAGGCCTGTCTTAAGGAAATCAAAGCTTGGATGACTTGTAATTTCCTGCTATTAAATTCAGATAAGACTGAAGTCATTCTAGTCGGTCCAAAAAACCTTAGAAATACCTTTCCAAATCAAACTCTTAAGTTTGGATGTGGTTACTTTTTCTCTGAAAAATTCTGTGAGAAACCTTGGAGTTATTTTTGATCAAGATGTTTTTCAATTCACATATTAAATTAGTTTCAAAGACTGCCTTCGATCATTTGCATAATATTGCCAAGGTTAGGAGCATCTTGTCTCAGAGTGATGCTGAGAAACTAATCCATGCTGTTGTTAGCTCTAGATTAGATTACTGTAACTCTTTATTATCAAGCTGTCCTATAACATCTTTAAAAAGTCTTCAGTTGATTCAAAATGCTGCAGCAAGAGTTTTAACAGATACTAGAAAGAGAGATCATATCTCTCTGGTTCTGGCCTCCCTTCATTGGTTTCCCATAGAGTTTTGAATTAAGTTTAAAATCCTTCTTCTCACTTACAAAGCCCTAAATAATCAGGCCCCTTTTTATTTAAAAGATCTGATACTACCCTATTATCCTAACAGAGCACTACATTCCCAAAATAAGATAAGATAAGATAAGCCTTTATTAGTCCCACAATGGGGAAATTCCAGGATTGCAACAGCACAGGGATAGCAACACTCAGAGCAACAATCAGAAGGCAAGAAAAAAAAAAAAACAACAAAAAAAAAAAAACAAGCAAGCAAGAGCAGCTAATATACATATGTACATATTACTATAAAATATATATACACACACACACACACACACAGACACACAGTGCAGAGCATTGTAGCTGGATGGAATAAATATATGAATATATGAACACACAGTGCAGAGCATTGTAGCTAGATGGAATAAATATGTAAATATATAAACACCCACAGTATGGAGCATTGCAGCTAGGTGGATTAAATATGCAAGTATATAAACACACACAGTGCGGAGCAATGTAGCTAGATGGAATAATATGTAGATATATAAAAACACAGTGCGGAGCATTGTAGCTAGATGGAATAAATATATAGATATATAAATATAAACACACCCAGTGCTGAGCATTGTAGCTAGATGGAATAAATATATAGATATATAAATATAAACACACCCAGTGCAGAGCATTGTAGCTAGATGGAATAAATATGTAAATATATAAACACACACAGTGCAGAGCATTGTTGCTAGGTGGGATGAAACAGCATAACCGTCTATTTAGTTATCCTACATGGTATGATTATGTGCCCATACATATTCTCACCCTCCATAGCGACCGGTATGTTCCTAGTTGTATGCCGGAGAGGACCATTGTGTAAGTCTATTGCATCTTTTGCATTCAAAAAAAAAAAAATAAAAAATAAAAAAAAAAAAATGCAGGATTACCTGGAATACCTAGAATCTCCAAAAGTACAATGGGAGGCAGAGCCTTCAGTTATCAAGCTACTCTCCTGTGGAACCAGCTGCCAATCTGGATTTGGGAATCAGACTTAATCTGTTTTTAAGAATAAGGTTAAAATCTTCCTTTTTGATATAGCCTGCAATTAGGGAGGGATTATGTGTCTCTGAATCCTCCCTTAGTTATGCTGCTAATAGGTTTGGACAGCCGGGGGACCTCCAATAATGCACTGGGTTACACTCCGTTCTTCACTCTCAATGAAATATTTTTGCTGGTCACTAACATCTGTTTGTTCTCTCCCATAGATTGAGTCCCCATCATGCCGTTTGCTCTCGACATGTCTATTCTTTTCGTCTTCTCTGTCCCCTCACCCCCCCAGCCAGTCGCAGCAGATGACTGCCCCTCCATGAGCCAGGTTCTGCTGGAGGTTTCTTCCTGTTAAAAGGGAGTTTTTCCTCTCCACCGTCACCAAGTACTTGCTCACAGGCCTGATTGCTGGGGTCTTTCTGCAATTGTGGGGGTTTCCCCTACAGATGAAAGTGCTATGAAATGACTGTTGTTGTGAAATGGCGCTATAAAGTTGAATTGAATAGAGCAGACTTGCCAACATTAATTTATCAACAAAAGTCATGGCAAAAGACTGCACTCAACATTTCACGAATATTTTTCATGAAGCAGGGATAAACGGTTTTGTACTACATGCAGTGTCATATTGGAACATAAAAGTCAACGACTGATAAACAATTTTCAAAATTCAATTTTCATCTCCCCTTCCGAAGACTGGGTTTCCACTCCAAGGTCCATCCTGCACCGACACATTCTGAAGGGAAGAGGTTGTCAGTGGAGGCGCCATCCCTGCTTCCTTGTGGATTTCAGCACAGAAGACCTCAAATTTTTCACGAGTCTGGGTTTTGTTTTCAAATTCAAGATGGTGATGCAATAATTTGCTCCATACTCTAACATGCATTCAATGCAATTTAGTTGTTGTAATGGTCAATTCTTTTATTATCTTTTTTAAATTCAAGTTCCCAGCAAGAATACAATGTTGGTCATTTGACAACTTTCCTGAGCATTTAATTCTAAATAAATCACTGTTGAACAGGAAATTTTTGGCAATCCTGTGCTTTTCTTGTGGCGTTACACAGAATAGCATCACTGTAAACTATAGAAAAGGCAGCTACATTAAAATCTGTACTTCCTCACACAACTTTCAGTGCAAAAACCTCTAAAAATGTGACAACATTTTGGAAAAGCTTCCACAAATTCAAGCTTTTTGGGCCACAACAATAAGAAGAATTTAATTCATTTTGGAATAAGGCTGTAACATAAAATGTGGAAAAAGTGAAGCACTGAATACTTTTCAGATGAACTGCAAGTCATAAAAGATCAGACAAATAAGTAATCTGAAAAAAAAAAAATTAACAAGGTATCTGAAACTGTTGCCAATGTTGGATGTTCCATTCATTTTCAATAATAGGTATTCTCGAATTCTGGTCCAGAACTAAGCACAGAACCTGGGAGGATAAAGCCTTTTCCATCGCCGACCCCTCCCTCTGGAACTCTCTCCCCCAACACATCCATGACTGCACAGACTTGAACACCTTCAAATTATTACTCAAAGCCCACCTGTTCAGACTTGCTTTTGATCTTTAATTTTTTAACTGTGTAGTTTTTTTATGTTGTTTTTTTTTCTGTAATGTGAAGCATCTTTGAGGGCCTTGGAAGGTGCTATACAAATAAAATGTATTATTATCATCCATCCATCTTCTACCCCTTAATCCTTTTTGGGTCGTGGGGGGGGGGGGGGTGCTGGAGACTATACAGTATCTTTTGGGTGAGAGGCAGGGTACACCCTGCACACATAGCCAGTCCATCGCAGGGCCAACACCGAGAGACAGACAGCCATTCACTCTCACACTCATACCTAAGGACAATTTGGAATCCCCAGTTGAATCCAGTTAACCTAATCTGCATGTCTTTGGCCTGTGGGAGAAAACCAGAGTACCCCGAGAAAACCCACACAGACACAGGAGAACATGCAAACTCCACACAGAAGGGTTTTATTATTATTAATATTCACACAAATAAATCTTAGTGCCATTCAGTCCCTTTCATATTTGTCAAAGTCTGATTGCCTACAGTACATATACAGTGGTGTGAAGAAGTGTTTGCCCCCTTCCTGATTTCTCATTTTTTGTATGTTTGTCACACTTAAATGTTTCAGATCAAACAAATTTAAATATTACACAAAGATAACACAAGTAAACACAAAATGCAGTTTTAAATTAAGGTGTTTATTATGAAGGGTAAAAAAAATCCACACTCACATGGCCCTGTGTGAAAAAGTGAGTGCCCCCCATTAAAAGGTAAATTAACTGTGGTTTATCACATCTCTGGAAAGCTGAGTTCAATTTCTCTAGCCACACCCAGGCCTGATTACCGCCACACCTCTTCTCAATCAAGAAATCAGTGAAATAGGACCTGCCTGACGAAGTGAAGTAGACCAAAACATCCTCAAAAGCTAGACATCATGCTGTGATCCAAAGAAATTCAGGAACAAATGAGAAACAAAGAATTGAGACCTATCAGTCTGGAAAAGGTTATAAAGCCATTTCTAAAGCTTTGGGACTCCAGTGAACCACAGTGAAAGCCATTATCCACAAATGGCAAAAACATGGAACAGTGGTGAACCTTCCCAGAAGTGGCCAGCCAGCCAAAATTACCCCAAGAGCGTAGCGACGACTCATTCAAGAGGTCACAAAAGACCCCACAACAACATCCAAAGAACTGCGGACCTCACTTGCCTCAGTTAAGGTCAGTGTTCATGACTCCACCATCAGAAAGAGACTGGGCAAAAATGGCCTGCATGGAAGAGTTGCAAGACGAAAACCACTGCTGAGCAAAAAGAACATGAATGCTCATCTCAGTTTTGGCAGAAAAATCTTGATGATCCCCAAGACTTTTGGGAAAATACTCTGTTGACTGACGAGACAAAAGTTGAACTTTTTGGAAGGTGTCTGTCCCATTACATCCGGCGTAGAAGTAACACAGCATTTCAGAAAAGGAACATCATACCAACAGTAAAATATGGTGGTGGTAGTGTAATGGTCTGGGGCTGTTTTGCTGCTTCAGGACCTGGAAGACTTGCTGTGGTAAATGGAACCATGAATTCTGCCATCTACCAAAAAATCCCAAAGGAGAATGTCCGGCCATCTGTTCGTGACCTCAAGCTGAAGCGCACTTGGGTTCTGCAGCAGGACAATGATCCAAAACACACCGGCAAGTCCACCTCTGAATGGCTTAAAAAAGACAAAATCAAGACTTTGGAGTGGCCGAGTTAGAGTCCTGACCTGAATCCAATTGAGATGCTGTGGCATGACCTTAAAAAGGCAGTTCATTCTCGAAAACCCTCCAATGTGGCTGAATTACAACAATTCTGCAAAGACGAGTGGGCCAAAATTCCTACACAGTGCTGTAAAACACTCATTGCCAGTTATCGCAAATGCTTGATTGAAGTTGTTGCTGCTAAGGGTGGCCCAACCAGTAATTAGGTTTAGGGGGCAAACACTTTCACACAGGGCCATGTAGGTTTGGATTTTTTTTACCCCTCATAATAAACACCTTCAGTTAAAAACAGCATTTTGTTTACTTGTGTTATCTTTGTCTAATAGTTAAATTTATCTGATGATCTAAAACATTTAAGTGTGACAAACATACAAAAAAAAATGAGAAATCAGGAAGGGAGTAAACACTTTCACACCGCTGAAGCCTACACCTCTATATTCCACTTTCAAACACAGCCTGCATTTGGGCCTGTAAAGCCTAATTGGGATACCTGTTTCAGACGGGAATACTTGCGTTCTATGCATTCTGAGTTACATTTTTCTATACAGTGCCAGAATACCATGAATCCTTTAAGAGTTTGTTGTTGTCGAACTTCATGCTGCCCCCCACCCCCCAAGGCTGTAAACCTAGGGGAAACACTGTGTGTGTGTGTGTACATTTCATAACAAGACAATTTTGTTGAACTGTACAATGACAATGAAGCCTATTATATATATATATATATATATACACACACACACACAGTGGGGCAAAAAAGTATTTAGTCAGCCACCAATTGTGCAAGTTCTCCCACTTAAAAGATGAGAGGGGTCTCCAATTTTCATCATATGTATACCTCAACTATGAGAGACAAAATGAGAAGAAAAAAAATCCAGAAAATCACACTGAAGGATTTTTAATGAATTAATTGGTAAATTCCTCAGTAAAATAAGTATTTGGTCACCTACAAACAAGCAAGATTTCTGGCTCTCACAGACATGTAACTTCTTCTTTAAGAGGCTCCCCTGTCCTCCACTCGTTACCTGTATTAATGGTACCTGTTTGAATTCGTTATCAGTATAAAAGACACCTGTCCCCAACCTCAAACAGTCAGACTCCAAACTCCACTATGGCCAAGACCAAAGAGCTGTCAAAGGACACCAGAAACAAAATTGTAGACCTACACCAGGCTGGGAAGACTGAATCTGCAATAGGTAAGCAGCTTGGTGTGAAGAAATCAACTGTGGGAGCAATTATTAGAAAATGGAAGGCATATAAGACCACTGATAATCTTCCTCGATCTGGGGCTCCACGCAAGATCTCACCCCGTGGGGTCAAAATGATCACAAGAACGGTGAGCAAAAATCCCAGAACCACATGGGGGGACCTAGTGAATGACCTGCAGAGAGCTGGGACCAAAGTAACAAAGGCTACCATCAGTAACACTACGCCGCCAGGGACTCAAATCCCGCAGTGCCAGACGTGTCCCCCTGCTTAAGCCAGTACATGTCCAGGCCCATCTGAAATTTGCTAGAGAGCATTTGGATGATCCAGAAGAGGATTGGGAGAATGTCATATGGTCAGATGAAACCAAAATAGAACTTTTTGGTAAAAACTCCACTTGTCGTGTTTGGAGGAGAAAGAATGCTGAGTTGCATCCAAAGAACACCATACCTACTGTGAAGCATTGGGGTGGAAACATCATGCTTTGGGGCCGTTTTTCTGCAAAGGGACCAGGATGACCGATCCGTGTAAAGGAAAGAATGAATGGGGCCATGTATCGTGAGATTTTGGGTGAAAACCTCCTTCCAATAGCAAGGGCATTGAAGATGAAACGTGGCTGGGTCTTTCACTATGACAATGATCCCAAACACACCGCCCAGGCAACGAAGGAGTGGCTTCGTAAGAAGCATTTCAAGGTCCTGGAGTGGCCTAGCCAGTCTCCAGATCTCAACCCCATAGAAAATCTTTGGAGGGAGTTGAAAGTCCATGTTGCCCTGCGACAGCCCCAAAACATCACTGCTCTAGAGGAGATCTGCATGGAGGAATGGGCCAATATACCAGCAACAGTGTGTGAAAACCTTGTGAAGACTTACAGAAAATGTTTGACCTCTGTCATTGCCAACAAAGGGTATATAACAAAGTACTGAGATGAACTTTTGTTACTGACCAAATACTTATTTTACTGAGGAATTTACCAATTAATTCATTAAAAATCCTTCATTGTGATTTTCTGGATTTTTTTTTCCTCATTTTGTCTCTCATAGTTGAGTTTGCATGTTCTCCCTGTGTCTGCGTGGGTTTACTCCGGGATTTCTCCGGTTTCCTCCCACATGCCAAAAACATGCAAGTTAGGTTAATTGGCATCAAACTGGGGATTCTAAATTGTCCTTAGGTATGACTGTGAGAGTGAATGGTTGTCTGTCTCTGTGTTGGCCCTGCGATGGACTGGCGATCTGTACAGGGTGTACCCTGCCTCTCGCCCAAAGATGCTGGGATAGGCTCCAGCTCCCCCGCGACCCGAAAAGGATTAAGCGGAAGAAGATGAATGAATAGTTGAGGTATACCAATGATGAAAATTGGAGACCTCTCACATCTTTTAAGTGGGAGAACTTGCACAATTGGTGGCTGACTAAATACTTTTTTGCCCCACTGTGTGTATACACACACACACACACACACACACAAAGTTATGGATATTTGGCTTTCAGGTGAAATTTATGGAAAATGTAAAAAGTTCACATTTAAGTAGGACAGTAAAAAGTAGGACATTTAAGTGGAAGCATGCAAACAATCTCAATTTATTGAAACAAAAGCCAACAACAGTCATGGGTATACCCAGGGTTTCCTCTGGCAACATTTCTGGGTGGTGGCTCACCGTGGCAGAAAAATTTCCGCTGCACTTATGACATATAAATTTAAGAAAAATATATGAAGAGACTTCCGGTCTGGACACCATGGTGATAGCAGCTTAACGCTGAAGCTCCCAGACCCGATCCGTGAAAATCAGATTTAACGGATTTTTGGAAGAGTGAAAATCAAAAGACAAAGTCATTATGCCTAAAGGAAAACAGAAGAGATCGACATTTACCAGGCCAAGACACGCATCGGCCGGAGAATCTGACCTGGAGGACATCCACTCAGAAGCACAGGAACTGAATGAAGCTAGCAACACGGTTAGCTTAAAAATGGTACTTCAAGAATTAAGACAATTTCGCCGAGAGTGTTGGGCCGAATTTCGTGAAATTAAAGACGAAATAAAAAGGACAAACAGCAGAGTGGACCAGGCTGAGGACCGAATCATGGAAGCAGAGGAAAGAATAAAAGGGCTGGAAGAAACCGTGCTGGAACTACTCAAACGACAGTCAAGACTGGAGGCTAAGCTAACCGACCAAGAAGGAAGACTAAGAAGAGACAACATAAGAATTCATGGTTTGAAAGGAGTCGAGGACGGTTTCACCACAATGGCTGCATGCGTGGAATCCATACTGAGAGAGAAGTTGGAAATTCCCCAATCCACCGACTTGAAGATAGAAAGGGCACACCGTACATTAGCCCCAAGGCCGTCGGCGGAAGCACCACCAAGATCGATGGTGGTGAAGTTCTCCAGCTCCAGAATAAAAGAAGAGGTTGTGAGACTGGCTTGGCAGAAAAAAGGATTTATGCACCAAGAGAGAAAAGTTTTTGTGGAGCACGACTATGCCCCGGAGGTCCTTAAAAAGCGTCGGGAATACAACGACGCTAAAAAGGTACTATGAGAGAAGAAACTGCGCTTTCAAACTCCATTTCCGGCGAAGCTGCGGGTTTTTTACGGGGATGAGACGTGTCTCTACAACTCGGCGGAAGAAGCAACCACAGATATGGTGAGAAGAGGGCTCCCGGTAACGGTGTATAAACCCGCAGCAAACCCGATCAAAAGAATCAAGGCTCAAATGTGGTGCACACAGAAACCCTCAAAATCCACGAGCCAACAGCGGGAAACCCAGCTCCAGGGCTATAAGGAAAAACTGAGCGTTTTCAGGAGGGAATAATGATATATTTAGTCAATCTGCGCATCCAACCCTCCTCCTACAAGGTAACAAACATTAAAGGAGATGCAGAATCAGCAAGTATCAAGTGGTAAAACATTTCATGGAACAGACATAATATTAGAAACAAATAAGTCTAAAAAAAACAAACAAAAAAAAAACTTGTTAAAATAGAAATGTGACAATGAACCACATGATCTCTCCACACTAGCAAATACTGTATTAACGTGATTGTTTGCTGTGATGGTGGCGGGAGGTTGCGCACAATTTCATAGGGTATAGGCATAAAAAAATAAATAAATAAATAAAATAAAATCATTACAAGTTCGGATTGGGATCTGGAATTCACGTTAAAAACATGGGACAACTTACAGGGGTAAGTGAGGGACCTCAACACGTAACAGAGTTTGAGGAATTTCCCTCAGAGCCAACACACCATCAAGGCTCTTCTAAGGTCACTAAAAAGACCTCAGCTCAGGAAGATCTTTTGTCAGTTTTTTGTTTTAAAGTTTTATATACTATGTTCTTAATGTTTTTTATGTTCTTAATGTTCTTTCAGTTTCTGAGTAGCATAAAAGAGGGCCACCACACTGTTATACTAAATAAGACAACACAATGGAGAAACAGGGTGTAACCAAAATAATCTCATATAATGTAAAAGGGATCCTGAATCCAGTTAAAAGATCCAAGATTCAAGGCAAAATGAAAAAAGACAAAGCAGGAATAATATTTTTACAGGAAACCCACCTAACAGACGTGGAGCACACTAAACTTAATAGACAAGGGTTTAAAATGATCTCTTCATCTTCATATAAGTCAGGGAGGAGGAGGGGGGTAGCGACATTGATCTCAACCAAAATTATATTTGAAAAAAAATCAGAACACAAAGATAAAGAAGGGAGATTTAGCATGGTACTTGGTCGGCTAGAGGGAGAAGATATCACCCTGCTGAATGTATATGCACCTCCAGGGGCTAACTGGAAATTTTATAAAAATGTATTTGACCTAATGATAACTAAAGCCCAAGGTTTAGTGATATGTGGTGGAGACTTCAATCTAAGACTGAATCCATACTGGGATGCATCAGGTAATTCTCCACATCAAAATAACACTCAAAGTAGAAAAACTCGGATGCTACTAAAAGAAATGGGAATCTGTGACGTGTGGAGGGAACTCAACCCCAGTGTAAAAGATTATACATTTTACTCCGCACCACATTCATCATACTCAAGGACTGACTATTTTTTATGTTTAATAGAGACATTGGAAGAGTAAAAACATGTAAAATAGGACTGATGGATCTCTCTGACCACAGTCCGATCTATATGGACTTAAGTATCCAAAAATACATTTTCTTGGAGGTTATATTCAAATGTGCTGAAAGGACCACTGAAAGATGAATTGGAATCAGATGTTCTCAGATATTTGGAAGAAAATGATAATGGAGAAGTATCCCCTTTAATACTGTGGGACGCATGCAAAGCTGTAATAAGGGGAAAGATGATCGCAAAACTGGCAATCCAAAAGAAACAGACAAGAAAAACTAATCACATTAGAGTCAGAAATTAAGAAACTAGAAAAAGAGCACAAAGACAACACTCATTCTAATGACTTGCTCAAAATTAAGGAAATTAAAAAACAAATAAATGAGATCTACACAATAGAAATCCAGAAGAAACTTACATTTCTGAAACAAAAATACGATGAAACAGGTAGCAAATCGGCAAAATTACTAGCCTATAAATTGAGGAAACAACAAACAGAGAGAGCAATCTACAAAATCAGAGACCCAGTATCAAAGGAAATAAAATTTAAAATTCAGGAAATTCTTAAAAGTTTCGAGAACTACTACAAGAACTTGTAGTCCCTCAAAAAACAAAAACGCATCCGAAGCCTTCCAAAATACATTAAACCTTCCCCAACTTACTGAGTCACAAAATAAAACACTATTGTCAGAAATACAACCTAAAGAATTAGAAAAAGCAATTATGAAACTTAAAGCTAACAAATCCCCAGGAGCAGATGGCTATACAGCAGAGTGGTACAAAACCTTTAAACAGCAACCATCTCCTCTCCTCCTGAAAGCATTTAACTATGTCCTCCACACAGGGGAAATCCCCCCCTCCTGGAGAGAAGGGGCCATTGCAGTCATACCTAAACCTGAAAAGGATAAACTAGACTGCTCCAACTACAGACTAATCAGTGTGTTAAATCAGGACTATAAGCTTTTTACCACTATCCTTGCCAAAAGGTTAGAAAATATACTGACAGACTTAATTCATTTAGACCAAACAGGTTTTTTAAGACAAAGACAGACACAAGACAACATTAGACGCACTTTACACGTAATTCATCATATAAAAAAAATATAATTTAAATGCAGCCATATTGGTATTAGATGCTGAAAAAGCATTTGATTCGGTTGACTGGTCTTTCCTATATAGAATCTTATCCAGTTTCAATTTTCATAACCTCATTAGAACTATCCGGGCATTATATAAAAAAACCAACAGCTAAAATAAGGATTAACGGTAAATTATCGTCATCTTTTGAACTGGAAAGAGGATGTCGTCAGGGTTGCCCCTTGTCTCCACTGCTCTTTGCAATCTTCATAGAACCTCTGAGCCAATGGATAAGACAGAATCAAAAAATTCAAGGTATTACACTTGGTCAGAAGGAACATAAAATAGCACTCTTTGCTGATGACATTTTAATATACCTGGGGCAGCCAGACACCTCTTTTCCAGAACTAATCTCAGTTTTTTCAGACTATGGAGATTTATCGGGGTATGAATTAAACATGCATAAAACCCAAATTTTAACATTTAACTATGACCCAAATCAATATTTATTAAGCAAACTCAAAACTAACTGGGAGATGGAATCTATGAAATATCTGGGGGTCAATATCCCAAAACAACTCAACAAAATTATAACACTAAACTATGATCCACTGATGGCAAAAATAAAATCTGATCAAGCAAGATGGAATATGATATCATTCTTGGGTACTGCACAAAGAATTGAAGCAGTCAAAATGAATATACTTCCACGTCTTCTACACCTTTTCCAAACAATACCGGTAGAACCTCCCAAAAAAACATGGCAAAAACTGGACAGAAGGATCTCAAGATTCATATGGCAGGGCAAGAGACCTAGAATCAGATACAGAACCTTACAGCTAAACAAAGACAAAGGTGGGCTCGCGCTGCCAAATATCAGGGACTATTTTAAAGCCGCACAAATTAAAACTTTAGTAGAGATATGTAACCCAGTCTACACTGCACAATGGAAGGAGGTGGAATGTCAAAAACAAGTGACATTCCCCTACAGGCTATAATAGGGAACAATGCCTTACCTAAACTTTTGAATAACACTAACCCATGGATAGAGACCCCGCTAAAAATTTGGTTTAAGATAGTCAGAGAGAATCAAACTAAAGAACCCTATCGATTACTGCAATGGATTGCCTATGATCAAGACTTTACTCCTAATAAAACAGATACTAGATTTAAAAAGTGGAAAGAGAACGGACTGATAAAATATTATGATTTTTTTTTAAAGGGCAAACTTTAAGAAGTTTTGAAGATTTGAAAAAACAAGGTCTAATAAATCAAGACCTTTACAGGTTCTTTCAGCTTAGACACCACATAAACAATATACTTAAAAAGGAGGATTTGGAAAGGGCCCAGTCAGGTGTTCTGAAGGTCTTCTTAATGGCATATAAAGGGATCCCAGGGATCAAATACATTTCTAAAATATACCAAGGTCTTTCACGACTTAAAAGGAGACAACATATCATATATAAAAGAGAGATGGGAAAAAGAGGGGGAATTTCACTTTACAACTGGAAATATGGGAAAAGCTAAATAAACAACAATGGAAAAGTACCTCATCCCTGCAGTGGAGAGAATTTGGATGGAAAAATTTGGTTAAGATTTTTCAGAACACCTGCACAAAACAAATTTACTTGTAAAGGGTTGAACTGTTGGCGCTTGTGTGGTGAAGAGACTGCAAATCATTTTCATGTGTTTTGGTCATGCCCAGTTATCCACCAATATTGGACCAATGTACAGACAATATTGGGGAAAATATTCAAAATAACAGTTCCCTTTTCTTTTGTAACTTTGTATTTACTACCGGAATCACTGGAAAGACGAGGAGAAAAATACTTATTCACTGTTTTAATATTGGCAAGTAAAAAAGCTCTAATAAAAAAATGGATGTTGAAGGACTGTCCTACACCTGAAGATTGGATTCACGTGATTCAGGACATTTATTCGATGGAAAAGTTAACATTCGCACTGAGACAGGACATGGATGGGTTCTTGAACTTTTGGCAACCCTGGAACGCATATGTGTCTTCCATCAGATCTAATCTTTGACAAATACCATTTCAATAATGGCACCTCTCTTTGTTCCAACACTACTCAGATACTCTTATTTTTTTTGCTCTTTTGTTTTGTTTTGTTTTCTTGTCTTGTTTTTTTGTTCTTTCTGTAATTTCTCTTTTTCTTTCACTTAAAAAAAGGGTGTTATAATAATTATTTTTCCAATGTTGTCAAAAAACAAAAAAAGGGAACATGTGATGAAAATGTAAACAATGCAATGCTGTAATGACATGTATACCCTTTACAAAAACTTAAATAAAAAAAATATATATATATAAGAAGCAATGACTTTCCGCAAGCGTGCACACGAACAACATGCATGACTGTCATCCACACGGAGTTGAGAAGCGCCCTGCCCACGTGAGCTTTCCAGTCAGTCAACAGGCAGTGTCTCGCTAGCGTGACTGTCCGAGAGAAACATGAGTTTATTAAAGTACTTTAAACGCGGGAAAAAATCAGAAGAGGTATATAGCACTGGAGGCATATGTTATGGTTTTAACCCGCTGGAAGCGGGAGCAATAATGGAAGAGTCGCTTAGCTAAGAGATGTGGTAAGAATTCATATGCAGCCGGTGTTATACCGAGAATTGCTCGCTTGCCAAGAATTGCATCCCATCTGCCAGAACTATAAAATATAACACTACAGCCAGGTTTGTAATAATTGATGCATTTTTAGAAGTAACCATTATACATTTTTAGAAGTAAAAATTGTCATTTCTTGTAAACCATCTTTAAATTATGTTCATTTGCCCAGTGTTTTAGTGTTTCAAAGAGTGTTAGAAATCAGTGTGATCCAACTACACATTTTACGACCTTTAAAGCTGAGATTTTGCATTGATGCATTGTCAGTAAAAAGGGTAACCACTTTTTTCAAAGTATTTTCAAAGTATGTAGTTGTATTGACTTGACTTACACTAAACACCTGCTTGCAACAATGGGGTGCAATTCTCGGCAAGCGAGCAATTCTCAGCATAACACCGGCTTCATATAAATGGAAAGGCAAGGGGGACTGATGAATTGCTGAGGATATACTGTATTTCACCAGCCACTACAATATTAAGTTATGTTCCCTATTATGTACCTGGCAAGTTAAGATGACCGAAATTCACAAAGTCAATGACTTTAATCCGTCAGCAGCCTTCAGACAAACTAAAGGTGCCAGCATTTGGATTTCAAAATAAGGGAGGTTTTTCCTGCTGTCTGGACGGTGGTGAGATTTCTTTAAAAAAAAAGCAAACAAAAAAAAACTATAAAGATATAGAAATATTATAACAAAAATAACAGCATCCTTGGTTATTTAAGTTAATAAAATTGTATTTAATGAAATAAATTAATATTTTTTCTTTGTAATCAGAGTTAAATTATTGTTCTGTTCTGACTGCAGAGTTATGGTCAAAAATGTAAATTGTTATAAGGAAAAAGTAAAAAAAAATTACCAGTCTGTTTCAAAAATTTATTTAAAAAAACAGTAATTTTATTTAAAAAAAGACAAAAATAAGCCATAAAATAATCCACACATTTATAATAAAGTTTCAAATGTACAAGAAAAGTAAATTTTACAAGAGGAAATTACAAATTTGAGGAAAATGGTTTCAAATTTAGATAAATTTACAGAGAAAAGTAGAAAACTATAAGAAGAACTATAAGAAAACTGTTTTCTTATAGTTCAAGACTGAAGTTATTACTCAAGTTTTTAAGTGGGTGCTCTTTGTACCCTTAACTAGAAATTTTTGGTTGTCAACTTTTAATTATTAATTTCAAAGCACTGCTTTTACATGAGTAGAATTTCTGGTTATTATACCCACCTGATCATATAATTTAAGTATGCATGAGTACAATACTATTATGAATGGGTTTTTTTCCCTTCCCTACTCACTCAATGGAAAAAAAGAAACTAAAATAAAAGTACAAAAAAAATACACATTTTGTCATTTATGTAAACCATGACCAAAAAACCCTGCAAAACAAAACACACTTGATATTTTTTAACCTGTTTGTATACCACCATAGACAGAGAGAAAACCTGAATTAGACAGAGCTCAGAGAGGGCAAGATGAGACAGAAGAGAGAAGCCAAGGAAAGTAAAGTGTTTAGGCAGAGGGTCCAGGAGAGATGAGAGCAGAGGAAGGTGAGAAGGATGACACCACTAAAAAATCCAAACACAGGACATCTGGGTGGGACCCCAACTGGCCCAATATTGCAGTATTCAAACCTTGGTTGTACAATACTTCAAATGCTCAGTTCCATATGCAAAGTTACTGTGCAAAAGTTAAAAAAAAAAATGTATAAAATTAACATATTCTGGTAACAATCGTGTCATATGTTGACTGCCCCACCCACCCACCCAGAAAAATATGTTGCCACCGTGCCAAGGTCTTTCAGCCAGAGGAAACACTGTATACCACAACAAAAAAATGTCAATGAGATTGTGGGATGTAGGATTATGAGCCTCTACACAGCGACTCAGCTGAACCCATAGGTTTTCCATGGGTTTAACAAAGTATTGAGATGAACTTTTGTTATTGACCAAATACTTATTTTACCGAGGAATTTACCAATTAATTCATTAAAAATCCTTCATTGTGATTTTCTGGATTTTTTTTTTCTCATTTTGTCTCTCATAGTTGAGGTATACCTATGATGAAAATTGGAGACCTCTTTCATCTTTTAAGTGGGAGAACTTGCACAATTGGTGGCTGACTAAATACTTTTTTGCCCCACTGTATGGTCATGAGCTTTGGGTAATGACCAAAAGAATGAGATCGCGGATGAAATGAGCTTTCTCCGTAAGACTGCTGGACTCACCCTCAGAGATAGGGTGAGGAGCTCACTCATCCAGGATAGGCTCACAGTAGAACCGCTCCTCCTCCACAATGAAAGGAGCCAGTTGAGGTGGTTTGGTCATCTGATCAGGATGCCTCCTGGACACCTCCCACTTGAGGTGTTTTGAGCATGTCCGGGGAGGAGGCCCCAGGGTAGAACAAGCTGGACACTGGAGAGACTACGTCTCCCAGCTGGCCTGGGAACGTCTTGCCATCTTCTCTCAAGAGCTGGAGCAGGTGGCCGGGGAGAGGGAAGTCTGGGCTTTTCTGCTTGAGCTGCTGCCTCCGCAACCCAAACCTCCAGAAAGCGGTAAAAAATGGATGGATGGATGGTTTAACACAATTAGAGTAGTCAAATTAACAGATTAAAAAATATTAATGCAAATTAATGTCTCCATGGCATTTCTTGTTATAGCCAAACTTCAAACGCACAACTGTTGCACCTGGACAGTCTTGGTGCCACACATAGTACAGTCAGCAATCATATTCCTCATTTTATTTCATTCTGGGTATTCAAATGAGTTTGCAGGAGTATCGTTGTCATGACACGTGAACATCTGGACTGTAGATTACATTTAATTAGACAATGAAAGGAGCAACGCGTTCAGCACTTGAGACATTTGACGGCATAGACTTTTTTTTTTTTTTCCAAAGAAATAGTCTCCCACAGTGGAAAAAACATGTTTGGTGGACATGCAACCTTGATGTGTTTGTTCAGTCAGATTCAGACATGACCATTTTTACATACCTATTCTGTTCAACTTTATTACAGGTTCCCTGCTGACATCAGGTAGTCTGTACTGAAAGTTGATTGTTGTTTCAAACTCTGTCAAAAAAAGACACAACAACCCTTAACAATAGTGGCAGTAATTAGACATCAGTAGAAATAAATTAAGTTCAGATGTAGTCGCTTGCAGATGGCTGTAGTTCTAATTTTAATGTGTGAAGGTTGCTCACTGCTCGTTTCTGCTTCTCTGTGGTCATTTTGCTCATAGATGGAAGTCAACATGAAGGTATCAGCCTCCTGCTTCTGAACCAACAGTACTTCCCCCTGATTGATGGAGCCTTCATGTTCCTCTTTAACTTGTAGAGGTTTTGGTTCCTCGTGGTCCAGACCGTTGTTCCTTTCCTGATTCCAGAGCTGTTGATCATCCAGAACCTCCTCCTGTTTACATTCATGCTTCTGTGGGAGGTCTGGAGGGACAAAAAAAAAAAAAGACACATACTTATATTGTAGTTTTGCATTTCTAACATCAATTACATGCAAATGAAAAAATATAATTGAACAAATGTTGAAAAAGAAATGAAGGTCTGATCAGGGTTGGAGTAGTTAATAGTTTTCACTGGTCAACTTTTTAACATTTTACTACACTTAGAGAATATTAGAAGTACAGATCTGAATAGCACCTGAAGCAACATTTTCAAATATCTGATGTTTCAAAAAACATTATAAATCATCAACAAATTGTCCAGAACTCTGCAGCCAAATTGCTCAAAGACCAGATGAGAGAACATATTAAACGTTAAAGTCCCTGCATTGGTTTTCTGTTAGTTTTTGTGCTGAGTTTTAAATTCTTATACTTGGTCTAAAAACAATCAATGGTCTTGGCACATGAATGTATCACTGTATGTTTACATTGTCTGGTATTTGTCTGCTATTGTTACAAGGTACAAAACAAGGAAAAAGTGGTGAAGCAGCTTGAGTTTATCCAGTTGTTCATACATTTCACTTACTTTTATTTGAGGAAAACCAACATTTTATTGTATTTTACACCAAAATCTTGGCAGCGCGGTGGCGGAGTGGTTAGCACTGCGGCAGCACAGCAACTCACCCTTGGCTGGGGAACCCTGGGTTCAATCCCAGCCCCCGACCAACAGTGATCTGTGTGGAGTTTGCATGTTCTCCCCGTGTCTGCGTGGGTTTACTCCGGGATTTCTCCGGTTTCCTCCCACATGCCAAAAACATTAAAGTTAGGTTAATTGGCTAAATTGTCTAAATTGTCCTTAGGTATGACTGTGAGAGTGAATGGTTGTCTGTCTCTCTGTGTTGGCCCTGCGATGGACTGGTGATCTGTCCAGGGTGTACCCTGCCTCTCGCCCAAAGATGCTGGGATAGGCTCCAGCTCCCCCCCCCCCCCGCCCCACCCCGACCCGAAAAGGATTAAGCGGAAGAAAATTAATGAATGAATGAATGAATGAATATTTGATCTTTTTTGTTTCTTTTTTCCAAGTAAACCAGTGTATATTTAACTCTTATGACATCTGTAAGCAGCTGTTCTTTCCCATTTTCATCTCATCAATCATTCAGCAGAAACTTGAACTGCACCAACCTTCATTAAACGTTTCTGTCTCCTGCTTCAGTCCAAACTGTTCTCCCTCCTGGCTGATCCTGAGTTCCTCCTGTTCTTCTTTTATCTGGCAACAAACTGGTTTCACCTGGACCAGGATTACATTTCTTTCCTGGTTAAGAAGCTGTGGATCACTGACATCCTCCTCCTGGTTAAAGTCATTTTGCTGTGGGGAACCTGGAAGGACAAACAGAGACAAGACAAAGGTCTCTAAGATGATTGTAGAAAATCACATTTTTGTAGTACAGAGACTCTTCCTGGGTGGCTGCCTGGGTTTATAGAGAATGGGCATTGACGTCATGCCGTGCTGCATTCTGGGCTGTCGTCACCATTGTCGTGGTCTGGCTTCTTTGTTTACCTGTAGTCTACTGCAACTGCTAACGGGGACAGACATAAGTTCGATGCAACGCAGCAAACAGAAAATTAAAGTTCCACATTCAGAGAAGTTGAATAAGGAAGCAAAGGAGCACTACCTCCAAAAAAATGAAAGAAATAACCAGGATTGATCTGTCTGAGCACAAGAAGTGGACCATGGATCTCGACCAACTGCCTCACACTGTCAGATGTGTTTGCCTACCTGGTTTGTAAGCACAGACAACAATGAGCAATTTAAAAACTATAAATTGTGAGAAGCTCATGTTCAGTTCACCAATGGATGGGTCCAGCCGCCTCAAATCGTCCAGGTGAGCGAACAGAAAACTGTTGTTTGCACAAAGGTAAGCAATCATTGTTTCTACACAGTTTTCTGCACTAGCATGTGTCTCTGCAGCTACAGGTACTTCTAAGTCCCAGCAGTGAAATGTTGGATTTATGTTCAAATTTGTCATATGATGCTTGATAAGCATATACAGTCATGTGAAAAAAATTAGGACACCCTGTATAAGCCTGTGGGTTTCTTTTAACATATTTGGACATACGGATATTCGTTAAAAATACTGGAAGATTCATGTAATACAACTAAATTACACATGAATTAAAGATTTTTTTCAATTTTTCTGTAAAATGTAATTCTAAACAAATAGTGAGGAATAAATTAGGACACTCCCCATCTTTTTAGGACAATCCCACATTCATTCCCACTTAAAATGGCTAAAATAAATGTTAAAAAATGGCAATAAAACAAAAACAAGGTTAGACATAGATATGTCAACATTTCTTAATAAAGAATTGATCATTTAAAGGGGTGTCCAAATTTTTTCACATGACTGTACACACAACTGGACATGAAATAATCAAGTAATGCGATAAGACCAACACCAGCGCTGGCACACTGAAAAAATTACTGGTATAATAAGCCGACATAAAAACATCTTAAATCAGGTCAGTGACATTTTTAATTTAGATTCCTTTATTAGTCCCACAATGGGGAAATTACAGGGCATCCACACGAGTGGATGAGGCAGCCACTGGTGCAGCGCCCAACCCTTTCACCATTCACACACATTCACACCTGGGGCCACATTAGAGTCCCCAATTAACCTAACTTGCATGTTTTTGGCATGTGGGAGGAAACCGGAGAAATCCCGGTGTAAACCCACGCAGACACGGGGAGAACATGCAAACTCCACACAGATCACTGCTGGTCGGGGGGATAGGATCAAACCCAGGATCCCCCGGCCAAGGGTGAGCTGTGCTGCCTAGTCACCTGAAAGAGGACAATTTTGTAATTACATTTTTATTGAATATTGTAGTTACACTTTGTGTAACGTGAGTTACTACAAGAATGGCCACTTGTAGTTAAATATTAAAATAAATATGATTTAATTGATTTGGGGGGCGTTTGGTGGCCTTTTGGTGTCCCATAAAAATGATTTCATTTATTATTTGGATGTTTTCTAGGGGGCTGGAGTCCTGGGGGTCCAGTTCACGCCGTTTGGTCCCGTTTGCCATTTAATCCAACCGGTCTGAGGAAGGGCAGATGGTCCACAACGTTACTGATAAATATTAACTACTGAATGGGAGCTTTTCAGTGGGCGGCTTGTGTTTGATTTTTCTGATCTATTTTTTGAGGGATCCAGCACCCAACCAGGTGGACTGTGTGATGTGCCTATCATCTATTATTTTCTAAATCACAACTTACTTTTGTGAAAATGCCATGAACACACGACCATGTTTGCAGGAATATTGTCGAAGCTGATGTCTTTCCTTCTCTTTGCTACAATCCATTCCATCTGATGCCTCTTTGTTAGGTTGGAAACCCGATTCTCTCCACTTTTCTTCCAAGTCGGGAAGTTAAAAAAGCATCCACCATTAGCAATCTTTTTCCACGCCAATCGTGAGAGCAGTTGTTGCATTTGATAACAGTAAAACTTCCCCATTCTAACGTTATTCAGAGGAATAATAACAGATTGAAGCAACCCTCTCAAAACCTACAGCTTAACTGTCTTTGTTGCTCACGACTAAACACAGACCACTTTTCCCACAATTCCTTGCGGTTTTTCCGTCAAGTGACGTCACGTGCCCATTCTCTATTTAAAGGTCTCATTCAATAAAAAAAATTTGTGTTTTGTAGGTTTTAACTCTTTAAGGATTAAAGTTGATTACATGATCTGCCTCTCCTGCAGCTGGTGTCGCAGATCTGCGCCTGTCACGTGATTGGTCAAAAAGTATGAAAAAAATAAAAATAAAAAAATAAACCCAGATGTACCAAGTATTTCCCATCACTAGATAGCAGACACATACGGCTTACTGGTCTGCACTGGAGGACCAGGATCAGCAAACCAGAACCGCATCGATTCTGATATAACTTCCAGGGTGCAGAAGAAGAGCTGTATAAACAATTGCGTAACATATATTTCCACAGGGAGGAAGGATTTGCTCCAAATTTTGCCAACTATGATTCTAAAAGGGATTATTTAGCTTCAGAAGGGAAATATTCACCTTCTGGATAGCACAAGATAGACTAGAGCGGAACACTTTTCGTCCGCCATTGACAAAGCTGCATGTGACTGAGAGGACAATACTGCTGGTTCTGCGGGGTAATCTCACCAAAATTGAGGTGGAATAAATCAGAAGATAAATGTGATTGTTTCTGGATGTGGGAGAGAAAGCAAAAATGACCGACAGAAGACAAAATAAGGACCGGGGTGAGCACACGGACGCATGTCGACACATGACGAGCGGTAGGTCTGATGTTTTTTATCAGTTTGTTTACATTCTACTGATTTTCTCGTTCATATATTTTGAAGATAAGATAAAAAAACAAAAAAATAAAAACAAAGACAAAAAAACAACACCATCCTTTGCGTAAATATGTCCAAAGTCCACTTTGACCGAAAGTCATGTAATTTGATGTGGCTGATGTCACATTATGCAAACTAGATGCATAAATTTACTCCTATCATAAACTTTGGATCATATTCTACATCTTTCTCATGCTGCATGGGTTTACTCCGGGGGCTCCGGTTTCCTCCCACAATCCAAAGACAAGCATGTTAGGTTAACTGGCTGTTCTAAATTGTTCCTAGATATCTGTTTCCTATAGACCCTTAGAATAGAGGGTTAGTACTAGTGAAAGCGCTTTGAGTGGTCTTTGTGACTAGAAAAGCGCTATATAAGTGCAGGTTAGTTAGTTAGTTAGTTAGTTAGTAATTTACAGTAAGCCATTTTCTCTGACCACTTTCAAGTTACAGCCTTTGGAATTTGTGATATCTAAACTCAATATTTTCTTGAAAAAAAAAATCTTCACCACCAGAGGGTGCATGCAGATGGTGCAGATCTGCCACCGAAATCCTCAAGTGGTTCACCTTCTGAAATGCATCTACTGGTCATGCGATTATCAAAATAACACAAAAAACCCAAAACATAAAATATTTCTTTCAAAGAAACACACAGCCTTTCAATCATTTCTGTCAAATGGGCAGTGAGGTTTTAGTAATCTCCCACCATGCTCATGTTTAGTGATGTGGGATGATGGGAGTTGTCCACTAGCTGTTTAAACAAAAACGAAATATCACTCTGTTGTTTTATGACAGCTGACAACTTTAATTACGTGGAAAGTTATCTCTTAAATTGACAAACATCATGTGTAACTCGTGGAAAAATTTGATCAGGATCAAAAGATATTTTCGCTCTTGCCATTCGTTTCAATGGAGAGTTTTTTTTGTTTTTTTTTTTTTAAGGTCCCATATGTGGAAGTAGAGGGGGCGTGACTTAGGCTCTCTACACAGTTGCAACACTGCACTTTACAGTCTAATTGGAACTTCGCATTTCCCCGGCACCTCACAATCCTTCTTTGTACAGTCGGTACTATCCATAGATTCATGCAGATCATCATCTATTTAACCGAGTAGTAGTCTGTGTAGTATATAATTTATCTAAGCATTTTTTACTTTCCTGGGCAACTCCTTTTTCTATTATGCTGTGTGTATTCCTGCTGGTTTGGTCGTCTCACTGGGTCATGCTGCTGTTACACTGTAATTTCCCAGTTTGGGATCAATAAAGTACATCTATCTCTTTGGGATGTGCCATATCGTATAGTTCACGTTAATACTGATATAAATTTTGATAGTGGTGTAAAAATGAATATCGCGATATTTGATGTGTGCTGTGTGATGACATCACACCGTCATGCTGCTGACAGAAGTTACGCGGTACCATAGAAACTGCAAAACAAACATGGCACAGGAAGCTACTGCTCCGTAGTCAGCGCGTCTGCATCGAGTTGTGTTAAAATATTTTAGTTTTAAAGGTAGTTTCAGACTGCTGTCCTTTAAAAAAAAAAACGGTACAACAATGTGGATAATCTGCCCGCATTTTTTTCTGCACATACAACACGTCGGCAACACCACTCGCCTTGGAGAGGTGTTGACATCCGAAGTGTCCAGAGTTTTATTTTATTTATGTCTGTGCAATGGAGACTACTGATGCAGGTAAACTTATTCAGCGTAAAATCCCCATCACGTGTGTGCACTTACAATGTGGTTTATATTATTTTTTTGTAATATCTGATAAAGTAAAAAAACAATTTAAACTTAATCTGATCTGCTGTTTATAAACTGGAGAAGTAAGAGTTTTTGTTTTGTATTTACTAAATATGTTGAAGAGAAATACTGGCCTGTGAAATTGTTCTTTAAAAATTAAAAAGAATAAAAGTTTGTAATATTGTGAACAGTATCGTTATCATGAAAATTTGCAAAAATATCCTTTTTAGGCCATATTGCCCTCCCCTACCTTCCATTAAAGGCAGAAAAACCCACAAAGGTCAGTGAAATAACTTGAAACTGACAAAAGCAATAGTAAATAAAAATTTACTGAAAATTAACTCATAAATCTGACATTGGTTTTGAATTTTAGTTCAACAGAATTGGGGTTTTTTTAAATAACCAATGAAACTCTGTATAGAAACATTAGTAATATTTACATAAAAAAATAAAAACCCTCTATTCATACCTGCTTATCATCACCATATCATGAAAAACAATGTAAAAAAAACAAAAAACAAGCCACACATTTGGTAATAGACAGTAATAACTGGTTTGTGGGTGGTTGGCATTAGCTTAATGTTAGCTCCAACTCTCATGAAATCTAATGAAGAATTTTCATGAGTTTTAAAGGTGAAGTTTATTGTGGTTTACATACCTGTTGTGTGGACAGGTACTTTGGGGATCCAGCTGATGTCCAATGGTTCTGGCAGACTGTTGAGTTCATCCTGATAATGACAAAAACTCTGAACTTTTGTGAAAATGTCATCAGCAGCTGCTGCTACTTTCTCTCTGATAAACTCTGAGGTAAACTAAAGACATTATTGTCTCTCTAGCAGCTGAAATATTGCTCAGAAGTATAAAAACACATCCATCTTCTTAAAATAAAAAAAGACACTTTCCTGATGCAGTTTAACTAGCTGTTAGCTGCTATTGGCTAACATTCTACAAAATTCCACTCACCCTTTCTCCCGCCCAATCTGAATCAGACTGCAAATAAATGATATTTATAGTCTATACTCTGAACAGAATTACAGTATGTGCAAACTTTAAGGGATCATTGATTGCACTTTACACATTTTAACAGCTCATACATGTCTCAATGAAGTGTTTGTGACATATTTTGTTCACGTTTTCTTTATTTTTTTTTTAAAGCGTACCTATGGCGGTCGTGAAAAAAAAGATATTATATTGAGCCCCTGTCTCACGTTCTAGTTCAAGTTTAAGTTGAAATTCACGTTCAAAGCAATTTGATATAAATCCATTGCTGATCTGCTGGTTCAGCTATGTCAGCAAAACATGGGTACAGCCATACTAGCGGCTACATGGACTTCCAGGACGCTTCCTGTGACGTAATTTTGTTGACACCGCAATCTGGATCAGTATTGGCTGACCCTCGAGTACCCGGATGTGGAGCGGCTTCGGGGATATTCAAATTCAAACGTTTATTTCAAACTCAGGATTCATATTAAATGCAGAACTAAAACGAGTAGAAAATAAATAAATGTTTAAATTCAGCGAGCCGTCTTTTCTGATCTGAGCTCGTAAATGCGATGATTGTAAAACTGCGATCTGAGTACCCGGATGTGGAGCGGCTTCGGGGATATTCAAATTCAAACGTTTATTTCAAACTCAGGGTTTCATATTAAATGCAGAACTGAAACGAGTAGAAAATAAATAAATAAATGCTTAAATTCAGCAGCTTGTCTCATCTGATCTCGTAACTGCCGCAACACGGAAGATGATTCTAAAACTATATACAGAGCAGCAGGACACTCGGTGCTCTTGTAAAAACAAAAAACATACAATGCGATATGGATATCGCAACATGGCGGAATGTAAAGCCTTTGGATGTCTGAATAATAAGCGAAAAAAACAAAGAAACTTTTTTTGTGTACCCAAACCCAGCTCACCTTGTCAGAAGATCGGAGCGGAAACAGGGCACAGACGAATAATTTCAGACGAAATTGCATTGTGTGTGAGGACCACTTCGTCACTTTAACCCTCAGAAGACCTTTCTGGCTCAAACATGTAGCCACGTCGCCCGAATTCTTCCGCACAGTCAGAAAATTCGGCCATAATAGAACAAAAACAACGGACAACAGCACCGTAATCGCGGGGAAACGCTTATTATTGTCTTTTCCTATGTCATGGCTGCACCCACAGTTTTCATTGGCTGCCCATGGCCAAGGTCCTATTTGAATACATGTCTGGTGGTATATGGCTGGCAAGAATTATTTACAAAATTAAGAAAATACTTATTCATAATGTTTTCAAGTTAAATGCGTCTTCACGACCACCAGAGGTACGCTTTAATTATTGAAGCTTGCGTTGTATTTTTCCTGGCTTTCTTGAAATGCTCCAATTTAAAGTCAATCACTTTAAGAAACATCCTTCACCTATTCAACTCCGCCCTCCCTCTTAAGTCAGCTAGCCATTAGCTGACTAGCTTCTAGCCTTTGGCCTTTTAGCTCGGATGAGTGGCGCTGGTTCACTGATCCACAGTCAATAGTGATCTCGCGTCACTCCGGCCCATCTCCCAATAATTTTGCTGTGATTCCACAGGAAACTGCCAGCAGCACACACCAGGTGGCCCCCCGGTTGCCACAACTGATCTGGCCCAGGACCCAAGGCTGCTGGCTGTAGACTGAGCTGCCGAGCCATAGAATCTCAAAGGGCAGTCCGCCTCGCTCCCATGGCCAGCTGGGGGACGCCCTGTCATGAGACGGCTTGTGATGGCCCTGCGATAGCCAAGCGGAGTTGCACGGAGCCTCGAAGGATAGTGGGGCAGCTGGCCATGAGAGCCAGTAGCCTCAGGTCCTGGACCATGTCAACTGCAGTGACTATTGTGCTGGCGATGTGCTGTGGAATCACAAAATTATTAAGAGATGGGCCGGAGTGACGCGAGGTATACTGTCGACTGTGGATTGGTGAACCAGGTGGGAACAGGGATGGTTATTAAGGTGACTGGACTCATCTACATTTCCACTCTGGGCTGCTGAGATGTGTGTCCACTTTGGATGAGCACATTCGGTTGTGTACATGCACATCACTTTTTTCGTCTACCAGGCAAAGCCGTTGACGCATGTGCATAACAGTCATTTGCAGTTTCACCCCAGGCCATGATGGTGCATGACAATGTACCATCTCATGCTGCAAAGAATACCTCTGTGTCATTGGCTGCTATGGGCATAAAGGAGAGAAACTCATGGTGTGTTCCCTATCCTCAACCCTATTGAGAACCTTTGGAACATCATCAAGCAAAAGGTCTATGAGGGTGGGAGGCAGTTCACATCAAAACAGCAGCTGTGGGAGGCTATTCTGACATCTTGCAAAGAAATTCAAGCAGAAACTCTTCAAAAACTTGCAAGTTCAATGGATGCAAGAATTGTGAAGTTTATATCAAAGAAGGGGTAATATGTGAACATGTAAGATTCTAAGACTTTTATTTATAATAATGCATCAGATTTATATTGCGCTTTAAATAGACACTCAGATGCTTTACAAATGGATACATTATTCATTCACTCCAGACAGACAATGGTAGTAGCAAGCTACTACTGTAGCCACAGCTGCCCTGGGGCAGGCTGACAGAAGCGTGGCTGCCAATCCATGCCAACGGCCTCTCCAGCCACTACCCAACATTTATATGCATTCATACCCAGTGTTATGGACACTGGAGGCAAGGTCGGTAAAGTGTCTTGCCCAGGGACACAACGGCAGGATATGTGGGAAGAGATTCGAACCACCAGCCATCCGGTTATTGGACGACCTGCTCTACCTCCTGAGCCACTGCCACCCCTGTATTTGTCAATACTTCTATACGCACAGGACATACAGGAGAACTGAAATGCCGTTTCTCTAAGGCTACAGTCACACTGCAGGTTTTAATGCTCAATTCTGCTTTTTTTGCACAAATGTGACCCATATCTGATTTTTTAACGACAGTCTGAAGAACTATCCGATTTTTTCCACACCAGACCCAGGCCACTTTCATATGTGGTCCTAATTTGGATAGTATCTGATATTTTCCAAAGCGACCTCCATCTGAACAGTCATGTCGCATTTCACTTCGACTTTTTTCCTCATTGAAGTGAGACAGACGCGACAATTCTGAGGTGGAGGATGTAGCCAGCATGGGAAGACACAGCTGATTTGTGCTCTCTTTTTAATCAGTCTCCTTCCCTTTATCACTGGATTGTAATTTTGTCGGCTCCGACTGCACAATAACGTCAAAATTTCGGGGGGGGGGGGTGTGAAACCAATCAGACATTGCAGGCACACAGTAACGGCATATTTAACGGCTGTTTAATCGAGCAGTTCCTGATAAAGCAGAGCTGATCACATCAGTTCATCTAGGCCTGTAGAGGAATGAAGCTGGTGTCATGTTTATGATTTTAACATTTTATTTTGCTACACTGCATCCAGGGTTTAAGAAGTTCTTTCCCCCTCCCTCAATCGTTTCTCCCAACACTGTGTCTGACATTATGTTTTTCTCTTCTGTGCATGCGAGTAACTCTATAGCTGTAGAATGTTCACACTGGAGTCTGATGGGGGGTCGCCATTTAAGTTGTAATGTGAATGCCCACACACAAAAAAAAAAAATCGGATCTCAGCAAAAAAATTGGAATTGAGCATCAAGACCTGCTGCAGTGTGACCATAGCCTTAGTGGTGTGCACAATATATAAGAAAAGAAGGAATAAGGATGAAAAAACCACTGCAGTCTACAAAAATGGCGTACAAAAAATAAACAAGGATCTGAAACAGTCACTAATATTGGATGTCCCATTCATTTCAATATTTAGGCATTCTGTAATTAATACAATCAAATAAATCTTAGTGCAATTTACTCCCTTTTATATTTGTCAAAGTCTAACATGTGAGTGCCTAATATAGGTTACCGTACACCTCTTTGTATTCCACTTTCAAACACAGCCTACATTTGGGTCTGTAAAGCCTAATAGGGATACCTGTTTCAGACAGGAATACTTGCGTTCTACGGGCAATGCATAGCTAACTAATATTACACACACTGTGGAAAATATCACCAGCAGAAGTCAGGGTTTACATATCCGTGCGGGCCAAGTGACTAGCGGCCTGATCGTATCCATTCTGGTCGTCCATCCCGGCCAGACGAACAAAACGAAGAAAACGCGGATAACAATCGGAGTTTTAAAAGCAACTTAGCTTCAGTTATCTACGTGTTTCGCGCACTTCGCTCGCTTTTTCTTATCATCTACAGATGAATAAAGGGCCAGTCATCACATACTACTGTATGTGGAAGGAAGCCACGTCTTTTCTTACAAACCGTTTCTCTTCTTCTGTTACTTTTGACTGTGCGGTGCTTCCGGGCTACGAGCTCACGTATGTAACTCCGCGGGAACGTCTTAAAGGGAAAGTACACTCCTGATTGAACTCTTGAAAGAACTGTTGCCAAGTGACTTTGGATTCGTTTTTCTCTAAAGTTGCTTGCAAATCTTGTCAGTCGCTGGTTGCGGGTTTTGGGGCTTGTTTTTAACGTGTAGTTGGTTATTTGGGCTTGCGTTGCTGTCCGTGTGACAGCTCTCCCAGCTCCCCACAATTCATAGTTTTCGATGACTTGACTTCCGGCGGAATCACCGGCCATTATGGGGGTATAATCACATAGTAAAATGGAATAAAAAAAAAGTGAAAAATGTCCGAAATTTATTATGAAATCTTGATAATGGACAGACAGCGGTTTATGACAAACAAATTAGTTTTAATTGAGAAGCAGGCCCCCCCTATTCTTCATTTCAAAGCAAAACTGGCAAAAAAATATGGAGAAGTGGGTAGCGGGGCAGTGCGGCGGCGGAGTGGTTAGCACTGCAACAGCGCAGCAACCCTCCCTTGGCCGTGGGATCCTGGGTTCGATCCCAAGCCCCACGACCAATAGTGATCTGTGTGGAGTTTGCATGTTCTCCTCCGTGTCTGTGTGGGGTTACGCCGGGATTCTCCAGTTTCCTCCGACAAGCCAAAAACATAGCAAGTTAGGTTAACTGCATCAAACTGGGGATTCTAAATTTGTCCTTGGGTATGACTGTGAGAGTGAATGGTTGTCTGTCTCTTTGTGTTGGCCCTGTGATGGACTGGCGACTCTGTCCAGGGTGTACCCTGCCTCTCGCCCAAACGATGCAGGGATAGGCTGCAGCCCCGTGACCCAAAAGGATTACGCAGAAGAAGATGGAGGATGGAAGTGGGCTAGCATCACTTATCCAGACATGTACAAATCTAAATATATTCTTGATCTTCATAACACTTATCATGCATGTTTATCCACATCAGTCATATTATTCACAGAGCCCCCAACTTAATGTCTCCTGTTTGTTTTTGCTCTCAGTTTTGTTTTGTTTGTTTGTTTTTGTTTTAGATGTGAATCTAATTTGATTTAGCATTAGCTAAAGGCTGGCTTCATTTCAGCCACACCTCACCTGTCCAGGCTGCTTTCAGATGAAGACTAACATCGTTGTCTTGGTGTCTAATCGTTATCCCTCATGTAACGATAAGCAGTTAATTTGTAGACTCCCAGCTACTTACAATCCTCAAAGCCACAGGCTATTTAGCCGGTGTTTCTGACATTTTGGCATCAGAACAGAAACCCTATGGGTTACTAGTCCGTCATTTTCTTTCAGTTGTTGTTCAGAAGAATAAACGACTTCCTGTTCACGATCACAGTAAACAGCGAGGCGAGGCCAAAGGCAATCTTCTTCTTTTTCGAATTAGTCAATTTAATTTTCAATAACTCACAGGTAAATAAGTCCAAGAAACATCCAACCACGATTCCTTCAGCAACAATCCACAAACGAACGAACACCAAGAAGCATACCAAGGATAATAAGAATGCAACCTCATTATCATTAACCACACCTGTTATATAGTATTCGAGATAATTAGGGCTGATCAGCCCCTACCATAATCCCAGGTAAAACAATAAACCTTCCATTGTTTACACATACCCACTAATCTCTAAAATACATAAATATTTTCCCAACTATACAATATAAACTAGAAAAGTACTCGGAGAGCGCAGACCTCCGCCAAGCGCCACAGTTTCCCCCATACAGTCTTCAGATTCCTTGACCATGAAAACATATCACAAGCAGTGGTTCAGTAGTTATTCACGAAAATAGCATTTTCCGTAATGGCGGCCACAGTTCCCCCTATACAGTGTTTGTGTGTACGTTTTCAGATTCCTTGACCATGAAAACATATGACAAGCAATTGGATTGACAATGATAAGATTAGTGGTTCAGTAGTTATTGACAAAAATGGCATTTTCCATAATAGCGGTTTAGCGCCACAGTTCCCCCCATACAGTGTTTGTGTGTACGTTTTCAGATTCCTTGACCATGAAAACATATGAGTAGCAATTGGATTGACAATGATAAGATTAGTGGTTCTGCGGCGGCATGTGGTAAAGCAGCGTTGAGAGGTTTTAAGCAAGTTTATTAAATCACACCGCCGTCACAGAACTCCGCTCCAGCCCTAAGTGTGAGCAGGCTGGAGCGGTGTCCTCAGGCTCTCAGAGAAGAGACACAGCGTGTCTGTGTGTCAGCAGCAGTTGCAGGAATGAGAGAGTGAGAGACAGATTTACAGAATGGCGCAGCATATATACCCAACAACAGACACTACATCAAAGAGCATTCACAGCAGTTGGTATGGGCATTAGCATATGAGAGACATACATAACAATAGGTAGATTGCTGGCCTCTGCTCCAGCTGCAGGACAAAGAGGTTACAAGGCACATCTACATATTGATCTCAGTCTCTAGGTCACAGTAACGACAGGGCGCATGAACACAATGCATGAATGGCACATTAACATCACAATGCATGAATGGCACATTACATCTCAGTAGTGCAGCGGAAAAAACCAGAAGTAGCGAGCTGACTGTCCTTAGTCTGTTGTGGGGGTTATTCCAAACCCGCCACAGTTCAGAAGTTATTCACGAAAATGGCATTTTCCGTAATGGCGGCCACAGTTCCCCCCATACAGTGTTTGTGTGTACATTTTCAGATTCCTTGACCATGAAAACATATGACAAGCAATTGGATTGACAATGATAGGATTAGTGGTTCAGTAGTTATTGACGAAAATGGCATTTTCCGTAATGGCGGTTTAGCACCACAGTTCCCCCCATACAGTGTTTGTGTGTACATTTTCAGATAGGATTAGTGGTTTAGTAGTTATTCACGAAAATGGCATTTTGCGTAATGGCGGTTTTCTTGTGGACGGTGATCCGGATCACCACCAAAATCTAATCATCTGTAGGATACCCCATTTCTGACAATCTGTGAAAATTTCATGAAAATCCGTCCATAACTTTTTGAGTTATCTTGCTAACAGACAGACAAACAGACAAACAAACAGACAAACCAACGCCGATGATCACATAACCTTCCCCTTTGGCGGAGGTAATAACATATAATAAATAACAATCAATAACAATATAAATAATTCAATAAATAATTCAAAACCCTTATTTACAAAGCTAAACCACCCCTCGAACTTACCATACATGCTTCCTTCCTGCTGGTGTCCTATATAAGGCCCTCAACCCCTAACAGAGTCTTTTGCCCGGACACCCACAGGAAGCATGTTGGCAAAGGTATGTGAAATAAATTATCAATTATTTTACCAAATACTTAACCATACAATTATCTCCCAAGGGCATTCAAATTAAACAAAAGACAGATCCCAAAATAATGTGTGCAACTTTTACAAACAATCATAATAACATTTACCATATTATAAATACAACACAATCACACATACAATAAGTCATACAGTGGTGACACTCCATCATCACACTTCCCAAGCGAGAGACACTCTTGAATGTTGGTGAAGTCTGGATTTCAGCGTTGTTCTGGAAAAGCCTTAACTCCAGCTAAGGTTAGCTTTAAAAGCTAGCTTGTTCCAGCATGGAATGTCTCAGCTTTATTGGTTTCCAGCGAGCAGCCTCAAGAATAAAGTGTTGTTTTTCTCTTCTTTGAGACTTCTTTCATTGGAAAGGAAACAGGAGGTGAGCAGGATCCAAGTGTGGTTCGTACGGGGGTCTAATCAGCCGGTATGATTAGAAGCATCTGCGGAGCTGAGCATAAGGAGACATGGTCTGTCTCGCCTGTGTGGACACAGCTGATTTTACAGACTGAGATATTGTATTATTGTGGTTTTATTATGAAATGCGGTGTAGTGGCGGTCATTTCCCCTTCCACCACTGCACCGCCCTATAAATACCAGCGGGCATCGCTGTCCAGCCTCTTTGCCGATGCCCCTGCCTGATGGCTGTGTTGTGTGTGACCATCCCTTTAATAAAGTGAAGTTCAACAGTACACCTGGCCTCGTCATTATAGGGATGTGATTTTTCCGCTAATTCGCGGAATTCCGCTTTTTTTATCTTCCAAAAATTTTCAGACCAGATGGCGGCGCATGCACAACGCGAGGCTCAGAGTCTCTTCAGATTTTGTGGATTAGCAGCGATATTTCTGCTCATTTCGGGTCTGTTCGTTCAGAACAGCTTCGCTTTTACATCCTACACCCGAAATGAACTTTTGGACATTGGATTACAAAATAACGACCTTTTTATCAGCAACCTACATTTCATCCCTGAGCTCTAGAGAACACCCGACGCTAGGTAAGCTACCCGGCCGACCGGAAGTGCTCGCAGGCGGCGTAGAGACCGTAAACAAAGGCGGGGGAAGTGCGGAGGGCTAAGAGCTAAGCTAAAGCTAACACCGCACCGGCTTTCTCTACCCAGCATTTTCCTCACTAATGTACGGTCAGTGGAGAACAGAATGGATGAGCTTACGGCCTTCGGATCACCAACAATAAGAAACTTATGAACTGCAATATCATGATTTTTCATGGAAACATGGCTACATAAGTGGACTACTTACCGTGTGCTGTCGAGCTGGCCGGACGGGCACCACTCTCCGGGCAGACACAAGCAGCTATGACTCCAGTAAGACCAGAGGTGGGGGAGTGTTGCATTTATATTAACAAGGCTTGGTGCACGAACTTTGTCACTGTTGGGATAGGACACTGCTCAGCTACCTGGAGTTTCTCATGGTAAAATATAGACCTTTCTGGTCTGCCACAGGGAGCTACACTTTTCACTTTCTTCATCTTGCCAGCTGAAGATGTTGTGGACTTTATTTAACCTAACTAACTAACTAACCTGCACTTATATAGCGCTTTATCTAGTCACAAAGACACTCAAAGCGCTTGCATTAATACCTAACCCTCTATTCTAAGGGCCTATAGGAAACAAATATCTATGGACAATTTAGAACAGCCAATTACCTAACATGCATGTTTTTGGCATGTGGGAGGAAACCGGAGAAATCCCGGAGTAAACCCACGCAACACGGGGAGAACATGCAAACTCCGCACAGATCACTGTTGGTCGGGGGCTGGGATCGAACCCACGATCCCACGATCCCCACAATCCCCCGGCCAAGGGTAAACTGTGCTGCCGCAGTGCTAACCACTGCGCCACCGTGCAGCCAAGTATTTAAATATTTAAAAATATTTAAAAAATATTTTTAACACCACACACGTGATGGATAATGCTTGTTGGAATATTTTAGGAATGCTATCTTCTTGGAACATAAGTCAATATTATACAGTAATAAGTGACATTCAGCTGTTTGTTTTATGTCATTTAAGCACAGTTCTGGTACTTAAAAATCATAAAAACTCAGGAGCTTCGGGGGGCTTCGCCCCCCTTGCCCCCCCAACGGGGCTCTGCCCCGGACCCCGCTGGGGGACTATGCCCCCTAGACCCCCTGCTAAATTTTCAGATAATTTCCCCAACCCCAAATCACATCCCTATCATTACAAGGTAATTCCCCAACATTGTGGAGTGTGTGAAATAGAGGCAGACTCATGGACAGACTGTTTATTACATACTTCACCTCTCTCAAGACAGCACAGACTGAATCAATTACAGCCAAGCTCTCCTCTATAATCACAAGTCACTCTCACCTCAGTTCATGGCATTATCACATCACAAAGCATGACATTTTACATTACACTGCTTTCAACCCCCTATGTCCCCTGACTCCTTCCTGCTATAGCCCCAGAAAACTCCCTGGGCATTGTTCTCCCCTGCTTATTCACTGTCTCTGTCTGAGTGCTAAATAATCTGACTTCCCCAAGGTACTACACCACCCCCAACACCCCACCCCCCCCCCAGCATCTTAGACAGAACAATCAGTCCCACTCTCTTTGGCTTCAGTCTTCCTCCTGTATCTGCGTAACTGGGTTTACCACCTCCATGGCGCTGCTGTGCCGGTGGGGGGCTGCTGGAGTGCGTCTGACTGCGGGTGAGCCATGGCGAGGGGGGTGGGGGGAGCTTTGCTCTGTCCGTGTGGCTGCCCTGGTGAATCGTTTCCCTGGGGAGCTCTCCGTGGGGGTCTTCCATGCCGAGGGACCCTAGCCAACAGCACTTGCTCGTCCTCCACTACAAAGGCGGGTTTGAGTCTGTCTATGCCAATTTTCTCCCGTCTACCCCCCAAGTCTAGCAAAAAAATGCTTATCCCCTGTTTCCAACACTCTGAACGGTCCATCATAGGGTGGGCGCAATGGAGGGCGGTGGGCATCGTGTCTGACGAACACGAACTCCGCGTTCTTCAAAGTTTTAGGCACGAAAGCACATGGAAAACAGTGGTGGGCAGGGCCCGGCAGCGTGCCTGCGTTTGCGCTACGCTGCAAAAGCTGAGACGGGCAGCTGTCCCGGCGCGGGCTTATCTGGTAGAAAATTCCCCGGGCAGCCCGTAGGGGCTGCGCAAAAACCAGCTCTGCCGGGGAAGCTTCCAAATCCTCTTTTTGGCGCGGAGCACAACCTCAATAAAACCCACAGCAATCTGTCCACCCAATTTGTATCTGTCAGTGAAGCCCTGAATGCTGCTTTTGTGGGGATCATGAAATGATGAGACTGGGATAATTTCTCAGTATGGTTATTCATCTCAAGTCCCCAGCTCTCTCTCTCTCAGTCAGGAAAAAAGAGGAAGAGCTGCGGTAAACCCACATACATTTATACCCACACATCAAACACAGAATCACACAATCAAGTCAAATCCTTCTATTTACACTTAATCACTTCAAAGTCCCTCTTTGCTCTTCTGTCTGACCCAGGAGGTCAGACGGTCCTTTCAGGCTCTCGCTCCAGATCCTCTGACTTCTTCCCAAGTCCGCAGGTGGTCCAGACCTCATTGTCCATCTGAGGCGTGATGTCAATACACAACCGCAAGCTTAAAGTCCTTCTATGCTTGGATCTCTGCAGTGAAATAGTGAGCTACATAATGTACCATTATGGGCCGCTACATCACTCCCCCCCCAAACGCCAAAAGAATGGACACACCCGATAAACCGTATCCTAATGGCAATACAGCATATGTCACCCCCCACCTGCGGAATTTACAGCACGGCCTAGCCTACACACAGTTCGATCGAAACACACATCACTCTGCCCGTAGTCTGGGCTTCAACTTCCTCCCAAACTCTGCTGTACGCAGTTTCACAGCCTGTGTTGTGCTGTCTGCAGCGAATCTGTGGAATGATGGGGAGAAAGGTTACTTGTCCCCTGTGGGGGCTCCAGGGGCCGTTCCCCCGGGTTGGTCTGCCGCGTCGAGGCGTCCTCGCCGGTCGTACAGACTCGTCGTGCAAACACAAAGCAGGCCTTTAATCTATCAATACTGATTGTTTCTTTCCTGCCCCCAATCTAGCACAAAATATTCTCTCCCGGTTTCCAGCACTCGAAATGGACCGTCATATGGTGGGTGGAGACTGTGTCGCTGAACGTCGTGCCTGACAAAAACACATTCAGCGTTTTGTAAAGCCTTGGGAACAAAAACACACAGAAAAGTGCGATGAGCGGGGCCCAGGGAGCTTTCTGCTCCCGTGCCAATCAGAGGTCCCGCACACGGGGGGCGGCCCCTGGTGCCGCATGGGCTGGTAGGAACTCGCCGGGCAGCCTGAGAGGTTGCGCAAAAACCAATTCTGCGGGTGAGGCATCTAAGTCCTCTTTGGGTGCCGAAACACCACCCCAATAAAAACCCATGGTAGTTTGTTTACCCAATCTGCATCCGTGAGCGACGCTCTGAGGGCTGCCTTCAAAGACCTGTGAAAACGCTCGCATAAACCGTTGGCCTGGGGGTGATAAGCAGTAGTGCGGTGGACTGCCGCTCCTAGGCCGCTGGTCATTGCTGACCACAGCTCCGACACAAATTGAGGTCCCCTATCGGACGTAATATCTGACGGAACCCCCGAACTGCGCTACCCCAGGCTGTTAAAAAAGCGGAGCCACCTCTGCCACTGTGGTCGACGTTACGGAACCACTTCCGGCCAACCTGTGGTTTCGGTCCACCATTGTCAAGAGATGTGTGAACCCTTGTGACGGCGGCAGGGGGCCCACATAGTCTACGTGCACATGATCGAATCTCTTAGCCGGAATGTGGAACAGTTCTAAAGGGGCCTTCGTGTGCCTGTGGACCTTTGGCGCGCTGGCAAGCCATGCAGGCTTTTGCCCATTCTTCTCACGTGCTTGCGCAGGCTCGGCCAAACAAACTTCTCCGCTACCATTTTCACCGAAGCGCGTACTCCGGGTGTGCCAGGGAGTGCACCGCGTCAAAAACTCGACGGCGCCACATGGCTGGTACCACCGGGCGCGGTCGCCCGGTGGATACGTCGCAGATTAGAGGGGTGTAACTGGTTTGTAAACTTTTGCCTCTCCAGCCTAACCCTGTTGGTCCAGACAGGAGCGCGTGCACGTCTGCGTCTCCACTCTGCTCCGCTGCCAGGATGCATAATCTTACCCCACGTGAACAGGGGGCCGCGTGCGTGTCCGCGCTGTCACCTCGCCCTGCGGTCAGCGGTAGTACAACCCGCTTCCCGCGGACAGGCGCTGTTACCGCGCGTGAGAGACAGTCCGCTACTACGTGAGTTTACCGGCTACTGCTGAATATCGGTGGTAAATTCCAAAATTGCGGCCAGCTGTCTCTGCTGCCGTCCTGACCTCGGGTCTGAAATTTTGGACATTGCAAAAGTGAGCAGTTTTGTGGTCGACAAACACGGTGAAACGTCGCCCCTCCAGCCAGAACTGGAAATGGCGAATGGCCAGGTGGAGCGCTAGCAGCTCCCTGTCAAACGCGCTGTATTTCCGTCTCAGCATCGCGCAAGGCCTGCTGAAAAAAAGCAGCGGTTGCCAAATACCCCCGGCGACTTGCTGCTCTACAACGGCCCCGATGGCCACATCTGACGCGCGGCGGGCGGTTAGCGCTATGCGGGCTGATGGATCTGGGTGAGCCAGGCAGCGCTGCGTCTGCCAGTGCTTTTTTTAACCTCTGTGAATGCGCGCCCTCCCCGATCCGGGGACCACTCGATCGCATTGGAGGGCTTCTGCTTTTTAAGCGCGGGCGTATAACGGTTGCATAAGCTGTGCTGCGTGGGGTATGAAACGGTTATAAAAATTACCATTCCTAAAAACTCTTGCAACGCTTTGACCGTTTGTGGCTGGGGAAACTCCGCCACTGCGCGTACTTTGGCCGGCAGAGGGATTGCTCCCCTCTGGGGAGACGCGGTGTGTCCTAAAAAATCGATTTGCGCTACGCCAAAATGGCACTTGGCTGGGCTGATTATCAACCCGTGCATTCCCAACCTCTTAAAAACCGTGGTGAGGTGTTTTTCGTGTTCCTCCTCGGAGGCACTGGCGACTAAAATATTGTCCAAGTAGACAAAAACAAAAGGGAGGTCGCGCAACACGGCATCCATCATTCGTTGGAAAGTTTGCGTGGCGCCTTTAAGGCCAAAAGGCATGCGTAAAAATTCAAAAAGTCCGAACGGGGTTATTACCGCTGTTTTGGGAATGTCCTCTGGTCGAACCAGGACCTGATGATAACCGCGGACCAGGTCTATTTTAGAAAAAATGCGCGCCTTCGCTAAGTGCACTGAAAAATCCTGGATGTGCGGGATTGGGTAGCGGTCCTGCGCTGTGGCATTGTTTAACCTGCGGTAATCACCACAAGGTCTCCATGAGCCGTCAGCCTTAGGCACCATATGCAGCGTGGAGGGCCCAGGCGCTCTTCGAGCGGTGAATTATGCCCAACCTTTCCAGGTTAGCGAACTCCTCACGCGCAATGAGAGCTTAGCTGCATCCAAGCGCCGAGCTTTCGCAAAAACTGGTGGGCCACTTGTGGTGATAAAGTGTTCCACCCGGTGCTTCGCAACCTTAGCTGAAAACGTGGGAACTGTGAGTGCTGGGAACTGGGTTAGAAGAGTGTGAAACTTACCGCCCTGCTGTGGCGACGTGGTCTGTACTGGCAGCGGGGACACTCGAGCTGCACAAGATAGAACAAAAGGAGAGTGCATTTACTAGGCGTCTATTAACCAGATCCACTAACAAGCCATGTGAGCACAAAAAGTCAGTGCCTAACATGTTGAAAACTCACCGCCGCTACTATGAAGGTCCATTCATAGTGCGGCCGTGCAAGGACAGGCGTAGAGTCCTTTCCCCGAACGTTTTGATTGATGAGCCGTTCGCCGCCGTTGCTCCGTCTCTGCGGGGCCCCACCACACGATCCGCATAGGTCGCGGTGTGATGAAACTCCTCTGGGCTCCGGTGTCACACGAGAATTGCCGCCCGGAGCCCGCTTCTGTTAGATAAAGCAGCTTGTTCTGTTCACCGAGAGTTGAAGCTGCTAACGACCCCCCTGGCCCGGGCGTTTCCCTGTTTCTTGAAACTGCACGGCGGGATGCATCTGTGCGCCTTCTCAGCGAAGCTCGATGGTAAACAACAGAGGCCATCCCTTCATCTGCCTCGGGACCGCGCCGCTGCCGTCGTCGCTGGGGTTGCTCCTGCTGCCTCCGGCTCCTCACTGCCTCCGGCCGCCGCGCCAAGGTCTGCTGCTGCCACGAAGTCTCCTGCATCGTCGCAGGCGTCGAGGAGCCGCTGCGCTTTCCCTGGTCAGCGCGCGTAAGTCTTGGCTGGCCATCACACACCTCATGCCAGACAGGGGTACCTCTCATGTGTGCTGGGAGAAGAAGACATCAAGAAGATGTGTTTTGAACAGGAAACGCATCGTTGTCTGTCCCGATCAGCGGCAGTCATGTCCTCCCATGGAGGTCGGTCGCTCTGCGTCCTCCTCTGTCGCGCAGGTCCAGAAGCTGCCTGGCCCTCACCTCGGCTGATGGCACAAAACTCTCGATGAGGCGGCTTTCAGCGCGTCGTACTTGCCACCAGCTGGGCGGCTGCTGCAACCAGGCTCCGCACACATCGAGCTGTGCGGGCTGTCGAGCCCTGCGATGACATTATGAAACTTGGTGTCATCTGCTGATATTCGCCCCGAGCACGAACCGCGATTCCGCGTGTTGAACCATGAGTGCGGGTCGTCTTGCCCAGAACTCAGGGAGCTTAATCGAGCCTGTGCTCGTTGCGGTCGGTCTCCGTGAGTCCGGGTCAGGGTACATTCCCCCAGCATCTTACGTCTTTGGTCACCAATGTGGGGATCATGAAATGATGAGACTGATAATTTCTCAGTATGGTTTATTCATCTCAAGTCCCCAGCTCTCTCTCTCTCAGTCAGGAAACTAAGAGGAAGAGCTGCGGTAAAACCCACATACATTTATACCCACACATCAAACACAGAATCACACAATCAAGTCAAATCCTTCTATTTACACTTAATCACTTCAAAGTCCTCTTTGCTCTTCTGTCTGACCCCAGGAGGTCAGACGGTCCTTTCAGGCTCTCGCTCCAGATCCTCTGACTTCTTCCCAAGTTCGCAGGTGGTCCAGACTCATTGTCCATCTGAGGCGTGATGTCAATACAGACCGCAAGCTTAAAGTCCTTCTATGCTTGGGTCTCTGCAGTGAAATATGTGAGCTACATAATGTTACCATTATGGGCGCTACACTTTCAGTGATCTATGAAAGCGCTCGCATAACCCATTGGCCTGTGGGTTGTACGCGGTTGTGCGATGAATTGCAACACCCAGGCTGCGGGCCATCGCGGACCAGAGGTCGGAAACAAATTGAGGGCCCCTGTCAGACATTATGTCCAACGGGACTCCAAAACGCGCCAGCCATGCTGTTAAAAAAGCGTGTGCTATGTCCGCGGATGTGGTTGCAGCCAGCGGGACTGCTTCTGGCCAGCGCGTGGTGCAGTCCACCACTGTCAGGAGGTGCATGCACCCCTGTGATGGCGGAAGGGGGCCCACGAGGTCCACGTGAACATGGTCAAACCTCCTAGCCGGTACCCGAAACGGCTCCAAGGGAGCCTTTTTGTGTCTCTGTACCTTGGCTCGTTGGCATGCCACAGGCTGCAGCCCACTCTTTTACTTGTTTGCGTAGGCTCGGCCACACGAACTTCTCTCCCATCATTTTGACTGACGCGCGCACTCCTGGGTGCGCCAGAGTGTGAACCGACTCAAACACACAGCGGCGCCACGCGACCAGGACCACCGGACGCGGGCGTCCTGTGGAGACATCGCAGATTAGGGGGTGGCTGCCGTCTTGCAGCACCCTGCTCTCCAGCCTTAGCCCTGTTGGTCCAGACTGGAGCGCGCGCACGTCTGCATTGCTAATCTGCTCTGCGGCCATGGCTGTGTAATCTATCCCCACGTAGACCACGGCCACCATGGCGCGCGAGAGGCAGTCCACCACCACATTCAGTTTACCCGACACATGCTGAATATCGGTAGTAAACTCTGAGATCGCGGCCAGCTGTCTCTGCTGCCGGCCCGACCACGGTTCTGAAACCTTGGCTACCGCGAACGTTAGTGGCTTGTGGTCCACAAACACGGTGAAGCTGCGCCCTTCCAGCCAGAACTGGAAGTGGAGTATGGCCAGGTGGAGAGCCAGCAACTCCCTGTCGAACGCGCTGTATTTATGTTCGCTGTTGCGCAAAGTTCTGCTGAAAAAGGCGAGCGGCTGCCAAGCCCCGGCGACGCGCTGCTCCATGACAGCCCCTATGGCCACGTCTGAAGCGTTGGTGGTGAGTGCTATCCGGGCCGCCGGGTCCGGATGCGCCAGCAGTGCGGCATTTGCCAGGGCTGCTTTAACCTCCGAGAACGCCCGCTCTCGCTCCGGGGTCCATTCGACCCCATCCGTGGGTTTCTGTCTCTTGAGCACGGCGTACAATGGTTGCATGAGCTGCGCCGCGTGGGGAAGGAAACTGTTATAAAAGTTCACCATCCCCAAAAATTCCTGCAGTGCCCTGACCGTCTGAGGCCGGGGAAAATCCGCCACAGCGTGCACTTTGTCGGGCAATGGGATCGCTCCTTCCGGAGAGACCCGGTGCCCCAAAATATTAATCTCCGTCACGCCGAACTGGCATTTCGCCGGGTTGATTATTAACCCGTGCTCCTCCAACCTCCAGAAAACCGTCCTGAGGTGGGTTTCGTGTTCGTCTTCGGATGCACTGGCTACCAGGATATCGTCGAGGTAGACGAACATGAACGGGAGATCACGCAGCACTGCATCCATCATGCGCTGGAACATCTGTGCCGTGCCTTTTAACCCGAATGGCATGCGCAGGAACTCGAATAAACCGAATGGAGTTATTACCGCTGTTTTGGGTACGTCCTCCGCGCGCACTGGGACTTGGTGGTAACCACGGACCAGGTCTATTTTGGAAAAAATGCGTGCTCCGGCGAGGTGAACAGAAAAATCCTGTATGTGGGGAATCGGGTAGCGGTCGTGTGCTGTGGCGTTGTTCAACCTGTGGAAATCACCACATGGTCGCCACGATCCCTCAGCCTTAGGGACCATGTGTAGCGGGGATGCCCATGGGCTGTTCGAACGCCTGATGATGCCCAACCTTTCCAGGTTGGCAAACTCCTCACGCGCTATGGCCAGTTTAGCTGCATCCAAGCGCCGAGGTCTTGCGAAAACGGGCAGCCCGGTGGTGGTGACAAAGTGCTCCACCCCGTGTTTAGCGATGGCCGCCGAAAACGTCGGGACCGTGAGTGCTGGGAACTGAGTGAGCAGTGTGTGGAACTTACCGCCTGGAGCTGTGATGTTGGCTTGTGCTGTTGGCCGGGTCCCTCGAGCTATACAGGGGAGAGATTCAAAGGACAGTGCATTAACCAGGCACCTGTTAGCAACATCCACAAGTAAACCATGCACACACAGAAAGTCAGCGCCCAGGATTGGGCAACACAGTGCTGCTATGATAAAAGTCCACTCGTACGAGCGGCCATGTAGAGATAAGGCCAGTGTTCTCTCACAAGAACGTCTTAATCTTCGAGCCGTTTACTGCCACAAGTCCGGGGACGCTAGGTCCTGCCAGCCGGTCAGTGTAGGACGGCAGGATGATGCTCTTCTGGGCTCTGGTGTCGAAGAGGAAGCGTCTCCCCGAGCGCGGGTCCGTCACGTAGAGCAGCTTGTTCTCTTCACCGGCGGTCGCAGCTGCTACCGACTGCCGGCCTTGGCGTTTCCCGAGCGCTTGAACTGGCACGGTGGTGCACATCTGCGCGCGTTCTCTCCAAAGCGGTGGTGGTACAAGCACGAGCGTGTCTCTCTGGCGCTCCTTGGCCCCCGCTGCCGCTACTCGTCGGTGGCTCCTCCGCCTCCCTCTGGTTGTCTCGCTGGGCTCCGCCATCGCCGTGTTGACTGTGATCGCCCTGGTGGTGAGGATGATCCTGTCCTGCCCTCCTAGGCTAGCGCACGGTAGTCACTTGCAAGCCAGCAACGGCAAATTGGCCAGAACCGCTCTCGCCTCTGTTGGAAAGTTCCGGAGGAAAAGGTGGGCAAACAGAAAGTGCCCGTCGTCCATGCCCATTAACGCCAGCATCTTCTCCATCAGGTCGACGGCCGAACCATTTCCTATCTCGGTCCGCCCCAGGAGCCTCTCCGCTCTCTCACATTCCGAGAGCGTGTAGCGCCGGGTGAGCGCAGCCTTGAGCACCTCGTATTTGTTGCAGGCTGGAGGCTGATAGAGCAGGCTCGCTACCTGCTGAGCTGTGCAGGCGTCCAGCGCTGCTACCACATGGTAGAATTTGGTGTCGTCTGCCGTTACTCCCCGGACGGCGAACTGGACCTCGGTGTGGTGGAACCAAGAGCGCGGGTTGTGCTGCCAGAAGTCCAGTAGCTTGACTGAAACCGCACATGCGTTGCTGGGGGCTCCAGTCCGGGCTGTCTGTGGGATGGCTGCTGCATCGCTGGGGCTTCCCGACCGGGCCGGCTCCGGGGTTCTTGCCTCGTATTCCATAATACGTCTTGGGTCACCAGGGTGGAGTGTGTGAAATAAGAGGCAGATTCATGGACAGACTGTTTATTACACACTTCACCTCTCTCAAGCACAGAACAGACTGAATCATTACAGCAATCTCTCCTCTATATCACAAGTCACTCTTCACACGTTTCATGGCATTTCACATCACACAGCATGACATTTACATTACACTGCTTTCAACCCCCTATGTCCCTGACTCCTTCCTGCTATATGCCCAGGAACTCCCTGGGCATTGTTCTCCCATGCTTATTCACTGTCTCTGTCTGAGGTGTACAGGTCTACAGGTGTACAGGATAACAGGCAAGTATTTTTTCATTCTGAATCATTTATTAACACTGAATCTTGCCTGTCTCCTGAGGGGGAGGCCCAGTATCAGCAGTCCACTGGGTCCTCTCCTCCAGCTGCAATTAATGATCATTTTCTTCCCCTCTCCGTGTCTCCTCCTTTAATTTCTGATGGCCTGCCAGTCCAAGAACCTGTCCACCTGACAATGGAGGAGGTTGAGGCCCTGGGTGATCCTATCCAGGAGCCCGCACGAAGTCATTTCCCCACAGTCACACTGGCGGACGAGGAGTGGGTGAATCTGCTCCCCTTAGCAACCGCTGGGGTCGAGGAGAAGCACTGTGAGAAGGGAGGTCCAAGGACACACTTCCCCAGCTGTGAGGGTTCCACCTCCTACACCTGCTCAGCCCCCGGATTCGCCTTCGGACAAGGAGTGGGCAAACCTGCTCATCATAGTCAAACGGCTGGGTTTGAAGAGGATGCGCCTGAGGACCAGGACTGCAACCACCATCACGCTTGTTGCGGGACCGCTGCAGCAGAGTCACCCCCTGGACCAGTACCCCCGGCCGACGGGATCTGGACCATCACCGTCAACCAGCATCAGAGTCATGGACAGCATAGAGCTCGAGCCCAGGCGAGTTATCTCTCCTGCAGTTCAATGCCTATGATTGAGAGATCTTGTCTGGCTCTTGGGGAGGAGAGTTGGGTGCGGCGCTTGGCCGCACCTGGGTTTTCCCTCTCCGGGCTCTGCCGCTGCCCCTACACCTTTCCTTCTCTCCCTTGCCTGCCGAGCCCCTCACTAGGGTCGCCGGAGAGGAGCTACTATCACCGGGGTTGTCCACTGACAACGACAGGATGTTGGCAGCCCCAGAGAGGTTGACAGGGGGCACAGCACCAGGCGCGATGACAGAGGCTATGCACCTCAAAATCGCCAGAGTCCTGGACGGCGGTGGAGCCCGAGTTCAGGCAAGTGTGCTCCATTATGTCAATTCCTCTCATTGTCAATGTCACACTGCCCAACTCATGGCGAGGAGGCACCCGGGGCAGCTCGTAGTAGCTCTCAGGGGCCGCCTCACTGGGCTCTGCCACTGCCGGCGACCCTGACCGGGTCCCTTTTTTCTCCCCCTCCCAGGGTCGGAGCCCCCTGCCAGGGTCGCTGAAGAGCAGCTGACTTTGCCAGAGGCCACCAAGGTTCGGGAACCAGTGCCAGGTGGCATTAGGAGCACCACCTCCCAACTGAGGAAGCCCCCGATGGAGGTCACCGGTGGTGCAATGGTGCGCTCCAGCTGGAGCCCATTGTGGGTGCAGCCCGTGTGTCAGGCCGGGACAGTCGCGAGTGCAGCTTCTGTGCCCAATTGGGGGCCCACCGCAGTTGCAGCTGAGGCTCAGCTGGAGGTCACCGCAGGTGCAGCTGAGCCTCAGCCAGAATCCACCGCAGGTGCAGCTGAGCCTCAGCCGGAGGTCACCATGGGTGCAGTGGAGCCGACCCGTTGGGGGCCATCATGGGTGTAAGCCAAGCCTCATCCAGAGGTCACCACAGGTGCAGTGGAGCTGGCCCAGTTGGGGAGCCATCGTGGGTGTATCTGAGCCTCAGCCCGAGGTCCACCACGGGTGCAGCGAGGCTCACCGCTGGAGTCCATCGTGGTGCAGCGGAGCTGGCCCGGTCAGAAGCCATCGTGGGGGCAGAGCGGAGGCCGGCCGGGTCGGGGTCCACCATGGGTGCAGTTGCGCACCACCCTGAGGATGCCATGGTCCCCTTATCCCTGCCCTACACTGTGGAGGTCCCCTTTCTCCGGTCCTGTTATCCACCAGTGAGCCTTTTCCGTGGCAGGCCACCTCCTGCTTCACCCCTTCAGTCCTTGTGACTAATTAATGCGGGCCGGCCACCAGAAGAATTGACTCCCTGCGTCAGGTGGCTCATGTTTTCCGGCAGGCCAACCGGATTCGGTCCAGTGGACCTTCTGCTGGTCCTGGGGTCTCTGGGCGGCCTCCTGAGCCCCAACACCCGTGGACTTGGAGAGGGTAATTGTGGGCCCCTGGGCAGGGCTTTGTGTTCCCTCCTTCCTGTTCCCCCTACCACCCACCTGGGTTCATGTGGTGTTGTTGTTGCAACTTGTGTGGTGTGTTGTGGGGGGGTCTTCTTGATGTTACCTGAGGTGTCTGGGAATCCACTCCTTAAAGGGGGGGGGCCCTGTCATGAGCCAAGCCGGTTTGGCCTTCCCCGGCTCGGTCGTCGACCCTCTCTGTGGTTTTTGGTTTCACTGTTTATGTGCATTTTGTGCTTTTCTGTATTTATTCCATCACCTTAGCCACTGCCTGACCGACAGCTGTTAGTCAGCCTCTGTGATCTTTTTCCCATGCGGCTGACAGTCTGTCGGTCCTACCACGCCCCTCGCTCTCCATAATTCCACCAGCTGGTCCCAGCCCCAGTAATTATCTTTCCCTGCGCCGTGCCCAGATGTTTCCCAATTTTGTGTGGCCAGCGGCATTTGGGATTTAAGCAGCTCTTTGCTAGACAGATGCCGCTGGGTCATTGAATGAGTTACTCCTCGTTTTTCCACGGTGTGACCGTCACGTCAGGAAGGATGATTGTTTATGCTCACCGAGAGAACTGGACTTTTGGGACTGCCTCTCTACTCGTGAGTAAATTGTTGTGTTTTCTCGGTGTGGTAGCTGCTACGCTGGACCAGAAGTGTTTCTCCCCTGCAGTATTCTGCTACGCTTCTGGCAGTGTCTCTTTTCACAAGCATAACACGCTACGCTTAGCTGTGTCCCAGTTTGCGCTCCCCCCGAGTTTGTTGATCTACCCGTGTTTTCCCTGCTCTCCCGAGCACATCCACATTGTATGACAATTTACTTGTTCTTCTTTGTCCAGTAAACAGTTTATCAATAAATGTGTGTTTGGTGAAACCCTGCGCTTAGTCCTTTCAATCCTTCTCCTTCTCTGTGCGCCATGGAAGAGCGCATGGAGATTTTAATGACATGGTCGATGGTGAAGAGAAGAGGCGCTCTCATCTATGAGGTCAGCTGCGATCCTGGGGCATGCCGCTTCCACGGGGCGGGTCTACTGAGGGGCTGCCCTGGGCCCCTACAAGCCAGTTTCTACCTTCCCTTTCTGCCAAAGAAACAGTAGTGTAGTTTTGAAAATAAAAAATAAAATAAGTCTAAATGTTCATTGTCACGGGCAGCGAGAGTGCGCCCCTCCCCTCCTGCCGCACGTTCATCAACTCATCACTGCACCTGAGGCAGAGGACACACCTGCGCCCGCTCATCAGCCATTGTACTTAAGGAGGGCTTCCTCCGTGAAGTCAACGCTGGCTCGACTAGATATACTGCCCATTTCAGGCAAGCAGTCATTTTGGAGCTAGTGTAGACACGTCGTCTAACAGTTCATCTATTTTTCTATTCAGTGTGCTGCCAATGTGCGGATGTGTCTCGGGACTGCGTGCACTCTCCTGCCACCTCATCACCCCCTCCCAGCAATGAAACTTCGGCCCAGTCAGCACTCCAAGCTCATCCCCCTCCCCTACTGGTTCGTCTATTCCATGCTGGAGTTCTGCCGGTCCTTTCCCGGAGTCCCGAGTAAGTGGTAATTTGGCTCACCCATTTGCCCTTCTCTGCTTCTCCACTGACTGCTCTCGCTTTTCTCTCCACAGGCGGATTGAATCTTCTGGCGAGTGGCTGTTTCCTTAAAGAGACACTGTTTTCTCTATTTAATAAATCATTGAATGTATCCCCCTTGTGTGGTTCCAGCTTGTGTTTGCATCGTGCACTTGAACTGCCAACGAATCATGACAGAACGAGCCAGCCAGAACGATAGCTCAGCCGGTGCCTCAGCACAGGTGCTGTCAGCTCTGGATCGCTTGTCAGCAACCGAGCATCAGCTCGCTGTGCTGACGCAACAGATGTCAAACTTAATCCAGCTTTGGTCTCACTCGTCTCCCCCGGCTCCGCCTCCTCAGTCTGCTCCCTGCACTTTGGTGCGGCGTACCACCTCCATTCCCATGCCTTCCCCGTACGTGGGGGAGGTGGGGAGATGTAAGAGCTTTCTCATCCAGGTACATATGTATTTGGAGCAGGTCGGGGAGGAGTACCCAGGAGATATGGCTAAGATACAATTTTTTACACTGTTGCTCAGGGATCGAGTCCTTGATTGGGCATGCTCCACACTTGACAACCCCAAGGGGCGGCGCTATACAGTCAGCCAATTTGTTGATGCCTTCACATGAGCGTTTCACTGGTCTGAGAGCGAGGGCAATGTGATGAGCCGCCTATTGATGCTCCTCCATGGTACCCAGTCAGTCACCGAGTACTCGGTGGAGTTCCGAGTTGTTGCTCCAGACTCCGGTTGGAATGAGGTTTCCCTGCGCAGCACATTCCTTCACAGGTTGAACAAACAGCTCTGGGACGAACTGACGGTTCACCCTGTCCCGAAGACCCTCGACGACCTTATGGCTCAAGCTGTCGGTTTGGACAACCGGCACCGTGAGCGCACAAGGGAGCGCGAGGCCTCCTCTCGTACGCCACGTGCGGCCCCGCCGTGACTACTGACACTGGCAGCGCCGCCTCTTCGCCCGAGCCGATGGAGCTCTCTCGGTACCTTACTGATGATGAGCGCCGGTGGAGGTGAAGAGCCGGTGCGTGCCCGCACTGTGGTTCGCTGAACCACAGCCGGGACAAATGCTGCCAGTGACCAAAAGACACAGCCCGTCAGCAACCATGGGGGGTCTGGTGGGCAGGACCAAAGACACCCCCCCCCCCGGTAATTTTTCTATCCCAGCCCTTGCGCAGCTGCCAAGGGTCAAGAGGAGGGTTAAGGCGCTGATTGACTGGGGGTCGGAGGGTAATTTCGTTTCTGCTGAATTTGTGAAGCAGGTGGGCGTTCCCACATGTACATTGCCTCATGATCAGAGAATCACAACCATATCTGGCCGGGAGGTCACGGTAGTCACACGCAGCACGGTGCCGATCTCCATCCTCCTTTCCAGGAACCACCGGGAGGAACTAACTTTCCTAGTTCTTCCTGTTTCCTTTTCCTCGGTGGTCCTTGGCTATCCATGGCTCCAGAGGCACAGCCCCCAGATTAACTGGGCTCAAAACACCAACTCCTCCTGTAGCCCCTTTTGCATGGCCCACTGTATGCGCTCAGCGGAGTGCTCCCCCTCTCTATCCATCTCCCTCTCTCCGGTCAAGCCACCGGACCTTAGCCTCATCCCCCGGGCTTATCACGATCTTGGAGAGCTCTTTAGCAAGTCGAGAGTGTTGTCGCTGCCATCTCACCGCTCTTACGACTGTGCCATTGACCTCATCCCGGAGGCGAGGCTGCCATCCAGAAGGCTGTACAGCATTTCTGGGCTGGAGAGGGAGGCGATGGAGAATTACATAAAGGAGTCCCTGAACGCTGGCCTAATTCGCCCATCTTCTGCCCCACTCGGGGCCGGGTTCTTCTTCGTCGGAAAGAAATATGGCTCATTGCGCCTGTGCATAGACTACCGGGAGTTTAACGCAATTACCATTAAGGACAAGCACCCTCTACCCTTAATCAATTCAGCGTTTGAGCTCCTTCAGCATTCACAGGTGTTTACTAAATTGGATCTGAGAAACACGTATCATTTGGTCCGCATTCGCAAGAGCGATGAGTGGAAGATGGCGTTTCAGACACACCGGGGGAGTTTGAATACCTGGTGATGCCCTTTGGGCTCACCAACGCCCCCGCTGTCTTCCAGCGGTTAATTAACGATGTCCTCCGCAATATGCTATATCAATTCGTGTTTGTGCTTTTGAATGACATTTTAATTTTCTCCTGCTCACCAGAAGAACATGAAGCTCATGTTAGGGCCGTTCTACAACAGCTCCTGAAGAACCGGCTCTACGTCAAGGCCGAGAAGTGTGAATTTTCAACACCATCCACCACCTTCTTGGGCTTCATAGTAGCCGAAGGGAGACTGATTGCCGACCTGGCCAAGGTGAAGGCAGTGCTGGATTGGCCAACTCCCCACTCCCGCAGGGAGCTCCAACGCTTCCTCGGGTTTGTGAACTTTTATCGCAGGTTCATAAGGAACTATAGTGGGGTGGCACTGCCTTTAACTCAGCTGACCTCCTTTAAGGTCCCCTTTCACTGGACCGAGGCAGCAGAGCACCTTAGCCTCATCCCCCGGGCTTATCACGATCTTGGAGAGCTCTTTAGCAAGTCGAGAGTGTTGTCGCTGCCATCTCACCGCTCTTACGACTGTGCCATTGACCTCATCCCGGAGGCGAGGCTGCCATCCAGAAGGCTGTACAGCATTTCTGGGCTGGAGAGGGAGGCGATGGAGAATTACATAAAGGAGTCCCTGAACGCTGGCCTAATTCGCCCATCTTCTGCCCCACTCGGGGCCGGGTTCTTCTTCGTCGGAAAGAAATATGGCTCATTGCGCCTGTGCATAGACTACCGGGAGTTTAACGCAATTACCATTAAGGACAAGCACCCTCTACCCTTAATCAATTCAGCGTTTGAGCTCCTTCAGCATTCACAGGTGTTTACTAAATTGGATCTGAGAAACACGTATCATTTGGTCCGCATTCGCAAGAGCGATGAGTGGAAGATGGCGTTTCAGACACACCAGGGGGAGTTTGAATACCTGGTGATGCCCTTTGGGCTCACCAACGCCCCCGCTGTCTTCCAGCGGTTAATTAACGATGTCCTCCGCAATATGCTATATCAATTCGTGTTTGTGCTTTTGAATGACATTTTAATTTTCTCCTGCTCACCAGAAGAACATGAAGCTCATGTTAGGGCCGTTCTACAACAGCTCCTGAAGAACCGGCTCTACGTCAAGGCCGAGAAGTGTGAATTTTCAACACCATCCACCACCTTCTTGGGCTTCATAGTAGCCGAAGGGAGACTGATTGCCGACCTGGCCAAGGTGAAGGCAGTGCTGGATTGGCCAACTCCCCACTCCCGCAGGGAGCTCCAACGCTTCCTCGGGTTTGTGAACTTTTATCGCAGGTTCATAAGGAACTATAGTGGGGGTGGCACTGCCTTTAACTCAGCTGACCTCCTTTAAGGTCCCCTTTCACTGGACCGAGGCAGCAGAGCACCTTAGCCTCATCCCCCGGGCTTATCACGATCTTGGAGAGCTCTTTAGCAAGTCGAGAGTGTTGTCGCTGCCATCTCACCGCTCTTACGACTGTGCCATTGACCTCATCCCGGAGGCGAGGCTGCCATCCAGAAGGCTGTACAGCATTTCTGGGCTGGAGAGGGAGGCGATGGAGAATTACATAAAGGAGTCCCTGAACGCTGGCCTAATTCGCCCATCTTCTGCCCCACTCGGGGCCCGGGTTCTTCTTCGTCGGAAAGAAATAGGCTCATTGCGCCTGTGCATAGACTACCGGGAGTTTAACGCAATTACCATTAAGGACAAGCCACCCTCTACCCTTAATCAATTCAGCGTTTGAGCTCCTTCAGCATTCACAGGTGTTTACTAAATTGGATCTGAGAAACAGTATCATTTGGTCCGCATTCGCAAGAGCGATGAGTGGAAGATGGCGTTTCAGGACACACCAGGGGGAGTTTGAATACCTGGTGATGCCCTTTGGGCTCACCAACGCCCCCGCTGTCTTCCAGCGGTTAATTAACGATGTCCTCCGCAATATGCTATATCAATTCGTGTTTGTGCTTTTGAATGACATTTTAATTTTCTCCTGCTCACCAGAAGAACATGAAGCTCATGTTAGGGCCGTTCTACAACAGCTCCTGAAGAACCGGCTCTACGTCAAGGCCGAGAAGTGTGAATTTTCAACACCATCCACCACCTTCTTGGGCTTCATAGTAGCCGAAGGGAGACTGATTGCCGACCTGGCCAAGGTGAAGGCAGTGCTGGATTGGCCAACTCCCCACTCCCGCAGGGAGCTCCAACGCTTCCTCGGGTTTGTGAACTTTTATCGCAGGTTCATAAGGAACTATAGTGGGGTGGCACTGCCTTTAACTCAGCTGACCTCCTTTAAGGTCCCCTTTCACTGGACCGAGGCAGCAGAACAGGCATTTAACAAATTAAAATGCCTGTTCACGGACACACCCATCCTGGCACAGGTCGACAAGCAGCTCCAGTTCGTCCTCAAAGTGGATGCATCTGAAATGGGGGTTGGCGCTGTGCTGTCACAGCGCACGTCCTCGGATCAGAAGCTCCACCTATGCGTTTTTTTCTCTCGTCGGCTCGCACTGGCCAAGAGACATTATGACATAAGGGACAGAGAGCTGCTGGCCATTAAATTGGCACTGGAGGAGTGGAGACATTGGTTGGAGGGTGCCATTTACCCCATCATTGTGTGGACTGACCACGAGAATCTTGGCTCGCTGGTCCTTATTTTTCCAGCAGTTTAATTTCACCATCACTTACCGGCCTGGCGCCCAGAATGTCAAACTGGACACACTATCGCACCAGTTCGATTCCAGGGAGGTAGACCCCTCCCCACCCCGAACCATCAACCCGCCTTCATGTGTCCTTGGTGCTCTTACTTGGGACATCGAGCAGAGGGTCGGGCAGGCCCAATCCTGGGAGCTTGTGCCAGTAGGGTGCCCCCAGAATCGCCTCTACGTCCTGGCTCCCCTCTGCAGTGACGTTCTCCAGTGGGCCCACACCAGCCATTTTGCCTACCATCCGGGCATTGCCCGCACTGTGGACTTCGTCCGGCGGGCATTCTGGTGGCCCACGGTGAGGAAGGACGCACGGGAGTACGTCAGGACTTGCCAGACCTGCGTCAGGGGAAAGTATGACTCCTCTCCCCCCTTGGGTCTCCTCCATCCCCTCCCCACCCTGGGTCGTCCCTGGTCTCATATCGCCGTGGACTTTGTGACCGGACTCCCCCCCTCCCGTGGGAAGATTGTCATCCTCACTATCGTGGATCCCTTCTCCAAGGCGGTGCATTTGGTGGCCCTCCCGAAGCTCCCCTCAGTCTTGGAGACGGCGGTGCTGTTGACTGACCACGTGATCAGGGTCCATGGCATCCCCATTGACATCGTGTCTGACCGCGGTCCACAGTTTACGTCCCAGGTCTTGAGGGCCTTTTGTCGGAGTCTGGGAATCATCCCCAGAGCAATGGGCAGGTGGAGCATGCCAATCAGTCCCTGGAGGCCACCTTGCGGTGCGTAGCAGCCAAAGATCCTGCTTCATGGAGCACACACCTGACCTAGGTGGAGTATTCCCTTAAGTCGGCCATTTCCTCAGCCACCGGACTCACCCCCTTCAAGACATCCCTGGGCTATACCCCGCCCCTCCTCCCCATGACCGAGAGGGAGGTGGCGGTTCTGTCCGTGGCGGTCCATGCCAGTCGCTGCCGATGTGTCTGGAGGTCTACCCGTGCTGCCCTGGAACGCACCACAGAACGCACCCGGGCCGCCGCTGACCGGAGGCAGGTCCAGGCCCCGAAGTACGCTATGGGACACAAAGCCTGGCTGCTGGCGAGTCAGGTTCCGCTGAAGGGGAAATCTAAGAAGCTGCTTCCCCGCTTTCTGGGCCCATTTCCCATCACCCGGATTGTTAATGACGCGTCAGTTCAGCTGAAACTCCCTTCTTCACTACGGATGAACCCCACCTTCCACGTGTCCCACATCAAGCCCCTCTTGGTCAGTCCTCTCTGCTCCCCACCCCACGAAGCCACCTCCTACTCCCCCAATCATCGACAGCCACCCTGCCTACACGGTCCACCGGATTCTGGATGTTCGCTGTCGGGGTTGGGGATTGCAGTACCTGGTGGACTGGGAGGGCTGCGGCCCGGACGAACGATCCTGGACCCTGTCGTCGCAGATTGTGGACAAAGAGATGCTCCGGGCCTTCCACCAAACCTAGCCGGAGAAGCCCTCTGGTCCACCAGGAGGCACTCCTAGGAGGTGAGGGCCCTGTCACGGGCAGCAAGAATGCGCCCCTCCCCTCCTGCCACACGTTCATCGGGCTGCAGCCCACTCTTTCACACCTTTGCGCAAGCGCGGCCAAATGAATTTCGCCCCCACTAGTTTCACCAAAGTGCCCACTCCTGGATGCGAAATGGAGTGGACCAACTCAAAAATGCGATGGTGCTAAGAGCTTGGAACCACCAGGCGCGGGCAGCCAGTGGAGACGTCACAGAGTAAGGGAGGGCACCCTTCCTGCACCACCCTGTTCTCCAGCCTTAACCCAGTTGCACAGACTGGAGCATGCAAATGTCCACATCCCCGGCTTGTTCCACGGTCATGGCAGGGAAATCTATCTCCATGTAGACCGGGGCGATTAATACGCACGACAGGCAATCGGCCACGACGTTAAGTTTACCGGCAAGGTGTTGAATGTCGGTAGTAAACTCCAAAATTGCAGCCAACTGCCATTGCTGCTGGGCCGACCACGGTTCCGAGGTCTTGGGCATCGTGTGCATCAGCAGCTTGTGGTCCACGAACGCAGTGAACTCGTGCCCCTCCAGCCAGAACTGGAAATGGCATGTCACCAGGTGGAGAGCCAGCAATTCTCTGTCAAATGTGCTGTACTTGCGTTATTTGTCGTGCTAAAAAATGCGAGCAGCTGCACGAACCTGCGACACATTGCTCCACCACTGCCCCTATGGCAACATCAGATGCATCCGTCATGAGTGCAATCCGTGCAGACGGATCCGGGTGGGCTAAGAATGTGGCATCCGCAAGCACTGTTTTGGCATCGGTAAAAGCCTGGACTTGCTCGAGAGTCCAGTCGATGGCTTCCACAGGCTTCTTTTTTTAAAGCGTTGCATACAAGGGCTGCATCAGCTGGGCTGCCCGGGGAAGGAAACAGTTGTAAAAATTAACCATTCCAAAAAACTCCTGTAGTGCACTCACTGTCTGCGGGCGCAGAAAGTCCGCCACAATGCGCACTTTGTCCAGTAATGGGATTGTGCCCTCCGGCGAAATGCAGTGGCCCAAAAAGTCAATCACTGGCACACCGAACTGGCACTTTGCTGGGTTAACTTTCAGCCCGTGCACTTCCCACCTCTGGAAAACTGTCATGATTCCTCGTGCGCCATTACGCGGCACACGAGGGAAGGAATGAAAATCTCATTCACTGGAGTAGAACGTGCCATTTATTAACATAAACTACAACAAAATGACAAGTGCAGTTGACCACAAAACTACAGAGAGTTGCAAATAATGAGGTTAAGGCCACAAGACATACAGGGCACCTTCCGGTTGCTCTACAGCCCGGCGAAGGGAGTGCCAAGTGCCACAGAGCTACTGTTGGTACAGGGAGAAAGGCAAGCATGAAACTTATGGTGCTGGAGCTATCCGGGGCTGTCCATGCAGTCTGGTGGATGAGGGAGAAAGGCAGGGTCAGCCGCTAACATCAAGAGATTAACCGAATTTGAACTGACAGGCTGAATAAACACGTAGGTAGTGAAAAACCATACATGGAGAAACTAGCTGCCACGTATGAAGGTGAATGCTCCGACAATCTCTTCCCACAAACGCAGCGTATTTGTAATCATGATGCAAACAAGGAAAGAGATTGCCAGTGTGAGAAAGCGTGGGCTGAAAATAATTAAACCCCGGTGTGCATAAGTGAGTGTGTGAGAGTGTGAATGAGAATGAATGGAGTGTGTGCGTATGTGTGTGGAAACACCTATAATGTGAAACAGCTGATGGCACTGACAAGAGGAGGAGGTGTGCCCAAGCTGTCAGGGAGCAAAGGACCCAAAGAGCTCCCTGACATACCTGAAGGAAAACAGGGCAACCGCACTAAAAGTCAGAACTGGGTTCTGCCCGCCAAACCCAGGTTCATGACAGCCCCCCCCCCCAGGGGTGGATTCCAGAAACCCCAGTACCGTCAGCCGAAAACAAAAAAACACTTCAAGGGACCCCCCCCCCCCCCACAGGAACACACCATACCTAGGGTGGGAGGCGGGGGGAAACCGGTTAGGAGGGAAGCAACCAGTGAAACAATGCAACAAATAATAAGCAAATAAAGAGCAGTAACCCTCCTAACAGCACCCCACCCAGGACACTAACCCCCTTCCCCAGAAGTCCAAAGTTCAGGGGGTCGACCAGAGTCCTAGGTTCCCAGCATGGCAAGGTGTGACTGATTGGGTGGCCTGCCCAAGTCCCATGTCCAGCAGGCGGCCCGCAGAATAGTGTCCGGCGGCCTGCCAGAGCCAATGGGCCACCCGCCCCGAAGACCAAGTCCTTCGGGTGGCCGACCAGCGTGGTGGAGCCACCAGAACTGGAGAGGGAGGTGGAGAGGCAGCCTACCCATCCGGAAGCCTCGGTGGCCAAACCAAGGGACAGGAGCCCCCTGCCATCCAAAGCTTGGAGTAGGGGTACCGTAGCACCCGTGACGGTCCCGGTCTGGTATGTGGCCTCACCCGCGATGGTCCCGGTCTGGGACCCTGGCTGGAGCTCTGCCGCGCCGACGGTGGACCCCGGCTGGAGCTCTGCTGCACCCGGGGTAGGCTCCGGCTGGAGCACTGTTGCACCTGCGGTGGTTCCCCATTGGGGGCCTCATTGCTCCTGTGGTGGCCTCCCAGCGAGGGAGGTACAGCACCCTGGCGCTGGACCCCGATCCTCGGCGGCCTATGGTGGGATCAGCTGCTCTCTGGCGACCCTGGCAGGGAGTTCCATACCCAGAGAGAGAGAAAGAAGAGACTGGGTCAGGGTTGCCGGCAGTGGCAGAGCCCGGTGAGGCAGCCCTGAGGGCTACTATGAGCTGCCCCGGGCCCTCATCACCATGGGTCGGGCAATGTGACATCAACATTAACATAACTGACATAATGGAGACACTTGCCTGAACTCGGGCTCCACCGCCATCCAGAACTCCGGCAATTTAGGGTGTGCGGGTTCCACCAATCCGTTGGGTGCTGCACCCCCGTCGACCTCCTCTGGGACAACCGGACACGCGTTGTCATCCGTGGGCAACCCAGGTTGCGGCAGCTCCTCTCCAGCAACCCTAGGATGGAGCTCGAGGGAGACGGGAGAGAAGAAACGGTTAGGGTCGCCTGCAGTGGCAGAGCCCAGCGAGCAGAGTCTGGATATGGCTGGGAGCTGCACCCGACTCTCCTCCCCAAGAGCCAGACAAGATCTCTCAACAATTGCAACTGAACTACAGAGAGATTACTTGGTTGTGCTCAAGCTCTACCCGCCGTCCAGGACTTGGGCGATGCTGACAGATGATGGTTGGGATCCCGTTGGCTGGAGGTCTGGTCTGGGGGACGACTCTGCTGCGGTGGCCCCCGAAACAGGCGTGATGGTGGTCGCAGTCTGGGTGCTCCTGTGCACCGTCTTCCATGCCACCGGTTCCTCTAGCGTGACGGCCAAGAACAAACCTCTCCGCTGACCCATGGGCAGGACCCTCCTGGGGCCTCTGATTCCTCTCCCCTCGAGCGACCTGGATCCAGAGCCAGCGAGCCCGTAGGGGCACACAGAAAGGGTTTGGTGAGGTTGGGTAGGGAAAACACAATATGCCGCTGGGGCAGAGCACTCAGGGGACTGTGCACCCCAGAGTCTCCTTGCCAGGGGGCAGGCAAAATTGTTAGATGAAAGATCATTAATTTGTCTGAACAGTGGTGAAGGTACAGGGTGGATGTGCATAGGGGCACACAATCATGTTTTGACCTGACTCTGGTATCTGATCTTTAGGTTCAGGTTCAGGGTTCCTTTATTTGTACCCGTAGGTAGATTTGTTTTGCAGTCTGGTGACATCCATATTTACAAACCACAGTTACATTTAACATAAACACAAACACAGGCACACGTGAAGCTGACTATAAACATGATAAAAATACTCAAGGCTCCATCAATCAGGATATAAAGCAAAGAGATGAGAGGAAAAACCAGAGATACGAGAGAAGGGTCATATTAAAAAGTTAAAGACTAGTCAAAGAGGTTAAAAACTCAAAGGTCTAAAACCCAATAAAAGATTTAGAACCCAAATAAAAATCCTACGAAAATAAGTAAATATAAAATGGAGTTAATAAATAGGTAACTAAATTATGTGCAATATATTGTTACAACTTGTTCAGTTCTTTGACAGCAGCAGGAACAAAGCTGTTTTTGTAGTGCTGGGTTTTACTTTTTGGGACAGCAAACCTCCGTCTTGAGGGAAGAAGCTGAAAATAGCAGTGCAAAGGGTGGGAGTCATCATTTGAAATGGAGGTAGCAATCCTCTGTACCTGTCTGGTGTACAAGCATGTCAGGCTCAGCTGTGACTCACCAAGCAAACAACTGGACCATCTAACTACCTGATCCAAGGATTTCTTCTGTTTCAGTTTTATCTGACCAAACCATGACACTAAAGAAAAGGATAAAACAGATTCAATAAAAGCTCAATAAAACATTGTCATTATGGTTCGGTCAATTTGGAAGCGTGCAAGTTTCCTTAAACAATGCAAATGTTGCTGACCCTTTTTGCACACCCTTTCACAGTTCTCTTCAAAGTTTAAACCCCTTGCACTCTGGTCAATTTCCCTAAAAACGCCAAAAATAACATACCCAAAGTAAATCAAAAGCTATTCTTCAATCCTTTGCAGCATCTTCATGGGGTTGGTCTCATTTAAAAGAAAACACTTTTAGAATTTTTTGCCAAAAACAGTCATAATCTCTCTAAGTGCTCCTGCCACTGAGTAACAGTCATCAAAACATACTGAACTTGAAGAAAATAAATTTCGCCTTGGTGTTTTTTTTGATACAAATGCTTGCAAATAACACACAGCTTCAGATCCGGGCTGGACAATTCAACAGAAATGTAGAACCAAGTGTTATCCAGCTGAGGTCAAAATTTGTAACAATACACAAAAAATGAATATATACACAGCTTTTTGCTTAGGTTGTTGCCAGGCGTTTTTGAACTGTGCCAAATTGTGCCAAATGACACAGTTTGGAAAAACGTCTATAACTTTTGAATGATTCAATATAGAAGCTTCATCTTGGGCTCTAATGAAAGGTGAAGGGCTGTGTGTGTGTGTGTGTGGGGGGGTTGTTTATTCATTCATGAATGAATGAATGGACAAACAAGCCCCCACACACAAAGAAGCATGCCACGTAAAAAATGTGTGGCTTTTTTTTTTTTTTTACAAGAAACAATAACCTACAGTGCACTAAAAATTATACTAAAATTATACTAAAAATTATACTAAAATATCTGTATATCTGTCTGACCCAGACAAGGGCCAGAATTTGAGATGAAGAAATGTACAAATGCAAAGTTTAAATATGCTATTCATCATATTTCTAAAAATGAGCAGCTAATGAGAAGTAATTCCTTGGCCAAGAAATTGTTAGATAAGAATGTCACAGATTTTTGGAAGGAGCTTAGACGGATTAGTAACAGTAAAACGTCTTTGCCCTGTACTTTGGAAGGCATTTCAGGTACAGAAAATATTGTGGATCTATGGCGGCAACACTTTTACTCATTATTTAATTCAACTAAGGATGAAACTTATAAGGTAGGGAAAGTAGAAAGGGACGATTCACTCCTGATTGACACTCATGCAGTGACCAAAGCCATTAGAGAGCTATCAGATAACAAAGCGAGTGGTTTAGACTGTATTTCTGCTGAGCATCTTAAATATGCTAGCTCAAGAATTGCTCCTCTTCTTGCAATCTGTTTCACCAGCTTCATGATTCATGGGATGTTACCAGAATCTTTATTGTCTGTTGTGTTTGTACCAGTCATTAAAGATAAAGCTGGCAAGCTGTGTAGCCTGGATAATTACAGGCCCATAGCTATAGCCAATATAATATCTAAAGTACTGGAAAAAATCATGTTTGATAAATTAAATGTATTCATCAAATCTACTGATCATCAATTTGGATTCAAACCCCATCATGGAACAGATCTGTGCATATATGCTTTAAAAGAAATTATAAATAAGTACAGAAATCAAAATTCTTCAGTTTTTCTGTGTTTTATTGACGCCTCCAAGGCATTTGATCGTGTTAATCACAGGATATTGTTTAGGAAAATGATTGACAGGGGGGTTCCCAAGTACTTAGTACATATCCTGATTTACTGGTATGCACATCAGAAGATGCTGGTGAAATGGGGGAAGAGTCATTCATCCCCATTTGGTGTGAGCAGTGGTGTCAGACAGGGCAGTATACTGTCCCCTATTCTATTTAATCTTTACATGGATGAGTTGTCAAAGCAACTGAATGCCTGTACAACTGGGTGTTTAATAGGGAATAAGTTAGTGAATCATTTTATGTATGCTGATGATCTAGTTATTCTCAGTCCAAGTAGTGCTGGTCTTCAGGAGTTACTAAGAGTGTGTAGTGCTTGTGGAGAGGAAAATGACATAAAATATAATACAAATAAGAGTTGTGTGCTGATTTGCCGCACTAAAGAAGATTTGTTAATGAAATTCCCTGTCTTTGAACTGGCAGGCAGGGAATTAATTGTCAGGGATAAAATTAAATATCTGGGACATTTTATTAATGATAGAATGACTGATGATGATGATATTTTCAGACAACGCTGCAAAATCTACATGCAAGCAAATATTCTTGCACGCAGATTTGGTTTTTGTTCAGATGAGGTGAAACTGGTTCTTTTTAAAACCTATTGTACACCTTTATACACTGCTCATTTATGGATAAATTATAGGAAACAAAGTATGCAGAAATTACAGGTTGCCTACAATGATGCCTTAAGAATTTTACTTAAAAAGCCTCGATGGTGCAGTGCTTCCGAGTTACAGTATTTGTCTCATCACGTGTAAATACTCTGCCTGCAGTAATAAGGAATCTTATGTATAAATTCATCTGTATCTAGAAATGAAATCATTCAAGTCATGTCTAGCATTAAGCTCAGTTCTATTCGCTGTCAGTCACAGTTTAGAAGGCACTGGTACAGTTGTCTTTTTAAGTCTTTTTAAAGTCTGTACTGTCTTTGTACTTCTCTTAGCAGTTGTGTCTTAGTGTTTTTTGTAACTTTTTGATTGTTTCAACTGTCTTGTTTTTACTTTTTTTGATGGACCTTGAGTCTGGTTCCAAGGTTGTCATAGCCAGGAGCAACACTGGGGTTAAGCTCCCAGTGCTCATAAAATGCTCCTTATGGCGTGCGTCTCGAAAAGCCTCTGACAACTAAGTCCAACTCCTAGCCTGCCCGTGTGGTTTAGTCTCTAAGCCCGGCGGAACTGCTTTTACTAATAGGAGAAGGGGCGAGGGCGGATCTCTGGCGCCTTAAAACCAGATGCTTCGGGTAGATGGTGGCTCGTCAACCTGGGAAGGTAGCCCATCTAGGGGAAGGTAAACCCTGATTTCAAACCTCTGCTGCCCTGCGGCATACCCGGTCATGGGAAAGGCTTCGGGAGTCAACCCTGAGGAAAAATCCGGAGTCGGAGCCCCTAAGGCAGTTCTATGTTGTGCTCAGCATCGTTCTGGCAGCTCCTGCAACGGCGCTGGTGCCAAACTGTAGCAGCCCTGCTGTTCCTTTGGATTCATCAGTGACGTGGAGAGGGGGGACATGCTGCATGGGCAACATCTTGTCCTCCATATCTTCCTGCCCAGGCTTGAATCCTACCAACGCCCAATGCTGGAAGGTAGAACACCGGATCACTGGAGAGGACACTCCAGCTTCGCCTTTGGCGTAGACAAACACGGAGAATGACAGTTAACCGGTTATAAGCCACTGCTCAATTGGCGTAGAGCGTGGCGCCAGGGGTTGTTCCCGACGGTGGGAGGGATCATCAGATCTCACTGGACAGCTACCGCCCGCCTCAAGCTGGGCAGCCCCCAGCAATAAGGTGTTGTCCCGCCACAGCTTGCTTTCCTCATTGGGTGCATGGGGATAAGGAGAAATCCAAACAGCAGGCTGAGAACCTTCGCACCAGGCAAGACAATAAAACAAAAGAGACCAACTCTAAAACTGGGAACTTGGAACGTCCGCACTATGATGACAGGACTCGCTGCTAACCTCAAGGACATCAACGACACCAGGAAGACTGCCATCATCAATAATGAGCTGAAGAGACTGGGAGTGGATATCGCCACTCTCCAGGAAACACGGTTAGCTGATGCAGGCACACTGAGAGAGAAGGACTACACGTTCTACTGGCAGGGAAAGGGCAGTGACGAACACAGGGAACACGGAGTGGGCTTCGCAGTGAAGAACACTTTGCTGAAGATGGTGGAACTGGGCAGCACTGGCTCTGCACGACTCCTCACCTCCGCCTGAACACCACTGAAGGCCCAGTCACCCTCGTCAGTGTGTATGCCCCAACACAGACAGCCACACCAGAGGCAAAAGACGAGTTCTACGAGAATCTCGCAACAACTGTCAGGATCATCCCCAACTCTGAACAACTCATTCTCCTTGGAGACTTCAATGCCAGAGTGGGTGCTGACCACGACTCCTGGCCCTCCTGTCTTGGACCTTTTGGCGTGGGCAGAATGAACGACAACGGACAGCGGCTGCTCGAGTTCTGCACATATCACGATCTGTGCATCACAAACTCGTTCTTCAAGACCAAGCCCCAACACAAGGTTTCCTGGCAACATCCACGCTCAAAGCACTGGCACCAGCTAGACTTGATCCTGACCAGGTGCACCTCACTGAAGAACGTGCTAATCACCCGTTTGTTCCAGAGTGCAGATTGCAACACAGACCATTCATTGGTGTGTTGCAAGGTCAAGCTGCAGCTGAAGAAATTCCATCGTGCTAGACAACCTGGAAAGGCACGGATTGACACCAGCAAGATGGCCCAACCAGAACTTGTTGAGCAGTTTGCCTCCACCTTTGAGAAGGAACTTGGTGTACCACAAGGAGGAGAATCTGCAGAGCAGAAGTGGGAAGAGCTGCGAAACACCATCTACCGCACAGCCTTGGCTACCTTTGGGAGGAAGACCTCGAAGTCACAGGACTGGTTTGATGCCAAGTTGACCGAGATGACCCCCGTCATTGAAGCCAAGCGCTCAGCACTTGCTGAGTACAAGAAGTATCCAAACGAGAAGAATCTCCAGATTCTCAGGGCTGCGAGAAGCAAAGTTCAGCAGACTGCTCGGCGCTGTGCCAACGAGTACTGGACTCAGCTCAGCCAAGACATTCAAACCGCTGCCATAACAGGGAACATCCGTGGTATGTACGATGGCATCAAGAAAGCACTTGGTCCGGCTCAGAGCAAGACGGCCCCCCTCAAATCTTCCACTGGGGAGATGATCACAGAGAAGAACAAGCAGATGGAGAGATGGGTGGACACTACTCCGACCTCTACTCTAGACAGAACACCGTGACACCGTCAGCCCTTGATGCCATCGACTGCCTGCCATCCATGGACGAACTTGACGCCGAGCCAACCATCGACGAACTCAGTAAGGCCATTGATAGCTTGGCCGCTGGCAAGGCACCCGGCAACGACGGCATACCCCCTGACCTGATCAAGCACTGCATGACCGCCCTACTGTTGCCATTGCATGACGTCCTCTGCCAGTGCTGGAAGGAAGGTGCCGTACCACAGGACATGAGGGACGCCAAGATCATCACCCTCTACAAAAACAAAGGGGAGAGAAGCGACTGCAACAACTACAGGGGCATTTCCCTCCTCAGCGTTGTTGGCAAAGTCTACGCACAAGTTGTTCTCGTTCGTCTACAGAAGCTTGCCGAACGTGTCTACCCCGAGTCTCAGTGTGGCTTCCGCGCTGAGCGATCGACGGTAGACATGATATTCTCCATCCGCCAACTCCAGGAGAAATGCAGAGAACAGAACATGCCTCTGTACGTCGCCTTCATTGACCTCACCAAAGCATTCGATCTGGTCAGCAGAGAGGGCCTTTTCAAGATCCTGCCAAAGATAGGATGCCCACCAAAGTTGCAAAGCCTCATCGAATCGTTTCACACCAACATGCAGGGGATAGTGCAGCACGATGGCAACGTCTCAGAGCCCATTCAACATACGCAGCAGAGTGAAACAGGGCTGTGTACTTGCGCCAACCCTCTTTGGGATTTTCTTTGCTATGCTCCTGAGGCATGCCTTCAGCACAGCAACAGAGGGAATCTACCTGCACACAAGATCTGATGGCAGGCTTTTCAACCTCGCCCGCCTGAAAGCCAGAACCAAAGTACGCGAGGCTCTAATCAGAGACATGCTGTTCGCAGACGACGCTGCAGTTGCAACCCACACACAGCAGGAGCTTCAGACCCTGATGGACCGCTTCTCCCAGGCATGCAAGGACTTCGGGCTTACCATCAGCCTGAAGAAGACTAACGTCTTGGCGCAAGGCACGGAAGCACCACCAACCATCACCATTGATGACTACAAGCTGGAGGTCGTGAATCAGTTCACGTACCTGGGGTCCACGATCAGCAACAACCTCTCCCTTGATACAGAGATCAACAAGAGGATTGGAAAATCAGCCTTCACACTCGCTCGCCTCACCACACGAGTGTGGGAGAATCCCAAACTCTCTGTCAAGACGAAGATGGCAGTGTACAACGCCTGCGTCATCAGCACACTGCTCTATGGGAGTGAGACGTGGACAACATACGCCCGGCAGGAAAAGAGACTGAACTCCTTCCACTTGCGCTGCATTCGCCACATCCTGGACATATCCTGGCAGGACAAAGTGCCCAACACAGAAGTTCTGTCCCGCGCCGGCCTTCCCTCCATGTTCACTCTACTCAGGCAGCGCAGGCTGCGCTGGCTAGGCCACGTTCACCGTATGGAGGATGGCAGAATCCCCAAAGACGTCCTCTATGGAGAACTGGCAACTGGCAGGAGAGACGTTGGCCGCCCACAGCTGCGCTTTAGAGACGTCTGCAAGAGAGACATGAAGGCCCTGGATATCAACACAGAGCGCTGGGAGGACCTTGCAACGGACCGCTCCAAATGGAGAGGCACCCTGACCAGACAGCTCAAGGCGGGTGAAGAGAGACTGACTGCTGCAGCAGATGAAAAAAGGACCCGCAGGAAGAACCGCCACAGACCCAGCAGCACGGAGACCACCCACAAGTGTGACCTGTGTGACAGGGACTGTCATTCGCGCATCGGCCTGTTCAGCCACAGGCGGTGCTGTTCCAGCAGAGTAGACGTTTAGGATTCTCTTCCATGGTCATCATAGACCGACGGAGGCCGACGACGACGAGTCTGGAATAAAGTCTTTGATTGATTGATTGATTGATTGATTGTAATGTAGAAGATAACAACCCCCCCCCCCCGCTACAGAGGACGGACATGGCCCATCGCTACATGACGGACCGCGGGGACGGTGTGCCGCGGTCTACTACGCACAGTTGTACTAAAATATCTGCAATAATATCTGCAATCGGCTACAGAAGAGTAGCGGGGGGGGGGGGGCGTTCACAGTCCGTGCGCCACAGTCTTCATGTTGCGATGACACACAGTTGTAATTTACCGATCGGTCAAAAGTCATTTTGATTACAATTTTCAGGGATAAAGAATAATTTAGCTTATAACACTTACCTGTCCACAACAGCAGTGTCGCTGACGAACTTCTCTTCCTCATTGTCAGACAAACATGACGCTGGTCCGCTTGTTACGGACTCGTGGTTCTGGTCACGCGACCCGGTCAAACCATAATTCCATTATTGCGGTTTTGCGCTTCCATGATTGCGGTTTTGGCGAACGATTTTTCAAAACAAATAAGAACAGTAGTAAGAAAAAAAGGCTGGCGAACGCATGTGTGTCACCCAGCGGCTTACACAAAACAGATTTTACACAAGGGACGCACGCTTTCGAACTTCTGTGCTTCAATTGGCTCGCTGTATTCGCAGCCGTTGGTAGGCGGGTCCTTCTTGCTAGATTTTCAGTCATTGGTTCTTCAAGGTTTCAGAAACCCAATTCAAGGCTCTTATTAGTCGAATGAGAGGTCAATCACATCTAAACCAATCAAAGCACTCCTTTGGCTTTCTGTTTGCGGCTGTGTCTGTAGTGGAAGAACAGAAATGCAGCTTTTTTTTTTTCAGTGCGCCCTAGGACGCAGAGACATGACAGCCCGCGGTATCCCGGAGTGCAAGAGGTTAAATTACTATCAATAATCGTCCCAAGACATTTGTAGGATTGTACACATTCAGTGGTCTGGCCTTTTAGTACGGTGACTTTGTGCCTGGGAGTTTTCCTCCTCAAGTCAATAATCATATCTTTAGTTTTTGTCGTATTCAGCTGCAGGTAGTGAGCACCTGTGAATGGATGGTTATGAACAGGACAACTTTGGGAAGTGATCACTTCCCAATACTTACAGTCATTAAAACTGAAGTATGTATACAAGAGGGAAGATGTTTTACAAGATGGGTGTTTTGACAAGGCAGATTGGGGAAAATTTAGGCAATACTGTGTTCATTCGTGTTATTTGGTAACATTAGAAAGTGGCATAGAAGAGAGTTCGTCAGGTAACCAATCATATTCTGAATGCTGCAATAGCAAGTATACCTAAGAAAACAACACAGGGTAGGAAGAAGGTTGTACCCTGGTGGAATGACGAATGTAGTATTGCAATAAAAGAGTGAAACAAGGCATTCAGAGAGCTGAGGAAGAATATGACTAGTGAAAACTTAATAGAGTATAAAAAGAAAAGGGCAGTAGCTCGAAGGATTATTAAAAACAGGGAAAGGTCAACATGGAGAGAATTTTGTTCTACCCTTGGTAGGAAAACAGAACTAGGTGATGTCTGGGGTATGTTTAAAAGTGAGTGGGAAAAGGGTGTCAGTAGTGGATGGGGACAAGATGGCTGTATCAGACAAAGAAAAGGCAGAAGTCCTAGGTAGAGCATTTGCAGCAGTGCATAGAGGAGACCATCTTGGTGGGAGTCATAGACAGCAAAGGCAGCATAAACTCAGAGAAAATGCAAAACTTAAAAAATGAAGTGAAAGAGGACATGACTGTGTTAGCCCTCGAGCTCACAATGTCAGAGCTTAACCCCTTGCACTCCGGTCAATTTTCCTAAAAACGCCCAAAAAATGTGCCCAAAGTAAATCAAAAGCTGTTCTTCAACCCTTTGCAGCATCTTCATGGGGTTGGTCTCATTTAAAAGAAAACACTTTGAATTTTTTGGCAAAAAAACATGATCTCTCTAAGTGCTCCGGCCACTGAGTTACAGTCATCTAAACATAGTGAACTTGAAGAAAATAAATTTGGCCTGGGTGTTTTTTTGGATACAAATGCTTGCAAATAACACACAGCTTCAGACCCGGGCTGGAAAATGCAACAGAAATGTAGAACCAAGTGTTATCCAGCTGAGGTCCAAATTTTGTAACAATACCACAAAAAATGAATATTTTACACAGCTTTGTTCTCAGGCTGTTTCCAGGCATTTTGGAACTGTGCCAAATTGTGCCAAATGGCACAGTTTGGAAAAACGTCTGTAACTTTTGAATAATTCAACATAGAAGCTTCATCTTGGGCTCAAATGAAAGGTCACATTCAGGGCTGTGTCTGTGTGTGTGTGTGTGGGGGGGGGGGTTGTCCCTCCACCCCCCCCGCTACAGAGGACGGAGATCGTCCCTCGCTACATGATGGATTACACTCGGATGTGCCATGTTTCCACAGCAACGCTGTCACCGCGGCTCCCCCCACCCCCCGCTACAGAATTGTAGTGGCGGGGGGGGGGGGGCGTTCACGGTTCGCAGGCGGTGAAGAACCGTGGAACGCTGCGCACGCACTTCGTACTTCGTGCGCCGTACAGTTGTAATTTACCGATCGGTCCAAAAGTCATTTTTTGATTTCAATTTTCAGGGATAAATAAACGTTTAAACGTTAAACATTATAACACCTTACCTCTTCACAGCCACATTGTCCTGGCGAACTTCTCTTCGCCATTGTCAGACGAACGCGACGCTGGTCCGCTCGTGGATCCCGGTCAAAACATAATTCCATTATTGCGGTTTTGGCGAATGATTTACGACCTTTGTCGTCAGCCTCCGTCGGTCTATGATGACGGAAGAGAATCCTAAACATCTATTCTGCTGGAATGAGTGCAGGTCGCACTTGTGGGTGGCCTCCGTGCTGCGGGGTCTGCAGCAGGTTCTTCCTGCATCCTTTTTTTCATCTGTGGCAGCAGTAAGTCTCTCTTCACCCAGCCCGAACTTCTGTGCTTCAATTGGCTCCTGCATTCACAGTAGGCGGGTCCTCCTTCCTAGGTTTTCGTTCATTGGTTCTTCAAGGTTTCAGAAACCCAATTCAAGGCTCTTATTAGTCGAATGAGAGGTCAATCAGATGAACTAATCTGTTCACGGCTGTGTCTGCAGCTTTTATTTTCAGTGCGCGCTTGGACGCCACACCACCTACATCACCACCATCAGGATTATGCGTCCGAGAGCGCACGAGGGCGCACGAGAGCGCCCTCGTGCGCACTAGGACGCAGAGACTTGCCCGTCCGCGGTACAACGGAGCGCAAGAGGTTAAGAGAACTTTGCAAGATAGTGGATACACAGCTCCAGGATATGATCAGTTAAGCTATGCTATGTTCCAGCAGTTGCCTATGCAATCAATGCAACTGGTGCTGAAATTGTTTAACAGGATATGGAAGGAGGGGGTTATCCCAAGTGGGTGGAAAAAGGCTGTAATTTTACCATTTAATAAGCCAGGGAAAGATCCAGCTCATCCAGGCAACTACAGGCCAATAGCATTAATGTCACACTTACGGAAATGGATGGAGAAGGTGTTAGTTTACAGACTCTCATATGTATTAGAGCAAAAACGATTAATAAATGACTATCAGAATGGTTTTATAAGAGGAAGATCCACAGTGGATGCTCTAGTTAGAGTAAGTAATGATGTTGAAAAGACTCTCAAAATGAAAGAAGTAATGCTTATAGTTTATCTGGATATTGAAAAGGCTTATGAGTCACTGTGGAGGGATGGTCTTCTTATGAAATTGAACAAAATGGACATTGGTGGTAGGATGTATAATTGGATAATGGATTTTTTAACACACAGGACAATTAGGGTTAAAGTAGGATCAGAAGTTTCTAAAGACTTTGAAAGAGAAAATGGTGTTCCTCAGTGGAGTGTGATAAGCCCTGTTTTATTCAATATACAGGGATGAGAATGGGGTTTGGGAAAAAAAAGAGGAAACTAAGCCGGGGGTCTTGGGGGATGCAGGCCCCCAAGCTGGATCCAAGGTGGAGCCTTGGTGGGGGGTCTGGGGGGCAACGCCCCCCAGAAGCTAACGAAATCTGGTGTTTTAGAATGCTCAAATGTGGTCTTGTATTTAAAGTTAGAAGTAAGTACAAATGTATTTATAGTTTACCTTTTTAATCTGCTGCTGCATCACATGTGTAAATTTATGATATCTGAATGGTATGTTGATGTAATAATCCATCCATCCATCCATCTTCTACCGCTTTTCCGGAGGTCCGGGTCGCGGAGGCAGCAGTTCAAGCAGAGAAGCCCAGACTTCCCTCTCCCTCGCCATCTGCTCCAGCTCTTCAGAGAGAATACCAAGACGATCCCAGGACAGCTGGGTCGCAGTATATCCACCGAGTCCTGGGTCTGCCCCAGGGTCTCCTTCCAGTGGGACGTGCCTGAAACCCCTCAAGTGGGAGGAGTCCAGGAGGCATCCTAATCAGATGCCCATACCACCTCAACTGACTCCTTTCAATGTGGAGGAGCAGCGGTTCTACTCTGAGCCTCTCCTGGATGACTGAGCTCCTCACTCTATCTCTGAGGGTGAGTCCAGCAATCCTACGGCTTTCTAGCTTTCTAGCTTTCTAAACTGGTTTTTGGTACGTGGAATGATGTAATAATACTAAATTATATTTTACTACTATTTAATATGTTTAGAACTGACACAGAATTGCATTTACATAGTTCTAGAACAGACAAAATAATTTAACCAAGTAAAATAAATTATAAATATGAACAAAATTCCATCACCAAGTCCATCACCCATTTATTAAAATATACTGACATTCTGCAAACATTTTGATTACCTCCGCCAAGGAGGTTATGTGATCATCGGCGCTGGTTTGTCTGTCTGTTTGCTCGTTTGTTTGTTAGCAAGATAACTCAAAAACTTATGGACGGATTTTCATGAAATTTTCACAGATTGTCAGAAATGGGGTATCCTACAGATGATTAGATTTTGGTGGTGATCCGGATCACCATCCAGAAGAAAACCGCCATTACGGAAAATGTCATTTTCGTGAATAACTACTGAACCACTAATCCTATCATTGTCAATCCAATTGCTAGTCATATGTTTTCATGGTCAAGGAATCTGAAAACGTACACACAAACACTGTGTGGGGGGAACTGTGGCCGCCATTACGGAAAATGTCATTTTCGTGAATAACTACTGAACCACTAATCCTATCATTGTCAATCCAATTGCTAGTCATATGTTTTCATGCTCAAGGAATCTGAAAACGTACACACAAACACTGTATGGGGGGAACTGTGGCGCTTGACAGAGGTCTGCGCTCTCCGAGTGCTTTTCTAGTTTGTTAATGTGTGCATTTGTTAGTGTTACTAGGAATATAAAAAAGTTGCATATTAGTATATTTTAATATTTGAAAGATAATCTAAGAAAGTAAGTAAAGCCTAAAAGATGTTTAATATTTTTATGCAATGACCATAAAGAAATTATGTTTACTAATAAAAGCAAAGATATCTTAGGAAAGGCAACCCAGCACCACCCATGACAAAAAAACTTACACATGCATTATGTATCTCCCCCTAGTGAAACAAAAAATGATAAATTATATTCAAAATTCTTAGATTGCATTTCAAATTGTGAGAAAATATGTAATAACATTTATCTATTAACAATCGATAATCAGTATTCAAATGCAATTAGTGTTTCAAAACAGGCATGACGTCACAACTTACACATGCTATTTCATAACAAATTCATTACGCGAAAATTCTCAAGTACATTACTTATAACGAGAAAAAAATCTCACCTCGGAATGTGTCTTCCGATCACTAACTGCTGTAATCGGGGCCGATTGTGATGAACTTTGATTGACTGGCATCTGAATTTGACCGTGTCCATCGATCGTTTTGAATGCAGCACGAGCGAGCAGTTCAATCTCCTTGTAGCCACAATTTTGAGATGTTTCTGTTTTGAACAGTGTTCAACTAAGGCAACACAACCACGAGATCCATAACTCAAGAAATCGTTGCAATAAACTGGGCTTTCCCTGGTACTTCGCATTTCGCTATGAAGTCGGCCATTTTTTCAACCACAACTTCGGTATTTTTACCAATCTTTACAGTCACTGACGCAGTTTTTTCGAGCCATTCCCAACGAAACTTGTTCCTTATCCCTTTGTCGATTTCTAAAATTCTTGCTTTGTTGTCTTTTGTGAGTTTTAGGTTCACCATTTTCACGAAATCGGGAAAACTCAGTTGATTGAACTGTCCGCCATTTGCATTTTGCTCCGCGTGTTGATATGACAAAGGAATAACAAAATCGCCAATTGGTTGCTTCAATAAGTATCAGCCGATCATTGGCCTTGTTACATTACATTACTGATCTCGCTGGGTAGCGCGTTCTGCGCGGTGGCTTTTAGCAGCCAATCAAAAATAGGACTTGCCACTCATAACAGACCTCACCCCCCCCCTAAAATTTTCTCCTCGAATTTAGACGATTCACGAGAATGACCCTAGACATGATCAAATCCGAGGAATTCCGTGGATCCGCGAAGGATTCTCCTCCCTGAATATAATGATTAATGACATGTTTGAGGATCAACAGGGATCCATCAAAGCAGCACTATATGCAGATGATGGAGCCATATGGACAAGGGGAAGAAATAAGAAATTTGTGTTCAGAAACATCAGGAAAGCAATGGAGAAAGTGGAAAAGTGGTCATATGAGTGGGGATTTAAATTTTCAAACAGTAAAACCTGCTATATGACTTTCACAAAAAAACAAAAACAAACAAAAAGCAAACAAAAAACGCAGTACTGGTACAGAACCCTTAACATTATATAATCAACCAATAGAGAAAGTCAGTGAGTTCAAATTATCTAGGATTGTGGTTTGATAGTGCATACACATGGAGAGTTCATGTTGAAAATTTGGAGACAAAATGCAAAAAAGTCATTAATCTCATAAAAGCTGTAGCTGGACACAAATGGGGTGCAGATAAACAGGCATTAATTGACATTTAAAGAGCACTAATGCGATCGACAATAGACTACGGATGCATGATTTATGGAGCAGCGGCAAACACGACTCTGGAAAAAATAGAATGCAGCATAGAGCGCTTCGCCTGTGCATTGGAGCTGTCAAAACAACACCAAACAATGCAGTTTTAATAGAAGCAGGAGAAATGCCAATGGATTTGAGAAGAGATAAACTGGCATTATCATACTGGGTCAAGCTGAAAGGAAGTGACGAAGCAAATATTTCAAAAACAACACTACAAGATTGCTGGGAATACTCTAATTTCCAGGGACATGGATTTGGGTGGACAATTGAAAGAAGGACCAGAATGTATGGGCTGCACACTATTGATACAGCTAACACCAGTCTAGTGAGTAGTGTTCCCCCTTGGCTGTTTCTGGGAATAGAAGTAGATGCTAATCTGCTAATGAGGAAAAAGGACTGGCATATGAGTGAAGCTGGTGTTAAAACAAGCATTTACCTCAGGAACAATTACTATAACTTCTAACAGCTCTATACTGACGTTCAAAGAACAAAGAGGGCTCTGTTGGAGTTGGAGTATACATCCCAGAATTTAAAGTGACCATCGCAAAAACACTCTCCAACAATACATCCGTGTTTACAGCAGAGATGGTGGTAATAATTATTGCTTTGCAGTAGGTGGAGGACGTCAGACCGGATCGGCTGGTGGTGTGCACGGACTCACTTGCAGCGCCAAAAACCACACAGACACTAAAATCTACAAGGGAAAACTTAGTGATTGAGCTATATCACAGTTTATTTAGGGTACACGGGGTGGTGGAGAAGTTCAGTTTTGTTGGGTTCCTGCACATGAAGGATTGAAAGGGAATGACTGTGCAGACAAATTAGCAAAAAGTGCTCTTGGAAAAGAGATAACTATACCATTGACTCTTGGAAAAGGTGAAGGGAAAGCAGTAATCAAGAAAAAAGGAACTGAACTATGGCAAAAAAAAAAAAAGATGGGATGAAAATCATAAAGGTAGATCATATTACAAAATACAAAAATCTATTGCAATAAAGAATTTCATAACAACCAAAAGGAGGGAAGACATCATTATGGCAAGACTCAGACTGGATCACACAGGTTTAAACGGTGCTTTATTCACCATGGGGAAAAGCGAAAGTGACAAATGTAGAGAATGTGGAGTAAAAGAAAATGTCGAGCACATCTTATTACACTGTCACAAATACGGAAATGAAAGACAGATAATGGAAAATGAAGTTTGAGAGGCTGGTAGGGAATGGGATTTAACTGGGATTCTGGGAACAGATGGAGATGGAGAGGCACTAAGAATCACGAGAAAGGCTCTTTTCTCTTTTTTAAATGACAGGATTAAGTCATAGACTTTGGGGGTTGGGCTCAGATGACATAATGTTACACACTCTTGTACAGTAGGTGGCGGTATGCACCTTTCAGTTGTTTGCTATCCGCCAGTAACCGAAAGAAGAAGAAGAAGAAGAAGAAGAAGGAGAAGAAGAAGAAGAAGAAGAAGAAGAAGAAGAAGAAGAAGAAGAACTATTTATTTGGACTATAAATCATTGTTCTTACTGTACAATTCACTGTTTCTACCTTAACTACTGTGTAGAAGTCTGGGGAAACACCTACAAGACCAACCTACAGTCAGTATGCACATTACAAAAAAGAGCTATAAGGATAATAAATAATGTAGGATATAGACACCATACCAATTTGTTGTTTTCAAAGTCACATGTCATAAAGTTCATCAATTTAGTTAAATTTAAGACAGCACAAGTCATGTACAGGGCAATTAATAATCAACTCCCAACTAATATACAAAAAATATTTAAAAAAAGAGACAATGATTATAATTTGAAAGGAGACTTAAACTTTATAAAAACCCAAGATACGAATAACCAAGAAAAGTATGTGCATATCTGTCTGTGGGGTGGATTTGTGGAACAGTCTGGAGCCGGAACTGAAAATATGTACAAACAGAAATCAATTCAAAAAGAGGTATAAACATTATTTGCTGAAAGGATATATGTTAGAAGGGTAGTATTTATGTGTAAGATTCACTATGCTCACTCTGGGACACTATGGAATGGTGGGTGGGACAGTGCTGTGTATATCTGTGTTGTGTGAGGCTGCATACCTGTCAAGGCATACCTCATGCCTCCCTTATTGGGGGGGCTTTCACACCTGTACTGAGTACTTAAAAACTGTATTTATTGGCAGATGAAAGAAAACTGAAAATACATCCAGCTTCATGGGCAGCGCTTTCACTCCAACTTTCACGCACAGGTTAGCCAGATGACATATGCAGCCAATGCTGAAACAAAAGCAGAATGGATTTTTGTTTCATAAGTTAAGTATCAGAAATACTTCTCTTTGAAATTGTGTTAATAATAATAACAATGAAAATATCAGTCTTATTCAGCTCTTTCAATATAATGCTATACATTCAGATGTAAAGCAAAGTTCCAAGATACAAAATAACAGTACACTATAGGGGATTTTGGGCTACCGCTAAGCATGTTTGTTAAGATTTTAAAGCATTTTTTTTGTTATATTTAGGTAATATTTGAAGGTGAATAATACTGCCCATACCTGAAAACATTTGGAGATTTCTCCTTCAGTCTGGAAAGGACAGAATTGCCTCGATCCACCATCGTGTTGCAATTGTCCAAAGCAAAGCCCACAACATTCTCCCATGGAATATTGTGCAATCTAAAAATAAATAAATAATAAATAAATAAAAGAATTTGGTCAAAAGTGGTCTGTATGCAAGCAAAAAAAAAAAAAAATCCATTTCGTACCTCATGAAGTTGTCAATTTCCGCAAAAAGCTCGGACTCTCCCATTCTTTTCGGTGACGTCCAGTCCCTCGATTTCCCTTTTCTTCAAGCTTTGTTTTCTTCGCCGGCGGCACGCTGCATGAAGCCATTTTGAAAATCACAAAAAGATTGCTTAGGTGCGCTTGTGGAGGATCAAAATAAGTGCAGGCGGACACGGCAAACTGAAGTTTAAAAGGGTGCTTTATTCATCCTCCATCACAAGGCGCTGTGGCAGTGCGCTGGAGCGAGCCCTGCATCTCAAAGTCAGCAACAAGCAATGCGAGTGATCAAAAAGAGAGAGAGCAAGAGATATGCAGTAAACATATACCCGGCTACAGACAATGCATGCATGGCACATTAGCATCACAATATACAGCAGGAAAGCATGGACATTTGCATTAGAGGCACACATATCAGCCGCAGGATTGCTGGCGCCGGGATTCCTCTCTGTTCCGGAGCTGCAGGACAAAAGAGGGTGCGAGGCGCATCTGCATAATGATCAGTCCATACCTCTCACTGTTCTGATAATTGCTCACGCTGAGCGCTCTGCCAGCCCCGTAGGCTGTGGGGGTCACACACGTTCAGTTTCGCCAGGCATCGAATTACTGTTCAGTTGATTTTAGGTTCTCTCAATAATTTTTTTTTTTTCGCTGTATATTTTTCTTTTTGGCGTACAGAAATGGCAATACGCCCGTATTTGCTAAAATTGCATTTTCCCCGTAGTAAAATACGGCGAAACCGTATCACTTGACAGGTATGAGGCTGGTTTTGATGAATGGACATCAATGTATGTTAGGATAGATGGGTGTTAATGTTGATATGTACAAAATACAGTTAATTGTTTACTTGGGGTCTTAAATGTGGTAATTTGTATATAATTCACATGGGTGTATTTATGGAAAAGGGGAGTTAGAATTAATAAGTGTTCACTTCTTCCTTCTCCCTTTCGAACACTGTATACTGTTACTTTATTGCATTTGTCATTTGTTTTGTTTTTGTTTTACTTTTTTGTTCGAAATAAAGTATCTATCTATCTATGAAGAAGAAGAAATAATGTTACACACTCTTGTACAGTAGGTGGCGGTATGTACCTTTCAGTTGTTTGCTATCCGCCAGTAACTGAGAGAAGAAGAAGAAGAAGCGGTGTAGCGTGAAGCAGGCTGTATCTTGTCAAAAGTAACAGAAGAAGTGAAACGGTTTGTAAGAGGACGTGGTTTCTGTCCAGTAGTATGTGATGACTGGCTCTTTATTTCATCTGCTGATAATAAGAAAAAGAGAGCGAAGTGTGCGAAAACTAACACGTAGATACCTGGAGCTAAGTTGGTTTTCGACTCCCGATTATCCGCGTTTTCTCCGTTTTTTTCTCTGCCGGGATGGACGACCAGACTGGATACGATAAGGCCGCTAGCCACGTGGCCCATACGGTATGTAAACCCTGACTTCTGCTGGTGATAAGTTACTTAACTAGTGCGTTGCCCGTAGAAAGCAAGTATTTCTGTCTGAAACAGGTATCCCAATTAGGCTTTACAGACCCAAATGTCGGCTGTGTTTGAAAGTGGAATACAAAGAGGTGTAACCTATATGTAGGCACGCACATGTTAGACTTTGATATTCTGCTGTTGTGTCCCTGGGCAAGACACTTTACCCACCTTGCCTCCATTGCCCATAACACTGGGTATGAATGTGTATAAATGTTGGGTGGTGGCTGGAGAGACCATTGGCACAGATTGGCAGCCACATTTGTCAGCCTGCCCCAGGGCAGCTGTGGATATAATTTGCCACTTCCATTGTCTGTCTGGAGTGAATGAATAATGTATCCATTTGTAAAGCATCTGAGTGTCAATGATAAAGCGCTATATAAATCTGATGCATTATAAATAAAAATCTTTGAATCTTACATGTTAACATATTACCCCTTCTTTGAAATAACCTTCACAATTCTTGCATCCATTGAACTTGTAAGTTTTTGAAGAGTTTCTGCTTGAATTTCTTTGCAAGATGTCAGAATAGCCTCCCACAGCTGCTGTTTTGATGTGAACTGCCTCCCACCCTCATAGAATTTTGCTTGATGATGTTCCAAAGGTTCTCAATAGGGTTGAGGATAGAGGACACGCCATGAGTTTCTCTCCTTTTATGCCCATAGCAGCCAATGACACAGAGGTATTCTTTGCAGCATGAGATGGTACATTGTCATGCACCATCATGGACTGGGGTGAAACTGCAAATGACTGTTGTGCACACGCGTCAACGGCTTTGCCAGGTAGACGAAAAAAGTGACGTGTATATACACAACCGCATATGCTCATCCAAAGTGGACACGCATCTCAGCAGCCCAGAGCAAAAATGTAGCATGGGTCCAGTCACCTTAATAACCATCCCTGTTCCCACCTGGTTCACCAATCCACAGACGACAGTATACCTCGCGTCACTCCGGCCCATCTCTCAATAATTTTGTGATTCCACAGCAAATCGCCAGCACACTAGTCACTGCAGTTGACATGGTCTAGGACCTGAGGCTACTGGCTCTCATGGCCAGCTGCCCCACCATCCTTTGGGGCTCCGTGCAACTCCAGTCGGCTCTTGCAGGTCCCATCACGAGCCGTCTCATGGCAGGGCGTCCCCCAGTTGGCCGTGGGAGCGAGGCAGACTGCCCTTGAGATTCTATGGCTCGGCAGCTCGGCCTACAGCCAGCAGCCTTGGGTCCTGGGCCAGATCAGTTGCGGCAACCGGGGGGCCACCCAGCATGCACTGCTGGCAGTTTTCTGTGGAATCGCAGCAAAGTTATTGGGAGATGGGCCGGAGTGACGTGAGATCACCATTGACTGTGGATCAGTGAACCAGCGCCACTCATCCGAGCTATAAGTAGGCTAAAGGCTAGAAGCTAGTCAGCTAATGGCTAACTGACGTAAGAGGGAGGGCATAGTTGAATAGGTGAAGGATGTTTCTTAAAGTGATAGACTTTAAATCGGAACATTTCAAGAAAGCTAGGAAAAATACAACACAAGCTTCAATAATTAAAAAAATAAAGAAAATGTGAACAAAATATGTCGCCAACACTTCACAGAGACATGTGTGAGCTGTTAAAATGTATAAAAAGTGCAATCAATGATCCCTTAAAGTTTGCACATACTGTACTTCTGTTCAGAGTATAAACTATAAATATCATTTATTTTTATTCTGATTCAGTTTGGGCGGGAGAAAGGTTGAGTGGAATTTTGTAGAATGTTCACCAATAGCGGCCTATAGCAGCTGACAGCTAGTTAAACTGCAATCAGGAAGATGGATGCGTTGGCTTTTTTTTTAGAGAAGATGGATGTTTTTATACTTCTGATCAATATATCAGCTGCTAGAGAGACAATAATGTCTTTAGTTTACCTCGTTTATCACAGAGAAAGGAGCAGCAGCTGCTGATGACATTTTCACAAAAGTTCAAAGAGTTTTTGTTGTTATCAGGATGAACTCAACAGTCTGCCAGAACGGTTGGACTTCAGCTGGATCCCCAAAGTACCTGGCCACACAACAGGTATGTAAACCATAATAAACTTCACCTTTAAAACTCATGAAAATTCTTCATTAGATTTCATGAGAGTTGGAGCTAACATTAAGCTAATGCCAACCACCCACAAACCAGTTATTACTGTCTATTCCCAAATTTGTGGCTTTTTTTTTTTTTTTACATTAATTAATATTTTTCATGATATGGCTGCAACAGATACTGGAGTCAGTTTGTTTTGGCCTGTCCTTGCCACTGATAATACCTCTATCTGCCAAGAATGTGTCACTAGTCCAGCAAAAGCTAGCGGTACTCAAATACTTTGCAAGCAGTTTCATGAAATGATCAGTCAGAGAGCAACTCATACCGGCTCGGACGTCGCCCGGGTTAACACAGTCAGGAGTTCCTGGCAGCGGAAAGTGAATTACAGAGCTGCGTGGAGGAATCTGATCAGACATAATTGAAACAGTCATTGTCGCCCCCGACAGACTGCTATGATGATGATGGTGAAGATAAGCAGGTATGAATAGATGGTTTTTAATTTTCTATCTAAATATTACTAATGCTTCCATACAGAGTTCCATTAGTTATTAAAAAAGCAATTCTGTTGAACTAAAATTCAAAACCAATGTCGGATTTATGAGTCAATTTTCAGTAAATTTTTATTTACCATTACTTTGGTCGGTTGGTCTTCGCGTAGCGGGACCTCCTGGCAACTCCTGTAGCCAAGTTGGTACCAACTGTATCGGCTAGTCCCTTCCATTGGACACTACCAGCAAGGCCGAGAAGGAGGATCTGTCAACTGGGCATCTCAGTTTCTCCACAACTTCGCCCTGGCCTGTGCCCTGGAGAGGTCACTCCAGTGCCGCCTTCTGCGGCAGCTCAAAACGGGGAGACGCAGTTACTGGTTAAAAGTCCAGAGCAAATTGGCGTAAGCTCGGGCGCCTAGGGCTGTCTCCCGACGGTGGGAGGGATCATCGTGTCCCACTGGCCAGCTACCGCCCACCTTTAGCTGGGCAGCCCCCAGTCAGTAAGGTGCTGGCCCGTCACGGTCCGCTTACTTCAAAGAGTGCTTGAAGTGTAGGCCAAAGGCTGAATCACGGACTGTAATCACTGCACCAGTTAATATCAAGAAACCAAAGCCGCCAGCGCTGAGTCTGGCAACCTGGAACGTCAGAACAATGTGTCCTGGCCTCTCTGACGACCTCCAGCAAATCAACAACGCCAGGAAAACTGCTATCATCGACTGCGAGCTGAGGAGGCTCAATATTGACATTGCAGCACTGCAAGAGACGCGACTCCAGGGCAGCGGCAGCTTGAAGGATAAGAACTATACGTTTTTCTGGCAGGGACAGGAGCCTGACGAGCATCGTCTGTATGGTGTTGGATTCGCTGTTCGAAACTCCCTTCTGTCCTCTATTGAACCGCCGTCTTCAGGCACTCCACGAGTCCTCTCTCTCCGTCTCATAACCTCCTCTGGACCAGCTAATATCCTTAGCGTCTATGCTCCGACGCTGTGCTCTTCAACTGAGGTGAAAGATGCATTCTACGAGGCGCTTGAAACCAGGATCCAGCAAATCCCTGCCAAGGAGCACCTGTTTCTGCTCGGTGACTTTAACACACGGATAGGGGCAGATCATGAATCCTGGCCCCGCTGCATTGGCTGCTTTGGCATCGGCAAGCTCAACGAGAACGATCAACGCCTTCTTGGACTCTGCTCCTTTCATGTCCTCTGTCTGACCAACACATTCTTCTCCACCAGGCCCTGTCACCGAGTGTCCTGGAGACATCCAAGGTCTCGCCACTGGCATCAGCTGGACTTCGTCATCACCAGGAGATTCCTGCTGAACAGAGTGCTGGTCACGCGCAGTTTCCACAGCGCTGACTGTGACACCGACCATTCCCTGGTCGCCACCAAGGTACGTCTCTGCCTCAGACGTGTCAACCGCTTCAAGCAGAAATCCCAACCCCGCATCAACACAGCTATGATTACAGTACCTGAACTGCGGGAACGCTATGCTAAAGTCATAAATGAAGCCCTGGTGGACTGTCCCACCGACTGTGCTTCTGCAAGGTGGAACCACATGCGTGAGGTTGTGTTTGAGACCGCCATAGGTACCTTTGGGAAAAAGGTGGGGAAGAGTGTGGATTGGCTTGAAGCTGGAGCCGCTGAGATGGAACCTGCAATCGCCGCCAAACGTGCAGCCCTAATTGCCCACAAGAAGGAGCCCTCTGTGCGGATGCTTGCTACACTGCGCGCTGCGAGGAACAATGCACAAAAGATTGCAAGGCGATGTGCCAACGACTACTGGCTTAACCTCTGCCAGGACATACAGCTTTCTGGAGATCACGGAAACGTGCGCAAAATGTACGAAGGCATGAAGAAGGCTTTCGGTCCCAGTGTCATCAAGACCGCCCCACTTAAATCAGCTGCAGGAGATGTCATCAAGGATCGCGGTAAACAAATGGAGAGATGGGCTGAGCACTACCAAGAGCTCTACTTGAGAGTAACCACCGTCTCGAACACGGCCCTTGAGAACACCCCTCTACTGTCAGTCATGGATGAGCTTGACGCTTCACCCACCATCGAGGAGCTCAGCAAGGCGATAGACTCCATCTCAAACGGCAAGGCTCCAGGCAGTGACAACACCCCCCCTGAAATCGTCAAAACCGCAAAGGAGAGCTCGCTCTTGAAACACCTCCATGAGCTCCTGCTGCAGTGCTGGGAGGAAGGGGCTGTGCCCCAGGATATGCGTGATGTCAAAATCATCACTCTCTACAAGAACAAGGGGGAGCGGAGCGATTGTAACAACTATCGTGGTATCACACTCCTAAGCATAGTTGGCAAAGCCTTTGCCTGTGTCGTCCTCAACAGACTACAACTACTTGCCGAACGTGTTTATCCAGAGGCGCAGTGCGGATTCAGAGCAACCAGGTCAACCATAGATATGGTCTTCTCTATGAGGCAGCTGCAAGAAAAGTGCCAGGAGCAGAGACAACCCCTCTTTTTGGCCTTCATCGACCTGACCAAGGCTTTTGACTTGGTCAGCAGGGATGGACTGTTTGCCCTCCTCCAACGAATTGGATGTCCCCCCAAGCTTTTGAGCATGATCAGGTCGTTCCACCAGGACATGAACGGCATTGTCCAGTTTGATATGTTATCCTCAGACCCTTTCCCGATCAAGAACGGTGTGTAGCAGGGTTGTGTTCTGGCTCCTACCCTATTTGGCATCTTTTTCTCCCTGCTCCTGTGCTACGCCTTCCGGGACTCTGAAGACGGTGTCTTCCTCCACACCAGGAGCGACGGAGGCCTCTTCAACATGGCACACCTTAGATCAAAGACCAAGGTGCGGAGCGTTCTAATCAGGGAGCTGCTCTTTGCTGATGATGCTGGTCTTGTTGCCCACACCGTGGGAGCGCTCCAGCGTCTCATCAACTGCTTTGGTCGTGCCTGCTCTGAGTTTGGCCTCACCATCAGCCTTAAAAAGACCGAGGTCATGGGCCAGGATGTCAGCAGTGCTCCCAGTATCAACATCGGCAACCACACACTTGTGGTGGTGGACAAGTTCACCTACCTCGGGTCGATCATCTCCAGCAATCTCTCCCTAGACGCCAAACTGAACGCCCGTATCGGCAAGGCATCGACGGTGATGGCCCGTCTGGCGAAGCAAGTCTGGGACAACTCTATGCTAACCACCAACACCAAGATAAGAGTCTACATGGCCTGCGTACTGAGTACTCTCCTATACGGCAGTGAAGCATGGTCCCTCTACTCCTGCCAGGAACGCCGGCTAAACGCCTTCCACCAACGCTGCCTTCACAGACTACTGCGCATCACTTGGCAGGACCGTGTCTCCAACATTGACGTGCTGGCCAGAGCAGATGTGCCCAGTATGTTTGCCATCCTGACAAAGAGACGCTTGCGATGGCTTGGCCACGTCAACCGAATGGAGGATGGCCGCATCCCCAAAGACTTACTGTATGGGGAGCTGGCTACTGGAACTAGATCAAAGGGACGCCAAAACTCTCAGATTCAAGGATGTTTGCAAGCGCAACCTCAAGGCTGGAGGCTTCAACCCCTCCGACCTGGAGTCAGCCGCCTCCGTCCGCTCCAACTGGCGGACCACCACCCAGGATGTCATCCGAACAGCAGAGGAGAGAAGAGACACTCGCTGGGGGGAGAAGAGACTCCGCAGACAGAGGAGACTGTCGAGACCCCCACTACACTGAAGAATTTATCTGCAGCGGCTGCGGCAGGACCTGCAGATCCCGTATCGGCCTCTACAGCCACGCCCGACAGTGCAGCTCCCTGAATGATGACACAAGGCACAAAACTCCCCCATGATCTTTCGAGATCGATGGAGCCAATGATAATGATGTCAGTTTCAAGTTATTTCACTGACCTTTGTGGGTTTTTCTGCCTTTAATGGAAGGTAGGGGAGGGCAATATGGCCTAAAAATTATGATATTTTTGCAAATTTTCACAGTAACGATGCTGTTCGCAATATTACAAACTTTTATTCATTTTAATTTTTAAAGAACAGTTTCACAGGCCAGTGTTTCTCTTCAACATATTTAGTAAAAACAAAACAAAAACTCTTATTTCTCCAGTTTATAAACAGCAAATCAGATCAAGTTTCAGTTTTTTTTACTCTTATCAAATATTACAAGAAAATAATCTAAACCACATTGTAAATCAGTTAAATCCTGCTTACAGAGGAAAGCACTTGCCTTTAAACAGGGGTCTGTTTCTGAGCTACAGGTTGCCACAAAAGAGCTGAAGTCCGAAATTTTAAGAGCAAAACAGAATTATAAATCAGAATTGGAAAGCAAGATGGCAACAAAGAAACTTGGTTCAGCCTGGGCCAGTATGAAAACTATTGCAGGCCTTCAGAGCACAGAACGCAGCAATCGTGTGTTTTTAGATGGTTTTAATTCAGACACAGAGCTGGCTAATGCTCTTAATTGTTTTTATGGTCGTTTTGACTCCTTTGATTTTAGCACAGAAACCCAAGATTTGAAACAGAAACTCAAAGACAATCAGCACTTTAATATTGAGGTGCAGGATGTTAAAAGGGAGTTCTGCGCTGTAAAAGTGAACAAAAGTCAGGGCCCTGATAATATATGTGGGCGCTTGGTAAGTCCTGTGCACATGAACTGAGTCCTATATTTCATTACATTTTCAATAAGTTCTTACAGACACAGCACGTGCCTAAGATCTGGAAAGAAACCGTGGTTGTTCCCGTTCCAAAATCCAGCTGTCCTAAAACGGTAAAGGACTTTAGACCAGTTGCTTTGACTTCAATTTTAGACCAGTTGCTTTGACTTCAATTTTAATGAAAATTTTTGAAAAACTGGTCAGATGTGAGGTCCAAAAGCAGACTGAGCATGCATTGGATCCTCTGCAGTTTGCCTATAGGCCTTACAGAGGAGTGGAGGATGCCACTGTCACTCTGTTTAACATGCTTTTTAAACATCTGGATTTTAATGGGACACACGCCAGGCTTTTATTTGTGGATTTTTCCTCCGCCTTTAATACAATCCAACCTCATATCTTAGTTGAAAGGCTCCTGCAACAATTTGATTTGAGCAGTAATCTGGTGGGTTGGATTCTGGATTTCTTAGCCAACAGGACGCAGAGAGTAAGGGTCAATCAGAATCAGAATCAGCTTTATTGGCCAAGTATGCACAACACATACAAGGAATTTGACTTTGGCTAAAAACTTGCTCTCGTTGTTCAGGTGGAGGATTTAAATAAGGATTCAATGACAACAGAGTATGTACAGTAAATTACAGTCTGTCCACGTTTCTATAAAAGGATGCAAATATATACAGGAATATATGCAGTTATTTACTCAGACTAACCACACTTTGCAGAAATATATGAAAAAATATACAGTCACACAGTATTTCAATGTGAACTCAGATTCAGTGATATAATGTGAATGAAGTAAAAAGCAGTGTGAGAGTTATGTGCAATGTAATAATGGATGAAAAGTCATGAGTACAGCAACAGGTAGGACTAGGTGAATGTTAGGAGTTCATCAGAGTGATGGCTTGAGGAAAGAAACTGTTCCTGTGACGGGTGGTTTTGACCTTCAGTGATCTGTAACGACGACCAGAAGATAGAAGTTCAAACAGTTTGTGGCTGGGGTGTGATGGGTCAGCACAGATGTTTCCCGCCCGTTTCCTGGTTATGGACCGATATAAGTTCTCAATGGAGGGTAGGTCGGTACCAATGATCCTCTCCGCAGACTTAATGATCTGCTGCAGTCTGGTCTTGTCCTGTTTAGTGGCAGATCCAAACCAGACAGTGATGGAAAAGCAGAGGACAGATTGGATGATGGCGGTGTAGAAGACAACCAGTAGCTCCTGAGGCAAATCAAACTTCTTGAGCTGACGCAGAAAAAACAACCTCTGCTGGGCCTTTTTCCGGACAGCGTCTATATGGGAGGACCACTTCAGGTTCTGGGAGATTGTGGTACCCAGAAACTTGAAGGAGTCCACAGTGGACACTGTGCTGTTGAGGATGGTGAGTGGGGGGAATGAAGGGGGGTGTCGCCTGAAATCCACAGTCATCTCCACCGTTTTGGCTGGGTTAAGTTCAAGATGGTTCTGGCTGCACCAGAGGATCAGCTGCTCCACCTCCCGCCTGTATGCAGACTCATCATCATCCCGGATCAAACCGATGACTGTGGTGTCGTCTGCAAACTTCAGGAGCTTCACCGAAGGGCCCTCTGAGGTGCAGTCGTTGGAGTAGAGGGAGAAGAGCAGTGGGGAAAGGACACATCCTTGGGGGGGCGCCAGTACTAATTTTTTGGGAGCTAGATGTAAATCTCCCTAGCTTCACCTGTTGCCACCTGTCAGTCAAAAAGCTGGAGATCCACTGGCAGGTGGAGGGGGGCACCTTGAGCTGGAGGAGTTTCTGATGAAGAATGCCTGGGATGATGGTGTTGAACGCTGAGCTGAAGTCGACAAACAGGATCCTGGCATACGTCCCTGGGGAGTCGAGGTGTTGCAGGATGTAATGTAGTCCCATATTCACTGCATCATCCACTGACCTGTTTGACCGGTAGGCAAACTGCAGTGGGTCCATCAGGGGGCCTGTGATGACCTTCAGGTGGTTCAGCACCAATCTCTCCAAGGATTTCATGACCACAGAGGTCAAGGCAACAGGTCTGTAGTTGTTTAATCCTGTAACAGAGGGTTTCTTGGGAACTGGAATGATGATGGAGCGTTTGAAGCAGGAAGGCACTTCACGCAGCTCCAGTGATCTGTTAAAGATCCGGGTGAAGCTGGGGGCCAGCTCGTTGGAGCAGACTCTCAGGCAGGACGGAGACACACCATCAGGTCCTGCAGCCTTCTTGATCTTTTGTCTCTGAAGGACCCGGCGCACCTCCTCTTCACAGATCGTTAGTGCTGGTGAGAGGTCAGAGTGGAGGAGGGATGGAGTTCCTGGGGCTGCAGATAATCCTTTTGTGTGGGTGGGAGGTGAGAACTGTAGGTTCTTTTCAAACCTGCAGTAAAAGCTGTTTAGGTCGTTAGCCAGCTGGAGGTTTTCCACGGGGGGGGATGGTCTCCTGTAGTTGGTGATATTCTGCAGGCCTCTCCAGACAGAAGCAGAGTTGTTGGCTGAGAAGTTTTTTTGTAACTTCACACTGTAGCTCCTCTTAGCAAGCCTGATCTCCTTCGTCAGCATGTTTCTGGCCCGCTTGTACAGAGTCCAGTCACCAGTCCTGTAGGCCTTCTCCTTGGTCTGACGTAGCTGCTTCAGTTTAGGAATGAACCAGGGTTTATTGTTGTTGTATATGCAGAAGGTCTTGGTCTGCACACACATGTCCTCGCAGAAACAGATGCATGACGTCACAGTGTCAGTGAGTTCATTTAGGTTAATGGCTGCAGCTTCAAAAACACTCCAATCTGTGCAGTCAAAGCAGGCTTGTAACTTCAGCTTTGATTCCTCAGTCCATTTCTTCACAGTTCTTACAACAGACTTGGAAGTTTTTAGTTTCTGTCTGTATGTTGGAATAAGATGGAGCAGACAGTGGTCAGAAAAACCCAGAGCTGCACGGGGGACGGCATGATAGGCGTTTCTTAAAACTGTGTAACAGTGGTCAAGTGTATTTGTGTCCCTGATGGGACATTTAATGTGCTGTCTGTATTTAGGAAGCTCATTTGTGAGATTAGCTCTCTTGAAATCACCCAGAATGATGAGCAGAGAGTCTGGATGTTTTTCCTCCACGTCTGCTATCTGGTCAGCGAGGAGCTGCAGTGCCTCCGTTGTACAAGCAGCAGGCGGGATATAAATTCCGACCAGAATAAATGAGGAGAACTCTCGCGGTGAATAAAAGGGTTTACAGTTTATGAACAGTGACTCTAGGTTAGGGCTACAAAACTTCTTCAACACTGTGACATCAGTACACCAACCTTCGTTTATGTAGGAGCAGATTCCACCACCTTTAGTCTTTCCAGAGAATTCTCAGCTGCGATCAGCGCGAAACAGTTGGAATCCGTCCAGACGCACCGCGCTGTCCGGGATGTGTTCACTCAGCCAGGACTCCGTGAAACAAAGGGCGCCAGATCTGCTAAAATCCCGGTTTTTGTGAGTCAGGAGCAGCAGTTCATCTATTTTGTTCGCCAAAGAGCGGATATTTGCCAGATGGATCGATGGGAGCGGCGTGCGAAATCCTCGTTTCTTCAACCTGACTAGCGCACCGGCACGTTTACCACGCCGCCTTCGTTTCCAGCCAGCGCCAATAGCCACTGCTCCCACAGCTAAGATCGACTGAAAAAACTTCAGATCAGCAGCAGCAACTGGCGGAGAAGTTGCATTGGGAGGTAGTCTGAGTGAAAGTAGTTCCTCCCTTGAATAGGTGACTCGGACAGAAGAGCAGAAGTCCAAAAAAACAAACAAAATTATCAAAAAATTATCAAAAATGGTACATTGTTTGACCTAAAGTGCTCTTCTACTGGCTCTCCTCAGGGGGGGGGGGGGGTTGTCACCACTACTCTTCATCCTGTACACAAACATGTGTCGGAGCAGACATGACAACAGACACATTATAAAGTATGCTGATGATTCAGTTATTGTCAGTCTCCTCCAGGATGTTGAGAGTGGCCACGGCCCAGTAGTTGATGATTTTGTTCACTGGTGTGAGGATTCCTACCTGCAGCTGAATACGACAAAAACTAAAGATATGATTATTGACTTTAGGAGGAAAACTCCCAGGCACTAAGTCACCGTACTAAAAGGCCAGACCACCGAATGTGTACAATCCTACAAATATCTTGGGACGATTATTGATAGTAATTTAAACTTTGAAGAGAACTGTGAAAGGGTGTGTAAAAAGGGTCAGCAACATTTGCATTCCTTGTGAAAACTTGCACGCCTCCAAATTGACCGAACCATAATGACAATGTTTTATCGGGCTTTTATTGAATCTGTTTTATCCTTTTCTTTAGTGTCATGGTTTGGTCAGATAAAACTGAAACGGAGGAAATCCTTGGATCAGGTAGTTAGATGGTCCAGTCGTTTGCTTGGTGAGTCACAGCTGAGTCCGACATCCCTGTACACCAGAAAAGTACAGAGGATTGCTACCTCAATTTTAAATGACTCCCACCCTTTACACTGCAACTTTCAGCTTCTTCCCTCAAGACGGAGGTTTGCTGTCCCATAAAGTAAATCCCAGCGCTACAAAAACGGCTTTGTTCCTGCTGCTGTCAAAAAGTTGAACAAGTTGTAACAATATATTGCACATAATTTAGTTACCTATTTATTAACTCCATTTTATATTTACTTATTTTTGTAGGATGTTATTTGGGTTCTAAATATTTTATTGGGTTTTAGACCTTTGAGTTTTTAACCTCTTTGACTAGTTTTTAACTTTTTAATATGACCCTTCTCTCTTACCTCTGGTTTTTCTCCCATGTCTTTGTCTTTTTATACCCTGATTGATGGAGCCTTGAGTATTTTTATCATGTTCATAGTCAGCTTCATGTGTGCCTGTGTTTGTGTCTATGTTGAATGTAATTTGTGGCTTGTAAATATGGATGTCACCAGACTGCAAAACAAATCCACCTACGGGTACAAATAAAGTAACCTGAACCTAAGTGCACACACGTAGTGGGGATTTTACGCTGAATAAGTTTACTTACCAGTTTACTTACCAGTCCTATCTAAGGTTCTTGAAAAAGTTGTAGCTACACAGCTGATAGACTACTTACAAGACAGTCAACTTCTTCATCCACATCAATTTGGTTTTAGACCAGGATACTCAACAGAAACAGCAAATTGTTGCCTTATTGAAAACGTCAAACAGTCCTTGGACAGGGGTAATGTGGTAGGAGCTGTTTTTCTAGATCTCAAAAAGGCTTTCGATACTGTAAACCACAGTTTGCTTTTATCCAAAATGGTATCTTTTAACTTCTCCCCAAATACATTAGAATGGTTTGCATCTTATCTCCAGAATAGAGAACAGTGTGTAAAAGTTCACCAGGATAAATCCTCATTTTTAAACAACCGCATGGGTATCCCACAAGGGTCCATTCTTGGTCCTTTACTTTCAGCATTTTTATTAATGACTTGCCGTTACACTGCTCAGCTGCAACATGCCAACTTTATGCAGATGATGCAGTTATTTACACAGCTGCCAAGACTCCAGCACAGGCTGCAGATGTACTGTCTACAAGTATGGTTGATGTCCAAGAGTGGCTCCTCAAGAACCATCTATTGCTGAACCTTCAGAAAACAGTCTCAATGTGCTTTTCAATCAAAAAATGTAACCTGCAACATTTTAAAGTTAATATACATGATCATGACATCAGTTTAGCTACAGAATTCAAATACCTTGGCATTGTACTAGATCCTCAACTCAAATTTAATCTTCATATAAAGAAAATTTCAAAAACAGTAAAAAAAAATCTGAACTGCTTTAAATTAATTAGATATTACATACCTTACGAAGCAGCTGCACTGTATATGCATTCTATGGTTTTTTCTCATATATCATACTGTTTGACAGTCTGGGCTCAAGCAGCCCCTTCCACAATAAGACATATAGGTTCATTATATAATCAAACCCTAAAAATCTTGGACAAAAAGCCCATTAGGTGGCATCACTGTATGTTTTAAAAAAATACAACCTATTGAGTTTTGAGAGCTTCATTGACCTCTGTCTTCTGAAATTAACGTTCAAATGTTTCCATAAATCAGCACCCGAGCCACTTGCTGGTTTCGTCCAAAGACAGGACAGCAGCAGAGCCACCAGGAGTTCTGTTAACAATAACTGTAAAATATTCCACCGCAGAACCACATTTGGACAAACAGCTTCTAATAACGGACTTTAAAACATTCACTAAAAATGTTAAAAACTGGCTGAAAAATAAACAAGAATGTACTCATGTATGAATTATTTGTCTGCAAAGTGAGAGTGAATGAAGGGAAGGAATAAATGTGTTTGTTTATAGTGAGTGACAGAGGGAGGAAGGCCTGAAATAGGCAAATGTGAGTTATGTTATATGTGTTAAATGTGAGTCAGGCTGTTATATTTGTGTATTTATAATATTTATAATATTTATGTTAAATGTGAGTCAGGCTGTTATATTTGTGTATTTATAATATTTATAATATTTATAATTGTGTATTTATAATTTTTCTGCATTGATGTATGTGATTATTGTGTATATTTTTTATCTTGATTCTTTTTTCTAAAGCCCATCCAGGGACAAGAGTTGCAAATTAGCTAATAGCTATACACTCTATGTGCAACACATCAGATTAATTGTCTTTGATTAATTGTCTATGTTTATTGCACTGTCCCTGTCAAATAAACTAATCTACTACTACTACTACTTGCATCAGTAGTCTCCAGCGGTGGTCAGAGAGGTGGATTTTGAGTTGTGCGGGCTCTCCGTGTTGATACCTGATGTTCTAATGTAGTCTCCTTGCCTTCTGCTAGCGCTAGCAGAAGGCAGGGAGTGCAGGAGAGCCCACACAACTCAAAATCCACCTCTCTGACCACCGCTTCACTCCTCTCCGCCCACCTCTTCACCGCTCGGGAATCTCGCAAGCTGATTGGCCGAGACGTTTTACCCAGCTTCTCTCCCTGCAGAGCGCCCATACCCAGCGAAGGAAGACCGCTTTCATTGTTCTTTATCGCTCGTGTTGCTTAGTGGCACTTTTCGCTGTTCTCTTGTGCCTTTTTCTGCAAAATAGTGCTTGTGACGCCCTTGGGGGGGGGGGGTGGCGCTACTTCGCGGTTTTTCACTTTTCGTGGTCGGTTCTGGTCCCCATTAAACGCGATAAGTGAGGGATCACTGTATTCCCCGGTGGCGGACCTCGCCTCTGCATCGCCGTCTGCCAGCTGCTGTCACAGGTGCATCAGGTCGCTGTCTCCCGGGCTCGCCCTTGTGCACGCCTGCCACCTGCCACACTCCTGCATCCTCCTCTGTCTCGTCACCGATCCTGAATGCCTCTTCACTCTGAAAACTCTGGTTTTCTTGACTGCTGGAACTGCTATCATCCGCCATTGTTGTTTTGTTTAGGGATCACACTCGTGACGTCACGCTGCGTCGTCTGCACTACTTCCGGTTTGTTTGGCACTGCCAGCCAGAGGCAAAAGTTTATCGGCTTATAGCTTGGCCATCGCACGGCCTAAAAATTTCTTTTATGTGTTGAAAAATACAATAGGTAATAAGGAATTAATCTGCTATTCTACTTTTTGCGCCAAAAGGTGGGTTCAGTTCTACTTTAAAGCATCATTGTAAGCAACCTGTAATTTCTGCATACTTTGTTTCCTATAATTTATCCATAAATGAGCAGTGTATAAAGGTGTACAACAGGTTTTAAAAAGAACCAGTTTCACCTCATCTGAACAAAAACCAAACCTGCGTGCAAGAATATTTGCTTGCATGTAGATTTTGCAGCGTTGTCTGAAAATATCATCATCAGTCATTCTATCATTAATAAAATGTCCCAGATATTTAATTTTATCTCTGACAATTAATTCCCTGCCTGCCAATTCAAAGACAGGGAATTTCATTAACAAATCTTCTTTAGTGCGGCAAATCAGCACACAACTCTTATTTGTATTATATTTTGTCATTTTCCTCTCCATAAGCAGTACACACTCTTAATAACTCCTGAAGACCAGCACTACTTGGACTGAGAATAACTAGATCATCAGCGTACATAAAATGATTCACTAACTTATTCCCTATTAAACACCCAGTTTTACAGGCATTCAGTTGTTTTGACAACTCATCCATATAAAGATTAAATAGAAGAGGGGACAATATACTGCCCTGTCTGACACCACTGCTCACACCAAATGGGGATGAATGACTCTTCCCCCATTTCACCAGCGTCTTCTGATGTGCGTACCAGTAAATCAGGATACGTACTAAGTACTTGGGAACCCCCCTGTCAATCATTTTCCTAAACAATATTCTGTGATTAACACGATCAAACGCCTTAGAGGCGATCAAACGCCTTATATCTGCCACAGGAGTTCACTTTTCTTCATCTTGCCTGCTGAAGATGTTTTGGACTTTATTTAAAAAATATTTTTAACGCCACACATGTGATGGATATTGCTTGTTGGAATATTTTTTTTTTTTTTCAGTCTTTTTTTTTTCCACAATATCTTTATTGAACCTTTTTTTTTTTTTTTAACAAACATGATACAAACAATCAAACACTAACACTAAAGTACTACAAAAAAAAAAATGCACTAAAAACACCAACAACCACCAACAAAATCAAGTCTTCAACAATGCTCCTCTGTTTAGTCTAGACAATCCAATACATAAGTATACATATTATGTTCACGTTTGGAATTTACAAGGTCCACACACATCATTCACCTTCTTCAAGAGTTATGTTTAAATTTTTTACATAATCAATAAAAGGTCTCCATATATTCTCAAACACAATTTCCTTTGATTTCAGTATATATGTTATTCTTTCTAATGGAAGGTTTGTTAACATCTGTCTTAACCACTGAGTCACATCTGGTCTATGAGTCTTTTTCCATAATAGTGCAATACATTTTTTGGCATTAAGCAAACTGAGGTCTATGAATGTTCTTTCACTTTTATTAAAATTATGCTTTTCTGGGTACAGACCCAACAAAAACAGTTTAGGATTCAATATGATTTGTTTTGAAATTATTTTTTCAATTGTTACCCTCACCTCTTCCCAAAACATTCTTATTAATCTACATTCTCATAAACAATGAAATAGGGTTCCTTTACTTTCCATGCATTTTGTGCATGTATCTGGTATATTTTTGTTATATCTATTTAACTCCTCCGGTGTAACATACATCCGCATTAACCATTTGAAATGTATCAATTTAAGGCGTGCATTTATTGATTTGGTTTGAGCTTCTGTACAAGCCAATTCCCATTGTTCCTCTGAAATTTCAATTTGCAGATCTTCTTTCCAGTAGTTTAATCTTTTCAGTGAATTTTCACTTGAAGATAGTGTCAATGAGTTATAAAACTCTGAAATAATACCCTTTCTTTTACTATCTTTCATCATCATTTTTTCCAAGGATGAATAAATAGGTCGAGTGAGAGCTTTATTTTGATTTGATCGAATAAAGTTTCTAAGTTGAAGATATTTAAAAAAATGTGTTCTATTGAGATTAAATTTGATCCTCAGCTCTTCAAAAGACATTATGTTGTCTGCACATGGCAAATATAAATCCTGAATCTTTTGTATCCCTTTTAAATTCCATACTTTAAATACAGCGTCCGCTCTCCCCTGGTTTAAAATATTGATTACCCCCATATTTGGACTAAATTGTGACAATAACTGTGGTTCTTTTAAATAGTTTTTTAGCTTCACACCATATTTTGATCATATGCTTTACAAATGGATTTTTAACTTGTTTTTGTAATTTTTTTGCCGAATCTGAGTATATGAATATGGGAAGAGGTAAAGGTAAATTGTATGATTCCATTTCAGTCCAGTGAGGGAGATCATTTGATGAAAAATAATATGTCATAGACCTCAGTTGTGCCGACCAATAATACAACATAAAATTTGGACATTTCAGACCTCCACGATCAAATGGTAAATATAATAAAGACAAACGTAATCTAGCCCTCCTGTTGTTCCATATAAATTCCACTAACTTTTTTTTATTCTTGAGAATAGATCTAAAGGTGGTGATAAGGGAATGTATTGAAATAAATAAAGTATTTTAGGTAAAATATTACTTTTAAGTATATTGATTCTCCCGATCATCGACATTGGTAGTGACATCCATCTCTGAGTTAACTCATTGATATCTGACATTAAGGCTTCATAGTTGACACTGGCGACTGATTCTAGCTTAGGCATAATATGGATTCCTAAATATTTAAACTGATTTACAACATTGAATTGATTTACCTCAGGGGCTGGGTAATTTCTCTGGGTCTCATTTAGCATTAATATTGAAGATTTAGTTTTATTTATTTTATATCCTGATATTTCCCCAAAATTCTTTATTAAATTCAACAAGGTTGGAATTGATTTTTTTAGATTCGACATAAACAAAATTATATCATCGGCGTACAGGGAGATTTTATGTTCTGTTGGTCCAACTTAATTCCATATATTTGTGAATGTAAACGTATCGCTAAAGGTTCAATTGCCATAGTAAACAGTAAAGGTGAAAGTGGACAGCCTTGTCGACATCCTCTATTGATTTTTATTGGTTTTGAAATATTGTTATTTGTTAGGATTTCTGCTGTAGCATTATTGTATATTATTTGAACCCATTTTATGAAATTATTTCCAAGTCCAAACCTTTGTAGAACTTCAAAAAGAAAGGGCCATTCAACTCTATCAAAGGCCTTTTCGGCGTCCAATGATAGGAGAGCTGTATCCGGTGCTTCTTTATTAAATAAATAATATTAAATAGTCTTCTTACATTATGGAAGCCTTGTCTACCCTTTATAAAGCCATTCTGATCTCGATTAATAATATTTGGTAAAATTTCTTGTATTCGTCTTGCTAAAATTTTACAGATTATCTTAAGGTCGGCGTTTAATAGGCTTATTGGTCTCATATTTTCACATTTATTAGAGGGCTTACCTGGTTTTGGCAGCAGTATAATTAAGGCATTATTTATGTATGATGGTAAATTATTATTTTGAAATGCTTCTAAAACCATTTCCAAAAAAGGTTTTATTAATTTATTCTTAAATTTTTTATAAAGGTCAACTGGAAGACCATCTGGTCCTGCACTTTTTCCTGATTTCATATTATCAATGGCTAGCCCAACTTCTTCTTGACTAATTTTAGACTCCAATATCTCCCTGTTTTCATTTGGAATACACGGTATAGATAGTTCGTTCAAAAACCCATTTAGTTTTGTTAAATCAGGTTCATTTTTGGTATCATATAATTTTTCATAGTAATCTCTAAAGGCTCTATTAATTTCTAAAGGATCTATAACTACCTGTCCGTTACTTATAATACTGGTAATTGGTGTTTTAATTTCCAATTGTTTAATCTGCCATGCTAATAATTTTCCTGATTTTTCACCTTGTTCATAAAAAGATTGTTTCAATCTTAGAAGACTCGAGGCAGCTCTATTCGCTGATTTTTTGTCGTATTCAGCTCTCAAAATCAGTAATTCATTCTCCAACCTTGGGTCACTTCCTGCATACACTTTTTCCTGAAGACTTTTTATTTTATGTTCCAATTTAGCTCTCTCCTCTCGAGTCTTCTTAGATTTTGATCCTGTATAACTAATAATATGTCCCCTAATAAAAGCTTTGAAAGCCTCCCACTTTACACATGCTGATGTTTGTGTAGTATTGATGTCAAAGAACTCGTCTATCTGTTTTTCTATATACTTGACAAATTCCTCATCCTGAAGCCATTTATGCTGAAATTGCCATCTACCTGATTCCTTTGTCAATTTTTTATCTACATATATTAGACAACAGGGTGCATGATCAGAGATCACGATGTTATCATAAAAGCAGTTTTGAATCTTGGACCTTAATTCTGTGGAAATCAAAAAATAATCAATACGTGAGAATGTCTTGTAGGTACTGGAATAACAAGAATAGGCTTTAACTTGTGGTTTCATTTCTCTCCATATATCTAACAATCTCAGTTCTTTCATAAAATGATTAATAGTCATCCTACATCCAATGTGCGTACAATCCAGTCCTGTTGATCTATCCACACCTGGATTCAATGTACAATTAAAATCCCCTGCTATTATATGTTGCCCTGTAAGTGATGATAAGATGAGAAATAAATTAGCAAAGAACTTCTGATCATCTATATTGGGACCATATAAGTTCACAAGATTTATATTTTCTAATAGCAAAGAACCTTGAATGATTACATATCTTCCAAATTTGTCTCCAATTACATTTTTCACTTGAAAAGGAACTGATTTATGTATGAGAGTCATAACTCCCCTGGCTCGGGATGAAAATGAAGAGGTGAATACACTTCCCTGCCATCTACTCCTAATTCTTTTAACATCCTCCTCTATCAGATGGGTTTCTTGTAAAAACACAATTCTTGAACCCATGTCCTTTATTTTATTCATAACTTGTTTAAGTTTTTTTAAATTTTGTAGACCTCTGCAATTCCATGAAGTTAAATTAAGATTAACACTTTGGTCCATGATCAATAGAGAGTTTGGGATTACCTTGCAGTGTAAACATGCTCATACAGAGAAGCAAAAACATGAGTGGTTGAACATTCATCCTACAAACTACACACAAACAAATTTCCCCTTCCCACACTTGTGGCAAACCCCCCAAAATCAAAAGAAAAATTCTGTCTCCCGATATAGCCATCGACCGTTCCACACCCACGGGGAACAGCCTAAGCCACTCCTTCTTCATCCTCCCAATCACCCTAACTCTACTGCTTTTAATGACGTAACATTAACTCTCCTCTGTAGTTTTCCAACTTAACTCCAAAATTTTTAACAACTTTGTACATCATAGTTTTTTTTTTTTTTGTTTGTTTTGTTTTTGTTTTGTTTTTTTAATATATAATACAATCTATATTTTGTAAACTTACTATTTACTTCAAGTCAGTCAGATGCCTGTGCAAATGCTTAATTATTCTACCTTATATTTTGTTCATGCTTAGCTCCCACCAGTCTCTTCTTCTTCTTTGATCTTCTTGATGAACTCCTGCGCCTCCTCTGGGGTCTTGAAGATGTGGGTTCTGCCCTCATACGTGGTCAGCAGTCTCGCAGGATAGATTACACCATGACGAATCCCAAGGTTGCGCAGCTCCTTACGTACGGGGTCAAACTGCTTCCTCAATTGCTGGATTCCTGTGGCCAAATCTGGGTAGAACCGCACCTGCTGGTCCTGGTGTTTAATCTGTCCTTTAGCACGTGCAGCGTTGAAGATCTTCATCCTGTCTCTGTTGCTAAGAAACTTCATAATTAAGGTCCTCGGCGGTCCCTTATCTCTCCGTGGGCCAATACGATGTGCTTTTTCCAGAACCACTGCTGATTGCAACTCTTCGCTGCCCAGCACCTCCGGAATCCACTTTTCCAGAAAGGAACATACGTCCCGACCTTCTGATTCCTCTGGAAGACCCACCAGCCTCAAATTATTCTGTCTCGACCGAGATTCCAAATCCAAAATATTATCTTCCAGAGATTTATTTTTTTTTTTTCCAAAGTGCGCACCTTTAATTGAAGACGGGTGACGTCATCTTCAGCACTAGCGAGACGGAGCTCCATCTGCGCCGTTCGTTCTACACAGTCACCCAATTCCTTTCTTATTCCTTCCAACGCTGTCATAATCCCATCAAATCTAGAGGAAAAGTCCGCTCTCATTGAACTCATGGCAGCCATCAGCGCATCTGCGCCTCCCCCCGCAGACATCGCACCGTTGCCAGCCTCCTCCGCCATATATGGAGTTTTGTTTGCTGCGTCACAGACCTGAAAGTCCGTTAATTTGGACTGTTTCGGCGGCTCGCTTTTTCCTTTTCCTGGTTTTCCAGCCTTAGGCTTCGCCGACATATCCTCGCCCAAATGCTGGGATACGTTCTGTCCCAAATGAGAGAGTTATTTGCCGATTTTTTTTCTCCAGGAGCAGAGCAGAGCGAGACACGTCCGTCCTACGTGGCAGCCATAACCGGAAGTCGGAATATTTTAGGAATGCTATCTTCTTGGAACATAAGTCAGTATTATACAGTAATAAGTGACATTCAGCTGTTTGTTTTATGTCATTTAAGCACAGTTCTGGTACTTAAAAATCATAAAAACCCAGGAGCTTTGGGGGGCTTCCCCGGACCCCGCTGGGGGACTGCATCCCCCAGACCCCCTGCTAAATTTTCAGATAATTTCCCCAACCCCAAATCACATCCCTATAAAACTAAAATATTTTAACAGCTCAACAAAGATGCTCTCACTACAGAGCAGTAGCTTCCTGCACCAGGTTTGTTTTGTAGTTTCTATGGTACCGCGTAACTTCGGTCAGCAGCATGACGGTGTGACATCAGCACACATCATATATTGCGGTATACATTTTTACACCAGTATCAAAATTTATACCAGTATTAACATGAACGATACAATATGGCACACCCCTAAGAGATAGATGTACCTTATTGATCCCAAACTGGGAAATTACAGTGTAACAGCAGCATGACCCAGTGAGACGACCGAACCAACAGGAATACACACAGCATAATTTCACATGCTGTCATCTTTAACTGCTTGTCTAACATCAAATAGTGGCTAAGTGCAAACTTTTTACAGCTTAACTCAGACAAGACAAAGACATTAATTATTGCTCCTGAAAACAAGATCCCACTTATTAAACACCATGTGGGTACCCTAGGTTCCTCTGTCCAGGGAAGTCTTAGGGATCTTGGTATTAGTTTTGACTCGGCTATATCTCTCAAGCACCACATTAATCAATTAATTAGGGCCTGAGCCACTGACAACGTCAGTCGGCGAAAGCCCTATTGTATCCGCTCACGTTTCTTTATTAGGGCCTGAGCCACTGACAACGTCAGTCGGCGAAAGCCCTATTGTATCCGCTCGCGTTTGTTTATTATTATTATTATTCTGCCTAAATGATCGCATTTTTCACCCTCTGAACGTTAACCAAAACGCGATTTTTTTTGGCAAACCCCTCTGACCGGGCAAAAAATTCGATAAACTGGAAAAGATATGTTCCCCCCCCCACCCCTCATTTTTGTGGGTGGGGCCAAACGTACACAAATTTTCAAGGTCTATGGAGACTGGAGACCATAAACTTTGCCGAAGACAGATCAAATTTGGGTGAGGTGTGAATCACCTCAAGACATGCAAAAAACATCATTGTGGCCCATACCCACCGCCAACAGGAAGGCCGCCATCTTGCCTCAAAGTCGCCCCACCTCCAATTCGGAAAAAACTCACACCTCGCATTTTAACGCACTTGTCCTAGGGACCAGATCCAATTGAGCTCATTTTTACATGGGGGCATCTACAGGCATTGCCCATTAAAAGTTATATAAATTAAGTCAAAATCTCAAAAGGCGTGGCCAGGGCGCCATGGCGAAGTTTGACTCCTCCCCTTACAACTTCAACCACCTGTAACTCGCCCAAAACTTATCCGATGTCCACAAAACTTTACATGAAGGAAAATAGTGCCACCCCGGACGCTATGACATCAAAATACCTGACAACCAATATAGCGCCACATAGTGGTTAATGAAAGAATTGCTGAAAACTGTTTTATTTATTACTCACAAGCGGCTGGGCAGAATGATGTGAAATTTTCAGAGATTCATCAGAACACAGACTTGATCATAACTGAACATAAACGTTAGTATGACATCATACGTGTTACCATAGAAACGCCGGTTGACTACACGCCATGAAATTTCGGAAAGTTGTATCTTGGACAAACTTTTTCTGATTTCCACCAAATTTTCAAAAATGGATAATAATCCCACCCTGAACATTCCTATATAAAAATAACAAAAGTTTTAGCGCCGCCTAGTGGCAACAACATTAGACCCTTGTAAATTGGACATACTTTGCACGATTTGCAACAAATTTTATACGATCAATATTCTCCCTTCCCCGAACTCGTCTATATACAAATAATAAACAACACTCATAGTGCCCCCTAATGATTAAAGGCAGAATTACTGACGGGCAAAACTTGTCCGATGTCCACAAAACTTTACATGAAGGAAAAAAGTGCCACCCCGGATGCAATGACATCAAAATACCTGACAAAAGATCTTGCGCCACATAGTGGTAAATGAAAGAACTGCTGAAAACTGTTTTATTTATTACTCGTGCGTGGCTTGCCAGAATGACGTGAAATTTTCTGAGATTCATCAAAACACATCCTTGATAACAACTGAACATCAACAATAGTATAACGTCAAACGTGTTAACATAGACACGCCCTCCTAGCCATTCAAACCGTGAGCTTATGGGGAGGGGTGTGAAGGTGTTGGAGGTCTCAATTTTTCAACATATGTTGAGGTCACTGTCATGTGTAGTACAATATGGGTGGACAACACATAACTTACAGGGAAGTGCTGCCATGGCAACATGGTGACGGTTGACTACTCGCCAAGAAATTTCGGAAAGTTGTATCTTGGACAGACATTGTCTGATTTTCATCAAATTTTCAACAATGGATAATAGTCCCACCCTGAACACTCCTATATAAAATAAAAAAAAGTTTTAGCGCCTCCTAGTGGTAACAACATTAGACCCTTGTAAAATGGCCAAACTTTGTACGATTTGCAACAAATTTTATATGATCAATATTCTCCCTTCCCGAACTCATCTATATACAAATAATAAACAAAACTCATAGCGCCCCCTAATGATTAAAGTAAGAATTACTGACGGAATAAACTTGTCCGATGTCCACAAAACTTTACATGAAGGAAAATAGTGCCATCCCGGACGCAATGACTTCAAAATACCTGACAAAAGATACAGCGTCACATAGTGGTTAACGAAAGAATTGCTGAAAACTGTTTTGTTTATTACTCATGCGCGGCTGGCCAGAATGACGTGAAATTTTCTGAGATTCATCAGAACACAGCGATGATCATAACTGAACATCAACATTAGTATGACATCATACGTATTACCATGGACACGCCCTCCTCGCCATTCAATCCATGAGCTTATGGGGAGGGGTGGGAAGGTCTTGGAGGCCTAAATTTTTCAACATATGTTGAGGTCACTGTCATGTGTGGTACAATATGGGTGGACAACACATAACTTACAGGGATGTGTTGCCATGGCAACATGACGACGGTTGACTACTCGCCAAGAAATTTTGGAAAGTTGTATCTTGGAAAAAGTTTTTCTGATTTTCATCAAATTTTCGACAATGGATAATAGTCCCACCCTGAACACTCCTATATAAAATAACAAAAGTTTTATCGCCTCCTAGTGGTAACAACATTACACCCTTGTAAAATGGCCAAACTTTGTACGATTTGCAACAAATTTTATACGATCAATATTCTCCCTTCCCCGAACTCGTCTATATACAAATAATAAACAAAACGCATAGCGCCCCCTAATGATTAAAGGAAGAATTACTGATGACTTTTTTTAAAATTTTTATCTCACCAGCTTAACAAAATTACATGAGGGAATGACTTGGGCTCATTGATAGTACATGTACATAGTAGAGAACTGTTTCCAGGGTGACTGGCGTGCTTCAGTGGCTTTCTCGTCAAACAAAACATGACAGTTACAGCTCAGACAATTCTCGCCTGATTTGGAAAAATCTTTGCACAAATCATACTGATCCCACTCTGAACATGTCTGTATATCAATATTCACAAAACTGTCACACCCACACCTACTGCTGACATGACGTACTGCACAAAATTGTTTCTAATTTTGCACAAAGACCAGTAGTCATGATGACATGACCTTTTCAGGGGTTCCTCAGAGTGCATTGGACTATCCTCGGTGGAAGTCACTTTTGTCCTGCGATAAGCACAGTTGCCATGAAAACCCATTCCTTGCCAATCAATATGTTTTATACTTTGGAGGGTTGGGAATGTCCAAGAGTCACCAAATGTGGAACGTAAGTCAACATGACTCTCTTCAGTAGTTCTGTGGTTTCTGCAACATGTACCTGAAAGGTAAGTGTTACCATGGCCACATGTCCGAGTTTACCTGATCGCAATATGTTGGATAGCTGTAATTTGGACAAAATGTGTCAGACTGTCACCGGAATTGCGATGATGGAGATTAATCCCGCTCCGCACATTTGCCCCACCCACAAAAATGAGTGGTGGAGGTGCACATTACTTTTCCACTTCACCTATTTTGTTGCCGGAATTGCTATGATGGAGATTAGTCCCATTCTGCGCACTTACTTCTACATAAAAATATTTGTCATACATTTGCGGATTAATTTGCCTCTTGAACATATTGCACACCGTTTTGACATAAGCAGACAAAATGTGCTATATAAATACACTTGCTTGCTTTGTAACAATTTTTCGAATAAAGTACACAATGGCTTACAAACTGCAGCTCTTTATTTCAAAGATGCAAAACTGTAACCATAACCATGACACAATACAAGAATATAAACTGACATGCATGATCAATATGTATCATTGTTCTACCATGTTATAGCGCATAACTGTCTCATGCTACAGCACTACTCTAATGCACACGTCACAAAACCACGGCTGCTGTGGGGTTTTTAAAAGGAAGAATTGCTGAAATTTTTTTTCTCTCTTTTTCTCTCACTAGCAGAAAAAAAAAATGCATGAAGGAATCACTAGGGCTGATTGACAGTACGTGTAGATAGTACAGAACTGTTTCCATGGCGACCAGCGTGCTTCAACACACACAGTGCAGAGCATTGTAGCTAGATGGAATAATATGTAGATATATAAACACCCAGTGCGGAGCATTGTAGCTAGATGGAATAAATATGTAAATATATATACACACAGTGCAGAGCATTGTTGCTAGATGGGATGAAACAGCACCACCGTCTACTTAGTTATCCTATATGGTATGATTATGTACCCATACATATTCTCACCCTCCATAGCGACCGCTATTTTCCTAATTGTATGCTGGAGGGGACCATTGTATGTCTTTTGCATTCAAAACTATTAGGTTGTCACGTCTTTAGGCTATCTCTAAGAGCAGCCCTACTTAGGTTGTACAGTCTGACAGCCGTTGGGATGAAGGACCTGCGAAACCTCTCGGTTGTGCACCTAGGATGATGTAGTCTGCTGCTAAATGAACTCCACCGTGCGTTCAGTATGTCCTGCATAGGGTGGAACTCGGACTCCAGCAGAGATGACAGTTTAGCCACCGTTCTTCTCTCTCCTATCTCGTCCACTGGAACAACGCGCTACCCCAGGACAGAGCTAGCTTTCTTGATCTGTTTGTTCAGTCTCTTCCTATCGGCTGCCATAATGCCACTGCCGCAGCAGACCACCGTGTCATACAATGTCTTCAGCAGTGCCCCTTGTACACCAAAAGACCTGAGTCTCCTCAGTTGGAACAGCCTGCGCTGTCCCTTCTTGTAGAGTGCGTCAGTATTGTGTGACCAGTCTAGTTCATTGTTCAGATGAACACCCAGGTACTTATAGGATGTCACCATCTCAATGTCTGTTCCCTGTATATTTACTGGTGATGTGAGGTGTTGTCCTGAAATGAGAGTGGAGCAACTTCAGCAGAGGGACATGACTGAAAGTTTGGAGACATTGTTTTTGGCCACAATGACTACGGCACCTCCACCTAATGCTGCGTGGAAGAAGTCGATTGCAGTAAATGGCCAGCAGGTACTGTTCAAAGCGAGGGAGGACGGGCGGCGGGTTCTGCGGTCGCGCGGGGGGGCGAAGGTCCGTTTACACCTGCCTGCAGGTTTAATTATTATTATTCTGCCCAAATGATCGCATTTTTCACCCTCTGAACGTTAACCAAAACGCGATTTTTTTTGGCAAACCCCTCTGACAAGGCAAAAAATTCGATAAACTGGAAAACATATGTGCCCCCCCACCCCTCATTTTTGTGGGTGGGGCCAAACATACAAGGTCAATGGAGACTGGAGACCATAAACTTTGCCGTAGAAACATCAAATTTGGGTGAGGTGTGAATCACCTCAAGACATGCAAAAAACATCATTGTGGCCCATACCCACCGCCAACAGGAAGGCCGCCATCTTGCCTCAAAGTCGCCCCACCTCCAATTCGGAAAAAAGTCACACCTCACATTTTAACGCACTTGTCCTAGGGACCAGATCCAATTGAGCTCATTTTTACATGGGGGCATCTACAGGCATTGGCCATTAAAAGTTATATAAATTAAGTCAAAATCTCAAAAGGCGTGGCCAGGGCGCTATGGCAAAGTTTGACTCCTCCCCTTACAACTTCAACCACCTGTAACTCGCCCAAAACTTATCCGATGTCCACAAAACTTTACATGAAGGAAAATAGTGCCACCCCGGACGCAATGACCTCAAAATACCTGACAACCGATATAGCGCCACATAGTGGTTAATGAAAGAATTTCCGAAAACTGTTTTATTTATTACTCACAAGCGGCTGGGCAGAATGACGTGAAATTTTCAGAGATTCATCAGAACACAGACATGATCATAACTGAACATCAACGTTAGTATGATATCATACATGTTACCATAGAAACGCCCTTCTCGCCATTCAATCCATGAGCTTATGGGGAGGGGTGGGAAGGTCTTGGAGGTCTAAATTTTTCACCAAATGTTGAGGTCACTGTCATATCTAGTCCAATATGGGTGGACAACACATAACTTACAGGGAAGTGTTGCCATGGCAACATGGCGACGGTTGACTACACGCCATGAAATTTCAGAAAGTTGTATCTTGGACAAACTTTTTCTGATTTCCACCAAATTTTCAAAAATGGATAATAATCCCACCCTGAACATCCCTATATAAAATAACAAAAGTTTTAGCGCCACCTAGTGGTAACAACATTAGACCCTTGTAAATTGGACATACTTTGCACGATTTGCAACAAATTTTATACGATCAATATTCTCCCTTCCCCGAACCCATCTATATAGAAATAATAAACAACACTCATAGCGCCCCCTAATGATTAAAGGAAGAATTACTGAGGGGCAAAACTTCTCCGATGTCCACAAAACTTTACAGGAAGGAAAATAGTGCCACCCCGGACGCAATGACATCAAAATACCTGACAAAAGATATAGCGCCACATAGTGGTAAACGAAAGAATTGCTGAAAACTGTTTTATTTATTACTCGTGCGCGGCTTGCCAGAATGACGTGAAATTTTCTGAGATTCATCAAAACAGAGCGATGATCATAACTCAACATCAACGTTAGTATGACATCATACGTGTTACCATGGACACGCCCTTCTCGCAATTCAATCCATGAGCTTATGGGGACGGGTGGGAAGGTCTTGGAGGTCTCAATTTTTCAACATATGTTGAGGTCACTGTCATATGCAGTGCAATATGGGTGGACAACACATAAGTTACAGGGAAGTGTTGCCATTGGCAACATGGTGACGGTTGACTACACACCATGAAATTTCGGACAGTTGTATCTTGGACAACCTTTTTCTGATGTCCACAAAACTTCCCATCAAGGAAAACAGTGCCACCCCGGATACAATGACATCAATATACCGCACAATAGATATAGCGCCACATAGTGGCTAACAAAAGAATTGCTGAAAACTGTTTTATTTATTACTCACGTACGGTTGGCCAGAATGACGTGAAATTTTCAGAGATTCATCAGAACACAGACGTGATCATAACTGAACATCAACGTTATTATGACGTCATACGTGTTACCATGGACACGCCCTTCTCCCCATTCAACCCATGAGCTTATGGGGCGGGGTGGGAAGGTCTTGGAGGTCTAAATTTTTCAACATATGTTGAGGTCACTGTCATATGCAGTCCAATATGGGTGGACAACACATAACTTACAGGGAAGTGTTGCCATGACAACATGGTGACGCTTGACTACACACCATGACATTTCGGAAAGTTGTATCTTGGACAATCTTTGTCTGATTTTCACTACATATTTGACAGTGGATATTAGTCCCACCCTGAACAGTCCCTACGCCACTGACAGTCTGCCCATGTCACAGACAATAGTTTAGGTTGTGAAATGTTTGGAAATCTGTCCACACTTAAAAGCATATGCTAGTTGTGCTTCTTTGCCATTTTTTCACATAAATTCTCACCTGTTATTAAATTGTGACTTCAGCACATTAGTTTGCTACAAACAAATTTACCACTCTTAACAACTTTTAATTTATTAGAAAAATGTTTCAAACATTATGTTCGCAAGCATGCCCACGTGACAAACACACAATGCATTCTGGGAAGTGAAGTCTGCATGTTACATCAACAGACTACAGCCCACTTTTTGATCATGGCGTAACATCTTCTGTATAATCGTCAAACCACAATTTGCAAGATTTTAGACTACGTAAACCGCAATTTGCAAAACTTAAAAAAAGGTTTTAAACAATATTGATTCGCCCATTATGACGTAGTGTCCATAGAATTCACCAAGTGCATTCTGGGTACGCTCAGAACCGTTCGCGGACATCACGTAAAAGTTGGAGACATCGTCACAAAGCAGACATGGGGGAGTCTTGCTGTGTGGTAAACTGTAATTGTATCCGCTCACGTTTCTTTATTAGGGCCTGAGCCACTGACGTCAGTCGGCGAAAGCCCTATTGTAATTGCTCACGTTTATTTATTAGGGCCTGAGCCACTGACAACGTCAGTCGGAGAAGTTTTTGGCAAACCCCTCAGACCCGGCAAAAAATTCGATAAACTGGAAAACATATGTGCCCCCCCACCCCTCATTTTTGTGGGTGGGGCCAAACGTACAAGGTCTATGGAGACTGGACACCATAAACTTTGCCGTAGACACATCAAATTTGGGTGAGGTGTCAATCACCTCAAGACATGCAAAAAACATCATTGTGGCCCATAACCACCACCAACAGGAAGGCCGCCATCTTGCCTCAAAGTCGCCCCACCTCCAATTCGGGAAAAAAGTCACACCTCGCATTTGAACGCACTTGTCCTAGGGACCTGATCCAATTGAGCTCATTTTTGCATGGCGGCATCTATAGGCATTGGCCATTAAAAGTTATATAAATTAAGTCAAAATCTCAAAAGGCGTGGCCAGGGCGTCATGGCAAAGTTTGACTCCTCCCCTTACAAATTCAACCACCTGTAACTCGGCCAAAACTTGTCTGATGTCCACAAAACTTTACATGAAGGAAAATAGTCCCACCCCGAACGCAATGACCTCAAAATACCTGACAACCGATGTAGCGCCACATAGTGGTTAACAAAAGAATTGCTGAAAAATGTTTCATTTATTACTCACACGCAGCTGGGCAGAATGATGTGAAATTTTCTGAGATTCATCAGAACACAGCCATGATTATAACTGAACATCAACAGTAGTATGACATCTAACGTATTACTATGGACACGCCCACCTCGCCATTCAATCCGTTAGCTTATGGGGAGGGGTGGGAATGTCCTGGAGTCATGAAAATTGGAACATAGGTTTAGGTGACTGTCACATATAGTCCAATATGGGTGGACAACACATAACTGACAAGGAAGTGTTGCCATGGCGCCATGGCGAATTTTGACTCCTCCCCTTACAACTTCAAAGTCCTGTAACTCGGGCAAACCCTTTCTGATCTGCACCATTCCTTCCATAATGGAAAATAGTTTCACCCCGAACGTAATGGCATCAAAATACCTGACAACAAATATAGCGCCACATAGTGGTTAACAAAAGAATTGCTGAAAACTGTTTTATCGATTACTCACGTGCGGCTGGGCAGAATGATGTGAAATTTTCTGACATTCATCAGACCACAGCCATGATCATAACCTGAAAACCTATATAGCGCCACATAGTGATTACTGAAAGAATTGCTAACCCACTATTTACTAAATGGCTCTCTGTAGTTGCACAATTGCAGATAAAAAAAATGGACCTAATTAAAAACTCGAAGCACCCCACAAATAGATTTTTTGCACATCTTTTGCACCCAAATTTTATGTCTCGACGGCAAAGTTTACAGTCTCCATAGACCTTGAAAATTTGTGTACGTTTGGGGGGGAACATCTTTTCCTGTTTATCGAATTCTTTGCTGGGTCTGAGCGGTCTTAGGATTTATAAATTTTTGAACATATGTACCTAACAGCCACACATTTGAGGCAAAAATTGCACACCCACTAGTGCCTAAGCAGCTCTCTGTATTTCAACAATTGCAGATAAAAAAAAATGGACCTAAAACCTCAAAGCCCCCCAACAAGAAAAATTGTATGATGTTCTCTCATATAGAAGTTAATAATTTTAAAATTAACTTTTAAACTCTGAATTGTTTACTAAATGGCTCTCTGTACTTGCACAATTGCAGATAAAAAAATGGACCTAATGTACCTAACAGCAACACATTTGAGGCAAAAATTGCACACCCACTAGTGCCGAAGCAGCTCTCTGTAGTTGAACAATTGCAGATACAAAAATGGACCTAAAACCTCGAAGCCCCCCCCCCCCCCCCCCCAACAACAAAAATTGTATGATGTTCTCTCATGTAGAAGTTAATAATTTTAAAATTAACTTTTAAACTCTGAATATTTTAAGCTCTAGAAATTGAGAATATTTATTTCCGATGGATTCCGGCTATATATTTCCGATGTCTCATGGCGAGGAGTCAACCTTCTCCATGGTAACACTTACCTAATCAGTGATGTGCAGATCCAAAGAGACCAACAGCTGCTCTGAGTCTGAGAGTGTATTAAAGATCTTTGTCTCTTTAAAATGGAGTCCTCTAACAACTCCTTCAAAATGGGAGAAAACAGGCCACTGTCTCATTTACAAACAGCAGAATCGTTACCTACGATGCAGCAAAGTTCAGACTCCTCAGCCTCACAGCAACCCCATTTTAATGACCAAGCACCTCCCACTGGCCATATCATCCATTCAAAAACAGTTCCATAAATATTTCTACAAAAACAGATTACAGTTCACCATTTTCCAATATACAGTATCTCACAAAAGAGAGTACACCCCTCACATTTTTATAAATATTTTATTATATCTTTTCATGGGACAACACTGAAGATATGACACTTTGATGTAATGTAGTCAATGTACAGCTTGTACAACAGTGGAAATCTGTTGTCATCTTAAAATTACTCATGACTTCAATCTTGAAGGTTGTTCTCCAAAATTTACAACAATTTTCTTATCATTTTATACTTTTGTTTGTCAATCTATCTACATTTGAAACCATTTCCCTCAAATTTGTAATTTCCTCTTGTAAAATTGACTTTTCCTGTACATTTGAGACTATTATAAATTTGTGGATCATTTTATGAATGATTTTTCTTTATATTTTAATAAAATTACTGTTTCAATATAAATTTGAAACACATTGTTTAAGGGGAAATAGCCAAAATATTATCACAATTTACACTTTTGACCATAATTTTGCAGAGCAACAACCAAACAATAACTAGATTGACTGCAATGGTCATGTGCCCGTAGCAAGCAGCGCCTCTTTGTGTTGGTCATATCATGTGACTTCTCCAATGGAAAAAGCACATACATCGCATCAGGAATCACAGCATTGAAGCGGAGAGGACATGGAGGGAGAGGAAGTGCCTGTATTAAAAAAAAAAAAACAAAAACAAAAAAAGTACATATTTAATAAAAACATTAAAATAATATTTCAATTATTCATTGGATTCGTCTGCAAGCCAAGGACCATCTCTGGTTAAAATTTCAGCAAAATCCATCCAGTAGTTTCTACATAATCCTACTAAATCACTGCAAGAAGTTTGAGCCTTGGTAGAGGTATGCAGTCATGGATCACCCCCAAAATGTAATGGTTTGCGTGTAGGCCAAGAACCACTTCTGGTGAAAATTTCATCCAAATTCATCCAGTAGTTTTGGAGTATTGTTGGAAAGGTGTGTGAGGATATAAGAGCCTTGGTGGAGGTATGTATTCCACAGGAAGTTTTCAGTTTCAAATTTAGCAATGTTTCCTCACACAACTTATAACAAAATAAACGTAGCACTTATATCTAACGGTTAACATGCAAAATGTTAAGTTTAAACCAACTTACAGGTGGGCTTGGTTCAGATCAAACATGCTAATGCTAATGGGCTAGCCGCGAACGTGAGCTAAAACGCTAATCTCAAGGGTAACAAATTTAGCAATGTTTTCTCACACAACTTATAACAAAATAAACGGAGCACTTATATCTAACGGTTAACATGCAAAATGTTACGTTTAAACCAACTTACAGGCTGGTTGGGTGAGGACTGATGTACGTAGTCTTCTTCTGAGGTTTTATGACGGTTGGCAAACGCCTTGTAGGAGCATTACCGCCACCTTCTGGAACGGACTGCGATTCGAAATGGCATTACTGTCCTATATCCTTGAAATTAGTCCTGTTGCCCTAATAAACCTAAAAACTGCATGATAGACCGCATCTCCTGAACTTCTCTGCAAAATCTCTTTCATACTGAGCTGGTTTTGTCCTGCGATAAGCACAGTTGCCATGGAAACCCACTCACTGCATTTCAATAACGGACATTTATACATGGGGCACACTTGCAACAATTTGCACTAAATTTTCGACGATTGATATTAGTCCTGCACCAAACAAGTCTACATAAAAATAACAAACAAAAGTTTTAGCGCCCCTATTTTTAAAAGGAAGAATTGCTGAAAATGTTTTTCTCTCTTTTTCTGTCACTAGCAGAAAAAAAAATGCATGAAGGAATCCCTAGGGCTGATTGACAGTACGTGTAGATAGTACAGAACTGTTTCCATGGCGACCAGCGTGCTTCAACACACACAGTGCAGAGCATTGTAGCTAGATGGAATAATATGTAGATATATAAACACCCAGTGCGGAGCATTGTAGCTAGATGGAATAAATATGTAAATATATATACACACACAGTGCAGAGCATTGTTGCTAGATGGGATGAAACAGCACAACCGTCTACTTAGTTATCCTATATGGTATGATTATGTACCCATACATATTCTCACCCTCCATAGCGACCGGTATTTTCCTAATTGTATGCTGGAGGGGACCATTGTATGTCTTTTGCATTCAAAACTATTAGGTTGTCACGTCTTTAGGCTATCTCTAAGAGCAGCCCTACTTAGGTTGTACAGTCTGACAGCCGTTGGGAGGAAGGACCTGCGAAACCTCTCGGTTGTGCACCTAGGATGATGTAGTCTGCTGCTAAATGAACTCCACCGTGCGTTCAGTATGTCCTGCATAGGGTGGAACTCGGACTCCAGCAGAGATGACAGTTTAGCCACCGTCCTTCTCTCTCCTATCTCGTCCACTGGGACAACGCGCTACCCCAGGACAGAGCTAGCTTTCTTGATTCAATTCAATTCAACTTTATTTATATAGCGCCATTTCACAACAACAGTCATCTCATAGCACTATCAACTGTAGGGGAGACCCCCACAGTTGCAGAAAGACCCCAGCAATCAGGCGATCCCCTGTGAGCAAGCACTTGGCGACGGTGGAGAGGAAAAACTCCCTTTTAACAGGAAGAAACCTCCAGCAGAACCAGGCTCAGGGAGGGGCAGTCATCTGCTGCGACTGGCTGGGGGGTGAGGGGAAAGAGAAGAAGAAAAGAACAGACATGTAGAGAGCAAACAGCACGATGGGGACTCAATCTATGGGAGAGAACAAACAAATGTTAATGACCAGCAAAAAAAAATAAATATTTCATAGAGAGTGAGGAAAGGAGTGAGGCCCAGTGCATTACTGGAGGTCCCCCGGCTGACTAAACCTATTAGCAGCATAACTAAGGGAGGGTTAAAAAACTCATGATCCCTCCCTAATTGTAGGCTATATCAAAAAGGTAGGTTTTAGCCCTATTCTTAAAAACAGAGAACGAGTCTGACTCCCGAATCCAGATTGGCAGCTGATTCCACAGGAGAGGAGCTTGATAAGTGAAGGCTCTGCCTCCCATTGTACTTTTGGAGATTCTAGGTATTACAAGTAATCCTGCATTTTGGGAGCGTAGTGCTCTGTCAGGATGATACGGTAGTATCAGATCTTTTAAATAAAAAGGAGCCTGATTGTTTAGAGCTTTGTAAGTAAGAAGAAGGATTTTAAACTTAATTCTAAACTCTATGGGAAGTCAATGAAGGGAGGCCAGAACCGGAGAGATATGATCTCTCTTTCTAGTACCTGTTAAAACTCTTGCTGCAGCATTTTGGATCAGCTGAAGACTTTTTAAAGATGTTTTAGGACAGCCTGATAATAAAGAATTACAATAATCTATTCTCGAGCTAACAAAAGTGTGGATCAGTTTCTCAGCATCACTCAGAGACAAGATGCTCCTAATCTTGGCAATATTACGCAAATGATAGAAGGCAGTCTTAGAAAAAAATTTAATATGTGAATTGAAGGACAAATCCTGATCAAAAATAACTCCAAGGTTCCTCACAGAGCTATTAAGAGAAAGAGTAACTGCATCCAAACTGAAAGTTTGATTTGGAAAGGAATTTCTAAGGTTTTTTGGACCAACAAGAATGACTTCAGTCTTATCTGAATTTAATAGCAGGAAATTATAAGTCATCCAAGCTTTGATTTCCTTAAGACAGTCTTCTAACTTGGCTAATTGATTAGTATCATCTGGCTTCATTGACAGGTATAATTGTGTGTCATCTGCATAACAATGAAAATGTATACAGTGCTTTCTAATAATGTTGCCTAACGGAAGCATATATAAACTAAAAAGAGTAGGGCCTAGCACAGATCCCTGTGGAACTCCATGACTAAGCTTTGAGCTGAAAGAAAACTCATCATTTACATGAACAAACTGGAACCTATCAGATAAATAAGATCTAAACCACTGCAGTGAAGTTCCATTAAGTCCAACATAGTGTTCTAATCTATCAAGTAAAATATTATGATCAATAGTATCAAAAGCTGCACTAAGATCTAAAAGGACAAGTACAGAAACTAGTCCATTATCAGATGCAATGAGGAGGTCGTTAGTGACCTTCGCTAAGGCTGTTTCAGTACTATGATGGATTCTAAACCCAGATTGAAACTCTTCAAGTAAACCATTTCCCTGCAGGTGGTCAAATAATTGCGTAGCAACAACTCTTTCTAAGATTTTTGAAATGAAAGGGAGATTAGAGATTGGTCTATAGTTAGCTAAAGCTCCTGGATCTAGCGTTGGCTTTTTGAGTAAGGGTTTAATTACAGCCGTTTTAAAAGCCTGCGGTACATGGCCTAAAGTTAATGAAGCATTAATTATATGAAGAATAAAGCTACCAATAAGTGGGAAGTCTTCTTTAAATAACCTGGTAGGAATAGGGTCTAAAAGACAAGTTGAAGGTTTGGATGAGGAAACTATTTTGTCTAACTCACAAAGGTCGATTGGAGTAAACTCATCAAGACAGACATCAATAGAAGTAGTTGTAGTAGTTACAGTATTTAAGTTAACTGTGGGAAGAATCTGATTGATATTATCTCTGATGGATGAAATTTTATTATTGAAAAAGTTCATAAAGTCCTGACTAGTAAGCTCTAAGGGGATGCTAGGATTGACAGAGTCCTGACTCTTTGTCAACCTGGCTACAGTACTGAAAAGAAACCTGGGATTATTCTTGTTCTCTTCTATTAATGCAGAGTAATAACTCGTTCTAGCTTTTCTAAGAGATTTTTTATAAATTAAAAGATGATTTCTCCAAGCTAAATAGATTTCATCTAAAGTAGTAGTGCGCCATTTTCTTTCTAATTGACGAGTCTTCTGTTTTAAGCTACGAGTTTCTGTGTTGAACCAAGGAGTTAAAAATCTCTGATTAGACTTTTTCTTTTTTAAGGGGGCCACCAAGTCTAGAGCCTGATGCAGAGAAGCTGAAACACTATCCACCATGTTATCAATTACAGAAGGAGCAAGCTGTCTATAGCTTATTTCCGTTGTGTTGACACATGGCATAGAGGAAACAATCTGCATAAATTTGGAAACAGCATCATCTGAGAGGCATCTACTGTGATAATATTTTTCTTTAGGAGCCAAATAGTCAGAAATAGTAAAATCAAAGGTTAACAGACAATGGTCTGACAGTACAGGGTTATGAGGAGACACTACAAGATTTTCTATTTCTATGCCATATGTCAGGACAAGGTCCAATGTATGGTGGAGGTAATGAGTAGAATTTCTTACTTTCTGAGAAAACCCAATCGAGTTTAATATTGAATTAAAAGCCACATTAAGGCAGTCACTATCTACATCCACATGTATATTAAAGTCCCCTACTATAATTATTCTATCAGATTTCAGCACTAAATCAGCTAAGAAATCAGCAAATTCGGATAAAAATTCTGAATAGGTTGATGGGGGACGATAAACTATGGCAAATAAAATTGGGTTTAACCTGAAATTGCTAAAGTGCCCAACACTGAGGACCAGGCCCTCAAAGGAATTATAACATGTTTTTTGCTTTACATTAACTAGTAATTTGGAATGGTAAATTGTTGCTACTCCTCCTCCACGACCAGAACTTCTGGGATTTTGACAGTTTAAATAACCAGAGGGAGTTGATTCATTTAAACCAACATAATCCTCTTGCCCTAACCAAGTCTCTGTAAGGGAAATTAAATCAATCTGATGATCAATTAACAGATCATGGACTAACAGAGACTTGGGAGTTAGAGACCTAATATTTAATAAACCACATTTAATTTTTAAATTATGAGGAGGAACAGAGGCCAAATCATTCAATTTAGAGGCTTTATGTTTAATTTGAGTTTTACCAATATTTTGCTTTATCACTTTGGGATGCTTATGCATTATATGTTTATTTACTTTGGAGGGAGCAGACAACGATTCTCTGATGGGGAAGACAGGGGCTAAGTTGAGGAGTGGCGGATGAAGAGGAGCTGCAGAGAGGCGTGTAAGACTGCGACTCTGCTTCCTGGTCCAAACTCTGAGTAGTCAGGGTTTTGGAAATTTGGATAAAAAAGATGCCAGATTGTTAGATAAATGAGAAGCACCATCCAAAGTGGGATGAATGCTGTCTCGTCTCATAAGACCAGGTTTTCCCCAAAAAGAGCTCCAATTGTCAATGTAGCCCACGTCATTTTCATGATCTGTTTGTTCAGTCTCTTCCTATCGGCTGCCATAATGCCACTGCCGCAGCAGACCACCGTGTCATACAATGTCTTCAGCAGCGCCCCTTGTACAACAAAAGACCTGAGTCTCCTCAGTAGGAACAGCCTGCGCTGTCCCTTCTTGTAGAGTGTGTCAGTATAGTGTGACCAGTCTAGTTCATTGTTCAGATGAACACCCAGGTACTTATAGGATGTCACCATCTCAATGTCTGTTCCCTGTATATTTACTGGTGATGTGAGGTGTTGTCCTGAAATGAGAGTGGAGCAACTTCAGCAGAGGGACATGACTGAAATTTTGGAGACATTGTTTTTGGGCACAATGACTACGGCACCTCCACCTAATGCTGCGGCATGGAAGAAGTCGATTGGAGTAAATGGCCAGCAGGTACTGTTCAAAGCGAGGGAGGACGGGCGGCGGGTTCCGCGGTCGCGCGGGGGGGGCGAAGTTCCGTTTACACCTGCCTGCAGGTTTAATTATTATTATTATTTTTCACTATTATTCTGCCTAAATGATCGCATTTTTCACCCTCTGAACGTTAACCAAAACGCGATTTTTTTTTTGGCAAACCCCTCTGATCGGGCAAAAAATTCGATAAACTGGAAAAGATATGTGCCCCCCCACCCCTCATTTTTGTGGGTGGGGCCAAACGTACAAGGTCTATGGAGACTGGAGACCATAAACTTTGCCGTAGAGACATAAAATTTGGGTGAGGTGTGAATCACATCAAGACATGAAAAAAACATCATTGTGGCCCATACCCACCGCCAACAGGAAGGCCGCCATCTTGCCTCAAAGTCGCCCCACCTCCAATTCGAAAAAGTCACACCTCGCATTTTAACGCACTTGTCCTAGGGACATGATACAATTGAGCTCATTTTTACATGGGGGCATTTACAGGCATTGGCCATTAAAAGTTATATAAATTAAGTAAAAATCTCAAAAGGCGTGGCCAGGGCGCCATGGCGAATTTTGACTCCTCCCCTTACAAATTATACCACCTGTAACTCGGCCAAAATTTGTCCGATGTCCACAAAACTTTACATGAAGGAAAATAGTGCCAGCCCGGACGCAATGACCTCGAAATACCTGACAACCGATATAGCGCCACATAGTGGTTAATGAAAGAATTGCTGAAAACTGTTTCATTTATTACTCACAAGCGGCTGGGCAGATTGATGTGAAATTTTCTGAGATTCATCAGAACACAGCCATGATCATAACTGAACATCAACATTAGCATGGCATCTAACGTGTTAGCATGCACACGCCCACCTCGCCATTAAATCCGTGAGCTTATGGGGAGGGGTGGGAACGTCCAGGAGTCATGAAGTTTGGAACATAGGTTTAGGTTACTGTCACATATAATTCAATATGGGTGGACAACACATAACTGACAAGGAAGTGTTGCCATGTTGCCATGGCGAAGTTTGATTCCTCCCCTTACAACTTCAACCACCTGTAACTCAGGTAAAAATGGTCCCATGTCCACAAAACTTTCCATGAAGGAAAATAGTCCCACCCCGAACGCAATGACCTCAAAATACCTGACAACCGATATAGCGCCACATAGTGGTGAATGACAGAATTGCTGAAAACTGTTTAATTTATTACTCACAAGCGGCTGGGCAGAATGATGTGAAATTTTCTGAGATTCATCAGAACAGAGCCATGATAATAACTGAACATCAACATTAGTATAACATCAAACGTGTTACCATGGCGCCATGGCGAAGTTTGACTCTTCCCCTTACAACTTCAAACACCTGTAACTCGTGCAAAACTTGTCCCATATCCACCAAACTTTTCATGAAGGAAAATAGTGCCACCCCGGACGCAATGACCTCAAAATACCTGACAACCGATATAGCGCCACATCGTGGTAAACGAAAGAATTGCTGAAAAATGTTTCATTTATTACTCACAAGCGGCTGGGCAGAATGATGTGAAATTTTCTGAGATTCATCAGAACACAGCCATGATAATAACTGAACATCAACAATAGTATAACATCAAACGTGTTAACATAGACACGCCCTCCTCGCCATTCAAACCGTGAGCTTATGGGGAGGGGTGGGAAGGTCTTGGAGGTCTCAATTTTTCAACATATGTTGAGGTCACTGTCATATGTAGTCCAATATTGGTGGACAACACATAACTTACAGGGAAGTGTTGCCTTGGAAACATGGTGACGGTTGACTATACGCCATGAAATTTCAGAAAGTTGTATCTTGGCAAAGTTTACAGTCTCCATAGACCTTGAAAATTTGTGTACGTTTGGAGGGGAACATATCTTTTCCTGTTTATCGAATTTTTTGCCGGGTCTGAGCGGTCTTGGGATTTATAAATTTTTGAACATATGTACCTAACAGCCACACATTTGAGGCAAAAATTGCACACCCACTAGTGCCTAAGCAGCTCTCTGTATTTCAACAATTGCAGATAAAAAAATGGACCTAAAACCTCAAAGCCCCCCCAACAAGAAAAATTGTATGATGTTCTCTCATGTAGAAGTTAATAATTTTAAAATTAACTTTTAAACTCTGAATTGTTTACTAAATGGCTCTCTGTACTTGCACAATTGCAGATAAAAAATGGACCTAATGTACCTCACAGCAACACATTTGAGGCAAAAATTGCACACCCACCGGTGCCGAAGCAGCTCTCTGTAGTTGAACAATTGCAGATAAAAAAAAATGGACCTAAAACCTCGAAGCCCCCCCAACAACAAAAATTGTATGATGTTCTCTCATGTAGAAGTTAATAATTTTAAAATTAACTTTTAAACTCTGAATATTTTAAGCTCTAGAAATTGAGAATATTTATTTCCGATGAATTCCCGATATATATTTCCGATGTCCCATGGCGAGGAGTCAACCTTCTCCATGGTAACACTTACCTAATCAGTGATGTGCAGATCCAAAGAGACCAACAGCTGCTCTGAGTCTGAGAGTGTATTAAAGATCTTTGTCTCTTTAAAATGGAGTCCTCTAACAACTCCTTCAAAATGGGAGAAAACAGGCCACTGTCTCATTTACAAACAGCAGAATCGTTACCTACGATGCAGCAAAGTTCAGACTCCTCAGCCTCACAGCAACCCCATTTTAATGACCAAGCACCTCCCACTGGACATATCATTCATTCAAAAACAGTTCAATAAATATTTCTACAAAAACAGTTCACAGTTCACCATCTTCCAATATACAATATCTCACAAAAGTGAGTACACCCCTCACATTTTTATAAATATTTTATTATATCTTTTCATGGGACAACACTGAAGATATGACACTTTGATGTAATGTAGTCAATGTACAGCTTGTACAACAGTGGAAATCTGTTGTCCTCTTAAAATTACTCATGACTTCAATCTTGACGGTTGTTCTCCAAAATTTACAACAATTTTCTAATCATTTTCTACTTTTCTTTGTCAATCTATCTACATTTGAAACCATTTCCCTCAAATTTGTAATTTCCTCTTGTAAAATTGACTTTTCCTGTACATTTGAGACTGGTCTGACTGAAAGACAGACTGACAGCATTCAACAGGGCGTGGGACTCGAGAAGGTGTGTTCACATTTTGGTGGTTAACAAATGGCAGAAATTGATAGAAGAGGGGAAAAATGAGCCAAACGGCACAGGTGAGGGGAGAGGAGGCAGCAGAGGAGTGTGTTCTGAATACAGCAGAGGGGCCGTGAGATTTTCAGCACCTCAGGTTAGTGACGTGACTCTCAGAATAAATTCTATAATATTTAGCTGCCATCAAGTAGTTCACAATTCTCTGTCTCCAAAGTATTTTTTCTCATAAACTGAAAAAATAATAAATTCCTCAATAACGAAGATTTTTCAATAAAGTTCTGAATTTCCAAGAAAAAATTAGCTACATGAATACAATAGAAAACACCTGATTGTCCCCTTGGGGAAATTTGTTGTGGACTCACAGTTCTGACACAAACCTGCTTCCCTTTGAATCACAAGACATCACATCACAACATGACATCTGCTCACATAGAGTATATTGCACGCTATACCCCCATTACACATATTAAAAAAAAAACAAAAAAAACAGTCTAAAACATAAACAAAGAGAACATGTAATCCAAGTTAGGATCACCATGCTGTTGTACAATCCTAGGAGCAATTTAGGAGCCTAATAGAAGCAGGTACAAATAAACTTTTTTTTAAACAGTTTAACCTGCATTTTGGTATTCTGTATCTTCTACCAGAAGGCAGTTTGGTGAAAAAGCCTCTTTCCACAGTAGATGTTGCTGAATGAAGAAAAAAAAGAAAACCCTTGCTTGTTCTCAGGTGATTCATTATTTTTTAACAAGGAGGATGGTAGTGGTGGTGGACTCACAAATTTATTCTAAGGTAAAGCCTATAAATGTAAATTGAGTACAAATTAGCAGGTTCCAAGGTTGTCATAGCCAGGAGCGGCACTGGGGTTAAGCTCCCAGTGCTCATAAAATGCTCCTTACGGCGTGCGTCTCGAAAAGCCTCTGACAACTAAGTCCAACTCCTAGCCTGCCCGTGTGGTTTAGTCTCTAAGCCCGGTCGAACTGCTTTTACTAATAGGAGAAGGGGCGAGGGCGGATCTCTGGCGCCTTAAAACCAGATGCTTCGGGTAGATGGTGGCTCGTCAACCTGGGAAGGTAGCCCATCTAGGGGAAGGTAAACCCTGATTTCAAACCTCCGCTGCCTTGCGGCACACCCGGTCACGGGAAAGGCTTCGGGAGTCAACCCTGAGGAAAAATCCGGAGTCGGAGCCCCTAAGGCAGTTCTCTGTTGTGCTCAACATCGTTCTGGCAGCTCCAGCGACGGCACTGGTGCCAAACTATAGCAGCCCTGCTGTTCCTTTGGATCCATCAGTGACGTGGAGAGGGGGGACATGCTGCATGGGTAACATCTTGTCCTCCATATCTTCCTGCCCAGGCTTGAATCCTACCAACGCCCAACGCTGGAAGGTAGAACACCGGTGCGCATCGGCCTGATCAGCCACAGGCGGTGCTGTTTCAGCAGAGTAGACGTTTAGGATTCTCTTCCATGGTCATCATAGACCGACGGAGGCCAACGACAACGATTATAAATTTGTGGATCATTTTATGAATGATTTTTCTTTATATTTTAATAAAATTACTGTTTCAATATAAGTTTGAAACACATTGTTTAAGGGGAAAAAGCCAAAATATTATCACAATTTACACTTTTGACCATAATTTTGCAGAGCAACAGCCAAACAAAAACTAATGACTGCAATGGTCATGTGCCCGTAGCAAGCAGCGCCTCTTTGTGTTGGTCATATCATGTGACTTCTCCCATGGAAAAAGCACATACATCGCATCAGGAATCACAGCATTGAAGCGGAGAGGACATGGAGGGAGAGGAAGTGCCTGTATTAAAAAAAAAAAAAACAACAACAAAAAAAGTACATATTCAATAAAAACATTAAAAAAATATTTCAATTATTCATTGGATTCGTCTGCAAGCCAAGGACCATCTCTGGTTAAAATTTCAGCAAAATCCATCCAGTAGTTTCTACATAATCCTACTAAATCACTGCAAGAAGTTTGAGCCTTGGTAGAGGTATGCAGTCATGGATCACCCTCAAAATGTAATGGTTTGTGTGTAGGCCAAGAACCACTTCTGGTGAACATTTCATCCAAATTCATCCAGTAGTTTTGGAGTATTGTTGGAAAAGTGTGTGAGGATATAAGAGCCTTGGTGGAGGTATGCATTCCACAGGAAGTTTTCAGTTTCAAATTTAGCAATGTTTTCTCACACACCTTATAACAAAATAAACGTAGCACTTGTATCTAACGGTTAACAAGCAAAATGTTAAGTTTAAACCAACTTACAGGTGTCCTTGCCTCAGATCAAACATGCTAATGCTAACGGGCTAGCCGCGAACGTTAGCTAAAACGCTAATCTCAAGGGAAACAAATTTAGCAATGTTTTCTCACACAACTTATAACAAAATAAACGGAGCACTTATATCTAACGGTTAACATGCAAAATGTTACGTTTAAACCAACTTACAGGCTGGTTGGGTGAGGAATGACGTACGTCGTCTTCTTCTGAGGTTTTATGGTGGTTGGCAAACGCCTTGTAGGAGCATTACCGCCACCTTCTGGAACGGACTGTGATTTGAAATGGCATTACTGTCCTATATCCTTGAAATTAGTCCTGTTGCCCTAATAAACCTAAAAACTGCATGATAGACCGCATCTCCTGAACTTCTCTGCAAAATCTCTTTCATACTGAGCTGATTTTGTCCTGCGATAAGCACAGTTGCCATGGAAACCCACTCATTGCATTTCAATAACGGACATTTATACATGGGGCAAACTTGCAACAATTTGCACTAAATTTTCGACGATTGATATTAGTCCTGCACCAAATAAGTCTACATAAAAATAACAAACAAAAGTTTTAGCGCCCCTATTTTTAAAAGGAAGAATTGCTGAAAATGTTTTTCTCTCTTTTTCTCTCACTAGCAGAAAAAAAAATGCATGAAGGAATCACTAGGGCTGATTGACAGTACAAGTAGATAGTACAGAACTGTTTCCATGGCGACCAGTGTGCTTCAACACACACAGTGCAGAGCATTGTAGCTAGATGGAATAATATGTAGATATATAAACACCCAGTGCGGACCATTGTAGCCACATATAGTCCAATAGGGGTGGACAACACATAACTGACAAGGAAGTGTTGCCATGGCGCCATGGCGAATTGCTAAATTATTGCAGCAGCACTGTAGTCAGTCCTCCTCTACAGTAATGCTTAACACAGGCTGTCCACAGGGCTGTGTGTTGAGCCCCACTTTGTATTCATTGTACACATATCACTGCATACCTGTTCATCCCACAAACATTATAGAGAAGTTTGCAGATGACACAACAATAGTGGGCCTCATTTCAGGAGGAGATGAGTCCCACTGGTGAGATGGTGCTCAGATAATAATATGCTACTGAATACATAATAAAAAACAGAACTCATTATTAATATTAGGAAGCATAGCAGTAAGCCACCTCCTCTATACATAGTCAAGGAGTGTGTGGAGAGTTAAGACAGGCAACCACTAGAGGGAGGCAACGTACAAGAAGAGAAGAGAAGCAGTCTACAGGGGATGCATTACAACATAATTTTTGGAAGTTATAGCTAAATTATTGCAGCAGCACTGTAGTCAGTCCTCCTCTACAGTAATGCTTAACACAGGCTGTCCACAGGGCTGTGTGTTGAGCCCCACTTTGTATTCATTGTACACATATCACTGCATACCTGTTCATCCCACAAACATTATAGAGAAGTTTGCAGATGACACAACAATAGTGGGCCTCATTTCAGGAGGAGATGAGTCCCACTGGTGAGATGGTGCTGCAGCAGCACTGTAGTCAGTCCTCCTCTACAGTAATGCTTAACACAGGCTGTCCACAGGGCTGTGTGTTGAGCCCCACTTTGTATTCATTGTACACATATCACTGCATACCTGTTCATCCCACAAACATTATATAGAAGTTTGCAGATGACACAACAATAGTGGGCCTCATTTCAGGAGGAGATGAGTCCCACTGGTGAGATGGTGCTCACATAATAATATGCTACTGAATACATAATAAAAAACAGAACTCATTATTAATATTAGGAACCATAGCAGTAAGCCACCTGGGTAGTATGGCCCCAAACATGTCTACATAAACATAACAAACAAAAGTTTTAGCGCACCTATTGTTAAAAGGAAGAATTGCTGAAATTTTTATTTTCTCTTTTTCTTTCACCAGCAGAAAAAACAAATACATGAAGGAATCACTAGGGCTCATTGACAGTACATGTAGACAGTGCAGAACTGTTTCCATGGCGACCAGCGTGCTACAATGGCTTTCTCTCCATATAAAACATGACAGTTACACCTAAGACAATTCCTGCCTGATTTACAATAATCTTTGCACACATAATAGTGATCCCACTCGGACATGTCTGAATATCAATATTCACAAAACTGTCACAACCACACCTACTGCTGACATGACGTACTGCACAAATTTGTATCACATTTTGAACCAAGTCCAGTAGTCGGAATGAAATGACATTTTCAGTGGTTTCTCAAAGTGAATTGAACTACCCTCAGTGGAAGTCACTTTTGTACTGCGATAAAAACAGTTGCCATGAAAACACACTCCTTGCCTATCAATATGTTTTATACTTTGGAGGGTTGGGAAACTCCAAGAGTCACCAAATGTGGAACTTAAGTAAAGATGACTCTCTTCTGTAGTTCTGTGCTGTCTCCAACATGTACCTGAAATCTAATTGTTACCATGGCCGCATGTCCGAGTTTACCTGATCGCAATAAGTTGGATAGTTGTAATTTGGACAAACTGTGTCGGACTGTCACCAGTCATTGATAGTACATGTACATAGTACAGAACTGTTTCCAGGGCGACTGGCGTACTTCAGTGGCTTTCTTGCCAAACAAAACATGACAGTTACAGCTCAGATAATTCTCGCCTGATTTGGAAAAATCTTTGCACAAATCATACTGATGCCAATCTGAACATGTCTGTATATCAATATTCACAAAACTGTCACACCCACACCTACTGCTGACATGATGTACTGCACAAAATTGTTTCCAATTTTGCACAAAGACCAGTAGTCATGATGACATGACCTTTTCAGGGGTTCCTCAGAGTGCATTGGACTATCCTCGGTGGAAGTCCCTTTTGTCCTGCAATAAGCACAGTTGCCATGAAAACCCATTCCTTGCCAATCAATATGTTTTATACTTTGGAGGGTTGGGAATGTCCAAGAGTCACCAAATGTGGAACATAAGTCAACATGACTCTCTTCAGTAGTTCTGTGGTTTCTGCAACGTGTACCTGAAATGTAAATGTTACCATGGCCACATGTCCGAGTTTACCTGATCGCAATATGTTGGATAGTTGTAATTTGGACAAAATGTGTTGGACTGTCACCGGAATTGCGATGATGGAGATTAATCCCGCTCCGCACATTTGCCCCACCCACAAAAATGAGTGGTGGAGGTGCACATATCTTTTCCACTTGATCTATTTTGTTGCCAGAATGATGTGAAATTTTCTGAGATTCATCAGAACACAGCCATGATAATAACTGAACATCAACAATAGTATAACATCAAACGTGTTAACATAGACATGCCCTCCTCGCCATTCACACCGTGAGCTTATGGGGAGAGGTGGGAAGGTCTTGGAGGTCTCAATTTTTCAACATGTGTTGAGGTCACTGTCATATGTAGTCCAATATTGGTGGACAACACATAACTTACAGGGAAGTGTTGCCCTGGCAACATGGTGACGGTTGACTACACGCCATGAAATTTCGGAAAGTTGTATCTTGGACAAACTTTTTCTGATTTTCACTAAATATTTGACAGTGGATAATAGTCCCACCCTGAACAGTCCCTAAAATTTCCCAATTTCAAATTCTCCATTTAACTAAGATACATTTGCGGATTAATTTGCCTCTTGAACATATTGCACACCTTTTTGACATAAGCATACAAAATGTGCTATATAAATAGACTTGTACAATATAATATGTACAATACAATATAAACTGACATGCATGATCAATATGTATCATTGTTCTACCATGTTATAGCGCATAACTGTCTCATGCTACAGCACTACTCTAATGCGCACGTCACAAAACCACGGCTGCTGTGACATCCTAAATGGAACCACTGAATTTCACAGTTTTGGTTATCACAGGCAACCATGTCATCCAGCTCTTCTGGCTGCCTGCAAGTCCACCACACTTCTGCTGTGTTCTGTGCCTGCCAGATGTGGCAGGTGTGGAAAAGCACATGGAAATTCATTTAAAGAATGTCCTGCTCACAATGCAGACTGCAAGAAATGTCAGAAAAAGGGGCATTTTGCTGCTTTGTGTAAAACAAAAATGACAGTGGAGGAACTTCAGCAGAGGGACATGAGTGAAAGTTTGGAGACATTGTTTTTGGCCACAATGACTACGGCACCTCCACCTAATGCTGCGTGGAAGAACTCGATTGGAGTAAATGGCCAGCAGGTAGGGTTCAAAGCCAGGGACGACGGGCGGCGGGTTCCGCGGTCGCGCGGGGGGCGAAGGTCCGTTTACACCTGCCTGCAGGTTTAATTATTATTATACTGCCTAAATGATCGCATTTTTCACCCTCTGAACGTTAACCAAAACGCGATTTTTTTTGGCAAACCCCTCTGACAAGGCAAAAAATTCGATAAACTGGAAAACATATGTGCCCCCCCACCCCTCATTTTTGTGGGTGGGGCCAAACATACAAGGTCAATGGAGACTGGAGACCATAAACTTTGCCGTAGAAACATCAAATTTGGGTGAGGTGTGAATCACCTCAAGACATGCAAAAAACATCATTGTTGCCCATACCCACCGCCAACAGGAAGGCCGCCATCTTGCCTCAAAGTCGCCCCACCTCCAATTCGGAAAAAAGTCACACCTCGCATTTTAACGCACTTGTCCTAGGGACCAGATCCAATTGAGCTCATTTTTACATGGGGGCATCTACAGGCATTGGCCATTAAAAGTTATATAAATTAAGTCAAAATCTCAAAAGGCGTGGCCAGGGCGCCATGGCGAAGTTTGACTCCTCCCCTTACAACTTCAACCACCTGTAACTCGCCCAAAACTTGTCCGATGTCCACAAAACTTTACATGAAGGAAAATAGTGCCACCCCGGACGCAATGACCTCAAAATACCTGACAACCGATATAGCGCCACATAGTGGTTAATGAAAGAATTGCTGAAAACTGTTTTATTTATTACTCACAAGCGGCTGGGCAGAATGACGTGAAATTTTCAGAGATTCATCAGAACACAGACATGATCATAACTGAACATCAACGTTAGTATGATATCATACATGTTACCATAGAAACGCCCTTCTCGCCATTCAATCCATGAGCTTATGGGGAGGGGTGGGAAGGTCTTGGAGGTCTAAATTTTTCACCAAATGTTGAGGTCACTGTCATATCTAGTCCAATATGGGTGGACAACACATAACTTACAGGGAAGTGTTGCCATGGCAACATGGCGACGGTTGACTACACGCCATGAAATTTCAGAAAGTTGTATCTTGGACAAACTTTTTCTGATTTCCACCAAATTTTCAAAAATGGATAATAATCCCACCCTGAACATCCCTATATAAAATAACAAAAGTTTTAGCACCACCTAGTGGTAACAACATTAGACCCTTGTAAATTGGACATACTTTGCACGATTTGCAACAAATTTTATACGATCAATATTCTCCCTTCCCCGAACCCATCTATATACAAATAATAAACAACACTCATAGCGCCCCCTAATGATTAAAGGAAGAATTACTGAGGGGCAAAACTTCTCCGATGTCCACAAAACTTTACAGGAAGGAAAATAGTGCCACCCCGGACGCAATGACATCAAAATACCTGACAAAAGATATAGCGCCACATAGTGGTAAACGAAAGAATTGCTGAAAACTGTTTTATTTATTACTCGTGCGCGGCTTGCCAGAATGACGTGAAATTTTCTGAGATTCATCAAAACAGAGCGATGATCATAACTCAACATCAACGTTAGTATGACATCATACGTGTTACCATGGACACGCCCTTCTCGCAATTCAATCCATGAGCTTATGGGGACGGGTGGGAAGGTCTTGGAGGTCTCAATTTTTCAACATATGTTGAGGTCACTGTCATATGCAGTGCAATATGGGTGGACAACACAAGTTACAGGGAAGTGTTGCCATGGCAACATGGTGACGGTTGACTACACACCATGAAATTTCGGACAGTTGTATCTTGGACAACCTTTTTCTGATGTCCACAAAACTTCCCATCAAGGAAAACAGTGCCACCCCGGATACAATGACATCAATATACCGCACAATAGATATAGCGCCACATAGTGGCTAACAAAAGAATTGCTGAAAACTGTTTTATTTATTACTCACGTACGGCTGGCCAGAATGACGTGAAATTTTCAGAGATTCATCAGAACACAGACGTGATCATAACTGAACATCAACGTTATTATGACGTCATACGTGTTACCATGGACACGCCCTTCTCCCCATTCAACCCATGAGCTTATGGGGCGGGGTGGGAAGGTCTTGGAGGTCTAAATTTTTCAACATATGTTGAGGTCACTGTCATATGCAGTCCAATATGGGTGGACAACACATAACTTACAGGGAAGTGTTGCCATGACAACATGGTGACGCTTGACTACACACCATGACATTTCGGAAAGTTGTATCTTGGACAATCTTTGTCTGATTTTCACTACATATTTGACAGTGGATATTAGTCCCACCCTGAACAGTCCCTACGCCACTGACAGTCTGCCCATGTCACAGACAATAGTTTAGGTTGTGAAATGTTTGGAAATCTGTCCACACTTAAAAGCATATGCTAGTTGTGCTTCTTTGCCATTTTTTCACATAAATTCTCACCTGTTATTAAATTGTGACTTCAGCACATTAGTTTGCTACAAACAAATTTACCACTCTTAACAACTTTTAATTTATTAGAAAAATGTTTCAAACATTATGTTCGCAAGCATGCCCACGTGACAAACACACAATGCATTCTGGGAAGTGAAGTCCGCATGTTACATCAACAGACTACAGCCCACTTTTTGATCATGGCGTAACATCTTCTGTATAATCGTCAAACCACAATTTGCAAGATTTTAGACTACGTAAACCGCAATTTGCAAAACTTAAAAAAAGGTTTTAAACAATATTGATTCGCCCATTATGACGTAGTGTCCATAGAATTCACCAAGTGCATTCTGGGTACGCTCGGAACCGTTCGCGGACATCACGTAAAAGCTGGAGACATCGTCACAAAGCAGACATGGGGGAGTCTTGCTGTGTGGTAAACTGTAATAGTCGTTCTCACAACCGCCGTGGAGAAAAGATAAACCACGGAATAGGCTTTTTTCGTTTTCCAGCCTGGAAGAAGAACAGCACAGCTCACGTTTCGGATGTAACGAAGAGGCGACGCCTGGCCTGGATTGCAGCAGTCAGAAGACCCAACGCAACTTTCAAACATGCACCTGTATCGATGGTGGTGTGCTCAAAGCATTTTTATAAAGGTACGTTATGATTTATGGTGTACGTCTGTTGTTAAAACTTGCTTGTGTTGTGGTTAAGACTTGCTTGGTCATAGCTTTTAACCTACATCAGCAGTGCTAAGCTAAACAGAGCTAAGCTAAAGACACTCCGATATCAGAGTAGCTAGAAAAAGTTCCCACTCACACACCTGTGTGAGTGGGTTTAATTTGTTCTACTCCAAAGTATTTTCTTAATTTTTCCTTTGCTTTAACAGCAGACCAGCTTATGAAATGCTAGACTGTGATCCTGACTGGGCACCTTCTCTAAACCTTAGGCATGCAGAGCTTCCAGCTGCCACTCCTGACAGGTTTAACCGCTTATGCAGATGGACAAGATTATGACAAAAAGAATCAGCAGGGCATGCAAGTGATCCTCCCAGCACAGACCTCCAAGATCAGTGGCCACTTGACTGAGATGGATAATGTAGCTCCTTCAGGTCGTCTTTTTTTATTTCACCTATGTTTTTCTTTCTAAAATGTGTCTTGGGATTCCTTTTGATTACAAAATATATTAACTACAGTTGTTTATTGTCCTGATCAGCAACAGATGACACCACACCTCTGGCTGAGATGGAGGAGACGACATCTGATGAAGCAGCACAGATCTGTCAGGCTGATGATGCTCCAGAGGACAATGCACAAGAGCGACAGAACTACAGCAAGTGTCACTGTAGACTTAAAGAATTTTTACTCTTCCAAGAGGAGAACAGAAAGTTAAAGGGAGAGCTCTCCAGAAATACTCTGGATGACAATTTCCTCAAAGATAATCACTCAAAGGTGAAATACTACACTGGGCTTCCATCTTTCAGTTTAATGGCTCTGCTGATGCAATTTTTACCCAGCCTAACAAAGACAGAAAAAAAATCCCAATTTCAAATTCTCCTTTTAACTAACATACATTTGCAGATTAATTTGCCTCTTGAACATATTGCACACCTTTTGGACATAAGCAGACAACATGTGCTATATAAATACACTTGCTTGCTTTGTAACAACATTTGGAATAAAGTACACAATGGCTTACAAACTCCAGCACTTTATTTCAAAGATGGAAAAGTGTAACCATAACCATGACACAATACAAGTATATAAATTGACATGCAAGTTCGACATGTATCATTGTTCTACCATGTTATAGCGCATAACTGTCTCATGATACAGCACTACTCTAATGCGCATGTCACAAAACCACGGCTGCTGTGGGCTTGGTGCTTCAGAGTCCCCCACATCCTAAATGGAAACACTGACTTTCAGTTTTGGTTATCACAGGCAACCATGTCATCCAGCTCTTCTGGCTGCCTGCAAGTCCACCACACTTCTGCTGTGTTCTGTGCCTGTCTTCTGGGATTGTGTGTGGGACCTGGCTGTAATGCAGTTAGACGTCGTCTTTTGGCCTTCTGGGTGGGTTTATCTGCTGCAGCTTTCCTCTTGTGTTGTGGGGTCAGAGTCAGTAAAGTGACGGGCAACAAGCTCAGGTAGGACAGCTTTAGAAAAAAAGTTCTGCGTAACTGGTAAAAGTGTTTGCTCCCACAGGTCAGAATCTGGTGTGACGCGTACAACAACACAACTTTTTGTGGTCCACACACCAAAATCACAGAAAGGTGAGCCTGTCACAAAGATTTGCGTTTGTACCTGCTGCGACCGGTATTTTCCTAATTGTATGCTGGAGGGGACCATTGTATGTCTTTTGCATTCAAAACTATTAGGTTGTCACGTCTTTAGGCTATCTCTAAGAGCAGCCCTACTTAGGATGTACAGTCTGACAGTCGTTGGGAGGAAGGACCTGTGAAACCTCTCGGTTGTGCACCTAGGATGATGTAGTCTGCTGCTAAATGAACTCCACCGTGCGTTCAGTATGTCCTGCATAGGGTGGAACTCGGACTCCAGCAGAGATTACAGTTTAGCCACCGTCCTTCTCTCTCCTATCTCCTCCACTGGCACAACGCGCTACCCCAGGACAGAGCTAGCTTTCTTCATCTGTTTGTTCAGTCTCTTCCTATCGGCTGCCATAATGCCACTGCCCCAGCAGACCACCGTGTCATACAATGTCTTCAGCAGCGCCCCTTGTACACCAAAAGACATGAGTCTCCTCAGTAGGAACAGCCTGCGCTGTCCCTTCTTGTAGAGTGTGTCAGTATAGTGTGACCAGTCTAGTTCATTGTTCAGATGAACACCCAGGTACTTATAGGATGTCACCATCTCAATGTCTGTTCCCTGTATATTTACTGGTGATGTGAGGTGTTGTCCTGAAATGACAGTGGAGCAACTTCAGCAGACGGACATGACTGAAAGTTTGGAGACATTGTTTTTGGGCACAATGACTACGGCACCTCCACCTAATGCTGCGTGGAAGAAGTCGATTGGAGTAAATGGCCAGCAGGTACTGTTCAAAGCGAGGGAGGACGGGCGGCGGGTTCCGCGGTCGCGCGGGGGGGCGAAGGTCCGTTTACACCTGCCTGCAGGTTTAATTAGGGCCTGAGCCACTGACAACGTCAGTCGGCGAAAGCCCTATTGTATCCGCTCACGTTTCTTTATTATTATTATTCTGCCCAAATGATCGCATTTTTCACCCTCCGAACGTTAACCAAAACGCGATTTTTTTTGGCAAACCCCTCAGACCCGGCAAAAAATTCGATAAACTGGAAAACATATGTGCCGCCCCACCCCTCATTTTTGTGGGTGGGGTCAAACGTACAAGGTCTATGGAGACTGGAGACCATAAACTTTTCCGTAGACACATCAAATTTGGGTGAGGTGTGAATCACCTCAAGACATGCAAAAAACATCATTGTTGCCCATACCCACCGCCAACAGGAAGGCCGCCATCTTGCCTCAAAGTCGCCCCACCTCCAATTCGGAAAAAACTCACACCTCGCATTTTAACGCACTTGTCCTAGGGACCAGATTCAATTGAGCTCATTTTTACATGGGGGCATCTACAGGCATTGCCCATTAAAAGTTATATAAATTAAGTCAAAATCTCAAAAGGCGTGGCCAGGGCGCCATGGCGAAGTTTGACTCCTCCCCTTACAAATTCAACCACCTCTAACTCCGCCAAAACTTGTCTGATGTCCACAAAACTTTACATGAAGGAAAATAGTGCCACCCCGGACGCAATGACATCAAAATTCCTGACAACCGATATAGCGCCACATAGTGGTTAACAAAAGAATTGCTGAAAACTTTTTTATTTATTACTCAAACGCAGCTGGGCAGAATGATGTGAAATTTTCAGCGATTCATCAGAACACAGCCATGATCATAACTGAACATCAACATAAGTATGGCATCTAACGTGTTAGCATGCACACGCCCACCTCGCCATTAAATCCGTGAGCTTATGGGGAGGGGTGGGAATGTCCAGGAGTCATGAAGTTTGGAACATAGGTTTAGGTTACTGTCACATATAATTCAATATGGGTGGACAACACATAACTGACAAGGAAGTGTTGCCATGTTGCCATGGCGAAGTTTGATTCCTCCCCTTACAACTTCAACCACCTGTAACTCAGGTAAAAATGGTCCCATGTCCACAAAACTTTCCATGAAGGAAAATAGTCCCACCCCGAACGCAATGACCTCAAAATACCTGACAACCGATATAGCGCCACATAGTGGTGAATGACAGAATTGCTGAAAACTGTTTAATTTATTACTCACAAGCGGCTGGGCAGAATGATGTGAAATTTTCTGAGATTCATCAGAACACAGCCATGATAATAACTGAACATCAACATTAGTATAACATCAAACGTGTTACCATGGCGCCATGGCGAAGTTTGACTCTTCCCCTTACAACTTCAAACACCTGTCAAACACCTGTAACTCGTGCAAAACTTGTCCCATATCCACCAAACTTTTCATGAAGGAAAATAGTGCCACCCCGGACGCAATGACCTCAAAATACCTGACAACCGATATAGCGCCACATCGTGGTAAACGAAAGAATTGCTGAAAAATGTTTCATTTATTACTCACAAGCGGCTGGGCAGAATGATGTGAAATTTTCTGAGATTCATCAGAACACAGCCATGATAATAACTGAACATCAACAATAGTATAACATCAAACGTGTTAACATAGACACGCCCTCCTCGCCATTCAAACCGTGAGCTTATGGGGAGGGGTGGGAAGGTCTTAGAGGTCTCAATTTTTCAACATATGTTGAGGTCACTGTCATATGTAGTCCAATATTGGTGGACAACACATAACTTACAGGGAAGTGTTGCCCTGGCAACATGGTGACGGTTGACTACACGCCATGAAATTTCGGAAAGTTGTATCTTGGCAAAGTTTACAGTCTCCATAGACCTTGAAAATTTGTGTACGTTTGGGGGGGAACATATCTTTTCTTGTTTATCGAATTTTTTGCCGGGTCTGAGCGGTCTTGGGATTTATAAATTTTTGAACATATGTACCTAACAGCCACCCATTTGAGGCAAAAATTGCACACCCACTAGTGCCTAAGCAGCTCTCTGTATTTCAACAATTGCAGATAAAAAAATGGACCTAAAACCTCAAAGCCCCCCCAACAAGAAAAATTGTATGATGTTCTCTCATGTAGAAGTTAATAATTTTAAAATTAACTTTTAAACTCTGAATTGTTTACTAAATGGCTCTCTGTACTTGCACAATTGCAGATAAAAAATGGACCTAATGTACCTAACAGCAACACATTTGAGGCAAAAATTGCACACCCACTGGTGCCGAAGCAGCTCTCTGTAGTTGAACAATTGCAGATAAAAAAATGGACCTAAAACCTCGAAGCCCCCCCCCAACAACAAAAATTGTATGATGTTCTCTCATGTAGAAGTTAATAATTTTAAAATTAACTTTTAAACTCTGAATATTTTAAGCTCTAGAAATTGAGAATATTTATTTCCGATGAATTCCCGATATATATTTCCGATGTCCCATGGCGAGGAGTCAACCTTCTCCATGGTAACACTTACCTAATCAGTGATGTGCAGATCCAAAGAGACCAACAGCTGCTCTGAGTCTGAGAGTGTATTAAAGATCTTTGTCTCTTTAAAATGGAGTCCTCTAACAACTCCTTCAAAATGGGAGAAAACAGGCCACTGTCTCATTTACAAACAGCAGAATCGTTACCTACGATGCAGCAAAGTTCAGACTCCTCAGCCTCACAGCAACCCCATTTTAATGACCAAGCACCTCCCACTGGACATATCATTCATTCAGAAACAGTTCAATAAATATTTCTACAAAAACAGTTCACAGTTCACCATCTTCCAATATACAATATCTCACAAAAGTGAGTACACCCCTCACATTTTTATAAATATTTTATTATATCTTTTCATGGGACAACCCTGAAGATATGACACTTTGATGTAATGTAGTCAATGTACAGCTTGTACAACAGTGGAAATCTGTTGTCCTCTTAAAATTACTCATGACTTCAATCTTGAAGGTTGTTCTCCAAAATTTACAACAATTTTCTAATCATTTTATACTTTTCTTTGTCAATCTATCTACAATTGAAACCATTTCCCTCAAATTTGTAATTTCCTCTTGTAAAATTGACTTTTCCTGTACATTTGAGACTGGTCCGACTGAAAGACAGACTGACAGCATTCAACAGGGCGTGGGACTCGAGAAGGTGTGTTCACATTTTGGTGGTTAACAAATGGCAGAAATTGATAGAAGAGGGGAAAAATGAGCCAAACGGCACAGGTGAGGGGAGAGGAGGCAGCAGAGGAGTGTGTTCTGAATACAGCAGAGAGGCCGTGAGATTTTCAGCACCTCAGGTTAGTGATGTGACTCTCAGAATAAATTCTATAATATTTAGCTGCCATCAAGTAGTTCACAATTCTCTGTCTCCAAAGTATTTTTTCTCATAAACTGAAAAAATAATAAATTCCTCAATAACGAAGATTTTTCAATAAAGTTCTGAATTTCCAAGAAAAAATTAGCTACATGAATAGAATAGAAAACACCTGATTGTCCCCTTGGGGAAATTTGTTGTGGACTCACAGTTCTGACACAAACCTGCTTCCCTTTGAATCACAAGACATCACATCACAACATGACATCTGCTCACATAGAGTATATTGCACGCTATACCCCCATTACACATATTAAAAAAAAACAAACAAAAAAAACAGTCTAAAACATAAACAAAGAGAACATGTAATCCAAGTTAGGATCACCATGCTGTTGTACAATCCTAGGAGCAATTTAGGAGCCTAATAGAAGCAGGTACAAATAAACTTTTTTTTAAACAGTTTAACCTGCATTTTGGTATTCTGTATCTTCTACCAGAAGGCAGTTTGGTGAAAAAGCCTCTTTCCACAGTAGATGTTGCTGAATGAAGAAAAAAAAAGAAAACGCTTGCTTGTTCTCAGGTGATTCATTATTTTTTAACAAGGAGGATGGTAGTGGTGGTGGACTCACAAATTTATTTTAAGGTAAAGCCTATAAATGTAAATTGAGTACAAATTAGCAGGTTCCAAGGTTGTCATAGCCAGGAGCGGCACTGGGGTTAAGCTCCCAGTGCTCATAAAATGCTCCTTACGGCGTGCGTCTCGAAAAGCCTCTGACAACTAAGTCCAACTCCTAGCCTGCCCGTGTGGTTTAGTCTCTAAGCCCGGTGGAACTGCTTTTACTAATAGGAGAAGGGGCGAGGGCGGATCTCTGGCGCCTTAAAACCAGATGCTTCGGGTAGATGGTGGCTCGTCAACCTGGGAAGGTAGCCCATCTAGGGGAAGGTAAACCCTGATTTCAAACCTCCGCTGCCTTGCGGCACACCCGGTCACAGGAAAGGCTTCGGGAGTCAACCCTGAGGAAAAATCCGGAGTCGGAGCCCCTAAGGCAGTTCTCTGTTGTGCTCAACATCGTTCTGGCAGCTCCTGCGACGGCACTGGTGCCAAACTATAGCAGCCCTGCTGTTCCTTTGGATCCATCAGTGACGTGGAGAGGGAGGACATGCTGCATGGGTAACATCTTGTCCTCCATATCTTCCTGCCCAGGCTTGAATCCTACCAACGCCCAACGATGGAAGGTAGAACACCGGTGCGCATCGGCCTGATCAGCCACAGGCGGTGCTGTTCCAGCAGAGTAGACGTTTAGGATTCTCTTCCATGGTCATCATAGACCGACGGAGGCCAACGACAACGATTATAAATTTGTGGATCATTTTATGAATGATTTTTCTTTATATTTTAATAAAATTACTGTTTCAATATAAATTTGAAACACATTGTTTAAGGGGAAAAAGCCAAAATATTATCACAATTTACACTTTTGACCATAATTTTGCAGAGCAACAGCCAAACAAAAACTAATGACTGCAATGGTCATGTGCCCGTAGCAAGCAGCGCCTCTTTGTGTTGGTCATATCATGTGACTTCTCCCATGGAAAAAGCACATACATCGCATCAGGAATCACAGCATTGAAGCGGAGAGGACATGGAGGGAGAGGAAGTGCCTGTATTAAAAAAAAAACAAAAAAAAAACAACAACAACAAAAAAAGTACATATTCAATAAAAACATTAAAAAAATATTTCAATTATTCATTGGATTCGTCTGCAAGCCAAGGACCATCTCTGGTTAAAATTTCAGCAAAATCCATCCAGTAGTTTCTACATAATCCTACTAAATCACTGCAAGAAGTTTGAGCCTTGGTAGAGGTATGCAGTCATGGATCACCCTCAAAATGTAATGGTTTGTGTGTAGGCCAAGAACCACTTCTGGTGAACATTTCATCCAAATTCATCCAGTAGTTTTGGAGTATTGTTGGAAAAGTGTGTGAGGATATAAGAGCCTTGGTGGAGGTATGCATTCCACAGGAAGTTTTCAGTTTCAAATTTAGCAATGTTTTCTCACACACCTTATAACAAAATAAACGTAGCACTTATATCTAACGGTTAACAAGCAAAATGTTAAGTTTAAACCAACTTACAGGTGTCCTTGCCTCAGATCAAACATGCTAATGCTAACGGGCTAGCCGCGAACGTTAGCTAAAACGCTAATCTCAAGGGAAACAAATTTAGCAATGTTTTCTCACACAACTTATAACAAAATAAACGGAGCACTTATATCTAATGGTTAACATGCAAAATGTTACGTTTAAACCAACTTACAGGCTGGTTGGGTGAGGAATGACGTACGTCGTCTTCTTCTGAGGTTTTATGGTGGTTGGCAAACGCCTTGTAGGAGCATTACCGCCACCTTCTGGAACGGACTGTGATTTGAAATGGCATTACTGTCCTATATCCTTGAAATTAGTCCTGTTGCCCTAATAAACCTAAAAACTGCATGATAGACCGCATCTCCTGAACTTCTCTGCAAAATCTCTTTCATACTGAGCTGATTTTGTCCTGCGATAAGAACAGTTGCCATGGAAACCCACTCATTGCATTTCAATAACGGACATTTATACATGGGGCAAACTTGCAACAATTTGCACTAAATTTTCGACGATTGATATTAGTCCTGCACCAAACAAGTCTACATAAAAATAACAAACAAAAGTTTTAGCGCCCCTATTTTTAAAAGGAAGAATTGCTGAAAAATTTTTTCTCTCTTTTTCTCTCACTAGCAGAAAAAAAAATGCATGAAGGAATCACTAGGGCTGATTGACAGTACAAGTAGATAGTACAGAACTGTTTCCATGGCGACCAGCGTGCTTCAACACACACAGTGCAGAGCATTGTAGCTAGATGGAATAATATGTAGATATATAAACACCCAGTGCGGAGCCTTGTAGCTAGATGGAATAAATATTTAAATATATATACACACACAGTGCAGAGCATTGTTGCTAGATGGAATAATATGTAGATATATAAGCACCCAGTGCGGAGCATTGTAGCTAGATGGAATAAATATGTAAATATATATACACACAAAGTGCAGAGCATTGTTGCTAGATGGGATGAAACAGCACAACCGTCGACTTAGTGATCCTATATGGTATGATTATGTACCCATACATATTCTCACCCTCCATAGCGACCGGTATTTTCCTAATTGTATGCTGGAGGGGACCATTGTATGTCTTTTGCATTCAAAACTATTAGGTGTTCACGTCTTTAGGCTATCTCTAAGAGCAGCCCTACTTAGGTTGTACAGTCTGACAGCCGTTGGGAGGAAGGACCTGCGAAACCTCTCGGTTGTGCACCTACGATGATGTAGTCTGCTGCTAAATGAACTCCACCGTGCGTTCAGTATGTCCTGCATAGGGTGGAACTCGGACTCCAGCAGAGATGATAGTTTAGCCACCGTCCTTCTCTCTCCTATCTCCTCCACTGGGACAACACACTACCCCAGGACAGAGCTAGCTTTCTTGACCTCTTTGTTCAGTCTCTTCCTATCGGCTCCCATAATGCCACTGCCCCAGCAGACCACCGTGTCATACAATGTCTTCAGCAGCGCCCCTTGTACACCAAAAGACATGAGTCTCCTCAGTAGGAACAGCCTGCGCTGTCCCTTCTTGTAGAGTGCGTCAGTATAGTGTGACCAGTCTAGGTCATTGTTCAGATGAACACCCAGGTACTTATAGGATGTCACCATCTCAATGTCTGTTCCCTGTATATTTACTGGTGATGTGAGGTGTTGTCCTGAAATGAGAGTGGAGCAACTTCAGCAGAGGGACATGACTGAAAGTTTGGAGACATTGTTTTTGGGCACAATGACTACGGCACCCCCACCTAATGCTGCGTGGAAGAAGTCGATTGGAGTAAATGGCCAGCAGGTACTGTTCAAAGCGAGGGAGGACGGGCGGCGGGTTACGCGGTCGCGCGGGTGGGCGTAGGTCCGTTTACACCTGCCTGCAGGTTTAATTAGAAATTGTTTCTTCTGTCTGAAGAATATTTCTAAGTTAAGAACCCTGGTGTGGAAGGCGGAACTTGAGATGATTATTCGTGCTTTTATTTCTTCTCGCTTAAACTATTGTAATAGTCTTTTTACCTGTGTAAGCCAAAAGCATCTTCATCACCTCCAGGCTGTTCAAAATTCGGCTGCCAGACTTTTAACTCGCACTAAGAAAAGGGCTCACATTACACCGGTTTTAGCAGCACTTCACTGGCTCTCAGTTGGTTTTAGGATTCAGTTTGAAATTTTAGTTTTTTTTTTTTAGAGCTATTCATGATCAGGTCCCTAAATACATCACTGAGCTGATTAAAGTGTATAACCCCTCACGGTCTTTGAGGTCCTCAGATCAACTTTCACTGGCTGTCCCTCAAACCCATTCTAAAACTCGTGGTGACAAAGCCTTTCAGGCAGTGGCACAAAAATTGTGGAATACTCTAGCATTGTCTTTGTGCTCAGTAGACTCTGTTGACACTTTTCAAAAGCACCTGAAGACACTGCTGTTTAAATCGGCTTTTTAGTTTGATTATGGATTATGGTTTTTATGTTTTTGATGTTTCTATTTTTTTTTCTCAGTGCGTTTATTTAGGGCCTGAGCCACTGACAACGTCATTCGGTGAAAGCCCTATTGCAATTGCTCAGTTCGAAATTCTTCCACCTAAACAAAAGCAAATTTCACCCTCTGAACGTTAACCAAAACGCGATTCTTTGGGGCAAACCCCTCAGACCCGGCGAAAAATTCGATAACCTGGAAAACATATGATTTTCCAGCGCGGTGGCGGAGTGGTTAGCACTGCTGCAGCACAGCAACTCGCCCTTGGCCGGGGGATCCTGGGTTCGATCCCAGCCACCGACCAACAGTGATCTGTGTGGAGTTTGCATGTTCTCCCCGTGTCTGTGTGGGTTTACTCCAGGATTTTTCTGGTTTCCTCCCACATGCCAAAAACATGCAAGTTATGTTAATTGTCATCAAACTGGGGATTCTAAATTGTCCTTAGGTATGACTGTGAGAGTGAATGGTTGTCTGTCTCTCTGTGTTGGCCCTGCAATAGACTGGCGATCTGTCCAGGGTGTACCTTGCCTCTCGCCCAAAAGATGCTGGGATAAGCTCCAGCCCCCCCACGACCCGAAAAGGATTAAGCAGAAGAAGATGGATGGATGGAAAGCATATGTGCCCCCCTCCTAATTTTTGTGGGTGGGGCCAAACGTGCAAGGTCTATGGAGACTGGAGACCGTAAACTTTGCCGTAGAGACACAAAGTTTGGGTGAGGTGTGCATCACCTCAAGACATGCAAAAAACATCATTGTTGCCCATACCCACCGCCAACAGGAAGGCCACCATCTTGCCTCAAAGTTGCCCGACCTCCAATTCGGAAAAAAGTCACACCTTGCATTTGAACGAACTAGTCCTAGGGACCTGCTCCGATTGAGCTCATTTTTACATGGTGGCATCTATAGGCATTGGCCATTAAAAATTATATAAATTAAGTCAAAATCTCAAAAGGTGTGGCCAGGGCACCATGGCGAAATTTGACTCCTCCCCTTACGATTTCAAACAGCTGTAACTTGGGCAAAACTTGTACGATGTTTACCAAAGTTTCCATGATGGAAAATAGTCCCACCCCGAACGTGTCTACATTAAAATACCTGACAAAACATATCACACCACCTAGTGGTTAACGAAAAAATTGCTGAAAACTGTTTTATTTATTACTCACGTGCCACTTGCTAGAATGATGTGAAATTTTCAGAGATTCATCAGACCACAGGGATGATCATATCTGCACTTCATTATAAATTTCACTTCACTTCCGCCCTCCCAAGAGAGTAGACGCTTTTTCCTCCTCTCCTGCTCTGACTTTTTTTCCTTACCCCCCAACTACTGGATCCCAGCTTGCTGTTGTCTGTCTGCGTCTAACTGCGACCGTCGAAAGAAAGAAATTATGGAGTTAATAAGCTGGGCTTTGAACACAATTGACACTATTTTTTCAACAAGGAAAAGTGCTCCGGGGGAAGCTGTCTGCCCCGCAGGTACGGCTCCAGCGGGCTATTTACGTGACACAAGTAATTGGAAAATCTTGTGTCTTACTAATCTCTCTATCGAAGATATTGAAGATTTGTATGTCTTCGTGGTAATGGTGATCGGGATCTTTCTGATTGGAACTGGGATTGTCCTGGTGTACCGCAAATTGCTGAAGATGGATACAACCTATCAAAATGCTGGCCAGGCGAGGTGCATCTGTCAAATTGAAAAATTGGAGAAGACCCTGATAGCGACAAATGGAGAACTGTCTCGGAAGGTGGATTACATCATGGTCTCGCTTAGGTCTTTCCACGATGGATTTAAAGCCCCGCAATGAAGGATTAAGTACTGAATCTACAGAAGAAATCAAAAGCCTTCTCTGTGATCAGTCCGATTTGGCTCAATTTCCCCATGAAAATTCCTCCTGGCTACTTGTACCCACTATCCTGTTGGCAGGCGCGTCTCTGATGCAGCCGTGTCACTGGAAATGCAGGTTCATTTTCTGTGTCAAGTCAAATTCTCTCGTATGTTATCAGTGATCTGTTAATGTACTTGGCAATAAATCTTTTCTGATTCTGAAATTTGTGGATTATTACCTCCGCCAGGCCGTAGGCTGCAGGAGGTTATGTTTTTGCCAGCGTTTGTCTGTTTGTTTGTCTGTCTGTCTGTCTGTTGGTTAGCAAGACAACTCAAAAAGTTTTGGACAGATTTCGATGAAACTTTCAGGTGTTGTTGGAAATGGTACAAGGAAGAACTGATTAAATTTTGGGGATGATTCGGATCACCGTCTGGATACAGGATTTTTTAAAGGATTCTTTAACATTGTGAGATACGGCCATTTTCAACATGTGTGCAGGCGCAATGGGCAGGGCGCTGGTCGTCGTGTCTGACAAACATGAACTCCGCATTCTTAAAAGTTTTAGGCACAAAAGCACGCGAAAAACAGTGGTGGGCCGGGCCCGGCAGCGTGCCTGTGTTTGCGCTACGCTGCAAAAGCTGAGACTGGCAGCTGTCCGGCGCCGGATTATTTGGCAGAAATTCCCCGGGCAGCCACAGTGGCTGCGCAAAAACAAGCTCTCTGCCGGGGAAGCTTCCAAATCCTCTTTTGCCGTGGAGCGCAACCCCAATATAAAACCCACGGCAACCTGTCTACCCAATTTGCATCCGTCAGTGAAGCCCTGAGTGCTGCTTTCAGTGATCTATGAAAACGCTCGCATAACCCATTGGCCTGTGGGTTGTACGCGGTTGTGCCATGAATTGCAATGCCCGCAGCCTGGGAGTTTGCAGATGGAGGAGAGGGACACCACAGCAACACTTGAGTTTATTACCTCTGCCAAGGAGGTAATGCTTTTACTACTGAACCACTAATCCTATCATTGTGAATCCAATTGCTAGTCATATGTTTTCATGGTCAAGGAATCTGAAAACGTACACACAAACACTGTATGGCGGGGAACTGTGGCGCTTGGCGGAGGTCTGCGCTCTCAGAGTGCTTTTCTAGTTTTATGGCTTATTTTTGTCTGTTTTTTTTTTTATAAAATTACTGTTTTTTTAAATAAATTTGGAACGGACTGTGGTATTTTTTTTCTTTACTTTTTCCATATAACAATTTATATTTTGACTGTAACTCTGCAGTCAGAACAGAACAATAATTTAACTGTCATTACAAAGAAAAAAAAATAAATTGTATTTAATGATTTAAATTAACTTAAATGACCAAGGATGCTGTTATTTCTGTGATAATATTTCTATATATTTATAGTTGGGATTTTTTTTAGAAATCTCTTCACCACCAAGAAAAACCTGCCTTATTTTGAAGTCCAACTGCTGGCACATTCAGTTTGCCTGAAGGCTGCTGACGGATTAAAGTCATTGACTTGGTGAATTTCGGTCATCTTAACTTGCCAGGTACAAAACAGGGAACATAACAATATTGTAGTACTTAATATTGTAGTGGCTGGTGAAATATATCCTCAGCAATCCGGTAGTCCCCTTGCCTTTTCTTTCATCTACCCAGGCCAAGCAGCTGACTCATGCACACAACTGTATGTAGTTGTGTAACTCTTTAACTGTAACTGTATGCATGTAGTTTCACTCCCACCCGATACGTAGTGTTAAGGCGCTGACGCGCCAGGATTTTCACCAACGAAGAAACGGCAGACTTCTTCACGAAGTTTCTCTTCAAATAGAGTCCATTTCTGCTGTTTGTATTCCTGGTTTTCACTCCTTTTCCACGA